>OW568889.1:0-596599 GCA_938743325.2 Pycnococcus provasolii
CTAACCCTAACCCTAACCCTAACCCTAACCCTAACCCTAACCCTAACCCTAACACTCCGGCAAGAATGACGAGAGCCAAGACGACGACAGACGAAGAGAGCAAGCGACGACACGTGCAGGTACGCATGCCGGACAGCTATTGGTTCGGTGAAGCAAATAAAAAATGATAAAATAAAACGTCACAAAGCAGAACGAGGACAGTTGTGACAACACAGGAAACCCTAACCCTAACCCTAACCCTAACCCTAACCCTAACCCTAACCCTAACCCTAACCCTAACCCTAACCCTAACCCTAACCCTAACCCTAACCCTAACCCTAACCCTAACCCTAACCCTAACCCTAACCCTAACCCAATGGTAACCCTAACCCTAACCCTAACCCTAATCGTAACCCTAACCCTAACCCTAACCCTACCAATCGTAACCCTAACCCTACCAATCGTAACCCTAACCCTACCAATCGTAACCCTAACCCTAACCCTAACCCTACCAATCGTAACCCTAACCCTACCAATGGTAACCCTAACCCTAACCCTAACCCTAATGGTAACCCTAACCCTAACCCTAACCCCAATTGCCAGGCTGGCAGTGAATGGTGAAAGGTGAATGGTCATTTACTCATTTTCAGGATCATCTCTCATTTGTTGCTATTGCGGACGCTGCTGGCGCTGCGAGCGGCAACACGACTGCTGAAGTCCCTGAGGCAGACGCATGCTCGCGCGGCGGCCGCCGTGATTCCGCGGTATTACTACGTCGAGGATCATGAATGAACAACATCTTGTCCTATAACCTCAAGGTCAAACCACTCTCCCTTAAGGTCGCATCCCCCCTCCATGTAGGTTTCATGTTCGAAGATGTTGTTACATGGAGCTTACATGAGTCTCACCAACAAGGGTTAGGCATCGCCCTCTTTGAGTCAAAGACCAAGAAAGCGCGCATGTTTCACAATCTTTTGTCTCATAAGTCATAACTATCTATCTAGGTGTTCGTTTTTACTGTTGCAGCGTGCTGGCAATCAGAATCCATCGCATTATTTACGACGTCATGTCGTCGGCCGCACGCACAATTGGATGTTGGCGCTGTGATCCGCACGTTGAATGCTGCTTTGCAGATAGGGCATCTTTTGTCTCATAACTATCTATCTAGGTGTTCGTTTGACTCCATTTTTTCGCTCAAACGGTCGCCCTTGAGGTGTTACGAGACACTATACAAGCATTTGTTAGCATCTTCAACCTCTGCATAGTAATGGATAACTTTAAAGTTGTGAAAGAAGCGTAAATCCTTTGAAAACAAATCTTCCAAGATTCAGACTCTCGAATAACGATCAATGTAGGATCCCCATTCTAATTGCCAGGCTGGCAAAACCCGAATTGCCAGCCTAGCAAGCCCTAACCCTAACCCTAACCCTCCCCGGGGTTAGGTCTGACCCTCCGTTTGGTTAGGTCTGACCCTCCGTTTGGTTAGGTCTGACCCTCCGTTTGGTTAGGTCTAACCCTCCCCGGGGTTAGGTCTGACCCTCCGTTTGGTTAGGTCTAACCCTCCCTTAGCAGCTTGTAGAAGTCAAGACGCGTGGGCACTTGCGACAAAGATAGCAGTGTTTCCTCGTCGATGGTGAGCCGGTGGTATGGCAGCACGCTGAAATGGGCGAAGAAGATAAAAACAAGAGATGGCGATAAGTTAACCGTCAACGCCGCCACGTGCACGTGCACGGCTCACACGACGAACGCAGCCACCACGTGCCGCAGCAAACCCGCCGCAGCCGCCGCAGCCACGGGATCAACGGTGCTTTTGTACTCGGGAAATCGGGACAAGGTTTTGGCCCGGGACAAGGTTTTGTCAGCCCCCTTCCTACCCAGACGCATTTCGCCACAACAGAGCCATGGCCCATGGACCCGCTCGCGCAGGGCACCGGTCCCCAAACGTTAGGGCACCGGTCCCAAAGGTTAGGGCACCGGTCCCCAAGCTAGTTTGGGTAGGTTTATGACCAGCCGATGCCACTTTAGGGTAGTAGCGTATCTTTATTTAGTCGCCGTCGAGTCACTTGCCAAAGTCGAGTCACTGACCGAACGTTAGGGCACCGGTCCCAAAGGTTAGGGCACCGGTCCCCAAGCTAGTTTGGGTAGGTTTATGACCAGCCGATGCCACTAGGGTAGTAGCGTATCTTTATTTAGTCGCCGTCGAGTACTCGAGTCACTTGCCAAAGTCGAGTCACTGACCGAACGTTAGGGCACCGGTCCCAAAGGTTAGGGCACCGGTCCCCAAGCTAGTTTGGGTAGGTTTATGACCAGCCGATGCCACTAGGGTAGTAGCGTATCTTTATTTAGTCGCCGTCGAGTACTCGAGTCACTTGCCAAAGTCGAGTCACTGACCGAACGTTAGGGCACCGGTCCCAAAGGTTAGGGCACCGGTCCCCAAGCTAGTTTGGGTAGGTTTATGACCAGCCAATGCCACGATTAGGATGTGATGCCTGGGAGGGGGAGGGGGAATGAGCCCAAAATGTCCAAATGTCCAAAATCGCATCTCCACTCTTTTTCCCCGTTACAAACAACAGTTAACAACAGTAGGTTCGACACAGGGTACTGTACAGTACATCCCAACTTCAAGTATGTAAGGTTAGTTGAAGCAAGGGAGGGGAAATGAGGTGTATTTCCCCTTGGTTGAAGTTGGGTTCAAGTCAGGAGACTATCTAGAGTGTTCGTGCAAAGAGCCAAAACCTCTTCCTCGAGGACCTCTTGCAAGCGTCCCTGAATCTGGCCGGACCTCTTTCTGGAAGAGGTCCCCGGGCTCGGGAAAGAGCTTTTTTTTTTTCTGTTTGTGCAAAGAGGAATTCCTCTTTGTAGGACCTCTTTCTTGCCGTTGTATTCCTCCGTTATGAAATCGGTCAGGTTGGTTGGGGACAACATCCCGGCGCCATGGCGTCGTCGCCGGCGGTGGTGGCGCGCGTAGTGGCGCAGTCTGAGGTGTATGGCTGGTGGGCAGGCTCACAGGCTGACAGGTGGGGGACTGGTTGACCTCATGTAAGTTGACCTTGTAACATCATGAACAACATCTTGTCTTATAACCTTAAGGTCAACCCACTCTCCCTTAAGGTCGCATCCCCCCTCCGTGTTGGTTTCATGTTCGAATGTGTTGTTACATGGAGCTTACAAGAGTCTAACCAGCAAGGCATAAGCCAGCCGCGTAGCCAGTGAGCCAGCCATACGACGCAGACTGCGCTACAACGGGTGCCGGGACCGCCGGCGACAACGCCATGGTATTGGCATGTCGGTCAAAGAGGGCATGTCGTACCTCCTCCCTGGTCGAGACAAACAGGACAACGACCTGGGATACGTCGTAGGTGCACAAATGCATGACTCTTGGGGGTTTGCTGGCTGCCAGGGTTAGGTCTAACCCTCCCCGGGGTTAGGTCTAACCCTCCCCGGGGTTAGGTCTAACCCTAACCCTAACCAAAAAGCTAACCCCAAAGCTAACCCTAACCCTAACCCTAACCCTAACCCTGACCCTAACCCTAACCCTAACCCTGACCCTAACCCTAACCCTAACCCTGAAATGTTAAGCTAAGGGGGGTCCGGGTACCTAACCCTACCAATCGTAACCCTAACCCTAACCCTAACCCTACCAATCGTAACCCTAACCCTGACTTTGACTTTGTAAATTTACTCGTGACTGTGACAAGATGTGTGACGACTCACTTACAACAAACCCCTTAATCCCTATCCCTTCAGAGCTCGCTCGGCGCAACAGGCAGGTCTAAGGTGGTCAGAGATGCGTTGGCATGGCAACTCGAGCGAGTTTTTTAAGATCGCCACCTTGTATTCCCTATTGTACGAAAAGGTCGGGAAAACCAGGACGAGAACCACCACTTCCCCATGTGGTATCCCCCTCCCTGTCCTCGGGATGACTCTGTGTCAACAATAGTGCATGACTGACTCTTGACTCGACCGTGCACAAAACCCAAATGCCTGACTTGACTTGACTCTGACTGTGTTTTATTTATGCTTGACTACTTTGACTCGTGACTCGTGACTCTCTGACACCTAGCCTTAGTTAGGTCTGACCCTCCCCGGGGTTAGGTCTGACCCTCCCCGGGGTTAGCTCTGACCCTCCGTTGGCCCACCCCATTGCTATAGTAATATTACCAATTTTGCCCTAAAATTAGTAAAATTACTAATGTTGAAAAGTCACTGTTATAGCCCGTTGGTAGCGCTCCTGGTCTTCTGCCCGTTGAAAGTGAGTTGGTCCATGAGTTGGGACACCGTCTGTGCCAAACCTCGTCCAATTTGAAGACGAATTCGAAAAGTTATGCCATCTTAAAGTGTGCGTGTTTCCCGCGTGTATACTTTAAGATTTTCCCGACCATTTTTCCCGACCATTAAGGTAATAAATTTTAGTACCTTAAGCACAAAATGGACATGTGACAGGTCCGTACGATATCCCACGGTGCTCCCGCCTTAGGCACTTTGTTCCTTACACCTATGGACTAGTTTTTTGGGTAGTGTGCACAACTAAATATTGTGTTAAGTCCCTACCGCGCACCTCCAAACTTAATTTTTCAAAAAAACGGCAGTTTTGGAAAATTGGTCGAGTTTGGGAGTGCCTAGGAAGGTCCCATGGGTCTAACCCCACCGATGTGGCTGTTGGGGCTCCTAGTAGGGACGGTTGGATGACATGTACACCCCGAGATCACATGGAAATACCACCGGAAAAGTATGCAAAAGCCTATGCAAAAAAAGTGCTAAAATTGGTAAATTTACTAATTTTACGCCGAGGAGGGCCACCGTTTGGTTAGGTCTGACCCTCCCCGGGGTTAGGTCTGACCCTCCGTTTGGTTAGGTCTGACCCTCCGTTTGGTTAGGTCTGACCCTCCCTTTGGTTAGGTCTGACCCTCCCTTTGGTTAGGTCTGACCCTCCCTTTGGTTAGGTCTGACCCTCCCCGGGGTAGAAGGGGGATAACCAAAACCCCAACGCCCTCCTGCACCCGCGGCCTCGTAACCTGACAGCTGTCAGGTCACATCAGTGACCGCACGATGCCACCCTGAACCCACCGCCTCGGTTGTGGTGTTGCTCTGCACGCTAGGAAAGAGCTTGCACCCAAGGTGCGCGACAACGGGAAGGGGCTCGATGGCGTGGACTCGTCTGCGATTTGGAGGGACGTGGCGGAGCTGGTGCACGGCTTCTCTGTACCAACGTGGAAGACTTCAATTACCGTATTATAGTGGCCGAACAAAACATGCCTTCCATAGTTTCGACTTTCGAGGTGTTGCACGTCTGTGTCAAGAAGGGCCAGAGGGACGCCTTCGGGCTCGGGCTCGGGCTGCCGAGCGTCAAGGCGTTCGCGGAGCGCGAGGGGGGAGACCAGATTTCCCGTTCAAGGGTGAAATTCCCCAAAATAATGGACTTGCGCTCTACGGTGCATCCCCAAAAGGCCCAAATGATGCACAAAATTTTGCACTCTCCGCCCTTCCGCCTCACTCTTCCGATCTATCCAGAAAAAAGCTCATTTCACGTCGCCATCAACCGATTTCGGAGATATGGCTGAACCTGCATCTTCGGCACCGGCGCCGGCGCCGCGCGACGTCGACGAAGCAAACAACCTCGCAGCAGGCTCTTCTGAACCTTCGTCGCGTGAATCTCACGAAAAGGCTGGAGCTGCAGACTCGAAGAAGGAGGACGATGGCGAGGAGCCTGAGTGTGGATTCTGCAAGTTCATGAAGGGCGGGTAAGTATGCGTTGCTTGTCGTCGTGGCGACGACTCACTAAATCATTACTAACGCTTCCCATGTATATATTCGTTTTTAGGCCATGTGGTGATGTGTTCGAGAAGTGGGAGGCGTGCGTCGACGGCGAAAGAAAGGCGGGCAACGACTTTGTCGAAAGCTGCCTCAATCCGACAAGAGCACTAAAAGAATGCATGGAGGCGAACCCGGAGTACTATGGACCGCTACTTGAGGCGGAGAAGGAGGACCTGGCTGCAATGGACGCAGAGGAGTCCGCGTCAGCGCAGCAAGAGCCACAGCATCAGCCGCAGACAGCGCACGCACCTGAGCCGAAGAAATAGACAGTGTAACTACAGAACATATGAGGAAAAGTCGCCATGACAAAACCTGTCCTGTCCGCCGACAGGACAGGTGCCGGATTTCGTGGTTGAACTTCGACCCCTCCCCTCCCCTTCCCCCCCCTTCCTCCCTACCCCTTGTAACTTGCAAGAGGGGAGCAACTCCACTCCATACCAACCTAACTAGACTACGGGAGACATCCGGATAGGATGTTGGTTGGAATGCGCGTTTGCTCTCGTCGTGTTAGCAGCCTGCGCGCGTGTGCGACCACGGCAAGCGTGTCCTCCAAAGTGGCGGCGCCAACCCAACAACCACGTAAGCGCAAGCAGCACGGACCTCTCCAAAAGCAAATACCCGTCACGCCGAACGCTCTCGCGCAGTTCATCAAGTACCGCCGGGACCTATTCGTGAACATGCCAAGACCGGTCGAGCTCGACGCGGACGCGAAAGCGATGGGAGTTGAGGTGACACCAGCTTATGTCTCAAGGTTGGCGGCGTTCCAGTGTGATGTGCTTGCATCTGAACACGTCGGCGTACAGCCGGACGAGACGCTCGACGTAATCTTTCGACATCGCGTATTACTGCTCCAATCTAGAAAAGGGTACCGAACAACCAGTGACGCGATGCTGCTGACTTGCCGCGCCGCAGAGCTGTGGAACGAGGTTCACGGTGATGACGCGTCGCCAAACATCGTCGTCGACGTGTGCGCAGGTTCGGGCGTCGTTGGCATAGGTCTTGGTTTGCGATATGCCAAAAGCGACGTCTTGGCTCTAGAGCTTCAGTCACAATTTGCCGAACGCTGCCATCGCAACGCAATCCTGAACGGACTCGCCAAGCGTATGGAAGTGGTGAATGGCAACGCCTCGGAGGTGGATCTATCACACCACCTTGGAAGTGTCGACCTTCTGGTGTGCAATCCGCCGTACATGCAGGTGGATGATTATTCGACGCGCGATCCACAGAGCGAAGAGCGCGCTCTTGCAAAGAGAGAAACTGCCGCTACCATAGATGATTTCCTGCGCTTGACAAAGTCACTGCTCCATCCAACGAGAGGCATTGCACTCTTCGTGTACCCTCAAAAGCGCCGCGATCGGATGAATGATGCGTTGGATCGCGTTGGCGGATTTCACTCCATCCGGTGGACGGATGTGCACCGTGGAGGTATCTCTTATCATAAGCCCAGCGCGACCGTGATCGTCGCAGTTAGTGTAGGTGACATCCTTGCGAAAGCTGCGCCGGACGTTTGCACAGACAGGCTGATGCATCCTGTCGGCAGCGAAGATGTCACGAAATACACGCCGTGGATCGAGGATTTCTTCTCGAGCATTGGGCTGCACGTTTCGCCATGAATATTAGTTCACTGTTATTTACAGTAGTAATATAATCTATATACATATTATTAAATTTGGTATGCATAACTAGTATTCTGTACACAGTACTGTAGTTCTTAACCTACATCTTCATGGTGTAGCATTGACGTCAGGGATTTGCGCCTTAAACGGCGTACGCCCTTTCGTCAGACACCCTCGCGCTAGCTCCGGTATTCCAGAACTTGCGCGTCCGTTGCTTCAATCGGTGTAAAGTGTTTTGAAAAAAAGCAAAGGCACGCCCTCTTCTTCTCTCTTCTGCCTGTTTGGTGGTAAGATTCAGCTTTCCCTCGTCAATGGACTGATCTTGGAAGAATATGCCCACGCCATCAAGCAGTCCCGTCGTGCGAAAGAAAACAAGCAAACCAGCGTACAAACCAAGGCACACGGCGCCGGCAATGCCCACAGAGTAGTAGAATGCGGAAACTTCTTCCTCAAGGCCGTGCTTTAAGTTCATGCCAAAGGTGCCTGTTATGAGAGCAAAAAGTGCAATCATGAACGTGCCGCTGACAAAAAGCAACTCCACCTGCTCAAGCTTGTTTCTGTGCGCATTCAATTTGACCGTCACGAATTCCTCCGCATGTTGCACATACTCGTCCAGCATCTGCAAATTATTTCGTACGCCATCGACGAGCGCAAAGTTGCTGTCCAGAATGTCAACAGCCTCGCTCACGTCAATCATGTCGTCCTTCGCATCTTCAGAATGCGACTCCTCGAGCCGCCGGCGTTCCGTCAGGTGCAAATTGTGAATGTCCTCGTCAGAGTCAAGTAGACTCTGGATGGCATTGCGCACATTTTCCACCTTTCCCGTCAAGCGTGAAAGACCTGTTTTGGCAAGACGTACTCGATTTAAGCCACGCAGCGACGTGGACTTAAAAAGTTGCTGCGCAGCCGCGCGCGTTTTCTTGTCAATCGCCTCAGCCTCTTCTACAAGAGCTGACATGCAAATCTCGAGACAAATCTCCAGCGCGCGGAGTTCGAATGGCAGCCCCTTATTCTTCTTGATTTTCCGCTTGTGTCGCCTGATTGCTCTTTGCGCGACACCTAGGTGTCCGACGTTTTCCAACTCACCCTCAGATTCCGACGATTCGGCGTTGTCATCAGACGACTCAGCGACCGAGTCGGCGTCAGCGTCGTCGCCATGTTCCTCATTGGGTGTACCACGTTCGTTATTGAAATGTTGCCTGTGCGATGATTTCCAATTCGTCTTTACGACTTTTTGCGAGTGCGTGTTGAGCGACTCCTCCAGCGACCTTCGTGCATCCTCATTCGCACGCAAAGACTCTTCTCGCCGTTGCCTTTTTGACTGAAGCAGAAACGTGTGCTGCAGGGCATGTATGAGGTCCTTCAGGCGGCTGTTGCTAGCAGGGCGCATAATCACCTCTTTCGTTTGCGATATGACGAGCTTAAGCTCGACAAGGTTCACGACGATGGCACGAGTACGTGCATGAATCACCGACGCATAGCTTGTGGAAAACTCCGGGTCGAGCAGTCGCAGGTCGCGAAGTCTAAGTCCGTGCTCCTTAGCCTTGTCTGGACGTTTCACGCGGTCAGTCTTAAGCTGGCCGTGGTGGTCGATCGTTATCCACGTCACCTTATTTCCGCTAGACTTCTCCTCCTTCGCAAACTTTCCTCGAAGTCCGTCCACAGCCAATTCTTGTGCGTCTCCCACCATGTTCCAAGGCGTGCCTGAGTCCTGCATTGCCTCGTTGCGCCCTTCGCTGCTATGCAAGGAATCGTCATTCGCGTTTGACTCGTCGGGCATGTCCGAGAAGTTAGTAAAGGTGGAGTCAACTGTGGTAAGCTTCGGCTCGAGCTGAGTTCTCAAGTGACTTGCACCTGCTAGCCCGCGCAAGCGCACGGCCACCCTGCTCGCCATCGCCAAGCCCGTAAACGATGCGGCACCGAACTTGACTTGTGCGTTTTCTCTGTATTCGCCTCTACGGAATGAGTGCAGTTTGTGCAGCCGGTGAGTCTTTCCAGCGTTGTCCTCTCCGTCTGACGATCCTCCCCGCTTTTCCGACACGTGCAGTCGCACAGAGTCAGCGCGCGAGACTACGACCTCCGTGTCTGACGATATGTCATCCACGAGTGCATAGCTGCCCGTGGTGCCTTGGATCACTGCGCGCGACGACGCGGTCGAGCGCTTCAGCCGGGACATGAGTGCCCCCAGTTACCGGTTGACGCGTGCAAGATTTGACTTCGTCGCGGCCGCCGCGTGTGTTTCCGTCAGGCGGCAGAGTCAGAAAATCACAGGGGGTTAAAACGGGAGGTTGGATAAGAAGGGGAAAAATGAAAAGTCTCGGGGAAAGGAAGGAAGGCGACATCAACATCAACATCACACGTGACAAATGGGGCAATCGGGCAACGACCATCCCGGCATTATCAAGGGTGGTAAAAAGAGGTGGAAAGCGATCGAACGTGACGGAAAATTGAGCTCGCCCAAGTTTACAAGAGAGTACGTTCGCGGAGTCGCGACGACGACTCATGCATCCTCATCCAAGCTCAGGTGCAGCAGAACGCGCTTGAAGCTCTGCTCGAGCTCGGGCATCTCCTTCAGGGTCGCCTCGACAAAGTCACGCACGTCCTCGCGCTTTGACATCAACGTGTCAAGCTCGCCGTCGACGCGAGATGTGTCCACATCCGCATCCGTGCCATGCCGCGCCATCGCGTCCTCATATCTCTTCGCCATGCGCTGGTGCTTCGCCGTGCGGAGCAGGCACTGTGTTCGGCTAAATCCCGCACCCTCAGCCTCCTCGTACGCTAGTCGCTCAACCTCCTTCAGCGATGCAACGCGTTCGGTAAGATCTTCAACGGATCGCTGCGCTTCAACGCGCGACTCCGTGAGTGTGCCGATGTTCGACTCGAACAGCGTCGTCTCTCTCTGAGTTTCTTTGATGCTTCGCTTAAGGTCGTTGCAAGCCTTGTTGAGTCCCGCCTTGGTGTTGTCCACGGCGTTCTTCTTCGTTGTCAGCTTCGTTGCAAATGCGCGCGACTTCGTTGCGATCGTCTCGCGCTTGAAGATGGCAGTTTCCATGTCGGCGATGAGCTTCTCCTGCCTCTTCAGCAGCTCAGTGTGGCGCAGGCGCATCCGGTGAATCTCCTTCTGCATCTCCTTAATGACGTCGTTGCCCTCCTCAGGGTTGAGCGCCGCCTGCATCTCCTTCTCGAGCTGAATTTTGCGCTCCCAGAGGTGAATTTGTCGCTCCGTCTCCACGATAGCCGCAAGCACGTCGCGCTTCTCCGTCTTCGTCGCCTCCACGCGGCTGTCAAGCCGCACAGCCTCCTCCTCAAGCTCGCGCAGCTTGCCACCAATGTCCGTCTCGAGATTGAAGTTGTTGTTCGCAAGCTCCTGCTGCAGCTCCGTGTTCTTCGAAATCTGGTTGTTCAGCGCAGCCATCTCCTTGTGCATGTTTGCCATGTCCTTGTCGATGCCCTTGATGTCCTCCGTGTACGTTGAGCACGAGGCGTCGAGGCGAGCTCGCTTCTGTCCAAGCACCGTGTACTCGCTCTTCAGGCGACGAACGTTGTCCAACAGCGCGTTGTTGTTCTGCACAAGCTTTACGAGCTCCTGCTGGTAGCCCACCCATCGGCGCTGCAGCTCCTTGCCCTCCGTGTCCTTGCGCGTAATCTCCCGCGACAGGTTGGCAATCGTCGCCTCCAGCGGTCCGGTATTCTCATCCTCCAGGTTTGCGACGAGCTTCTCGAACTGTCGGTTGAGGCGGTCCACCTCCTTGGTGCGCTTTTCGATCTGATCGTTCCGCCGCCGAATCTCGATCTCGTACTTCTCGATCGTTTCCATCTTCGATCGAATCTCGTTGTCCACCGTCGATAGCGTCTCGTCGAGCCGCGCGTTGTGCGCCTCCGTGTTCAGGATGTCCACCTCCACCTTCGCGAGCTCGTGCTGAACGCTGATGACGTTGTCCGACTCGTCCATGATGCTCTTGTCCATGTCGCGGATGCCAGCCACCGTCTTGTTCGACGTGCTCTTGGTTGTCTTCTGGTCGGAGAGCTTGTTGAGCATCTCGTTCTCGACGTCCTTCACACCTGCCGCGTGCTTCAGCGTCACCACGTCAACCTGCTTCGTCTCCTCCTGCAGCTCCTTAGCCTCCTGGTCCGCAGCCGCCTGCGCCTCCTCCGTCTGCTCGAGGCTCCTCTTCAGCTTGCCGAAATCCTCGACAAGCTTGTCGTGCTTCTCACGCAGGCCATTCATCGCCTTGCCCACCGTCTCCGCCTCAGTTTCCACCTTCTTGAGCACACTCGTGAGCTGCTCGTTGCGCTTCTGCTCCGCGCGGATTCCACGCTTAAGCGCCTCGAGCTCGTTCTCAATCGAAAGCTCCTGCTCGCGCTGCTGGCGCAACGCCTCCTCGGTGCTGTTTAGCGCCTCGTCGCGGCGTGCCATGGCATTCAGGCAGCTATTCCACTGCTGCAGCAGCTGCTTCTTTTCGAAGGCAATGGTCTCCATCTCCGACTCCGCCTCGGCGAGCGTCTCCATAGCGGCTTTCGTCTCTCGCCTCTGCGCGACGATCTGTGCCTCGAACATAGCGCGCTGGTTGTGAAGAGTTTTCAGCGTCTCTTGCAGGTTGTCGATGCGCAGGTCCTGGCCCTTCTTCTCCTTCTCGAGCGTCGTGACCTGCTCCTCCGCGACGTACGTCGCGCGCCGCGTGACTGCGATCTCGTTCTTCATCTGCACGTTGTACGCCTCAATCTCCTTGAGCGTTCCCGCGAGCTTGTCGAGCTCCGTCTGGAACGTGGTAACCTTTCCTCTCTTCTCGGTCGTCTCCGCCTCCTGCGCCTCAAGGTCATCTTTCATCTTGTTGAGCGCCGCCTCCGCCTCCTCTCTCGTGCGGTGCACCACCTTGTACTGGTCGTGGGTCTGTTCGAGACCCGTCTGCAGCTTAGCAAGCTGCTGCTGCGCTCCGTACAGCTCCACGCCCACCTGCTCACGCTTCGCCTTGGCGGACTTGAGTCCTTGCTTCTTCTCGCGCAGCTCCTCCTCGAGCCTGGTTCGCGTGTCCTTGAGCTGCTTGGCCAGAGCCGCCTGCGCTCGTGCGAGCAGCGGGTGGTCCGGGTCCATGGCGATGTCCGATGTCGTGTCCGTCGACTGCGCGAGCGGGTCCTCTTCTGCCGCGGCTCCGTACGCCGCGCTCTGTGAGTCTCCCCCGAGAGGCGCGGCTGTTCCTGCGTCGGAGGGCACCTCGGGCGGCCCTGGGTTGTCCGTCGCCGCGTCTGCCATGTCTTTCCGACGGAAGAGCCAAGAGCAGCCACTCACTCACTCGCTCGCTCACTCGCACGCACGCCCACCTTGTGCGTGTGCGTGTGCGAGCAGAAGCAGCGTTGCGTTTGGTGCAGCGTCTTCGGACTTCGGAGGTAAGGTCAGGGAGAGGGGAGGGGAGGTAAGGAGGGGAGACCGCGGAGGGGAAGGGAAGGGGAGATGGGAGGGGAGGGGGGGGAGACCTCGACACTCTCCGCCTTCGCCTTCGCCTTCGCCTTCGCCTAGCGCACGTTTCGCAGCTAAACGGTGCGAACTCCGACCAACTGCTCCCCTGCACTGCACTGCATGGCTCGCCCTCGCCCCTCCCCTCCCCTCCCCTCCTGCTCGGTCCTCCGTCCTCCGGGGAACCTAACTTCCACGTCTCCCTTGCGGGCCCTCCGGAGCTCCTTGGCATTCTTCGCAGCCTTGGCCGAGAGAGAACAGGACAGGCAGACGGGCAGAGGAGTCAGGAGAGGGCAACGGGCAACTCTTTGAGACTTCGTGGTTGGTATCCCCTACCCGGCTGCCCGGTACCCTACGACTGTACGAGACCAGCCATCGACGCAAGCCTTAACAGTTATCCCTATCGTAGTCCCTACCCGATGGTGGCCTCGAACTCTCGAGTCTCAAGTCGGCACGTCTGGTCGAGTCTCTCTGGAGGAGCTCCGGACAGCCGGAGGGCTGTGGGGCTGTCAACGAGTGGATCCCTACAACATCCTCCTGCAACGGAAAAAGTACAGTAGATAGGGTACATACGGTAGCTCCTTTTTCCTCGCTCTAAAGATGACTGGCACATATGGTCCAGCGGAGATGGAAACCTCAAGATACACGACTGCGATTTCCATCCAGCAAGCTGGCAAACCTCCGAGGCGCACGACGGGAAACGCAGGCGAGGAAGCAGCAGCACTGCAGCAGGCGAAGTCTTGGAAGATTCCCCATCCAACATTCCAACCCAACCCTCCGCCAACCCGTCGACGGCACGAGAAGCTAGCTGGCAAGGCCGCCGACATGGCGCCGCCTCCTCCGTCTTACAAGCGCCGGTGGAGACACGGTGCCAGCCGACAGCACGACAACTCCTTGGAAACGCTTGCGGCGACGCTCGAGGCGCTCAAGGCGTCCAAGGCGTCGCCGGAGTCGGAGGTGCGTGCAGCCGCAGCCGTCGAGGTGACACGAGGCGCTCTGGCGGTACTCAAGCTACTGCACTCCGCGGGGGGCACGCATAGGCGCGTCTCACCGGATACCATACTTTGGGACGGAAGGAACGGAGCGAGCGTGCAGCTGATTTTCTCCGACGCATACGCCCTACAAGGCACCGACTGGGACGAAGGCGAGTACAGCTCACCGCACGTCTGTCACGGAAGCGTGGTGCAGCCGCGCGAGCGAGGATGTGCGCGCGACGACCTCTACAGCCTGTTGTACATTACCGTACAGGTGCTCGAGGGCAAGCTGCCATGGACAGGTCGGGCGGTCACGTCGCAGCCGGCACTCAAGCAGCACTGCCAAAATGTACCCAGCATGCTCTGGATGGGACAGGTGGCCACCTAGCCTGAACAGCTTTGCGCTGGTCGTGCGCGCGCTGGACGTCGGCGAGAAGGCCAATTACGACTACCTGGACGAGTGCATCGCTAAGCTTGCTCCTGGGGGCGCCGCCAGCGCCGGTCCGCCTCCCGCTATAGTCGCACCTTCCGTGCTCCCTCCGCCGGTGCCGCAGGAGGAGAACCGCGCTGATAAGGCAGCAAGCGCAACGCCAAACGCCGCCAGCCAGCCTCGGAGCAGGTCAGCGTCGGCATCGGCTGCAGATGGTCGCTTCGTCATACCAAGGCGCGGCGGGAGTGGAAGCATCACGCCTCGTGGCGCCGACGCAACCTCGCCTGCCGCCTTATCGGCGCCCACGCCCGTGTCGTCTTCGATGCCGTCCACTCTTCCGCCGAGCAACAAGCTTACGCCGGAGGATCTCGAGCCTATATGCGTGGACATGCTCAACAAGGGTGAGTGCGAACGAGGCAGTGCCTGCCGCTATAAGCACCCCGCCGACGGCCGCGTGCCAAATGGTCAACCAACGGGGCTGTGCTTTCACTTCCTCCTCGGCAAGTGCAAGCGCGTTGGCTGCACACTGCATCACTTCACGCTCGCGGAGCGACGTCGCTACCTGGCGACAGGTGCTCTGCCTGACGCTTACCGCAAGGGCGGCAGAGCGTACGTGCCGCGCGGGCAGGCTGGCGACGTGCCGCGCGAGGAGGTGCGCGACGTCGCATCGGCACCTCCAAGTCGTCGAGGCATGAACGACACCATCAAGGATATCCCCGCAACTGTGCTGCTACCTTGGAACAATCCCAAGAAGTGCGCCACACACGGCGACGAAAGGCAGATCGCAGGGTACAGCCGACCTGTTCGCACATTCGAAAACGCACGGGTGTCAAAGCTCGCCTTCCAGCTCGCCGTGCCAAACGGATGCCTGCCGAAGGGGTTGTTCAATGCCAAAGTGTGGGTTCGCCTGCACTGGGCCGCAGACATCGCCTCTGAAAATGCCATGCGTCGCCTTTTCGACGAGGTGAACACGCAGCTGTCGCGCGCGGCGGATCCGAGCGCTGGTGTGACGACCTGGTCGGTTCCGAACCTGCGCAAACGACTGCTCGAACTCGTGGACGAAGAGCAGGTGGTGCTTCCAGAACCTTCGGGCAGGCGTAAGCGCGTTCGGGGTGACAACCGAACTGTGTGAAGAAGTTGAGGATGCGCCGCCTTCTTTTCTGTGTCTCATAAAATGAAATGTTGTTGCTTTCACACCCATCGTTGTGTTTCTTTCAAAGATGAAGAACAATTTTTTTTGTAACGCTCTATAACAAGAATTTGACCTAATCATCCACGTCTGCGGTGGGCGTAAAGGTGAACTACCATAGAAGCATGGAATGGGCTGATTGGTGAATGTGAATAGTGTGAATGAATGACGAAGATGAACTCCATTCCATTACTGAATGAGCAACTAATCTGAGCTCACAAGAGAACCTCTGGATCTGCAGCTAGACGATGCACGAGATGTGACAGATTCGTCTCCAGCAGCGTCGACGACTTCAGCGCGCCCACGAGACTTTGGAGCTGCTCTTGGAACGTCTTTGCGAGTTCCTCATTCGCGGTGTAGAAGAGCGCATCCTGTGCAACAGCCTCGATGTGCGAGTGGTCAAGCTGTTCTTCGCCCGCGCCGTCAGGGCCTGGCGCAAGGCGCCTTAGCGTTCCGGCACAAAAGCGAAGACATGTAGCTTTCGCCGCCTCGAGGCGACGCAGAATCCCAGGTTTGAACAGCAGGCACTCCTTCATGCATGTGTCAAGGAAAGCCTCGTGCTTCTCAATGAGCGCGTCGAGCGTGCGCGACTCCGCAAAGTCCTTCTCGAAGCGCACCCAATTAGGCTCGAACACCTCGAATGTCAGGTAGTAGATGTAGTTCTGTATGAAGAACAGCATCTTCGCGCAGAGGCTGCAATTCACGCCAAGGCTGCCTCCCTGGATCGAGCGCGTGCGCTGCTGCAGCCGCCATGTCGCACACAGGCGCCTCTCGAGGAACTTGCATGTGAAAAGGTGGCGGAAGAGCAGCTGGTACTTTGTCAGTGCCCGGCGGCTCAGCAACACGCTGTGAGGCCAGCCAGCGTCGTACGAGAGCGTGAAGAGCTCAAGACCGGTGCTGGTGGCAAACTCGTCCGTGTCGCTCGCCGTAGCCGCGCCATCTGAAGTTCGGTCTCCACTCGTGTCGTAGATTCGAAGCAGCGTCGTGACAATCCCGTGGCGTTCCAGGTCACACGAGACGTTGTCCAAGAGAACATCCGAGGCGCAGCTGCTGCTCTTAATGCTCATCTCGAGGAGGCTTTGCACGCGGCTCAGAACCACCTTGGAGGCTGGCTGGCTCAGCTCCTCGGTCGCCTGATCGAGGAAGTGCACAAGAAAGTCTCCCTGCGCGAGCAGGAACGTGGAACGGATAGCACGCAGGTGGTTGAGAAGCGGCCCGCCTCCAGCTGCACCCGTCTTCACCGCACTCAGCAGCGCCTCGGCGGCGCGAGAGAAGGAGGCTGAGACGAGCGCTCGGCATCGCCGCTCCTCGGCGTCGGCAGGTGCACCGTCGGACGCCGAAGACGATGGCATGGTGCCCGCGGAGGGCATGTCGATGGCGCCAACGGCACGCCGAGCCTCAACGATCGAGCCGCCGTTGCGGCGGTCAAAGCCTGCGTCCGCCCCTAGGCCGAGCGCCCCGCCTCCCGAGACGGCGTTGGCGGCATGCGACGGAGCGTCGCAGAACCTTCGCCACGGCTCGCCGCCGCATTCACGAAGCGCGTCGACGTAGCGGCCAGCCGTCAGCACGGCAGGTGCGACGTCGCGCAGGAAACGTGGAACCGCGCTTGGTTTGAGACGCCATCGACCGCTCCAGTACGCAGAGAGCGCGTCGCTGGCAAGGCTTTCCTTCTTTTGCGTGGGATCGCCGAGGACGAAGAACTCGCCAAATGGGTCGTCGACGACGCCCTCCTCGAGCCAGCGAGCGAGCATGCGCCGGTAGGGCTTCAGGCACGCGGCATGCAGTCGGCGAAACACGCCTGACAGCGCGGCGTTTCCCGAAGCGCGAGCCTCCTTGTCCTTCAGCACGTCGAGCAGCGCCGCGCCGCGCAGGCCAGCACGGCCGCCGCCTGTGGCTGCCGACTGCGGCCGTCGCGTGGCATCCATGACAACGGCATGCAGCGCGGCGAAGACCTCCGACGCTGGCGCGAGGTGAAACCACGCCTTGTGCAGCGTCAGTGCGCCGCACCTCATCTGGTGCTCGAGCTGTGCAACGAGCACGTCGAGCTCGTCGAGGATCAGGCGCAGCGCCGCGGACAGCGCGTGGCAAACGCGCCCCATCGACGTCTCCTGCCTCGACTCGGCGTACTTGAGCACGGATGCGCGGTGCTGGCAGAGCGGCAGGAAGCGTTCCGCCACAGCGCGCACGAGCGGGTCGACGCCGTCGTCGAGCTCGAATCCCACGGGCGCGCCGCTTCCGTCAGAAGGCGGCACGACCGCCTGCACGAACTTTCCTCCCGCGCCCTGCAGGCAGTACAGCAGGTCGTCGAGGAGCAGAAGCTCCTGCACGCCAGCCTCGAAAGCCGCGAGCTTTTTTCCCGAGACCTCCTGCGACAGGTTTCCGCGCGCGGCGCCCGCCGGTCGTGCAGCCTGCCACAGGTGCTCGCCGGTTAGAAACGGCCGTGCCGCACCTGCGTCTCGTATGGGCGTTTCGGACGACGCGTGCAGCTCGCCCGTGCGAAAGGGCGTCGTGGCGGACGCCGGCTCGAGCGGTGCCGCGTCCGAGTCGCGCGTCGCGAAACGCGACGACGTCGACGTTCGCTTGGACGTGTTGGAGGCGGCGGGCGTGTTCAGCTGCTCCGTGAGATTTGCCAAGCTTCGTCGTTCTTGCGTCGTTGGCGTGAAGCCGCCCGTGCCAGCCGCGTACCGGCTTTGCGTCGCCACGGGCGTCGTTGACTCCAACATGTCAGGCGAGTGCGTTGCCGCCGCCGCCGCCGCCGCCGTCGTGCTCGGTCCTCCCGCCGGTTCGCACAGCAGAGCGTGAGCGTCCTGGTCTTGCGCGATGCGCGCGAGCACCATGAGAAATCGGTCGAGTCCCGGCGCACCTTCCGCCTTGAGCGACTCGTACAGCGCCTCAAACTTGTCGGCGTTTTCGCCCGACGTTTGCTTCAGCGTGCGCAGAGTGGTGGAGAGGGAGACGCGCGTGACTTCGTAGGGCGCGATCATGTTCGAGAGCATCGCCACGGACGCCTTGAGCACTCCTCGCGACTGCTGCGCCGCCGACGCGCCGAGTATGCTTTGCGAGAGCGAGTCGACGATATCGGGCAGCCGCTCCTTAGCGCGTTCTTTGTCCGCGTCCGTCGCCATGGCGGTTAACCGTCTGCGCAGAGTGCACTGGGCGGAAGGGGGCGGAAGGGAAGAGTGGGGATTTGGGTTACACCTCCCGAGGGGAGGAGGGGGGAAGGGAAGGGAAGGGCCAAACGGGCGAAGAAACGCGGGAAACTCAATCAAGGGCTGGGGCAACCCGGGGACCAGAAACCTGACCAGAGGCGGATCCCCACAGGCCTGAAGTTCAAACGGGGGAGGGACTAGTGGTTGCGCAGGCAGGGCAACTCCTGGCCAGTCACCACTCGCTGCCATTTTATCCCAACCTGTCCCTCATGTCGGCGACGACTTGCCCGCACGCACGCGCACGCACGCCGCACGCACGCACGCCGCACGCAAGCACGCAGCGATGCAGGGACGCGGCCAGAGTATCGTGCTCGCGACATGCAACCAGGGCGGGTTCAGATGAGCGCACGACGACGAGCAGGAGATCAGCCGCACTCGCACTTCTCGCGATCGTCAACGGAGTGAACAGCGCCAAACCAGCCTCGGCGCTTGAGGGACAAACTGACGACGTCGACGAACAAGTCGCGGCGAACGCGGCGCTTGAAACTGTTATGGTGGCACGCGTTGAACTAAGGTCGGTGCAGGCAACCTTGGAGCGAGCAGTCGCGCAAAATACAAACGTAGACTGGAAGGCACTCAAAGCAAGCATCAAAAACAGTTCCATGGGAAGCTACCCGAAAATCACGCTGCCTCTCGACCGCGTCATCGGGCCGCTTCCACTCGAAGCGTGGGAACAGAGGACGTGGGGCACCATGCCAGATAATCTCGACGAAGGGACAAGCACACCTCTGCCGCAGCTCGACCGACCGAACGCCGTGGCGTGTGCAATTTTTTCGTGCATCGACGACCCTCGACAGCTCGCCTCAACAATCTCGAACGCCAGCCTAAAAATGCTTGTCGACGGCGTTGAGATGGGAGCGCGCGGAGACCAACGCGTCACCGCAGCGGGCTTGCTGAACAACGTTGAGGACGTCGCGTCGAAGATGGACTTGTACATCGGATTCGCAAAAAACAAGCTGCGTGGCAGCACTTCTGTTACAGAGTAGTTATTGTAATTTCTTTCACCTACCTCTTGCACCTCCCACTGCCGCACGAACTGTCCGGTTTGGCACACATGGGCTTGGACGTCGTCGACGGAGAGGCTGCGCTTCCGAAGAGCGGTGCGCCGAAAGGCTTCAGGCCGGAAGACTTCCCTCTTTTCCCACACGAGCACGACTTCCCCGAGCACGTCTTGCAGGTCGACACAGCCAGCGCACCGAACATGTACGCGTGCGGAGTGAGTGACCTGAGTGATAAATGATGGTGGGAACCTTCTTGGGCAGACGAGCACGACGGGCAACAAGGCAACAAGGAAGGGTTGGCCAACACGTGGCGCACCAAGGGCGAGATCGATCATCGACGACCCTTCCCTTCCCCCCTGGCTGCGTGGATGTCCGTGAGGAAAATAGGCCCGATGGTGTGATGTCACGTTCCAAAGCGGCGCATCATTCACCTCACCAGGGATCCCCCCGACCCTCCCTTCCCTCCCGGTGTCCGAGGGGACGCGGCGTCTCGTCTCTCGTCTCGCCTCGTCAAGCACACACACAGACAGACATGCCAGCAACCGCAGGTGGGGGCATGGCGCCGTCGACGCGGCGATCGCTCCTCGTCCTCGTCGCCATGTGCACCTTGACCGTCCTGACGCGATGGCACCACGACGCAAGCACGGCGAACACGGCGGACCACCCCACTTCAGCCGCGACGCTCAAGCAACGCATACTCGAGCGCGCGCAGAGACTAGGCAAGCTCTCCGAATCCATGGCCAGCGAAGTCGGCGACTACGCAAAGAGAATACGCAAAGGACAAGGTGCGGCGGACATACAGATCGCCAAAAAAGCAGCCGCGGAGAGCATGCAGGATGACTTCACCCCGCCGCCGCACGAACGTATCAGTCGCACGTCGGACGAAGGACTGCTATACCCGGAGCATAACCAGCGCAGCGACAAGGAGACTGCCAGCCAGATCCGTGACCACCTCGCGCAGAGGGGCGTGCACGTGGATCGCGGCAGCTTGCTCAAGCTCATCCAGCCAAGTAAGCGCGATTACCGAGACTTTCTGCGACACGAACGGGAACGGCCGCGCAGGCCACCGCCTCCTGCGCCGCTTAACTTTGTGCTGGACGGCGAAGGCAAAGGTCGGCGACGTGGTGCCAACAAGGGGTACGGTCATGGTGCGCATGCACGCGAGCACGTGCTGGTAGACCGTGAGGCGGAGGCTGCCGCCTTCGACACGGCGGGAGACGACCTCGAGGGTCTGGCTATCGCCGACTCGTTCAACGACGGCGGCGAGCACGAACGCATGTCGCAAGGGAACGAACCTGTCGAGGAGTCACCGCCGTTAGATGGCGATTCGCCGGTGGGAAAGGAAGGAGATTTGGAGAGCGATGACACCGACGAATCGGATGGCGAGGATGGCGACGGGCGGCAGCAGCAGCAGCAGCAGCAGCAGGAGGACGAGGGTGACGAGAATGACGACAAGGAGGAGGGTGACAACGACGACGACGAGGAGGACGAGGATGCCACACCCAAGGCGAAGGTTGCTGCTGATGCCCAGCAGTTTCCCCAAAAGGATGGAAACGGCATCTTGGCAGCATTTGCGAATGCCATTAACCCGCGCGTGACCGTGAATAGTCCTAAGCCAGCCGTCCAGCAAGCACGGCAGTCGCGTCTGCCAAATGCGGCTGCGCCGTTTCGCCGAAGTAGAGAGGGCGAACTCACGGCGAAGTGTTTCGGTGCACCGTCCATCTGGGATCCGCTCACTCAGTTCGCCAGGCCACCGCCACCTGTTGAGCACGACCCGGTGTGGGAGGCTATGCACCCAACTCGTCTGCGACCACCGCCGCCACCACCGCCAGAATTCCGCAAGCAACTTCCTGGGCTTAAGACGCAGGCCACGCATATACTCGGCAAGCGGTACAACAAGCTCGCGGACGTGCAGGACGCGCTCAGAGAGGGACAAGATCGCACGCACATGGAGGCGAACTTCGCCAACCTGAAGAATGGCAAGGGTGCCGCGGACCTGCTCCACGACGTGAAGTGGATCGAAAGACATGGGCAGCCAAAGAACATTATGCCTCGTCCGCGAGGAGTTCGTGTGCTGCGCCGCCGCCATCTGATGCGTGCAGGCGGATCGTTCCACACGGCAAGTCGAGGCGGGCGCCACGGAGTTTCGTGCGATCCCGACGCGCCAGCCAAGGCGAGGCAGGCATGCGCAGAAAACCGAGCGCTGGAGCGCTGCGCGGAGGAGGAGGAGATTGGGAACGCTCTCCATCGAGAGGCTGTAGGTGGCAATGGAGACGGCGATAGCGACGATAACGTCGACACAAAGCCGTTGACGGATGACGAACGTGCGCTTGCATCGTGCCTTAAGGACATCAGCTCGTGTGAGGCATCGAAGCAGCAACTGCGCCGCGCCGCTCGCAAACTCGAGGGCTTGCGTCGCTTCATCGGCAACATCAGGCCACAGTGCTTCGTGCAGCACCGCGGCGGCGGCGCTATGCGCGGATGTGCGCCGCTCCTTTCGAACAACGAGACGGCGCTTTACATGGGTGGGTGCGGCGAGCACGGCGGTGGCCCGTCGAAGGGATGTGACACAAAAATTGCCGCGCAGGGGCACGCGGGTGCAGCTGCGCGTAGATCGGCGCTGCCACTCACGGACGAGCTGCGCACGAGGCGGCTTGGTCGGTGTGCCGTCGTGGGAAACTCGATGAATCTGTTTCGATCGGCAAACGGCGAGGCGATCGACGCGCACGACGCCGTGATTCGATTCAACAACGAAGGTGATCGCATGGCATTTTCACTCGGCGTGCCTGTGTCGAAGCTTGGCAAGCATATTGGCAAGCGCACGACCCTGCGTTTGCTGAATCGCAAGTACACGAACCAGCTCCTCGACGAGGAGGTGAAGAAGGGCGAGATGGATGTTGAGCGCGACGGCATGAACATCTTCTGGCATCTTTACGCCGCCCCGTACCTGGCGCACATTCAGAAATTGCACCACACAGCGCCCATGCGTCTCATGGCGACGGATCTCGTCAACTGGCAGCTCGCGGCGTACAGCGCGCTTCGCGTGGACCTGCTCCGCCTAGGCCTGGGCCCGTTCCCTTGCTACCGTTCTCTGAGTTCTGGTATGCACGGCCTGCTCCTAAGCTTCTTGGTGTGCGAGTCCGTGGACGTGTTTGGCTTTTCGGTGGACATGCACAAGTTCAAGTCAGACTTCAACCACGGTCGTCCGAGCGAGAGTCACAGCTGGGAACTTGAGACTATGCTCCTGAGGTTGTTTTACGTGAGCGGGCTTGTGAACGTGTGCAACCGGTGAGGCTGGATTGGTTCGACGAACACGCAGCGCAAGCAGCCTGGCCTCGCGAAGATTGCCAAGCTCGACTGGCCGACGTTCACCACCTCCTCACAGCCCCTCCTCACCTCCTGTAAGAGCGCATACAGTAACTATTGTTGTTTTGCGTGACAGATTTGCACGGGACGGGGTCAGACTCTGTGTTTTGAGGGGTCCCGGGATTCATATTCCTATTCCTCCGGGGTTCTGAACTCTGGGGGAGGCCTTCTCCCTTCTGGGGTCGCCGAGAGGAGAAGAAGATTCATCCATTTCCCCTCCCGCCACAGCACGCCACCATGTTCGGTGACGCCAGCGACGCCGCACCGCCGCCTGCCGAGCCTGTCAACGAGGCGCTCGACGGCGACGGCCCCATGGACGTCGCGACGGCATACCTCGTCCTGGAAATTGCAGAAGCCGACCGCGGCAAGCTCGATAAAATCAAGGGGGCGTACCGCAAGATGGCGATCAAACACCACCCAGACAAGTCGCCGCCGGAGAAGCGCGAGGACGCGTCGCGCAGGTTTAAGCGCGTGGCGGCAGCATACCACACGCTGACGACCAATAACTTCGACTACGAACGGTGGTCCAACGCGTTCGTCATCCCGCCGCTGCAGACGCTCGCGGACGTCATGGAGCTGGCCCTCAGTGGCAAGGACCCGGACGAGATCGACGCCATGCTGCGTGCTCGTGGCGATTACAGGCCACACCGCGACTTTGGCGTCAACCTTTCCATTCCTTGGTCGGCGGGAAGCCGCGACGCGCCGTCGTGGGAGGTTCCGTCGGGAGCCGCGTACTCCAACACGCGCGACATCGAGTGGGTGAGCGCGTCGCAGAAAGCGCGCGCTGAGCTCGAGTACCGGGCGAAGCGCTACTTTCTCAAGTCCAATCCTACCGTACGTATCGAGTCGCTCGTGGGCATCGCCGCTGACAAGCGCCATCTGTGGGGTGACGACGAGGCTGACGACGACGACGACTCCGCCGCGGCGGCGGAGGCACAGGCGCAGAGAGACGCCACGGCGAAGGATATGAAGGATGCGATGAATAGTCTCGGCCTCTCCGGAAAGGAGCGCGTTGTCGGCGGCGGCAGCGGCGGCGGCAACGACGTGCCAGAGGATCTGTGCCAAGAGATGTCGGCAGGCGACGATGGTGCTTTGGATGCCGCGGAGCGCATGAATGACAAGGGCATCGACGCGTTCTCCGCAAAGCAATTCAGGCGTGCCATCGCCTACTACGACGAGGCGATTCGCCTGTGCGGAGACCCACCGAAGCTGGCTTACTACGGAAATCGCTGTGCATGTCATCTAAAGCTCAGCAATGCCGAGGCGGCACTCGAGGATGCCATGATGACAACGCGAATCGACGATAATTACGCCAAGGGCTTTGCTCGTGCGGGAAAGGCTCTCGGTATGCAGGGCGAGTGGATACGAGCAAAGAGTCTGTTTCAACGAGCAATTGAGCTCGACTCGGGCAACAAAATGGCGGCGAGTGGCTTGAAGGAGGCGGCAAGATACATTTCTTGACGTCTTTTTACGTAAAAATTTAAAAAAATTATGTTCTAAAGAAGAATCTTACATTATTGTTTTGGCTTTCGCATTACCAGAGCCACCAATGGTCGAGTTCCCAGCTTCCGGTTTCCGGACGAAGGCCCTCCTCCTTCGCCCAGCGACGCATGAGCTCCCAAGCCGTCTGCGTCGGCCAAGCTCGCGGGCGTGGGCCCTCAGCCTGGTGGATGATGCGTTCGTCGTTCCAGATTTCAACCAGCAAAGCGACGTGCACGCGCTCGCCGTTCGCCTCACCATTCTCGTACATCATGTACTCAAGACTCCAGAACGAACTCACACCGCTGCGTGCACGGCGGCAGTACTTTTCCAAATTGTATCCCATGTTGTGTTCGCCTTGCAGGCAGTTTCCGAGGAGCTGCCCCTGCGCTTCGAGGCGGGCTGAACTGAGAATCTCTTCGAAGCGAACGAGAGCCATCGCCTGATCTCCCAGCTCGGGGATGTGCACCGGCTCCTCAAAGCGCGTTGGTCGTATGCCAACGTGATTGCGCTGAAATCTCTCCCCCTGGCTGTTCAAGGCTGTAAGAGCCGATGCAGCACCACCCCACGTCTGGCTGAGCTCGGCGAGGCGACTTGGCGTGCGTCCCTTGAGACTCCACGACGGATTTCGGCGATGCTCCTCGAACATAAATGCCAACGCTGATTCCACGCTTTGGATTGTGTGCCAACCATCTTCGGCATCGTCGGACGAGGATGTCGAAAACACCGCGGGACGTGCGAGGAGCATGTTTGTGGACTCGGAGACGGCGGAGACGGCATTGTTCGCTGCCGCTGCTGTTGCTGCACCTTGCAGAGACGCAACGGCATCGTCCGTAAAGAACGCGGGCGATGGCCAGTCTTCCTTGGCAATGGAATCCACGCGAGTGGCGGCGAATGCGACAGCCTCGCGCGCAAACGATCGACGCGCCTCCGCCTCGTCCGTCTGAGCAAGCAGGTCCGTAAGGACGGCACCGCCCTGCGCCGTTGCTAGTGCGTGGTAGCACGCCGCGGCGATGCGAATCTGCTGCTCCTCGGTGATGGAGTTGTTGTTTGTTGCCGTGCGCTGCATGCCCAGGCTCACAGCAAGAGCGTACGCGCCTGCACAATACTCCACTCCTCGCATGCGTGCTGCTTCCAGAGACGTGTGGACAGCACTGCCGCCATCGGACAGCATTTTGATTTCCGCCTTGGTAAGATTCGCATCGAGGTGTCCTTTGAGGGCAGCCTTGAGGCTTCCCCCTGCACCGACATCAACGAGCGAACGCACAAAAGGCAGAGCCGACTGCGACGATCGGCGCAGAGAATTGGCCGACCACGCGGATGGTGTTGACGACGCCGGTGGCAAAAGGCTGTGCACGAGCAAGCTGGGTGGAGGATGTTCGCAGAGGCAGTGTGTAAGGAGGTTGGAAAGCTGCACGTCGACATCTCCGGCGTCACCAATGCGTGGGAAACGTGCGTGACGTAGCCACAGCAGGTGCATGTCCTGCGTCTCCTCGTCGTTTGCTGTCGCTTCGTCAAAGGACGTCATGGGCGTCGTCCAGTCTTCAGGCGCGTTGATGAATGTGAATTCAGAATCGTCGTCGTCGTCGTCGTCATCTGTCATCGCCATCGCAATCATGACGGATGCGTTCGCAAGTGCAAAGGCACCAAGCGGCGTCGCAAAGAGCGCCGTGGTATCGTCGCGTGCTTCCAGGAGCTGGTCCAGAATGGATTCCGCTTTTGAGCGCGTGCTAATGGAGGGCGCACAGTTCATGCGGCGTTTCGCAGCCATGGCGAGGACACCACGGTGCTCGTCGGACCAATGGTCGACGATGACCACCTCAGCGCCATCATCACGAGCTGGCGAGGAAGGCGACGACGACGAATATGGCGAAGGCGATGGCTCGAACGCACCCCCATTCCCTCGGCGGAAGAAGGCGTGGCAAGAGTGGCGCGTAAGAGGGCGAGACGGACGGAGCGCCATCGCTCACACAGGTGCTCTTCGGCGACACGTCGACGAAGTGATGTTGAGGTGAGGTTGATTTTGCCACGCGTCAAATTAGGGGTTGGTTCGGCACACCCCTGGGAGAGTTCGGGGTTTTAGCCTGCGCATGATTGATTCGTCGGAACAGCTGCTCAGCGTAGACCACTTTGCTTTATCATAAATACGCACTTGTTTTACAAACCCACCTTAGCGTCACGCAACACACGCAACGTGGCGACGAGGGCCACCCGCGGATCGCCCGACGGCGGGTCTGGCAACTTCGCTTGTTGAAATGTCTTCAACGCCGCGGTGATTAAAGGCGCGATCTCAGGCGACGTGGCAGCGGCGAGAAAAGGGTTCGCGCGGCGCTCCTCTCCGAGCGTCGACCAACCGAATGCAGTCTTAGCCTCGCGCGCTTGCTTGCCTCGAACAGCTTCGTCGGCACGCCACGCCTCGTCCGAAAACACGTGCGCAGCAAATGCCGCATTCGCTGGGCCGTACTCGTGTCCCGTTAGAGTTAGGCATGAATCGGGCAGCGCCTTTCGGCGCGTCGGTGGCGGCTGGCCCACTCCACCACCCGCTGATGTCGCTTGCCCCTGCTCACCGAATGCCCACGCCAGTGCTCTTGTAGCTTCCTCCGCTGTATTTTCAAAGAATTTTCCCACTCCCAGGCGAAACAGCGCGTCGCCCGTAAACACAGCTCTTGCACTAGGCAAACGCGCATCCTCTTCATCGTCACGCAAACTTGGTTGCATCATGACGAGGTTTTTATTTGGCGCCTGCGCGACGTCAAAGTCAATCTCCTCCGAAGTCGCTGGCGCGACGTAAAACGACGCGTGGCCTTTCGTGTGAAGTCCATAGACTGGAAGCATGCCTATGGCGACTTTCCCGCCAACAATCGCAAACACTCCAGGCTGTTTGATTGCGTGCGTCGTCTCAGGTACATTATCTTTCGCAGGTGCGATAATTGGCACATCTGGAAGTTCTCTTCTGACATCCGCGTGTCCCGCGCAGTGGTCCCAGTGGTGGTGCGTGCACAAAACAAGCGCAAGTTTCGCGTCCAGCTTTGTGCACATCTGCGCGGTACTTCGGTAGTCGGCAACGTCCACCGCGACCGCCAGTCTGCCATCAGTTTTCGTTTCTACCACCATCAAGTACGACCAGTTATCAGACAAGACGGGCACGGCGTGAATCGTGAGTCCTAGCGCTACGTCGGCAAGAATGACGTCTGTGTCGTTCGGCAAGGACGTGTGTGGCTTCGCCCCCGTCGCCATGCGAGTGAGAAAGCGTCCGATGGCAGTGTTGTAGACGGGGTAGAGTATGCGCAAAGCGGTGGATCGGTGTAGGGACAGGCCGACACGTGTATGTGCGTTGTTCATGGAGGGCGAGGGCGAGGGCGAGGGCGAGGGCGAGGGCGAGGGCGGCGCGTCGTCCGCCATGGAACGTAAAGAACGTGATGGTGGGTGATCAATCGCTCCCGAAGCCCATCCCCTGATTTTAAAACTGTCTTCCAATCCCCCAAACTTCTTTACTGTCTGTCTCTCTCTTACGTTGCGTTCCATGCGGATGTGAAGTTGCATTCCTGCGGTTGGGCGTGGCGGGAGACACGAAGGGGTGGATGATGGCGGCTCCAATTCGCCACCATGCCGTCCCGCGTTGCCAAGTGTTATCAGGCGTTCGTGCACGTCGGCGGACACACACGCGCGCTCATGCACGTGCAATCCTTGCAGCAGCAGCAGCAGCAGCGAGCCATAAAACACCCACTGCGCAGCAAGCCATCCAAGAAGCTTCCACGCTCGAGCACCTTGCGGCAGCATCAAACTTACTCGTGTTGCCTGACGAAATCAACTCTCAGCAAAGTCACCTCAAACAGCACATACACCAGATTAAAAGACAGGCGGCGGCGACGCGCGCGCTCGTCAAGGCTGTGAAGTTATCACGCGCGTCGGCGCAAGATGGACAAGAATACTGCTCAAAACTTGCGCGGTTCGCAAGAGCAGCCGCCTTGCCATCCACCGCCACGGAAGACGATGCGGCGGACGCGGCGCGATGTGCAACGGCGCTGCACGCAATTGCAAGTCTCGTCGCATACGGAAATCACCATCTTTCGGACCACGTGCTCGAGTATGCATCTCAGCTCGCAGTACGCGTCGACGCACATGTCAAAAGCCTTCCGCTCTCGCTTGCCACGCAAACACGGTGGGCGTGCGAGTGCCTTGGCGTTGACGCCACACCCGAAGCAATAACTTTCGTGGCATCGCAAGCGCCATTTCATGTTAGTGTCGGTGAATTGCAAGATGCGCTCGATGTCCAGCTCCTCGCAGATGCCATTCCGTTCGCCAAGGAGATGCTCGTAACGCGAAGTGGGACCAAGGTGCTTGAGCGGCGGAGCACCTGCTGGATGGCGGACGAAGACGTCGGTGGCCTCGCCTATAGCGGCAAGATCATGCTCCCCAAGCCCTTCGTGCGAGAAGTGGCTGAGCTGCGCGATGCGCTGCACGCGACGTACGGATTCTACAGCGATTGCTGCTTAATTAATCTGTATGCCGACGGGTCGTGCGCATGCCGTTGGCATTTTGATCCAGAGCACGGCGAGGCACTTGACGTTCCACGCGCGAAGTGGGATGCAAGGCAGGCGGTAGTTAGCGTTGGTGCCAGCCGACGCTTCGTCTTCCGACCGCGGCGCATGTCTGGCGATCCTTCTCCGCAAATGAAAGACGAGGATGTGCATCAATTTGTTGTTCGGGAGGGTGACGTCGTCTGGATGTACGATGACTGTCAGGACGCGTGGGAGCACGCTGTTCTAAAAGACGACGACGGTTGCGTCGAAGCTGGCCCTCGCATATCGATTGTCTTTAAGTCTGCTCTCATACAGCCTGGTGGAGGCAAGGGCCACCCGCTGAATAAAGCTGGCAGCCGTCGTGAGCGCGCGAGGCGCCGGGATGCCGGGAAGCAAGTGCCGAAAGGAAAGAATAAAAGGAGGACGCGTGCGTAGAACCTTATATGCTTAAGGATGTAAATTTACAAAGAAGAGAGAAAATCTAAGTTCATTTTACGGCTGTGGCAGGACGCGCCATTTCGCCGTCCGCTGTCGACCGAACGTCGTCATTGTAAAGGGCAATCGCGTTGTCGTCGTCGTCGTCGTCGTCGCTCAGTCCTTGCGATTCGCCGGCGTTGCCGCCGGTAAAGAGGACAAATTCTTGACAACCCTCTGCAGAGGCCATCTTTGCCGTTCCGACAAAGACAACCGCGTCGTCGAACAAAACGCGGAATTCGCGAACGCCTCGGCGTTTTGTCTTCACATAATTCCATATGCGAAGCGACGAGAAGCGGTGTCCGCTGGAAATGCACGGAAGCAGGAGACAAACTTCCGCCTTGCCAGTCCACGGCGCAAGCCAGCTGCTCGCAACGTGATCTTCGCTGTGCACGCCGTCCGCAAGCTTGTTCGGCGTTCGCGGGTCGTCGTCGCTGACGCTCCAGGGTGACGCAAATACGTTCGCGGGATCGAGAGGAAAGCCTTCGCATGTCGTCGCATCAACGAGTTCCACACCCTGCAGGCCGACGTAGTGCTTGTCTCCCCAAGTGCGCGAAACGACAATCTTCACGTGGCTGAACGCTACGGGTGCAAGGTCTGCCACACCGCCGACGCCACGAGAAGGCGAGGGTTGCATAGCATCACTCGAGAGAGATGTGAGGACGAGCTCCTGTGCAAACTCGCTGACCCACGGGACGCCAGGCGCCTTGCGCACCCAAACACCATCCACGGGGCCAAGGGCAACCCCGTCCAGCAACACGCGTACGAGGCGCACGCCACGAGAAGCGTCGTCCACGTTCTTGTTGTAGTTGTGCACACAGAGAGTGTGAACCTCTCTCTTCGGATCGAGAGTCAGTTCCACGAACGTTCCTCCGCCAGGCTCGAATGGCGCAAGCCACGTGTGCGAGACGTCGTCGAGAACGCCGTCCAGAAGCTTATCAGCCGTGCGCGGATCTGCGGAAGTACCATCCATCGCCTCGAAGTGCGGCGCACCAGTCGCGCTGAGAATTTCTACGGGCGTGCCACTCGCGTCAAGCAGCGATATGTTCGACAAACCAGCGTAGTTGGCATCACCCCACGTCGCAAGCACCTCCAAACGAAGCAGCCGGCCTTTGACGCCAGCTGCGCTCGACGTCCCTGAGGTGAATGCCGCCGCAGACGACGACGACACCGGAGCTGTGGCACCTAGAGCTGCACCGCCGATGGCTGTGAAAGGGCGGTTCATGCTGGCACGAAGGCTTGCCGCTTTCGTAGATTCGTCCTCCTTCTCCGCGGTCGGTGGACGCTGCAGTCGCTCGATATCCTGGGTTATTATTAAGGTGGGTGGTTAATAGGGTTAATAGAGTTTTCAGGGCTATTGGGTTGTTATGGTTGTTGGATTACCTCAGCCGTGATGGCGTCATCGCCCAAGAGCGAATCGTCAGTCGCCGCGATTGCCTCCAGGCAAGCTTCGCTCTCCGTGAATAGAATGCACTCCGCTGCTTGGTAGCATCCCACGGCGGATCCAGGTGCGCGCCCCAACTCACCCTGGAAGATTGGCAGGCCGTCCAGAAGCACCGAGCAGTGGCGTACGCCGCGGTGGCTGTGTATGCGACTGATTGTTTAAGATGATCGTCGTGTTAGTCAGGGTAAGTCAAGTTGTTTCAGCAAGAGAACAAGGCAAGAAGAAAGTTATACCTCTTATTGTAATTCCAGATGCGCAGCATGCCAAGCGCTACTGCGGGAGATGTTTCAGGAGCTAGCGCGAAGCTCACGACGTGCTCCTGCTGGCGTGTGAATGGCGCGAGCCACATGTGCACGTCGTCGGACGTGGCGAACACGCCGTCGATGAGCTTATCTGGGGTTCGAGGGTCGTCTTCTAGTCCCGGAAGTTCACTCACGGACGATGGACTTGCGCCGAGAAGCTGCAGCGGGATTTCAGCGCCCGATCGGTCGAATGCCTGCACGCCAGCGAGCCCAATGTAGTGGCGATCGCCCCATGTTGTGTGGAGCAGGAGGTCGAGCACGTGACCAGCTGGCTCAAGTGGAATAATGAAGTCCGCCGTAGGCTGCTGTCCCTCTGCGTTGCCGGCAGAAAGCTCCGGCGTTGTGGCCGACGCCATGAGCACACCCGAGCTATTTGGCTGCTCGTTGAATGCATCGAGAGCGTCAGGCAAATCGAGGGGAAGCTCGGCGCCCACACTTGCCAGGAGGTTGTCCTCGTCGTGCAAGGAACCGCGCAGCATTGGCGCGAGATCATCCGAATCTTTGGAAGTACCGACACCCCGCTGAAGACGGCCCGCCTGCGTGCGGCTGAAGAATGCCAGACTATCCCAACTCGCCTCGAGATGGCTGTTGCCACGCTGGCGGCGGCGAGGATGTGGTGCCGGCTCCTCGCTCGCTATTGGTGCTGCCGACGCATCTTTTTCTTCGTCTTCGTCGCTGGTTGCAGCGCGCCGCGGCCCTGCGGGCGTTCCCGCACGCCGTCCCGCGGACGGCATTCGGGAAGCAGAGGCACGAAGTGTCGACGTGTCCTCCGCTCCCGTCGCTTCCTGCTCCTCGCTTTTTGCGTCAGCAAACCAAAGCGGGCGGGCGGCAGCACCGTCACTGTCCGCAATCTTCGTAGATTTTTTCTTCAGCGCGGAGGCTGGACTGGCATTCACCGCCGCCGTCGTCGATGCCTTGGCGCCCTCGTCCATCCTATCCGTCTGCACAGCGGTTTCGCAAGTTTCGGGAGTAAGTGGTGCCTGCGGCGGGCTGGTGCTTGCTGGCAACGCGGCACCTTGTATGTCGTCAGTCTGCGCCGCCGATGACTTTGTCGGCACTTCCGCCTGAAAGCACTTGTCCACTCCAGCAGAGGATGTTGCCTCCCTTGCCGCCCTTGCCTCGGCAGCAGCCTCGTCGCCGAGCGAAATGCCCTGCTCAAGGGCCTCAAGTGCGCGCATGAGCTCAGCACGACGCGCGCCATCGAGCGCACGCATGCGACGCATGATCGCAATGTCGTCGGCTGCCGGTGCTGCACTCGCGGGAGTCGCGCTGGGAATCTCGTTCGCGGTCGTCGCCGGCTGTATCCGGTGGCGTGCACTCGCCTGCCTGTTCTCCTCCTTGAGCGCCTGGACAACGCGGCTGATCTCCGCAACGTCCTTCGCGGCACTTTTCAGGCTTGCGTTCTCAGCCTTGACGCGTGTCGCGCTGAGTGGCCGAGACGACATGCGCGCAGGCGGCGCCTCGTCCTCCAGCGGCGCCGTCGCTTCCTCCTCAAGCTCGTCGACGGGATCTTCCACCACCTCATCGTCGTCGACGTCGTCTTGATGTTGAAAGTACACACTTCTTTGCTGCTGCTGCTGCTGCTTGTACGGGCTGTCTAGTTCGACGTTGTCCAGTTCGTCCTCCTCCTCGATGTCGTCGAACGTCTCGTCGCCGTAGTCGACGAAGCCTTCGTCCGGCGCCTCCGCTGCAACGGCGGCATGCTGTGCCAAGCTGTCTACATTGGGTGGCGTAACAATCTCCGCCTGCTCCCGACGATAGGTTGACAGTGCGGCTGCGTACCCCGCCGCGGCCGACGCGTCCACCCAGTTTCTGCGCGGTGGTCTGATGCCCGCCGCTGCGGCGGCCGCCGCGGCGGTCGCCTCCCTCTTCCTTCGTTCGTCGACGCTCTGCGCGTTCGCGCCGTTCAGCGCGGTCATGAATCCCTCTTCCCTTCTCCGCAGCTCCTCCAAGTGCGACTCCTGAGGCTGAGGCTGGGAGGTTGCCAGGGCGTTGGAGGCCGCCAGGGCGTTGGAGGCCACACCCACAGCAGGGGGCCCGGCACACCACTGCTTTCTCTGAGGCGGCTGAGAAAGCAGCGGGGAAGAATTGCTGCAAGGAGGAGCATCAAGTCCACATGTCCCATCATCCAGCCCCATCATCCTGGAGCTGCTGTTCTCTTCCAAGGACTCTTCACCGTACGGCCCAGGCGGGGACGGCATGACGGAACAGAAGAAGAATCTTGATTTTTTTTCGAAATGAACTTTCAAAAACGAAGAGAAGAGGGCAGGAGGGGGAAAGACAAGCAGGCCGCGGAAAGGAGCTCCCTCCCGGGATCCCCTCCCCCTCCCCGGGAACAACGGCGAAGCAGCTCATAAGTGGCCGCGGGATAGTCCCACGGGCTTTCCGCTTCTCGGGCGGGCCCCCTTTCCCCTGCTTGGGGATACCTCCTTGCTCATTTCCCCTTGATGGGAAGAGGCCCGCCTCAACTTCGTTGCGGATTGTGTGGGAGCAGTGAGTGGCGCGCCGGGCTGAATTGGATGCAAGGACGTCGTGCACACGTGCGCTAGCTGGAGTGGCTGAATCGGCGGCGGCGGGCGGCTCATCTGGTGGCGGCTCGGCGGCGGCGCAAGCTGCAATCACGCCGGCGTACATCACCAAGTACGTCGAGCTATGCTCAGCAACGCCTAACCATTGGGCCGACCTAAACAGTTCCAAGGCGTACGTGAAACATGCGACCGCACCATATCCCGGGGATAATTCCGAAACGAGCGGACCCGAACAAGTTATCTCTCGCCACCACCTCCGGGAACTTGCAGAACAAAGCTTGCATGATCTTGCGGCCCCACGAGGCCCCACGAGGCCTCTGACCCCTCCATGGGTCAGGGGGGATGCGCCGCCTCCGGTTGGAGAGTGGTCACGCGGTCGAAATTCCCGACATCGTCAAGTGGTGGTTTGCTGAGAAACGAGACAAGATCGTCACGCGATTTAATGTGCGATACGCAATGAAGATGATTAGGGGTTTGACGAAAATTGATATCTCAGCGAGTACGTGTCCGTTTTGGACGAGGTAAAGGCGTAGCGGTCTAGCCTAGGACCCTAGTGACCTGCCAATACCACTTGGACGACAGGAGAACACGTCCCACGCACAGGGTACACGTTTGGACACAACCCTGTGCTACATCCCTTACGACTTTCGGTGGGGCGGACACCCATGTTTAGTTTTACCGCCTCTTTGGTTCTGTCCCCGACCTTAGTTTGACCATGATCCACATCGGGGCCTTAAGTCGAAAATGCCGCGTGCCGCGTGCGAGTGGTACTGTATACAATGCGCGTGCCTCTTTTCCCTCCGTGCGTCGTGCGATCGATCTCCGGGCGGCACTTGGCAAACCGCTTCCGGGGCGCCCACGTGCGTCGTCTTCCACGGGTTCGCGCGAACCAAGGTCACCAAACGCAACCCCGGGGTGATGCTGATGCCCTCCGCCACCATGAACCGCCACACGCGGCGTCGGCGCTCCCGGCCGCCAGCACGCGTGCAAGGACACTGCGCCATGATCGCAGGCCTGCTCGTCGTCGCGTGCATAGCGGCTTCTATTTGCACACGCACAGCAGAAGCCGCGTGGGTGTACCACCGCCACGTCGTGCAAGATGCCTTAGCCGCGCGGATCGAAGTTACCAAGCACGTCGACAAGTCGAACAAGGGAACGCCGCCCGCGCAGCCGCCCGGATTCGACAACCACTTCGCCATTGGCCAGAGATGTCCTGCGAGAGGGGAGAGAGGAGGGCCGTACCGCGCTCTTGTCAAGTTCCCGATGGACACGCTAGCCAGCCTAGACATCGCAAGGGCGGAGGTCAAGATAAGCCTGCGTCGATACGACTTCAAAAGCGAGACCGTTGAGGTGCACCGACTCGCGGGAGACTTTGACAAAGCCGTCACACCGTCGAACGCGCCTGCGCGAACTAGCGACGTTGCACTAGCAACGGCTGACGTGTCCGACTCGGTGCGCGGCGTTTGGACGGATGTGGCGCTGAACGTCACGCAGAACCTCATACACGACGTCGAGAGGGGATACGGCACGTTTGCCGTATCGCTCAGTGGCGACGAGGCGAACTGCTTCACGCGCTCCGCACTCAAGTCGAGCGCAAGCCTCGTGATCACGCACCAAACGGACGGCACGCCACCCGAGGCGACTCTCGTCGGAGCGCCGAGAAGTCCGAGCGCGTCAGCCGAGTCGCGGCTCAGCTTCGTCGGTAGCGACGAGGAGAGCGGAGTGAGCCACTTCGAGTGCTCGCTCGACGGAGGCGACTACCTGCCGTGCACATCGCCTTGGCGGTACCTCAGCCTGCTCGACGGCACGCACACGTTTGACGTGCGCGCCGTCGACCGCGCGGGTAATGTGGGAACTCCCTCGTCGGCGACGCCATGGATCGTTGACACATCCGCGCCCGTCGTGTCCATCTACAGCGCGCCAGTGGCGAAGAGCGACTCCGCATCTGCCACATTCGCATTCACGTTCAGTGACCCCAAGCCCGTCGACGGCGACGGCGCGACGAGCGGCGTCGCCTCCGTGCGCTGTCAGCTTGACGGAGGAGCTCTCAGCCGATGCAGCTCGCCGATGACGTACACGGGACTCACGGAAGGAGAGCACACGTTCGTCGTGCACGTCACGGACGAGGCGAACAACACGGGAGTGTCGAACGTGCACACGTGGACGGTGGACCTACCACCCGCCGTTGCGCTCGAGCTCGTCGTGGATGCCGAAGAGGCTCCTTCTCGGGGTGTTGGTCGCAATGCCGCCGCCGCTCGCGCCGCAAAGCGTCGCGGTGCGGGGCGAGATGCGCGCATCGTGCGCGGCGAATTTACGGTTCGCGTTGCGTGGAGCGAACTTGTGCATAATTTTGACGAAGCGGACATTCAGTTGACTGGTGCCGCGGCGGAGATTTTGTCGCTGTCGGTTGACAAGAAGTCGCCGGGACCTGGAACGGTGTACGTGCTTGCCATGAAGCCGCGCTCCTCGGGAACTCTCACCATCTCGGTTCCGGCTGATTCTGCAAAAGACGCGAATGGACGCGCGAATCCTCTCCCGGCTCCATCGCTCACGGTGACGTGCGACCTCGACGCACCCGTCGCACGCATCGTGGGCGAGCCAGCAATTGCCGACGGCGCATTCATTGCAACCTTTGCATGGAATGAGGCGGTGTTCGGATTCGATCCCACGAACGAGGCACTCTTCGCGGGATTGCCCGTGACAGTTGAGGAAGTGATGAAAGGCGGCAACCAAGCTGCACCGTCTGCAACTAGCTTTTCCGTTCGAATCGTGCCAAAGAGTGTTGGAACGCTCAAAATACTCGTTCCCAAGGACGTGGCGCAGGACGCCGCGGGCAACGCCAACGCCGCCATGGATAGTGCCGCGTCCATTCAAGTTGTGAGCGGAACATCCTTCGTCTTGTCGCGAGAAGAGAAAGGACAAACTCGCGTGCGTCGATTCACCGCAGGCCTTGACGCGCTCGGTGACGCGCAGATACTCCCAATAGATCTCGCGGATGATGCTGTCTCAACTGCCACTGTAGATCGGACCGGGCGCCTTCTGATCGCGGATGCGGCAACTTCCTCTATTCAATTCTTCGGTGCCGATCTGAGTCCTGATGCCACCCTGCATGGTTTTGCGAACGTAAGCTCCATCGCTATTGACGAAGCGTCGGGAGTCATCTTCGTTGCACATGGCGCGGGTGACGCGCACGGAATTTGGGCTGTGAATGCGACAACGGGCGAGACGTTGAATCGTATCGATGTCGACGTCACGAGTGCGAGCGGCGACGACAACGATGAAGACACGAAGCCTGTGAGACTGCATCACGCGGACGCGCTTGCATTTGACGGATCGTCCACGCTCTATGCCCTCGATGCCAAGCAGGGCGTGGCCCTTGCCTTTCTTACGCAAGCAGGTGCTGCGGCTGGAGCGAGCAGGTTTACAAATGAATCGTCTTTTGCACACCCGAAGGCAATTGAGGTGGATGGCGATGGGTATGTATACGTTGCGGATGGTGACAGGGTGCACATATTCGCAAGGAATGGAAAGTTAGCTGGCATGATTGACGCGTCGGCGCTCCCCAAGGGTGGCACGTTCCGCCCCGTAAGCCTTGCGATGGATCGTCATGCTAGACTTCTTGTGGGTAATAACGCGAAAGCGTCGGCGCTTGTATTCCGCAAGCTGCACCCACGTGCACCTGCCACCACGTATGTTTCAGCTCTTCCCAGCGGATCGGGTAATGTGGCGGCCGTGTCTGTGTACCGTGAGCGCGCTCCGCCCGACGCATCTTTGAAACTGATGCAGGACGCGGCGACGACGAGTATGGAGGTGTCGTCGTCGGGCGACGGAAGCCTGCCCACCGTGCATGGAGAATTTGACGTGGCTGTCACGTGGTCAAAGCCGGTGACAAATTTTTCCGCGAATGCCCTAAAAATTGGCGGTGCCGGTGGATCTGTGCTTGAGGTTGTGCCGCTCGACACTCCGGCGATGGACAATGACGGCGACGGCGAATTCGACGAGGACGATGGGGTTCCTCGCAAGAGCTTTCGTGTTCGCGTCGCCCCAGCTGGCGTCGGCGTTGTCATCGTGGGAGTTCACCCTTCGACTGTCGTGGACGTGGATGGCAACACGAATGTAGAGTCGTCGTCTTCGTCGTCGTCATCTCTCGTATCCGCATCGGCGTCGTCGGAGGCGGCAACCTCCGAGCTTCGCACCGTGTTCTACGGTGGCGAGTGCTCAGTGACACTCGGTTGCCAGTGGCAGCTGACTGAGTACGAGCACGAGCTTGCAGCGCGGCGCGTATCTCTCGAAGTGGACAGCCGCATTCGCCTTGAGAAGGAGAAGCTTGCGATTCAGCATGCCGCAGATGCGCGTCGCGACGCTCAGAGACACGCGGCGGAGGAAAAACTTGAGGCAATGAGGCACGAGGCGGCGCTTGCCAAGGCGCAGATTGAACGCGAGACACTTGCGGAGAAGGCGCGCCTGGAGGAGGAGGCTCGTGTGAGAGAGGCGAAGGCGACGCAGAGCCTCGAGCTTGAGAAAATTGTGGCGCGCGGCGCGGCGGCACGCGACACGGCGATTGCCGCGGTGGGGCACACGCTTTCCATGCTAGGCGAAGGTGCGAATGCTCTTCTCGGCGATCCTACGAAGCTGCGCAATGCTGCGATTCTGCTAGCTTGCATCTTTTTCGGCTACTTTGCTGCACGCGAGATCGCCTCGGCACTGGCTGAGGTGATGCGTCGCGTCCTGGGGCAGCCGCGTCTCGTTCGCGCTTCGAGTCGCTTTCACCTGTCATCGCTGCTTCCCGGTTTCGTCCGCCGTATTTTTGCGTCGAGCAAGCCACCACCTGCGGTGATCAGTGGCGATGAGCCCGATATCGTGCTGAGTGACTCGGTGGCTGCGAAAGTGAATGCGATCGGATACGCCGTGCACGCCTGCCACACGCGTGGCACGGCGCTCCGCAACGTGCTCTTTTTCGGAGCACCGGGCACCGGCAAGACGCTCGTCGCCGAGCGCCTTGCTCGCACCGCAGGTCTCGACTACGCCCTGATGAGCGGCGGCGACGTCGCGCCGCTTGGTGAGAAGGCGGTCACTGAGCTGCACCGCGTGTTCGACTGGGCAGCACGAAGCCCTCGTGGCGTTCTGATCTTCGTCGACGAAGCGGACGCCTTCTTGAAGCGACGTGTTGACGAGGCACACGCGGCACCTGGAGGTGATGCGAGCCATAGCGGCAGCCGCGCGGCGGTGAACGCATTTTTGGCCCGCACGAGTTCCCAGAGCACTCGCGTGATGCTTGTCCTGGCTACGAATCGCCCGCACGATCTCGACGCTGCCGTCTTGGATCGTGTGGACGCGACGATCGAGTTCCCCATGCCTGGCGCGGTGGAGAGGAGCCGTTTGCTAAGGTTGGGGCTGACGCGCGATCTCGGCACGCCGGAAACGAACGGTGATGGCAAGAGCATAAAGTGCTTCGTGCCTCGTCGGCCGAGTGGCCTGCGTTCCATCTTGGCCCGTCGACAGCCAGACATTATGGCTGTTGGCGGTTTGAATTGGGCTCATGTGGACGCCGCCGCGAGCCAGCTAGGCGGCTGGAGTGGCCGTGGCATTGCAAAGTTGTGCTCGGCGCTCGCACTTGCGGTGTTTGGGCGTCACACCGACGACGGCCGGCTGGCGGACGCGTTGACAATCTCTCCCTCTGACTTTGACATTCTCATCAAGGAGAAGTCTGAGGAGGCGAGGCATTTGAGCCTATTCGACAAGCACTCGCGCGAATCGTTTCTGTTCCCTCTCAAGAGCAATGGCAACGGGCACTAAACTTTTTGTAACATTAACAAAATTATGTGTGACACAACTTCCAAAACATCAAGCGGAATGGAACCCCGCCAACCAGAGCAGAGCCTCTCAACCCAACCCCGAAACCCCCGAACCCCGAACTGACCCACGGACTTGATTCTCCGACCGGAAACCTGCCTCGCCTGCTTTGCGATCTGCTTCCCCCCCGCGTTTTCCCTCCCTCCCGCGTTTCCCTTCCATTTCCCCTCCCCCTTCCCGCTCAGCCGCTGGCGATGGGCGCGCGCTTCTCAGCCTTGAAGGACGACGACGGCGACGCTGGTGCGGGTGCAGCGCCTGCACCAGCTGCTGAGGGGTCGCCCACCAATACCGATTCGCAGGGGCTTACCTTAGTGCGCCAACGCGACAGCGATGCGGCTGCGCAAGACGACGCACCCGCGGCTGGAAAGAGACCGCGTCTCGCGCGAGAGGGCGCGGGCGCGGAGGGACGATGGCCGCTGCCGCCACACCTCACGGAGCGAGTGATGGAGATGCTTCTTACGGAGCCGAACGCACGTAGCGGAGAGGATGACGACACGGAAGCGGACGAGTGCCACGTGTGCACGCGGTGCGTTATTAGGGATTGTGTGAGAGCAGGCCAGACGTGCCGTTCTCTCCGTGCTGCGAGTCGCGTGGTTCTACGGCAACGAGTTGTGTGGTGCGTCGAGGTGATCAGGACGGAGTACGACTTCGACGAAGGCTGGAATCTTCACGAATACGAGTGCGGAGAGCCGGTTGGTTCAGTCGGCAACCTTAGTACCGAGGTCGCGGAGTGCTGTCGGTCACACACCGAGGCTGTGAACATGGCCCGTCGCACGTTCGTCAAGGAACTCAAGTTTGACAAATACGGCGACCGAGTGGAGCGAAAGAATGTCGCTGGTTGGCCAACAGTCGATTATCTGTCGACAAGTCCACCCTACGATAGCCGCGACATGCCGAAAAACGACCGTGTTCAGTTCGACCACCAAGGAGTCAGGGCAAGTGACATTGAGCGGCTGGATAATCACGACGAAATTATGAACATAATGATCGAAAGAGACGGCTGGTGGGAAGGACCTGGTCGCGACAGAGTTCGTGTGCGCATTGTGGAGCGGATTTGCCAATCACGTGTCACGCCGCCAGCCGTCGAGCGACTCGCGGCAGGCTTCAAGTGCGATCCTCCACGATTCGACTTTTTAAACGACGGCGATTCGGACGACGACGACGACGACGACGACGACGAGGGAAGCAGCGATGATGACGACGACGACAGTAGTGAAGTGCCCACGTCACTTGTGGAGGATGAGGACGAGGACGAGGAGAGCGACGGCGACGACGACTCTATGCCTAGCCTAGCCGATGGCACGGACGACTCCCAGGAGGGAATTTCTGGCGAGGATGACCTACCGTCCACGGAAAACACGGAAGACGCACTCGCCCGACTATATGAAGAAGATTCCGAGTAAGTTTTTCACTCTTTGCTTTCATTTTTGTTGCTCGTGTTTACACTATTCTTGCTTTCTTTCTTGCTTCACCTCCTTTACTCTTCGAATCCAGTTTTCAACCATGCGCAGCCCGTTTTTGGTGATGATCGACTCGGGGTGGAACTGCACGCCGACGATGTCGAGCTCGTTGTGCTTAACGCCCATGATGGACCCATCCTCCGTCCACGCGGTAATGGTCAGGCAGTCTGGCATCGACTCCTTCTCGATGCACAGGCTGTGGTACCTCGCTGCGTCGAACGGGTTGTCCATGTCCTCGAACAGCCCTTCGCCGTCGTGGAAGACTGGGCTGCTTTTGCCGTGCACAAGTCCCGTGGGCGTTCGCACGACGTTCCCTCCAAACGCCTGTCCTATGCACTGGTGTCCCATGCACACGCCGAAGACAGGTATTCCGTGTTTGGCCGTGAGCATCTCCGCCACCTCGAGGCTGATTCCGCTATCCTCCGGTCGTCCCGGTCCCGGACTGACGACGACGCCGTCCGGTTTACGTGCGGCGACTTCAGGGACGGAGATCTTATCGTTTTCGATGACGTCGACGAGACATCCTAGGTCGCCTAAGTACTGCACGATGTTGTACGTGAACGAGTCGTAGTTGTCGATGAGGATAACGCGCGGCGCCGAGGAGGAATCTGCGATTGTGGATGATGATGATGATGAGGAGGAGGAGGAGGAGGAGGAGGATGCCCTAACAGGGACGACGTGCCTCAAAGAAGAGGAGTGACGCCGATGACAAGAATGAGAGTGAGAGTGAGAATGAAAGACATCTGACTTCTTCTTCATGTGGTGACGAGCAACGCAACAAGAGGGAGGATGCGACCCCCTTGGCCCTGGAGCTGGAGAGAGACAGACAGAAGAAGTTCTCTGGACGATCATCATGGATGTCGGGAACGCCATCATGGTTCCCAAGCACCTTGCAAGGATTCTTCAAGAGCGACAGGATACCCGGGCCCTTGATGAAGATGAAATGAAATGAAGGAGGGAACCACCTAAAGGTAGGTGGTCCTGGGAGGGGGAGGGGGGGGAGGGGGAGGGGGGAGCGCCGACGCCCGGATTGGATAAATCCATCCCCGAATAATCAGCAACGAAACGAAACGAAACGAAGTCATGAATCCACGGAAAAGGAAACATCCTACCCGTAACCCCCAAACCCCAAAAAGAATTCATGAAACATCCTAACCCCCAAACCCCAAAAGTTGACGTTGACGTTGAGAATTGACGTTGACTCTTTCTAAGGTTAAGTTCTGTTGACTCTGATGAGAGACAGACTCCTGAAGGGAGGAGAGGGGTGTGCTATATTTCAGAAAGGTGCAACGACAAGGATGTATCCCCCCCAGAGTGTTTTGTAATGTGTGTTATACCCTAGGGGTGCGGCCGCCACTCTGCTTCTCCCCCTGCCCTGACCTCTGAGGGGATACTCCTTCCCTCTCCTTCCCTCTCCTTCCCCCTTCCTCCTTCCCCATTTCCATTTTCCATTTGGCCATTTCGTTGCCGCCGCATTGGATTCAAATTCCCACCACCCTCTGTTTCTTTGCGAATCATTGCTTTGGGAACACTACCGTACCGTACCGTAGTTGTTATTCCATAAACGTGAGTGCGTCGTGTTAGTCGTGGTAAAGTCATCACTGTGCTGTTGCTGCTTCGTCATAGCTAGGTTTAGCTTGTGCTACAATGCAGCACTGGATACCGCTCAGCCTTCGCTGGCGAGCGCGAAGACGACAACAAGGCGCCGGGGGGGGACCCGCGGCACTGAGAAGCACGTCGGCGAGAAGACTCGCGCGAAGGAGAAGAACCTCTTCACATTCAGGGTCTTCTTACAACAACTCCTCCGACCCCTCGGCAAATTCGGCTTGTGTCCTCGTCTCACGTTGCGAAACCAACGCGCTTCTACCTGGTTTGAGGGACGGACCAGACGACGGAATTCCCGGTAGTCTCGACGACGACAGAGGTTCGGGAACGCCTTCCACATCTTCACAAACGGAATTAAGCACATTTACGCCGAGATACTTGCACCACGCCATCGCCGGGGCTACCGCAGGGGCGGTCGTCGAAGCCCTTCTATTTCCAATCGACACCATCAAAACACGCCTCCAGAGCGGAAACTTTCTGCCTTCCGTACAGAGCGGAAGGCACGACTCGTCGCTCAAGGCGGCGATGGACAGCCACTTCGCGCGGCAAAAGCTCTTCCATCGACCACTTGCCGGGGTCACGCCTGCCGTGTTGGGTGCCATGCCGAGCAGCGCGCTGTTCGTTGGAAGCTACGAACCGACGAAAAGCGCACTGCTCAATCTCGTGCAGCGAACGGGAGGCGACGTCGACAAGTGGAGCTCCGCCTGCCACCTAGGTGCCGCCGCATTCGCAAGCTGCGTGAGTGCGATCGTGAGAACGCCCACGGAAGTCCTCAAGCAGCAGGGTCAGATGGCTGTGCAAGGTACTCCCACCTTCGAGCTTTGCCGCGACCTGGTTCGCAAGTCGGGACTGCGGGGTCTGTACCAGGGAGGTTGGTCCATGTTGATGCGCGACATACCCTTCAACGTCATCGAGTTCGTGACGTACGAGCAGCTGCGACGCTCGCTGAAGAATTTGAAGTCCAGGCCATCAGATCAGTCTGAGCTAACGTCAAAGGAGAGCGCGCTCATCGGATGCATGGCTGGTGCGCTGACGGGAGCTCTCACGTGCCCACTGGACATGCTGAAAACACGCATGATGCTAAACGAGATGGCAGGCAAGGCTTGGTGGCAGGCTGTTCGTGAGATTGTTTCGAAGGAAGGGCCTGCCGTGTTCTGGTCAGGCATCGGGCCAAGGGTGGTCTGGATTGGCGTTGGCGGAAGCATCTTCTTCGCCACGCTCGACATCATGGAAAAGTCTCTGTTGGCGTACACGACGCAAAGGGAAAACGATGCGAGCAAGAAAGTGCGAAGAAAACAGAACCAACAACAACAACGTGTAACCTTGGAAGTCTAGAGTACCATTTTGTGCTTCAATCTGTACTGTGTACTGTGTACTGTGTAGAAGACAGCCCTTGCTGCTGCTGCTGCTGCTGCTGACGTGGATGTTGTTGTTGTTCCTATTATTTTTGTATGTATTTCTACCCAAAAAACCAGTAGTTACATGTTTTTTTTCGTTCTCTTAAAAAAAGAACAAAAGAAAAGGGGAAAAACTCCTCTCTCCTCTCTCTTCTCTTGTATATTTTTTCCCCACATACCATACCTATCACAAACATACCTCTGCTCTAGTTGATGTGCTTGCGGAGCACGTCGGCAATGGCGCCAAAGTCATCCTTCACCTTCGTCGGTGGGTTGGCGTATTGGCTCGTGATTCCCTCAATCTCGCTCGCGTGGTAGTCCACCTTCGTCTGGCTGAACTTCAGACCGTGAGCGGTGCTAACAACCACCGTGCGGTCGCTGGGCGAGATGACTCCCTTCTCACGCAGCTTGGTGAGCGCCGCGAGTGCCACGCCCGTGTGTGGGCAGTTGAACATGCCCGTGCGGTCGGCGCGCGCCGCCGCATCGAGCAGCTCCTCCTCCGTCGCCTCCTCCACAACTCCGTCGCAGTCCTGCAGCGCCAGGATGGCGCGGTCGATCGACACGGGGTCGCCAATCTGAATCGCGGACGCGAACGTCGACTGCGCCTTGACCGGCTCGAAGTTCTCGTAGCCGTTCACGTATGCCTTGTACAGCGGGTTGGCATTCGCAGCCTGCGCGCACACCATGCGCGGGAGCTTGTCGGTGAGACCAAGGTCCTTCGCCTGCTTGAAGCCCTTGTAGAAGGCGTAGACGTTTCCGAGGTTGCCGCCGGGGATGATGACCCAGTCAGGAACCTGCCAGTCAAACTGCTGCAGAATCTCAATGGCAGCCGTCTTCTGCCCCTCGATGCGAAGGCTGTTGAGCGAGTTGGCGAGGTAGATGGGGAACTCGGCCGTCACCTCGCGGATGAGCTTCATGCACCCGTCGAAGTCGGTGTCGATGGAGAGCACGAGGCTTCCGTTGGCGATGGGCTGCACGAGCTGCGCCAGGCTGATCTTGTCCGCGGGAAGGAAGACGATGGACGGGATGCCGGCTGATGCGCAGTATGCGGAGAGCGCCGCGGACGTGTCACCCGTGGACGCGCACCCAACCGCGGACAGGCTCTTGAGTCCCTTCTTGCGGATGCGGTTCACCTGCGAGACGAGCACGGTCATGCCGAGGTCCTTGAACGACCCCGTATGCGTGTTTCCGCACTGCTTCACCCACAGGTCCGTCATGCCGAGACACTCCCTGCCGTATCGCTCCGCCCAGAAGAGGTTCGTGTTGCCCTCGAACATGGAGACGATGTCCTCGTCGTCGATACCGGGCAGGATCCACTCCTTCTTGGACCACACGCCCGAGCCGTACGGCCACGACGTCTTTCCCACGCGCTCGTCAAAGAGCGCCTTCCAGTATTCCGGCCCGTAAATCTTCAGCGCGTCCATGTCGTGCTGGACGTCGAGCAGTCCCCCCGACGCGGAGCGGTAGATGACCTCGTCGAGCGAGTACGACTCCTGGCACAGCGCCATGTCCTGTCCCGACGCGACGTGTTCGAACGGCAGGAACTTGGCGTTGAACAGCTCGGACTTGGAGGGCGGCGCGCGGCGTCGCGCCTCCTCGCGTATGTCCACGGAGTTGGCTCGCACCTGTACACCGCGTGAGGCACGGCACACCTTACTGGAGGTGGAAAACGACATCATATCGTATCGTGAGAGTGAAATGTGAGAGCTGGCAAATGTGAGGAAGTTGCTCCACGTAATGACGAGGCTGGGAGGGGAGGGGAGGGGGAAGGGGGAAGGGGAGGGGGAGTTGGGCCCCAGCGAGGCGAGTGAGAAGGCGGCCGGGTCGGGTCCCACTGGGAGAAGGAGAAAGAGAGGGGAGAAGGAGCCGAGAAACCACGCACACCTTCTTAGGGCTGGTTGTGGTCCTCCTTCCCTGTGATTTCAGGGATTGCAACCGATTTCATCATCCAGCTGACATCTACTAGGGACCCTTCTCAATTAGTCTATCAACAACAGAAGATCCCATTGTCTCAGACAATCTCTCGTTGACGACAGAATCCCCGGATTGCGTTCCAAAACGAGGAGGCGACTGTGGAGGCGACTCTCAGGGCGGCTGCCGGGGTTTCCACCTCGGACTCGTTTCAAGGTTTTCTGGCTCCTCTCTGGCTCTAGCTAGAGGTCCTACCTTTAGGGGAAGGCATGAAAAAAAATCATCACGCCTTCACCCAACGGGTGCCATGGTGGCATCACTGAGTTGCTGAAGGCAGATTCCGAAGGATAGCTCCACTGGGCTGGTCGATCTCACCGAGCTCCTTCCTCATCGAGGCAAGGTAAGTTTAACCAACCTTTCGGCGTCAGATTTGCCGCCCAACTCCACGAGAAAAAAGGTGGTACTGTACTTCCGAAGGCAAGGAGCACCTTCTCTCAACCTGCAAACCCCATCGACGGGGATCACTGCGAGAAAGAGGTATCCCCACTGCGAAAAAAGTGTGTCACGAACTCACGATGATGGTAAATTCTCACGGCACTCTGCGCCTTAAGACACATTGGATATGTGACCTTAAGATCGTCACACCCGTAGGAGGGCGAACCCGTCGTGAGACGAGCCGCTAACAGGTGCAAGTCCACCAGGTGGCCCGTCCGTCACACTCGTAATATCTCCCGCCCGGATGGAGATAGGATATATGCATAAGTGCGACTACATACAACAAACGACAACCTTGAGGGTGGTGGACGGACGGACGGACGGACGGACGGACGAAGTGAAATGACCCCATTCCATTACCGAATGAGCAGTTCTTGACGCTGCAACGTCGAAACCTTCTCCAGCGCGGCATCGCGCTGACGCTCCGCCCTTCGGTGCTGAGCATCGAGCGCATCCACGCGATCGCGCAGATTCGAGCACTCGCGAATGCGAGCCTCCTCGTCAGCCACCTGAGCATTCAGCCTTTTTGCGTACAGCTCAGCCTGCCGCCTCGCCGCCTCCAAGCTTGGGCGCAAGCTCGACTCAGCCTTTTGCAGCACACTCACCTCCTCCTTCAGCGCCGCCAATTCGCCGTGCAGCGTCGATCGATCCGACTCTAGCGCGGCGATCTTCTGCCTGCTCGCATCCGCATCCGCACGAGACTCCGCGGCAAGCTCCGCCACACGTCGGTCACACTCCTCCGCGGTACGCGTCATCGACGCCAGAGCGCGCGCGCGATCCTCAGCCGAGGCTGTCGCCTCCGCGGCGCTCGCTCGCTGCGCGGATCGAGCCGCCTCCACCTTCTCCAAGCTCGCCTGCAGCGCCACCTCGTGCTCCGCCTTGATGCGGCTCACCTCGCGTGCGTGCTGCTCGGCTGCACGCTCCACCGCAAGGCGTGCGGACGTGAGCTCCGAGCGAATTGCGTCCGCGTCGCGAACGCTCGCCGCATGCAGGTCGTCCGCCTGCACCCTCGCGGTGTCCGCGGTGGCTAGCTTCGACGCCAGCTCCTCCGACACCGCGGCGAACTGCCGCCTCTCGCGCTCGAGCTGCATGCGTGCGATGCCGAGCTCGCGGTGCGCGGTGTCGCGCTCCTCGCGAATCGTCTCGAGCTCCTCGGAGATTGCCGACTGAGCCGCGACAGCAGCCTCGGTGGACGTTGCCGACCCACCGCCGTCGGCGTCGCGAGCTGCGGACGACGCTCCCGAGCGAAGCAGCACGCGCATGTGCTCAGCTTCGCCACGTGCCTCAGCCGCCTCGCGGCGCGCGCGATCAGCCGCGACGCGAAGAGCCTCGTTCTCCTCCGACAGCGCTTTATTCGCGATGTGGTGTGCATCCTGAGCTGACTCCAGCTCCGACCGTACCTGCGATCGCTCCGCCTCGAAGCGCGCCTCAAGCTCCTGCCTCTGTGTCACGAGCTTCTCGGACAGGCGAGACAGCTCGGCATCCTTCTTCTGCTCACTCAGCAGCGCGCGCTCGCGTGCAAGTCTCGCCTCCTCCGCGTGTTCCATAGCCTCCTTGATGCGAGCGTACACGTCCGCGTCGCGCCTCTGCAGCTCCGCAAGCCTCGCGTCCGTCGCCTGCAGCGCGTCGCGAAGGTCGTCCGCCTCGCGCTTGCTCGCGTCGCGAGCCGAGGCAGCCGCCTGAAGGTCCGCGACGAGCCTCGACTGCTCGCTCGTGTGCTGAGACACCTGGCTGCGCAGCGCCGTCACCTCCGTCGCCGCGGCGTCGTAGCGGTCGCGCACCTCGCCCTCTCTCGCGCGTGCCGACTCGGCGTCGCGGTAAGCAGACTCGGCGCGCGCTCGGAGGTTTGCGAGCTCCTCCTGCACCGAGGGTGCTCCCGCGCCGGTTCGAACCTGGAGCGAAGCGAGCTCACCTTGTGCCGCGGCGAGCTCGCTCGACTCGCGCCGCCGTGCCGCCGCGGACGCCGCGAGCTCCTGCGAGAGTCTCACCGCCTCCGCGGTCCGCTCGTCGAGCGTTGCGTGCAGGCCCTTGAGTTCGTCCTTGAGCGCAGCCTGCTGCTGCAGCAGCAGGTCGTTTTCCTCCGTGAGTAGCGACACGCGCGCATCGCCCCCCTCGCTTGTCGGCGACAGAGGTGCGGCGCCTGCTGCGGCTGACGCGCTCGCGAGCGCCTGTTCTCTTTTCGCGAGAAGCGACGAGATGTGCTTGAGTTCGTCGTTCAGCCTTGCGTTTTCCTCCGTGACGGCGTTCACCTCTGCTCGCACGTCCTTGACGTCCCCTCCTCTCCTCGCGAGAGCCGCCTCCATTTCAGCGACGCGCGCGTCGTACGCGACGAGGAGCGGGCTGAGGTACGCCGGTTCCGTGATCCATATGGGCAGCGGCGCGTCGTCTCCCGCCGCGTCGACGAACGACTGTGTTTGCTGAGCCGTGTTTGCGTTCGCCGCATTACTGTGCGTGCTACTGCTACGCGCGTGCGCCTGTGCGCGTGCGAGTTCAGCCGTGAGTCTCTTGACGTTATTTTCCAAGAAGAGCGACTTATCCTTAAACTCCTTAAGCTCGGAGTTGCCTTGTGTTGCCGAGTTAAGGCTAGATAGGTCGACTTTCAGACTACCTATGCGCGAGCGAGGCACGCCCAGGTCCGCGTCCATGACCGTGGCTCCCATGGAGGAAGGGTCCCGGGAGTTTGGAGTTTGAAGTTTGACTTGGAGAGGGAAACGGAGGGGGAGTGTGGGACGAGGGAGAAGGAGAAGGGGAAGGGGGAATAATGGGAGGGCCTTCGAAGTTCGAACGGAACGGTTAACAGGTGCCAGGCCAGGTTCAAGCAGTTCAATGTCATGTGTGTGTGACTGTGGGGGGATCCGCTGTTGTCTACCACTATATCTCTATACAGTATGCAAGAATGGCGTACCTGTACAGGTATTCTTACCATGCAATCAAGGGGAGATAACATGGGGAGGCAACCTCGTGCCTTTTGCACGCACGTTTGCTCTGTCAGTCTGTGCGGCCTTCTCTTCTCGCGGTGAAGGCACTTCGTCTCTTTGCGGCCGGCTCTTGCACGCGTTCTTCTCGCGGGATCCCGGGATGGGAATAATAATATGTAAGTGCGAAAAGCAGGTCCCGGGAGGGAGGGAGGGGGAGTTTTTGGCCAACGCCCTTGAATCAAGTCTCTCAAGCTCTCATTTGCCTCTCTCGATCGGAAGTAAGATAACTTTACTGTCCGTCCGTCATTATTAGCACAACGGCACAACCTTGCTACGACGTATAGTATAGTCTAGAGAGGTAACACGCGTCGTTAGGCCAGCCTCTTACTACTAACGAACCGTCGTGAGTGAGTGAGTGAGTGAGTGAGTGAGTGAGTGAGTGAGTGAGTGAGTGAGTGAGTGAGTGAGTGAGTGAGTGAGTGAGTGAGTGAGTCCACACAGACAGCAGATTCACGTCGCTGCTCGTTCACGTACGTTTTTTTAAGTAGTAGCTGGCTCAAGAGGAGGAGGGCGCATTTGACGAATTTAAGACATGACGGCCGCGGATCTCGATCTGCCGATGCCAGGCAGCCCCACAGCAGGATCTTCGGGCAAAGACAGCGACGCGAACCTCGTCGGGTCGTACGCAACTGAGGGAATCCTTGAGGCTGTGAGAACGCGCATCGGGTGGCTCAGCGTCTTCTTCATCGGTCTCATGCTCGCGGCGTTCGTCGTCGAGTCGTTCGAAGACGTCCTCAAGAGAGAGGTGGAGCTAAGCTACTTCGTTCCACTGCTCATAGGACACGGCGGAAACACAGGATCGCAGGCAGTCAGCTCGGTGATCCGCGCGCTCGCACTGAAGCAAGTTCGGCCGCGAGACGTCATCATGGTGGCCATCAAGGAGTCGTCGACGGGAATGCTGATGGGCATAGCTCTCGGACTTCTCATCTACTTGCTTTCCGCCGTCTGGAGCGGGATGAGCCAGTCCGTCGGCGTCGTCGTCGCCATCGCGCTTCCCTTAGTGTCGCTCTGGAGCAACCTGCTCGGCGGGCTGCTTCCGCTTCTATCTGCCTCCTTTGGAACGAACCCCGCCGTAACCGCCGCACCTCTCATGACGACAATCGTCGATAGCACGGGCCTCGTCATATACTTTGTGATTGCGCGCATGGTGCTGGGCACGATCGGCGCGGACAAGGCTGTGCACGTTCCAGCGGTGGCATAATCTGAGATCCCTCATTCAGTAATGAAGTGTACTTTACTCTGTCCAACGGTCGTCCATTCACACCATTCACTTTCACCATTCAGCCCATTCACCGGTGCCATTCAGTAGGGTGCTTGGTTGGCGCGCGCTCACTCAGTAAACCATCAACGCTAAAAACTCTAGCTAGAGGGGATCCCCTCCTGCACCCGCTGGTTGCGAAGGAGTACTGCGAATCTCGCCGGTGTTCTCTTCTCTTTCCCCCCCTGGTCCCTTCGTCCTCCGCCCCCCGACCACGAGGCGATCTTCCCATCACAAAAAGCCCAACCGCTCCTCCATGGCCGCACCTACGGGCCTCGGGGCCTCGGCTCCGTACAACGCGCTCGTGCAGCAGGCGGCGCGCAGGTACCTCGAGGAAACGGCCAAAGACAGCGACGCGGCGAGCAAACTCTCGGGCCAAGGCGTCGCAGCCATATGCGCAACAGGTAAGGCGGACGGAAGTCACCGGTGGGGACGGTGCAGGTTAGCGTCATGGCCGCTTCATCTTAACGCTGGCACGCAAAAGGGCGAGCATTGCAGTGACGGAAAAAGCGCTCACAAGCGCACCAACACACACAACCACAAAAACGCACAGGGCTGGTTATGGGTGTCACCCACGTACTTAGCGGTCCCGACCACCTGAGCGCGCTCGCGATGCTCAGCGTGGGAAGCAGCTGGCGCGCGTTTGGTCTTGGTTGTCGGTGGGGCGTCGGGCACAGCACAGGGTTGCTGCTCATTGCCATAGCGTTCTTTGCAACTTCCATGGAGCTTGACCTAAAGACAGTCTCCTTCTACGCCGACTGGTTCGTGGGCATCTCCATGCTCGCGCTCGGATGTTTTGGGTTCTACAAGGTGAAGACAGACTGGGACCGCGGCGCGTTCAAGCCGGCTGTGCAGGATGCAAGAGCAAAGGGAGACTTGCCTGATCAGGTGGAGGAAAAGCTGGAGGAGAAGTCGCTCATGGCGGACGCGGAGGCGGGAGCAGCAGAGGCGGCGAAGCACGACCCCTGCGAGGAGTGCACGCAGTTCCTGAAGTCGGTGGACTTCTCGAAGCCGTCTACACAGCGCCTTGCGGCGCTCGGCGTGGGCATCATCCACGGCGTCGCCGGCCCGGGCGGTGTGCTCGGCGTTCTTCCCGCCGTCGTTTTAAACGACTGGGTGAAGAGTTCTGTATACTTGCTGAGTTTTATTGTCGCGAGCATTTTGATGATGGGCATTTTCGCCGCTGGATACGGCGAGATGACGCTTCGTCTCGGCCGCACGGAGCGCATCAACGCGATGTTGAGCGCATTCAGCGCGGGCCTCAGCTTCCTCGTCGGCGTCGTGTGGATTTTGCTGATGTATGAGGGCAAGCTCGACGAGGTGTTCGAGTAGCCAGCGAGGAAGTTCAGTATTCTTATAAACCCGTAATTGTGACTATTCTTTTTCTTCGAACCTTCTTTCGTCTACTGTGTGGTAATGCACGGTTCATGGCGACGGCGATTACGACAAACAAAGGGCGCAAGCGGAGCTCTCACGGCGCCAATCAATTAATCTTAGTGGTGGACAGTAGAACTAATGTAAAATCGGTAACCAAAAAACAAACAAAAACACCTCTCGTCATCAGTCATCAGAGTTTGTGTTCGCGGATGAAGTCTGCCACGTCGAGCGGCGTGACACCCCTCACACCTGTGGCAGTCTTGCACAGAGCGACGAGCCCGCCCTCTCCACCGGGCTGGAACGTGTCGCCGAGGTCGAAGGCTCGATTCAGAGTCTCCGCCATCTCGCCGCCATCCGCATCCATGATCGTTTGTCGACGCGCGAGCCGTTTCACCCACCCATGACCCGGCTTTTCGACTTCCATCAAGTACTCATCACTGTGACTCGTTCTTCGCGCGCGCACGACGCGTTGGCAAGCTTTGGCTGACAAGCCGTCGGCACCCATCTCGCACAAACCTCGATGAAGCGCTTCCGGTGCGAGGCGCGCGGCATCACAAGGCTCTCTGACAATCGCAACGTCGCCGCACAGTTCGATCGTCACCTTTCCGCTATGTAGTGCTCTGTAGCCGTCGTTAATTGCGTCCCAGCTAGCTTCGTAGAGGTCCGAAAACGCGTCGAGATTGTCCAGCATTTCGGGAAGAAGACGAAACGCGTGCTCGTAAGCCATTTCGTCGTCGTCGTGCTGTGCGCCTATGGTTTCGATGGCGGCGTTCAGTTTGACAGCTTCTTCTGATGGCGACTCGCCAAAGTCACCCACTGCCGCTGCGGCGGTGAGCAGCTCTTCGTGTTGCAGCGCCTTCTCAGGTTCTAGGAGTGCGAAAGCGCTGAACACGCCATCACCGTCGTAGTGGTTGTTGACGACGCCTGCTTTTTCGTATCGTTCTGCGTACTTGCTGCTTTTGAGAAAGTTGAATGCAATTTCCGTGGACGTGTCTGCGTAGAGTTCTTCCGGCGTGTCGTTGTTCGTCCAGTGCGTAAGTTGCAGGGCCGCGCCCGGCACGAGGCCATCGCACGTGATGGTCGGCACGGACGCCTGCAACAACGGCGCACCGTACGGAACAAACATGAATGAACGACTAGCCTCAGCATGCGACGACGACAAGGACGCTGACGATGACGCCTTCAAGGACGAAGATGAAGAGGCAACGGCAACAAGAAAGCGACGACGAGAACAAGAACAAGAATCCCAAGAAGAAACAGGACTCCGAGAAACAGGTACTGTGATGACTGTGCTGCGAATAAGCAACGACGTGGACATGGACACTAAAATCCTAAAATAAAAGGTAGGACGGATCCTCACGTGCGGGACTCCAAACTCCTCGAGGCTCTTGGGAGATGGGGAGGGGGAAGATGAAAACCAGTATCGTAACCCCTAAACGAATAAAATCAGGAATCCTGTCGTGTTTCTACCCAAACCCTACTAGGGTGTAATCATTTTATAGTGAGCGTACAGGTCGAGAAACCTCGGCTGCTCCTAACGGAGATTTAGTACCATGATGCCTACTAGGGTTTACTTTACTGACTAGATAATTCGATTATATCCTATGTTTGCTTATATAACTGTCTTTTATTGTTTCTTATCGAACCATCACTAAACTACTCTAACTGATCTACATCTTCTTTACATTACTACTACAGGACTACGACGACAGGTTATGTCATCACGTTTTCCTTTGTAAAGGTGTGATCATTCTTCCCTCTGCCAATCTATGGCGGAGTAGGTTAGAAGCACACTTCTTTTTACCGTTGATACTAATTTTTGTTGTCGTCATCTCTGGTCATTCGCCGCGCTGCAGATTGCTACTGCATTCCCCAACGACAGGTTATGAGCCTCATGGGTTCGCAGACGAAACCGAGTGACAGCGACAATCATGGAATCTTTGATGGAATTTCAGTATCTCTCTTTCCTGGATGGCAGCAACGCGCAAAAGCAGCGCTCCATGCTGTGAAGCGAAAGGGGCACAAAAAGATACCAAAGATGCCATCACCGCTGGCGGGCAGGATCACTGGGAAGTACCTATTTCATGTGATTGATGAAAAGCCAGCCAAAGACGGTGTTGATGCTAACCCTGCGAATCGTGTTTTCACAGAAAAGCAAAAACAACGGGAGTCTTGTTTCAGATCAACAAGATATCTTCTGTCCATTGGATATGTCAAAAGCAGCGTCATGTCGCAATTGATTCAACCGATGCTGAGATCGTTGCACAAGTTGCAATGACTAAAGACGCGTATTGGTTGCATGGACTGATGAACGATTTAGGTCATCCACAGGACACGATCGTTTGTGATGTCGACAACAGCGCCAGTGTCACAATGGCAATGAACGACATTGGAATGTCATCTCGCAAATCTCGTCATGCATCAGTACGCAAGGCGTACGTTCGTGAAGGTGTACGAAATCGCATAACTGCTATGCGTCATGTCAAAGGGTCTGACAATACATCAGACGTCTTCACCAAAGCTCTGACTTGGAGTTCATTCTCTCAGCATCGCGCTTCTCTACTCGGACGCGAATCTGATGATTCTCACTCTTCAGCGAAACGTACTCGATTCACGTAGCTTATTCGCTGTACCGTTGCATCACAGTTAATCTGTGCCTATGTTGCTTTTTCTTTTAATGATAGGGTGGTTCCCTTGGCTGCTGACTTTTAGTCGCATAAGACCATTGAACAACTGAGACTTTGTCTCCATGGACGTGGCAGCTTTTGTAGCTTAAGACCATGCTTCCTTTCTTTTTCACATTCCACCTCTCTCTAATCACGTTCGACGTGCGGGGGTGTGTCGTGTTTCTACCCAAACCCTACTAGGGTGTAATCATTTTATAGTGAGCGTACAGGTCGAGAAACCTCGGCTGCTCCTAACGGAGATTTAGTACCATGATGCCTACTAGGGTTTACTTTACTGACTAGATAATTCGATTATATCCTATGTTTGCTTATATAACTGTCTTTTATTGTTTCTTATCGAACCATCACTAAACTACTCTAACTGATCTACATCTTCTTTACATTACTACTACAGGACTACGACGACAGGTTATGTCATCACGTTTTCCTTTGTAAAGGTGTGATCATTCTTCCCTCTGCCAATCTATGGCGGAGTAGGTTAGAAGCACACTTCTTTTTACCGTTGATACTAATTTTTGTTGTCGTCATCTCTGGTCATTCGCCGCGCTGCAGATTGCTACTGCATTCCCCAACGACAAATCCGTTTCGTTTAGGGGTTAACCGGATGGGGTTGGTTAGGTTAGGGTTTGGTCATTAATGGCCTCATTGGTGTAATCTGTGACGACATGGGCTATTATTTATTATTTGGATGTTTTCTTTCCCCTGGGGTCTTCGTCTTCCTCTTCCCCCCTGTGATCATTCTCCGCATTAGTGCCATGGCCTCCACCGACAACCCTTGGGATCACATCTCGCCGCCGCCCTTGGATGTGCCCATGGATAGTACTTCCATGCAGCCGGTGCATGTGGTGCCCATCTCACTCATCAGCGGGTTCCTCGGCGCGGGAAAAACCACGCTGCTCAGACAACTACTCACGCAGACGTCGATGAAGATTGGACTCATCGTCAACGACGTCGCCGCCGTCAACATCGACGCGAAACTTGTCAGAAACGATAACATGCAGGCAAGCGCAGGAGCTGGCGGATCAACCGCCGATATGGCGGACACGGTCGAGCTGCAAAACGGGTGCGCGTGCTGCACGGCTTCAGACGAACTACTCGACAGCATAGACAGGCTGCTCTCTCTCAGCGCAAGGAGAGGAGAGAGGTACGACCGCATCATCATGGAAACGAGCGGCGTCGCGGAACCGCAGGCGATCAGAGACAAATTCAACGACGCCATCACGTACCAGGACCCAATCATGGACCTCGTCACGCTCGACACGCTCGTCACCGTCGTCGACACGTCCGCGTTCCTGCAGGAGTACGAGAGCCGAGACGTCATCGCTAACAGGCCTGACCTCGGAGGAAACGAGGCGCAGGGCGGAAGCGGGCAGAGGCGCGTCGTCGACCTGCTTGTCGAGCAAGTCGAGTGCGCGGATATTGTGCTGCTCAACAAAAGCGACATGGTGAACGAAACGGAACTGAAGCACCTCGAGCAAGTCGTGGGAGCCATCAACCCGCTCGCCTCCGCGTACCCTTGTACGTACGGAAAGGTGGAAACCGAACTCGTTTTCGGCGCATCGGGACAAGCAATCGTAAGCAAACTTAACACGGAGGGACACCATCGTGGCGCGGTGGCATTTGCGAGGAGCCAGCAGAGGAAAGAGCAAGCAGAGGGCGGCGCCTCCGCCGCCGCCGCCGCCACCGCAGAGGCGACGAATCCCTCCGCTGCCGCGGCGCGCGCCGCGGCGACGCAGCGGCAGGAGACGACAGCGACCATTCGCTTTGGCATACGAAACTTTGTGTACAGCGCCCGCAGGCCATTTCACGTTCAGCGCCTGCGTAGCGTGGTTCTCGCATGGATGCCTGTGAAGAAGAATACGGCGGTGAGTCATGAGGAGGTTGCCGCCGCGAATGCAAGCGCGTCGACGAGTCCGATGAAGGCTGTGATTCGATCGAAAGGATTCGTGTGGCTCAGCACATCTCATGTCACAGCTCATTACTGGAGTCACGCCGGGAACTTCTTCGAAATTCGTGACGAGGGAGACTGGTGGGATGCCGTGCCACGCGACGACTGGCCGCAGGTTGCAGCGCAGCGCGCGGTGATCGAGAGCGAGTTTGAGGGTTGGTGCGGCGACCGCAGGCAGGAGATTGTGTTCATCGGCGCGAGCATGGACGAGCCTGCGATTCGCGCGCAGCTCGACGAGTGCCTGGTGACGGACGACGAGCTCACGGAATACCGGCAGAAGTACCAGTGCGCAGAAAAGAAAATTGAAGAACTAAATTGAGTAAGTTGTAACCCCCAATCGATTCGGGGTTTGTTGCTCTCGCCCGTTGCCAAACTTGCCCTATTGCACACCTTTCAATCTTTCATGTCCGTCGCGTCTCTGCTCCTCCAGGCGCGCCGTGGCGCCCCCGCCGCCGACCTGCCTCTGCTCCTGAGCGAAAACGTGCCTCTGCTGAAGTCGTGGGCCCATGCGTTCAACTCAGCGTCGTTTGACTTCATCGCCTCCTCCTCGCAAGTGATAAATTTGAAACTTGCGCGCAAACCAACAGCGTCGTTCATGTACGAAGAACACGGGAACGCGAACTTGTCAGAAGACGTCATGAGCGACGCGTTTCACACGGAAGCATTCGCGTGTGCACCACACGAAGTGCTGGCCATGTGCAAGCAGCCGCCGGCGGGGACGAGCGTGTACTACACGCAGGAGGTGAGCAAGGATGTGCTGGACGAAAGGACGCCCGGTTGGCAAGACCTTGCGAGCGGTGCAGTCAACAACAAGCCCATACGGTGCTCGGTGTGGATGAGCAGTCAAGGTGCGAACACGCACGCGCACTACGACGCATTCGACAACGTCATCGTTCAGCTGTATGGGAAAAAACGAGTCACGCTGTGGCCACCTCGTGAGCACTGGCAGATGCGCGTGTTCCCGGACGCTCACCCGCGCGCGAGGAAGAGCAGGCTCGTCGAACCAGCTGGCCCAAGCGGACCAACGCCGTGGCAGGTGGTTGAGCTCGAGCCCGGCTCCGCGATCAGAATACCCGCGCTGTGGTTCCATCACGTCGAGAACGTTGGTGCTGACGCGGCTGTCTCCTTGAACTGCTTCTCCGACTCGACGCTGCGTGAGGCGAGCTCGCGTGCATTCTCGGCGGCGTCAGCTTGCAGCGCGAATTTCGCGTCGGCTATGGATGGCGCGCTGGCAACTTCGCCTTCGCTGCGCGAGGCTGTGGGTGCGACCGACTTCAGAGAGCTTTGCGCGCGCATGCTATGGTCACGCTATGCGAGTTTGAGTGACTCGTACGAGCCTGTGAGGGGGAGTGCGCGGGAGGAAACACCTGTCGTTTCGGAGGCGGGCGACGAGAGCCATCAGCTTCGCACGGCGCTCGAGCGCGTGCACTCTCTCTCCGGCGAATATGGCGCGGCAAGTGTGGTTTGCGCGCACATGGCTGAGCTCGCGTGCGTCGTCGCGTCCTCCTCCTCGTCCTCCTCCTCTCCAAATCAAGGCGCGTCTGACGTGCGTGCGTGGCTACGGAAGCACGCTGAGTGATTCGTCGTGATTACTGTTAAAATATTGGTAACATAATTGTATTAATTTGTTTTGCGAATGGGTAAGATGCTCGATCGTCCGCAATCGTCCGACTAAACACACACATCAAACGGTACCTCAAAATCGCAGCACCAGAGCAAGAACCCAAACGCACAATTTGTATGATGTGTGGAGAAAGTGCAAAGAATTCAGAACCAACCGTGGCAGACACTTCTGCTAAATGAATCAAGAAATTGTGTGCGTAAATGACTTCTCAGTTACATAACCCATCTAATGTAATCGCGGCGAGTCACACGTACGCGAGCTAGTGTCCATGTCCACGTCCTTGCCCAGCATGATCGTTGCCATCACCCCCTTCTCCTCTTAAGTCCATCTCCTCGAGCGTTGGCCAAAGTGGGAAAGGGTCCTTCCCTATCGGCGCCATCTTCAAGTTGTCCAGCTTGAGCTTCCACTCGTCTTTACGAAGATAGCGGCCCCCGTTTTTGTCGTCCCCCGCGGCTGCTCGCGCATCCGACGCCTCCTTGCGTGTCACCTCGCACTTCTCTAAGGCGGCGACGATGGCGTCGCAATTCATGTCGCGTCCGATGAACACGAGCTCCTGCCTGCGGTCCAGTAGCACCGGCCCGGCGATGTCACGCTCAATCATCTCGCGCTCGTCGGAACCCTCCTCGGGGAGCATATCTTCAGGCATGAGGCCCATCCAGGGGCCGCCGCAGCCGAGCTCAAGGACGGCGCCTGCTTGGCTCCATGAGCCTGATACATCGTCGCGGTTGGCAAGCCACACGAAGCCCTTGGAGCGCAGGATGTGGCCGAGGTTTTGGTGCTGCCTCGACATCTTCTCCTCGACGATTTGCTGGCGCACCACGAGTGGAGGCTTCCCCTGTTCCTCCTCCTCCACCCCATCCTCATCTTCTTGATGCCTGGTCTCCTCAACTCCTTCAGACATCTCTTGGTCCTCTTCTTCAATATCGTCTTCGTCGTCCTCCTCTTCATCGAGACACACCAGAAAGTGGTCGTTGAGGAAGTTGAAGAGCCTCACGGGGTGGAATGGCGTGCGGGACTGGTACGTGAAGCTGGAGATGCCGTACTCTCGTGTTTGGGTCACCTTGTTGTTTCGCATGTGTTGCAACCACCCCGGGCTGTCCAACACCTTTTGCATCGAGAACAGCCCCGTGCTCAGCACCTTTTCCAGTGGTACTTTCGACCGTTTCGTGCGGATGACCTCCGCTTCGGGATTGAGGGCGTGCAGGGACGCCTCCACGGCGGCTGCTTCGGCGTCTGTGACGAGATCACACTTGTTTAGGAGGATGACGTTGGCGAACTCTACCTGATGCATGAGGAGCTGCCCGACGCTACGGTCGTCCCCGGGGTTGGCGTCGCCATCGCCCTTCTCACGCGAGCCGAAGCGCTCGACGAGGTCTTTCGGCGTGGTGAGGTCGCCACTAAAGGCGGCACAGTCCACCACGGTGACGCACGTGTCGAGGCGCGCCACCTCATCCAGGGTGTTCGCTCCGCGCAGGGCCCTGGCAGCCTCAGACACACCCCTCCGATCGCCTTCGCTGCCGAATTTTGATTTTTTACCATCTGCGTTGCCGAGCTTCACTGTGAACATCTCCGCCACCTGCTCGGGCTCGCTGACTCCCGAGCTCTCGACTACAATGGCATCGAACTTCCGCTCGTTCGCGAGCTCTGCTATTGCCTTGACGAGGTCAGTGCGTAGCGTGCAGCAAATGCAACCATTTTGCAGCTCGACCAGCGTCTCGTTGTTTGCCAGCGTGCGAGTGCCGCGTACGAGATTCGCATCGACGTTAATAGCCGCGACATCGTTCACCACCACCGCAACCTTCTTGTCGCCCGCCTCCTCGAGAATGCGTTTCAGCAAGGTGGTCTTGCCCGCCCCGAGAAAGCCTGACAGCAAGGACACGGGCACAGGAAGAATTGGAGCGGAAGCTTCCACCGTGTACTTCCACCATGGGAGGCTACGTTTGCGATAGCCTACCATGTCTACGCCGATAGACGAGGTCAGGTGTCCTAAGCTTAGGGTGATGCCGTGACGGATATGCACACGATGCCGTCTGTTTTAGGCGAGGGATGCAAAACACGTTCGTAAAACAAAACACAGACATGACGTGTGGCTAAGTCCACGTGGCTAGCATTGAAAAAAAAAACAGTCTTGACGTGTGGCTCCATCCACGTGGACTGGTTAACCCCTAACCCCTATTCCTATTCGCGCCTTGGACAAACCCCTAAAAGCAGCTTCATTATTACTGAACGAGACGAGTGAGACATTCTCAGCAAAAAATTGAAAATTCAACTCCCGCGCGCAGAATATTAATCCCTTCTTGCAGCGCCGCTTGTTTTCCAGTTCGCGATCCACTGCTTCGCGTCGTTGACGTTGACCGGCGCACTCGCGTTTAACGAGGAGGAGGCTGGTGGCACCTTCCTGGCGCCAGGAGGCGACTCGTTCTCCGTTGTAGGAACAGCGATGGTCGTCACTTTGTTTTTGGTGGTTGTTTGAGCTATGAACACGACGGAAAACATTAGGCCCAACAGCACGCTGAGCTCAAGAACGCCTTTTCCAAATAGGCCAGTCAACCAGCCGCGGTATCCGAAAATAGGACGGGCGCTCGCGACTTCCTGCAAGACGCAGCCTGCAAGGGCTACCATCGCCAGCCGACCGTTGTTGAGCTCCTTTTCCTGCATATTATAGAAATCCTCAGAGGTATCTGGTTTAAGTCCGAGCGGATCCCAGCCGAGGTCACCAGGCGTGTGCATCTCGCGCATCGGCCAGTCACCGCTGATGGCGCGTTTGAACGTGTTGTCGCCGTCGGACGTAGGCTCGAAGACAATATTCGCGCGCGAAGCCTCCGATATTCCGATGCCCAACGCAACAAACGCCCACAGTCCAGGAAGCGCCTTCTCAGCCTCCACGAACTGCGAAACGGCCATGCCACCCACAAGTCGTTCCTTACCCGCTCCTGCGTCAAGAAACGGCGCCACTTCCCCAAAAAAGAATCCGACAAAACCCACCATGCCAAGGCGGCAGTGTGCAAGCTCAGCCTCTCGAAAGAACTTCACGCGATTCACGTCAGCGTTGGCACTCAAGTTAGCCCAGTCAAACGGTTGCTGAAACGGTTGCGTCGCACCTGGCAAAGACTCGAGGTACTCGTAACCGTCACTCAAAGAGCCTGCCGACTCGCCCTTCCACGACGTCGGTGACGACTTAGCCGAGGTGTTGCGGTGGATGTTAATCACCTGCCGTCGAAAGAGTCCCTCCTGCACGTGGTGGAGATACGGCTTGTTGTACTTTATTTTTGTCGTCGACATCGACATTGAAAATCGCTCGCTTTGTCCAAAATGATAAAAGACAAAGATAAACAATGATAAGAAAATGATAAGATACGCCGATGATCGGTGTGCACACCCACCCATGAGGCTTCTTATGTGACACATACTTACTTGTTTAACGTGTATGTGTATGGTGGACCAGATAGACTAGCAGATTCTCCGGGCACGCGCGGGGCCACGTGGAAGGGCCACTCGGCCGAACCCCTAACCAGAAGCAGGGAAACTTGCCCTAGGGGATACCACTTTGCCCTACCAGGTCTTCTTCAACTCCCGGAGGTTCCGGGGGGCACGTGGCAGGAGAGCTCGAGAGGGCCATGACGGTTTCCAGGATTTCGTTGCATTGGCGGATGCGGTGGCACTCGCGATGGAGGAGCTACCTGCATTCAGTGCTGCGGATCAGTGCGTGCGAGCACGCCCGCGTTGTGCGAGACGGTGGGTCGCATGCGGATGCAATGCCGTCGCGGTGGGGCTCACGCTCGCGCCGCTTGCCGTGCCGGTGTTCAGTATCCTGAGGAGAGTCGCCTACTTGTATGGAACTTCTGGACGTGCGGTCGAGCGAGACGACACTGCCGACGCTCTGATGGTGTCATTTGCGCTGCCCGTGTGCCTAGGCGCCCTCGCCGCTACCATCTCACTAGCTCTGCACCCAGCAAGTGGTGGAGGGAGCCGATGGCGCATGCACTTCGCAATAGCAGCAGTGGTGTTCGCTGGGGTGGCTGCGTTCACCTCCCATGTTTGGCTTGAGTGTGCCACCTTTGCGGAGCGCGAAAAGAATGCTGGTCAAAGCGCTGCTATGCTAGGCAACGCATCGCTTGCTGAGGGCCCCCAATTTAGAGCCTTCCACTTCAAGACTTGCAGAGACGCCGACGTTCTGTACAAAGTGATGGGCATCTCGTTTGGAGTCGCTGCGACCCAGGTTGGGGCGTACGTCGTTGCGGTGGCTGCTGTCTCCAATCCTGTCCTATCCTCTGCACGGCTGCGCCTTGGCGAAAGCCTGAACGTGCACGCATTGCTTGGACGTGCTGCTCTTGTCGGCATTTTTGCGCACGGCGCGCTCTACGTTATTGCGTGGTGGCACGAAGGCGGGGTCGAGGAAGCTTGGAGGAAGCTCACAAAGTGGCAGGAGTTTGGCGTCGCGAACGCGCCTGGCGCCCTTGGCGTGCTTGGTGCTTTGATTCTCTACATCACGTCGCACAACTATATACGCCGTGTATTTTATACGTTATTTTACGTTGGGCACATCTTTGGAACGTTGGGCTTCTACATCCTTGGCGTGCTGCACGCGGAGGCGGTTCTGTACTACTGCGTGCCTGGGAGCGCGATATGGGCTGCCGAGCTCGCGCGCCGGTGCCTGCGCGATCGTGTCAGTGCTCGTGTGACGAAGCTGGGGACATCGCTTTCCCGAGTCGAGCTGGATTATGCCAAATCCAGACGCAAAATGACGACATCGCTCCACGGCCATGTAGCAGCACCGCGGGGGGACGCACATGTGTACCTATCGACGAGATGTGTTAGCCGGGGGCACCCATTCTCGGTGGTCGGACCTCTAATAGACACGGATGACTCGGAGGGGAACATGAAGTTTGTGACATACGTGCGGTCTGTTGGGGTGATGACAAAGCTCATATTGGAAAAGGGGGAAAAGTGCGAGAGGATGCCGCTCTGTCTCGATGGCCCGCACGAAACGTTTGCGTCGCATCGTTGCATCGAGTCGCGCACGGATGTCCTCTTTGTCGCCGGTGGTACTGGAATCGTCCCACTCCTCCAGCTGACACATGCGCGTGTTGTGGCCGAAGCTGCGGATGCGCGTGAGTCTGATTCAAGCGTATTTGAGAGGTCGTCGATTCGCATAGTTTTCGCCGCGAGGGACGAGAACGACGTGCACATGCTCGAGCTGCTTCCTGCTCATTGGGACGACACAAATATCGACCTCGACATCATTGTGTACACTTCCGGCGATGTGGAGTTGGCGCAGCAAAACGCTAATGCTGCGCTATCAAAGCGATCGCTTGCTGCTCCAAGAAGACCGCAGGCACGAGACGGTGCGCTTGTTCTTAGCGCCACGATGCAGATTGGAGCCTGTGTTGGCGTTTACATTGGCCTTAGAGCGTCGTGTGAGATGCGGATTGAACCGACGTGGGCCTTACGACTTTACCAAACATTATTCCTGAATGGTGCGGCCTTTCTTGTGTCATTTCTCGCAGGAGTGCTCCTCAGGTTCTTGAGATCCGTCGCCGTAAATAATTCGAAATTCCTGTGGAGTGACAACCCGTCGTTTGAATACCTTTCCGATGAGAGCGTTAATTTGATGGCTCTCAACAGGACGAGCCCCGAATGCCCCAATTGCATTCCTGACGTACAGATTCTTCCAGGACGGGCAGACATCCTAGAGTTGGTCCGGGAGTTTGCCGAAGGCACGATCCCGCACCGCACACGTTGCGTGGTGTCTTCCGGCAGTGATGCGCTCGTCGACGCTGTCGATGCTGCCTGCCGCACTTGCGGCGTCGCGCACACCGAGGCGACTGTGCGCCTTTCCAAGTTGTAACACGCATTTTTGGCCGAGAGGGGGTTACTATCCACACTTCTTGACCATGAATGAACCAAGAAATTGTGTGCGAACATCCGGGCGGGACCAGTAGGCGAGGTACAGCAGCATGGTGTGATCAGCGTCGTCTTCGCCGTGCGCATACCAATTTGCGTGTGAAACGCACGTTTCGTGGAACGTGTCACCACATGTTGTGCACGTGACTACGTGAACTGGACCAGGAGGACCTCTCCACAACGGGGCGTTAGGTCGGCGGAGAACAACGGGGCGATAGGTCGGCGGCGACGTGTCAGTTCGGGGATATAGTTCGGGTTTAGCAGAAGTACGCGCACTTAGGTCGTGTCTCGTAGAAACACTCTCCTGATATAACGGGCGATTTAGTCTGCACCACTAGCTGCACCACTAATTTTTGGTCGGTAAGCCCCCGACCACTTTGGGGATCTGCACTTGGTTTTGCACCACTACGGGTAGGACCATGCTAAAACTCAATTCTTCCATTCTCGACAGCCGGAGCCCTTATTATTAGGAGGAGGGATCAAATCGGTCGGGTTTGTTCTCGTTCGTTCCCCCTGTCCTGTCCCTGTCCCTGGGCCCTGGCGGCGGCTGCCTGTCTGACCCTTGCTTGTTGTGTCCTCGAAATCACACTCGACTCCACGATAGTCTACGATAGTCTACGATGCCTCGCCGTCGACGCTTCGGCAAGGAAGGAGGCTCAAGTGCCTCAGGAGGAAAGGCACACTCCGTCTCGCACTCGCTTGACGCATCCGCGCGCCCGACGAGAAACAAGGGGTCGTCAACCATGCGCGACGCAGCGACCGTTCGCAGGCTGAAGATGTACCGCGACAAAGCCGTGCGTGACAAAAACGGGAAACTCATCAGGCAGGAATTCCAATCCGCCGAACTGCCGTCGACGCGCATTCAACCGGACAGAAGGTGGTTCGGAAACACGCGCGTTGTCGGACAGAAACAACTCGAGAGATTTAGGGAAGAAATGGGCGCACGCGTGCGTGACCCGTACAGCGTCGTCGTCAAGGAACGAAAACTTCCCATGGCTCTGCTCAGGCCGGAGGACCTGGACCCCGCGGTGAACGTCGTTGACAGAGAGGCGGTGAACAAGGAAACGGACGATGCCGCGGCGGAGGGACGAGAGCTCCCGGTGGTCGGAGGACGAACAGGAGAGGGTGGCGCCACCAACTTTCTCGGAAAGAAGAGGCGCGTGCACGTGCTCGGCATGGAGGAGTTCTCAGACGTGTTTGGGAAAAAGTCGAAGCGAAAGCGGCCGCGCGTTGCCGCCGAGGCGCTCGAGGACGTCGTCGCACGTGCGCAGCAGGCGGAGGACAAGTACGCCGCCGCCAACCGCCTAGGCGGGTCGTTCTACCGCACGAGCGGGCCTGCACAGCCTTCGGGAGAGAAGCGGCGTCCGCGCGGAGACGCGGATGCCGCACGCGCACTTAGCCTCGCCGGGTACGAAGGCGTGGAAGATGCGCGCGCGGCGGCGTTAGCCATGGGAGGCGCGGGTGCTGGCGGCGTTCTGCTGGAGAGGGAGGATGGCACGGCCACACTGCAGGACGAGGAGGACACGCGGCTACGCACCGCGAGTCAGTTTGGAAATGCTGACACTGTTTTCGAGTACGGACAGTCGAAGCGCATCTGGGGAGAGCTGTACAAGGTGCTCGACTCGTCGGACGTCATTCTTTGCGTGCTTGACGCGCGCGATCCCATGGGAACGCGGTGCCGCATCGTGGAGAGGCACATGCAGCGCGCGAGGTGCCGTCACAAGCAGCTCATCTTCATCCTGAACAAGTGCGACCTCGTCCCACCGCGTGTGCTGAAGGGCTGGCTGACGACGCTCGGGCGCGAGTTTCCCACTCTCGCGTTCAAGGCGCACCTCACGAAGCCGTTTGGGAAGGGTGCGGTGCTCGGGTTGCTGAGGCAGCTTGCGAGGCTGCACCGCGACAAGATGAGCATCACCGTCGGCCTGGTTGGTTACCCGAATGTCGGCAAGAGCTCGCTCATCAACGCGCTGCGTGGCAAGAAGGTTGCCAAGTCGGCACCTATCCCCGGCGAGACGAAGGTGTGGCAGTACATCACCTTGGCAAGGCGCATTCACCTGCTTGACTGCCCCGGCATCGTGTACCACCACCACACCGACACGGAGGAGGACCTCGTACTTAAGGGTGTTGTTCGCGTGGAGAAGCTGGGCGGCGATGCCGAGAGACACGCGATCGTCGCCGTGCGTCGGATGAGAAACCTGAGGCACCTCAGCGTGCTGTACGGCATTCCGGAGCGCCGCTGGCGTGGCGGCGAGGGAGGTGCGGTGACAGCTGCGGAGGCGCGCGTCTTTTTGGAGGTGTTGGCACGGGAGCGGGGTAAGTTACTTCCAGGAGGCGAGCCGGATACGAACAACTCCGCCAAGTCGGTGTTGTTGGACTGGCAGCGTGGACGTCTGCCTTACTACGAGGAGCCACCGATGCGCGCCGAGGTGACAGCAGGAGCAGGAGCAGGAGCAGCGCGTGGTGGCGGCAAGGAGGAAGAGGAGGAGGAGGAGGACCAGGAGGAGGAGGACAACCTCGACGTTGGCCTTGGCGAGGCTGACAATCTTGCGCAGGCGGCAATGAAGGAGCAGGAGGCGGAGCTGGAGAAGCTTGCGGATAAGGAGAAACTCGACGACGACGGCGACGGCGACGACGAGAACAACGGCGGTGCGTGTGTTGCGGAGGAGGATGACGGGCTTGCTGAGGAGGATGACGGGCTCGGTGAGGATGGCTTGAGTTATGAGGCTGTTCTCGCCGCGGTGCGTGCACGTAGCAGCAGCAAAAAGTAGTGCCATTCTTTCTTCTTCTTTTTTCTCCACCCGTATTAATAATAATGATAAGACGACAATTTTTTTCATCTATTTGTTTTTTACATGATTCGAATATGGGTCGCTTACAGTACTTAATTATTATTCCGTTCGGGTATGGTAAGTTAACTTGAGGTGGGCAGAGGTCTCAAAGGTGCAGATAGGCAGGCTCGTTCGTGAGGAAAAAGAAGCGAGAGGCGACCGGCGCGCGCGGCGGAAGGTCAGCGCGGTCGCATTGCGTCGTCATGTGACCTGATTCGAGAGCGGGCTCTTGATTCGCCTCGTCAGGGGCGCCGGCATGTCGGCGAGCGACGGGGTCGGCGTCAGCCGACGAGGCCCAATCTCGGCGACGACGCTGGTGTTCATCTTATACCCAGGCTTTGACGCCTTGATCATCGCTTCTTGCACGCTCGCGTCGAGTGCATCTAACGACATACTCCTAGTAACGCGCTTAGAGCAGCAAAAGCCATAGCGTTTGAACGCTTGCACGATGGATGCAAAGGAAATCATCATAGATTGACCTGTGTGGTGACTGTGAGATGACGGATATTACTTGGAAAGAAAGCTGCAATCACATCGTATATAAGTACTACGATAGTTTATAGGTAGGAGCGACGCCCCCCGGGGCCGACGACAAGGCTCTTTCTGCGATGTAGAAAACGCGCTCAGGCCTGCCACCCTGTTTGCCAAGGCACCAGGGGGCAGACGAAGCGGCCATAGACGAAGCAACATCTGGTAGTGCACACCCTACCTTAAGGTTGGTGGAATTTACTGTACAGTGGGAGGCAAGGGGGAGGGAGAGAAAACTCCTGCCCTGAAGAGACTAGTACTAAACCAGACGGACCGATGGGTTCCCTCACCAACGTGGATTGATTGGCCTATGGACAGTGGACTAGGCTTCCTAGGACGGGTGATAGTGATAGGCTGGGGCAGGTGATAGGCTGGGGTCCCAGCCCGCCCATTACAGTACAGTAGTTCTTAATTAAAACACAACACCGTGGCACTCAATTCCAATATTATTCCCTCGTTTACTTTTAGGCTTTTCGCTTGCTGGACCCGCTCATCTAATTTACAGGGACAAATGTGTGCGAAAAAAATAAATGGATTGGGCACTTGCCGCAATGTCCCCTGAATAGTGAATTGCCTTCCGTGAACTCCCGCCTACACGGCCTGGCCTGCTTCGTTCCCCTCTCCTCCGCCCCGGGAGTTGCCATTCTCCGTGTACCTTTATTAGGGGAGTTGTCCCTTCATCTTCCCCCTATTCTTTTCCTCTTGTTTCTTCGTCCTTGCTTCGTCCCCCTTTTTTCAACTTCATTCTCAACTTTCATCATTTGACTTTTCGCATTCATTCCGTCAGTGTCAGTGCTGTCGTTGTGCTCTTTAGTGCTCTTTAGTGCTTATTAATAGTGTTCACCCTTTACTGTGCAGTATTCTGTCATGTCCGCGCCTGTGGACTACCCCTTCTCGTCCATGCCGCCATTCCCGGCTTCAGTAACTCCTTTAAAAAGGGGAGGCGGGAATCTTGGTCTTGCGGGGGATGTTGCGCACACTGTTGAGGCTCAGGCTCACATTAATAAAACTCATGACGACGCTCCTGCTGCCTCCATCATACATACAGCAAGCATAATACCGGGCTCAAAGAAGAGGAGCGGTGGTGGGGATGCTCCAACGACACTTGTTGGTGGTGCTCATTCAACACCTACGGCTGGGAAGATGATGCGCATTCCCTCGTCAAACACGAACAACAACAAGAACTTGGTGGTGGTGAACACCTCTGTCGACTTCAACCTCGCGGAAGAAGACAAACTACCTTGCATGCCCAACCAAAACAACAACAAAGAAACCGTTCAGGAGGAGCAGCAGGAGGAGAAGGCGGTTCCCACAACCACCGCGAACAACAAAGACGACGAACAAAAACAGGAGCTGGAGCAGCCAACCACCACAACTTCAGAAAAAGACAAAGAGGAGGAGCACGATGTTGACATGTCGGACCAACAACCACAACCACAAAACCACCACGACGATGTGCCGCCCACCACCACCACAACCACCACCACCACCACCACCACGGACAACAACAACAACAAGGACTCGGAAGAACGTCTTCCGGAGCAGGAGGAGCAGCAGCGGCCAACCACGTCTTCAGAAAAAGACGGATCGGAGCTGCCACCACCCGCACCGCTTGGCGCCGTCACGAAAAAGCGACGAAGCATCCGCCGCCAACAGCAGCAGAGGAACCACCACAAGCTGCAGCTCGCCGCCGAGGCTCTCAGGACGGACGAAGATAGCGAAACCATGACTGAGGACGACCTTCCTTGGGCCGCACGCCACAATCGCGTGTCGCAGTCGTTCAAGCAGCCCAAGCCGAACGGTGCGCTTGGCGCCATCGGAAATGCCGCGCTGGCATTTGCACGAAGCTGCGAGGCGCAGGACGAGCTCGCGCGCGACATGCTGAAGAGTCTCTCGGAGTTGCGCAGCTCACGTGCGGACCTGCCCTTCGCCGCCTCGATGCACACGCGCGCCACGGACGGATTTGGTTCGGAGCCTGATGCCGACTTGTTGGCGCGTGCCGAAGCTGACATGCTTGGACGTCTGCAGGAGCGCATGGCTCGCGCTCGCGTTGTGTTCGAGCTGCTGTGCGGCGACGCAGCGTCCGCGTATGCCGCCGAGAGCCTGTGCAACCGACAGAACCTCGGCATTTATCCCACCTCGGCAGGTGCCGTGCCTGGCAATGGTGGAGTTCGGTTCCTTCCTCCGCCACCGCCGCCGCCAGCTCCCCTTCGTGACTTGGAGTTGAACGGCCTCGATGCGCTCGCGCGCGCCGCGGAGGTTGGCACACTCGCGGGCGGAGGAAAGTCGCCATTGAAGCGTGGACGCGATGGGAAGTTTACGAGGAAGGATGGCAAAAAGCAGAAGCAGGTTTCGGCAACTGCTGCCATGGATGCGATGCTTGACCAGTTTTACGAATCTGTTCCTCGTGGCTGCGGCAATGGGGCGGGCGCAAGCACTTCCGCCGCCATTCCGCCGCCGTATCCGCAGAAACAAGCCACCCCGGAGGAGGATGTGGCAATCGACAAGGCTTTTGACCTGATGGAACAACGCCTGGGCAAGGGCACGGTGAAGTGGGCGGCATTCAAGGTGCTTCGCTTCCGCTACGACGAGGGTGGCATCGGAGACGACAGTGTGCCAACCTCCCCACAGGCGGTGGGTATGTCTGTGAAAGACATTGTGTCGGATATCGTGAGGCGCAATCTGCGAGACATGTCCGAGGTGCGCCAGCCAGAGAAGACGATTTCCGCTATGTGTGGCACGGACAATGGCTTCATGCGTGTGGCTCCTGGCCGCATTTGCCTGCGCCGCCTTTGGCAGCCTCACGTGTCGCGCGATTGCCAGCGCCGCCGCTTCCCGCACCCGTCCATCGTGCAAGTGCCTGCGGCCGGCGACGAGGCGTTCAGGGCACCGCCGCCGCCGCCGCCGCCGTGCATTGTGCGCTTGCTGTAGGTAGGTGCTGCTTCGAGCGGCGTTTGGGTGTGGGTATGAGTGTTCGAGTGCAGTGGTGGATGTGTGTGTAACAATCGACATTTTTTCTCTCAAGCTCACGCGTTTGCAACACGCGTGCTAAGACCCTTCGACTGCAACACAGAATACAAGTGCGCCAGCACGGCACCTCTCTTCGTGTCTTTTTCATCGCCCGTCGACGCGCTCTTCAATCCAAATCTCACCTTGAATGATAAGCCATGATCCGTTGTACCTGCAAAAAATGCAACTGTGCCAGCATCCTTAACTTCTGGATGTGACTTGAGAGCAGATAGCAGGGTTGCCTCCGCGCTGGCGACGTCTCCGAATGTCGTGTTGGAGGGTGCGAGTGTGAGTGTTGCGGCTGCCACATCAGTAAGCGGCATACGCGACTTGTTCACGACGACGCTATTAGCGAGCGAGTCGTTTGGGACGACATGTAACCCGGTATCGGTTAAGACGACGACATTCACCCACCCGATTGACTGCACCTTTCCCGTTCTCCCGTTGATCGCAGCCGACTCAACAAATTCCCCGACGGTGAACGGATTGGTGATAAATATGATCAGTCCACCAATGAGATTTTGCACGAGCGGACGTGCGGCGAACGAGATGGCAAGTGCGCCGACGCCTGCAACGGCAAGGATCGCCTCGAGACTGACGCCGAAGATGCCCAAAATTTTCATGAATGCGGTGAGGAACACGGCTAAGTCCACCGCGCGATCGAGAAGGAGATATAGGCCAGCACGTGACGCATATCTGCCTTTTAATTTCCCGCTAGTGGCCAATAGGTACTGGTCACCAATACTTCCTTCAGGATCGAGCTTCGCGTCGTGGAGAGGTGGTCGTTTCGCGGTGAGCACAGCTTGGCCCACGCGCACGGCGAGCCATGCTTGTAATATGCGGTTTGCCACGCTTTGCGTCGCATGCTCGACTGCCACGCCGTTGATGGTTTCGGCTGGGAAGAGAAAACGCAGAAAGTTTGGCATGGAAATCGATACGTCGGAGAGCTGGATGGTGGTGGCAACTGTACAAACAAATGCAAAAATCAGCGCGGCTTTTAGCATATCTCCCACAAGAACATTCACACTTTGCATGCAGTGGCATGGCACGCTTCCCACCCCCATCATCTTACGCACGAGGGGCATACGTTGGTTCAACAAGGCGACGACGCGGCAGGTGATTTGGACACGGATGAGAGCCGCGAGCGTGAAGATGCCGGCGATGCCCATGAGAAGTTTCGGTTGCGCCGTGCACCCGCACGCGTTGGTGCACTGTGTCGTGAGAAACGGCACAGCGACCGTGGTTGCCATGAGAATCGCGCCTATGATTGCGACAAGTTCCACGAACGCCTTGACTGGTGAATATGACGGCGTGCTTACCGTTTGGGCCGCCGTGTTGTCGTCCGCGGCATGCTTACCACCAGTTTGTGCCGCCGCCGTTTCTTCTTCTTCTGTGCGAGACGCGCGACACAACACGCGAGATGGAAATGTCGCGTGAAAGGGTTGAGGAAGCGGGAGAAGAAGGTCACGAGTGCAAGTGCAGGAAGACCCCCTGCAGGACGACGAAATCCAGAGAGTCCTTCTTCTTCTTAAGCACAACATCCTTGAGGACGCTGACCTGCTGCTAATTGACACAACATTATGGTTATTATTAGGAGGAGTTGGCACAACATGAACACGAGCAGGCATCATCATGGGCATGATGGGCACGGGCATGATAAGGCCTCCTCAACACAGGAGTGACATGCGAAGAATCACACCGAACCCCTACTAAACCCCAAACCCCTAATTAATAACCAGCCGCTGCTGATGGCGCAAACCCCTACTTTTAAAATAAATAAATAAGGGGAGGGATTCATTATTCGGGGTTTGGCCTTCTTCCCACTTCTTCCCCATTCCAATTCCAATTATTCGGGTTTCGGGTTTCGGTTTTCCGTTTTCTGTCTCGGACGTTCCGACACGTGTTCCGGACGGACACGGAGTGCTTTCTTTCTTCATATCATGCCCGCCCGCCCTCCCTCCGTGCGGCATGCACGCGGATTTCATCATCGGGTGTCTGCTCATCTATCTGCTTCTGCTTATTCACAAACACCACACCACACCAGGCAAGCAAGCACTGAATTTTGCTTTGCTTTATGGCGTTGATGCGTGGTGATGACTCTTTCGTTGTTGATGAACCCATGAGCCATGAAGAGGCTTCTGCTTCCGACTCATGCAACCCGCCATACAGCGGCGGGCGTGGATCCGTATTCAAATGGGAGGTACGCACGACGTGCGATGGCATACCGCTCTACGCGTGGCTCTCCCTTCCGACGCATCCCGTGTACAAACGTAAGCCGCGAGCGACGCTCATCCTGATACACGGACTGAACGACAACAGCTGCAGGTATGACGTCGTCGAAAAGGCGGCGCACGAACGCGGGTTTGCTGTGGCCGCGTTCGACTTGCGCGGACAGGGACAGAGCGGAGGCGCGCGAGGGGATGCCATACCGGCGGACGTCGCGCTCGCGGAGGCTAGCATTCCGCCACCGCCTCCGGTCGACGTGGGCGCGCCGCCCAGACCGTCGACTTGGGCACGAACGAGGCGGCAGCAGGAGGCGAAGGCGCTCGACGCGAGGCGAAAGCGCGCACCGCCTGACGCGAGCTTCCTGCCACTGCTGGCGTCGGATATGCGCGAATTCCTCAACGATACAGCCGCGCTGCTGCGAAGCGTGCTCCCCAAGGCGGACGACGACGACGGACGTCTGCCGCCGTGGCTCGTCTTCTGCCACTCGTTTGGGTGCCTCGCGTTCATCGACGCCATACGGCACGCCGAATATGGAATTGCCGATGCCTTTCCGTTCGTCGCGTGCGTGCTCAATGCGCCGCTCGTAAGGCCGTCGATTGGCTTTGCAAGCAAGTTCCTGCTGAAAAATGTGCTGCAGTACACGGCACCTGGCTTTCCTCTGCCTATGCCAGATACTGCGGCGTACGCCATCGCCAAGCGACACCTCACGTCAGACGAGGACACGAGGCGTGCGTACGCGTCGGACGAGTTTCGCGCGCGCGTCTCCACGCCGCGGCTGTGGCTTGCCGTCGACGAGGCGGGAAAGAGACTGCTCGAGGATGTGCGCGTGAATGGATCGCTGTGGTTGACGCGCTCGTCGCCAGCTGAACAGCATCGGCCACTGATGCGTGTCAAGCTAGCTGGTCGCGAATCGCTGTGCCGACCTGGCACCGACGTGGCAGTGGCTGAAGCTGTGGCGGAGGTGCGCAATGTGGGAGAGCACAACGACGACGAATGCACAAGCGCGGTGGCGGTGGACCAATGTGTACGCTACATGGGTCTGCAGCACGAGGACATGCACATCCCAACGACAACGGCAGCAGCGCGTTGCGTGACGGAGGATATGAACTGGCTTGAGGCGTGCTTGGCGGCAGCTCGTCTTAGTGATGAGGTGGAAGATGGAGAGGATTAAAGAAGAGAGTTGGTCCTTTTCCTTTCAATTTTGGTAATTGAAGAGAGAGATAGTTACATTGGTTTGACGATACGTCGAAATGTGAGGTTGATTCGCTCACCGTCAACCTTGGAGTTGGCACGCTTTGGAATGCAGTGAAGGTAGTTTCTCTGCATAGCTCCACCCATGATGAGTACGTCTCCGTCGCAGAGACGCAGGCGTGCCTTCTCCGGCGGTCCATCCGCCTTGCGTTTGATGTCAAAGTCGCGCGCAGCACCGTAGGAAACACTTGCAATGATTGGGTCGCGGCCGTACAGCGGCTCGTCGTCGGCGTGCCATCCGTTGGAGTCCTTTCCGTCGCGGTACCTGTTTAGGAGACAGCTGTTGAAGTACCCACGAGGAACGCCCGCGACCGTTTCTGCTTGTTCTTTGGCTTGACGGACGATTGGGTGAAATTTGACGGGCACGAGGTCGCATCCACTGTACCTGTACGCGAGTCTGACGTCGTCCGCCATGTACTGTATGAGTCTCGGCTGCGGAACTTTCTTTCCAAATATGACGACGTCTCTCTGTAGCCATTCGACTTCGCGCGTGAGCGTCACGAAGTCCGACGACGTGCTACCTGTAGAGGCGAGAGCAGAGGAGGCGGCGGCAGCCTCTGCAGAGTCGCGAAGAACACCACCAAGTCGTGTGTGCGTGTACCACGAGAGAGAATCAGATAGAAAGATGCGATGCTGATGGTGCTGCTCCGAAGTATTCGTCGTTTGTTTTGACATGTTGGAGTTACCAACACAGCCCAGATGAGGGTTGATGTCAACAACAACATCCGTGCGCACTCTCTTGCTGGGTCGAGCACTCATGAAGGTGAATGAAGAAAGACTAGACGAAGAAGCAGACACCCCAAGACCACCAGGACCAGCAGACGTCACAATCTCAGAAGAATAGTAAAAATGACCTAAGGTTAAGAGAGGACGAGGCTTATTTAAGCGTCTAAGGAAGAAGTAAGAGTGAGATATTTTGATTGTTCTCGGAGGGAGGGACACATTTAAAAGGGGCATGCACGCATAGGCACGCCATAAGATGTATACACGACGACTGCAGTGACAAGTGACGCGTCCGCGCGAACGAAAAAGAACGCTAACCCTAACCCAGTCACCCTAACCGTGTAAAAACCCAGTCACCCTAACCCAGTAAACCCTATCGTAAACCCTAAACCCAGTAACCCTAACCCTATTGCACTACCCTAATGCTCCACCTTGACCTCCATGACTATGATTTGGTACCGGGTACGGGAGGAGATGGCCTGTCTGTCCCTGTTGTGAGAATGGCTAAACTCCGCTCCCCTCCTCCCCCTTTCTCCGACCCCTCTCCAATAATAAGTTCACGCGCTTGCTTCGCTGGTTTTCATTCCACGGCGCCATACACATCATATCTCTCCTTGGTTTGGTTGGGAGGCGTCCTCATTCAGTAAAATCATATAGAATAGTATGAGCAGGGCTCGTGCTGCTCCTGCTCCTGCTGGTGCTAGTGAGTCGTCGTCGTCGTCGTCGTCGTCGTGGTTCTCCAAGGCGTTTTCGAAAGTGTTTGGCGCGTGTGTCAATGGGAATGGGTCGCCAAGTGCTCGTGAGAATGCGGATCATGTGTCTCCTCCTGAGCTGCCAAGGTCGGCAACAGCTCACCGCTCTCACCCTCACCCGGCTCACCGAATGTCGGCGGAAGAATACGATCCCGAACTGGGAACGTACGTTCACCCCTGGTTCCGAAATATACTGCAAAGAACGTCAAACACGGCAAATACGAACACGCAGCAGAACACGAACACGCAGCAGCAGCCGAGGACGTACACGTTTCGCACGACGTTCCCGCCGTCAACGGCGTCGACGCACTCCTACACAGGAAGGCGGGCAGGCGCGCCGTCGCCAAAAGACGAGAAGAAGGAGGCAATTAGACGAAGCGTGTGGGCACTGCCCATCGAGGAGTACATCCCGCCATCGGCGCTCAACGACTTATCGACGGCGGAGCTTGTCCACTTATTGCGCGAGGCGGCGAAGCGCAGACGGACGGAACTTGACCCGAAGCAGACGCCGCTTGAGCGTGACGAACTCATCAAACTCGTCGCCGAGCTGCGCGGCGGCGACGGTGGGAGCAGCTGCGCGCTTTGCCTCGAGGACTTCAGCTTGAAGGAGTCGGTTCGCGTGTTGCGTTGCGGGCACCGTTTCCACATCGAGTGCGTCGACCGCTGGCTGCTTCCCAACACGGACCCGGCGTGTCCGCTGTGCAAGGCGAGTATTCTGTAACTTTATTCTTCTTCTACAGTGACGCCAGTCCCCGACCGCCTTTTAATGTACTCCTTCATGGTTTGACCGTCACGAAAGGCAAAATCGTCGTTTGCCTCAATAAACAGCACGATAGAGTGCCGCAGACTGTTCCCGGACACGCGGTGATTCGTCGGCGTGGCAGAGGGGTCAGCCAGAAGCTTCATCGAGCTCCCAACCACGACGGCGGGGTTCGTCTCGTCCGCACTCGCCTCGACCCACTCGCCACCTTTCTCCACCTCCAGCCCCGCCGCGTCTGCAAATATCAGGGAGAATGTTCCGTAGTCTGTATGCTCTTTCCCACGCACCGTGGTACTCTGCGTTGCCGGGTACCGCAGCAGGCGCATCTTGAAGTTCTGCTGGTCGTGCGCTGCGATGAGGTCAGGGTAGTCCTTGCTGAGTCGTGCGAAGCCTTCGCGCTTCAGCGCCGCAAACAGCGCGGAAAACACACACCAGCACCCGGTTAGGTCATCCTCCGTATCGATCATCGCGTGAAGCTTGCAGTCGTTTGGGTGAGAGAGGAAAGTGTTGTCGCTAAGTCGCTCAGCGCACGCAGTTCGACGAAGGCGTCTCTGAGCGTGTCTTCCATGGCATGAAGCCTGTCACACTACTTTCGCAGATGACGAACCGTAACCTAAACCCTAACCGCGACCCCTCTTCTTCTCCCCTTTTCAGTTTTCTTTCCCCGTGAGTGACGTGTCGTGTGGGGGACCCGGTGGTGCATTTTACCTACCCTGATAGACGTCTTATCATGCCGCTGGCAATGACAGGCGCACCTTCACGATTCGTCACCTCGTCTCGTCCCCTGCATTGCTCTCGGGTGCTCAGGCTTATGGTGAAAGCTAAGGCTAGTAGTAGTAGTGGTGGTGGTGAACCCGAAGATTATCACCCGTGGGGATCACCCCCGCAGAGAGACCTGAAGAAGTTTCGACGAATCATCGCCGCTCTGTACCTCATCGGTGGGACCGGACACGCGCTCGACTTTATTGGAAAGGGTCCGTTCACAACCATGGGAGACGCGACGACGTTCGCGGCGCTCACACCCACGCAGCAGCTTGCGACAGTACTTTGGGCAACGCTCGGTCCCGCAGCCTCGCTCGGACTGACCGGCGACAAGGCTTGGGGAGACGCGGCGCTCGTCGCTGTCGCCATCCTCGACGCCGTCGGCGGGTTCTCAGGCGCACTGGGTGAAGCGGGCACGTCCGCGGGAGCTGCGCAGGTGGCTGCACTCGCCGCGTACGTCTACTTCGCTAGACGCGCACGTGAAGACGACGAAAAGCAGAACAACCAGTGATGGCGGCGGTGGTTCCCTTGTTGTAATAAGAGTAAAACTTGTTGCTGATGACCACTGGTTGGTTTTGTTGTCGTTGAGGGCGCGCCGACGGCGCATTATTACACAAAAACAAAAATGATTTTGAGAAATACAAGACACGTCGTCTCCCTCAAGACTGCTTGGGTGCAGGCTTGGGGCACGGTGGAGCAAACACACGCGATGTTTCCCACATTCTGTCGCGTTCCACGTGCTTGATTTTGCGGCTTGGCCTGCGCATCTCCTGCTTGCGATTTACCTCGAGCATGCCACGTCGCTGGAGATGCTTGTATCGGTCCACGACGAGCGAGCTGAACGCTGGCGCCGCGAGCGTGCGCAGCGAGGAGTTTGCCGCCTCGTCGGTCGTCAGCACCTGTAGATCGGGCGATTGGTAAAGGTGCTTGCTGAGTCGAAGTGGCCTCGATGCCATACGCTGAGCCTCCTCCGCCTTGCGCCGTTCGCGCGCCTCCTCGCGCGCCTTCTCCTCCTCATCCACCTCACGCGCGAGCTTTTTCAGTTGACCTAGGTCACCCTTGACACGCCGCTGCTCCTTCGCCCGCCGCTCCTCAGCATCACGCTCCTTGGCGCGCCTTTTGCGATTCACCTCCGCCGGGGTCAGTCCTGCCGTGCTGTAGAGATCACCTCCACGTCCCCCGCCTTTCCCAGGATGCTTCGTCGGCGTTGCGACAGCCGTAGATTCACCTCCATCGCCAGGCCCGTGGATACCTTCACTGTCTTCGTCGTCGTCGTCGTCGTCGTCGTCGCTGGTTGGCTCGTCCACCTGCAGCAGCCCAAGTTCGTCCATGTCGTCCAGCGCACTCCAAGGCACGTACTCCGGCGGCGGCTTGGGGCGCAGGTGAGCGCGGTCAAGTTTTGAAGCCTCCGCCGCCACCGCGGTGGCGATGGCGTCCGCGTGATACTCCGGATCTGGGTTGTACGAGCAGCCGGGCAAGTCGACGACGACGGCGGGTGGTGCAGTCATGCGCCTTTCGTTGGTCATCACCGTTTTTGTTTTGTTCTTGGCGTGCTTTTTCGTCGTGGCGTTGTTGGCGTCACCCCAGGCGTCGTGCGTGTCGTGTCCGAGCAGGTCTTCGTCGACGTCGTCGCCGCGAAGGCGAGCGGCGGCAGCTATCGCTTCTGATGCGGACGTTCGTTTTCTCTTCGAAGGCTGGCTTGCTGCGTCTGACGTTGTTTTAGTTTTTTGTGGTGGTGCTTCAGTGGGCTTCTGTGGTCTCTGCACGCCTGTTTTCCCGTGCTGGTTTCTCGTTCCCCACGGCACGACAGGCATGCCCGTTCGGTCGAGCAGGTTATCGAGGTAGAGCGTTTTCTTCTTTGAGGCTTTCGCGGAGGACGATGCATCTTTCTTGTCGTGCGAGATTGTGAACAGCTCTGCTGACTTCATCGACGAAACGCCCGTGAGTGCTCTGAGAGACGCGAGTGACGCCTCTGGTGATTGCGCGGCATCGGGAAGTTTCCGCCAAGCCCGCTTGGTTTTTTTCGTCAGCGAGACTTTCTTCTTCGACTTCTTGCCAAAGAAAGGAGGCATAGTGAAGTGAGCGAAAACAAACAAGTACAAGTGAGCTTCTGAAAGAAATAAGAACACGTCTGAAAGGACTCTTTTATGACAAATAAATGTGTGTTGATGTGAACGAAGGGGAAAGATTACAGGCGGATGAGACCCGAGGGGAGGGGCAAAAGGCGGCGCACTGTGCAAACGAAACGAATTAACACCGGCGTCGGGAACAACCACCACAGGGGAAACCCAAAACCAAAACCCGGCAGCGGGCAGAACCCCCGGGGACACCCAACCCCGAACCCAACCACCAAACCCCCAATTGGAACTCCAAACCCCGATACAGGAACCCCTAAGTTAATAAAGGGAACCCCAAAGGCCAAAACAATGTGGGAGGAAACCGGTATCCCCTGGGATGTTATTCCGCCTTCACTCACGACGCTGTTCTGTTCTGACAAAAAGACCTCCTCTGACGCGTAAACCGTAAACGGCCTTTGAGGAAGTCGGAACGGGAGTTGGGCCCAGACCGACGAGAAACCCCTCCAGGGGGGTCGCGCAGAAACCTAAGAATCAGAAAGGGGGACCGGTGGAACTTCCAACGCCATGGCCGTCCTTCAGCTCGGTGGGGGTCGTATTCACGGACTGCGGTCGTCCTGCTCGTCCTCCTCCTCCTCTTGTGGTGGTGGGGGTCATGCAGCTTCTTCTTCTTACTGTGGTGCTTGTCATCCTTCCTATTACCGAGGCTCGTCCCATGGGTTCCGGCAGCATCAGCATCAGCGATCAGGTGCTTTCTATGCTTCTTGTGATGCATCTGAGAGGGGTAACGAATCACGTGTGGTAGCAGTGTGTCGTGGTGGTCCTGTCGTTTCTCGGCATCTGACGAGAAGAACACCAACGACGAGAAATAAATATCAAGCACGTCCAGTCTCTGTAGCGCTAGCTTTTGGGTCAAGTCGGGGCGCCTTGACGACGACGACGACAGAAACAGGGACAGAAACAGGGACAGAAACAGAGGCAGGGAACGCCTTGACGTTGGGATCGGCAGCTGCGAGAAGGTGGAACGGGCGGCGAAACCAAAGAGGCCTAAAGTCGTCGCCGGCACAACGCGTATACGCCGCACCAAATAACGACGCGCCTTCCGCGGCGCCAACCACACCAGCCACGTCTGCAGCAGCAGCACCATCAACACCCTCTTCTTCGTCGTCTGCGCCGTCGTCGTCGACGACGTCCACGGCACTAGACGCCCTGCCAACGTCGTCGTCGGCGCTCGTCACGGACGACAGCAACGACGATCCGAACGATACCATGGTGTTTGGCATATCGCGCAGGGAAGTGAGCGAAATTGCTACGCTCGCACTTCCCGCGTTTGGAACGCTGCTCGCTGACCCGCTCATGTCCATCATAGACACGGCGTGCATCGGCCACGTCAGCAGCCTGGGACTCGCGGCGCTCGGGCCGAACACCGCCATCTTCAACTGCGTCTTCCAGCTCTTCACCTTCCTTCCCATCGCCACCACCGCCACCATTGCAAGGCACGCCGCGGACAGCAACGAAACCTCCGCGCAGGAGGCGCTCACGTCAGCCATGTACTTTGCCATCATCAGCGGCGTGTCAGCTTCCCTGCTCGTGTACACCTTTGCGCCACAGCTTCTCGCGTTCATGGGATCGTCGCCCGAGCTCGTCGACGCGGGGCTGGGGTACCTGCGCGTACGCGCCATAGCCATTCCAGTCGTGCTCATGTGCACCGTCGCGCAGGGTGCATGCCTCGGGCGGCAGGATGCACGCACGCCGCTCTTCATCTTCCTCGTCGCGGGGCTGACGAACATTGTCGCGGACATCATCGCGGTGCTCCCGTCGGGACTCAACCTAGGTCTCATCGGCGCCGCGTATGCGACGCTGCTCGCGCAGACGTTGGCGCTGCTGCTGTTCGGTGTGCTGCTGCTGAGAAGAGGGCACTTGCAGTGCCGCTTTATCATGCCCAGTTTCGACGAGCACATCAAGCCCTTCGCAAATTCCTCCTCCATGCTTCTACTTGGATCCGTGTGCCGTATGGGAGTGTACACGCTCATCATGATGAGCGCGACGATGCTGAGTACGACGTACGTGGCGACGCACCAGGTTGCGATGCAGGTGTTCTGGTTTCTCACGTACTTCGTGGAGCCGCTCTTCGTTGCCGCCACCTCGTTCGTCAGCCGCGACTTGGCATGCGGCAAGGTTGAGAAGGCGCGCCGCCTCGTGCGAACGCTTGTGGTGCTGAGCGCCTTGGAGGGTATCGTGCTCGCGGCGATCAGCGGAGCGTCGCGATTCTACGCACCCTTCTTCACGGTCGACCCGATGGTGGCGGCGAACTTGATCTCGATCGCAGGCCTCATGGCGGTGGCGCAGGGCGTGGCGAGCGTCACGCTGGTCGTCGAAGGCGCTCTCATCGGCATGGGCGAGCTTCTATATCTCGCCAAGGTGCACGTTCTCAACTTCGCGATTATCTGCGCGTACCTGTATTGGGGCAAGAGCGCGGGCACCGGCCTTGTGGGCATCTGGATCGGCATCGTGCTTCACCAGACGCTTCGTTTGGGCCAGCACGCTTCGTATTTGACGCGCGCCGGTCGTTGGAGCCGCTTCGAGAAGTAAATTTACTATCCAGTGACTATCTTGTGAGTAAAAAACTAAAAGAAATGATAAAGTACTTGCTCAACCTTTCCTTGCGTCTCTGGACATGCTTTTTTCACGGAATGCAGTGGAGCCCAACCCCTAACTCGCCCCCACCCCCCCTGTGGCGCAGACAAACCGTTCTTCTGAGGCGTTATTCTTCTTCTTCTCGATCTTTCGTCGCGCATAAGATACCATTAGTTGTTGCATGGCGGGCAACGTGTACGGGTACGCGCGTTCGCCGCGCCGGCGTCCTCTCGCCCTCGAGTCGTCATCCTCCTCCTCCTCAGACGAAGACGAAGACCCCTCCTCTCCTTCCCCTGTTAAGCCTTCCTCGTCGTTTGTCGCCCTGGTCTCTGTCGTCCCTCGTCACACGTTGTCTCGTAGTACTACTTCTCGTAGTGCTCGTGTTTTATCGGACGTGCGTCTCGGAGACAGGCTTATCGTTCTGCAGAAGCGTGAGGACGCGAACGGCACGCTTTGGTACAAAGCGCGCACAGCCGATGACGTGGAGGGGTGGATTAAGGCGTCGTGCGTGAGACGTGCGGCAGAACTCGACGTCGCGGACGTCGCCTCGGCGTACGTGACGAGAGGTGGTGCGACCCAGCGAACGTCACTGAAGATGGGTGAGCTGAGAGAGGGCAGCGTCGCGTTGCTAGGGAAGTGCCACGAGGTGGACACGGAAAGCCTGGAAGAGAGTCTGCACGCAACAAGGCTCACGGCGGCAGCGCTGCGGCAGCGGAGGAGGCGAATCATGGCACTGCTAGGAACGCCGGACCCGACGTTAGCCATTAAGCCAGCCTACCGTCCTGTGGTGGTTGACGTTCTGGGCGTCGATGGAGGCACTTCGGCGACGGGTGTGGCGCCCACATCCTCCGTCGCTAATGCAGACCTCGCTGATCTCGACGAAGAAGCTTTGACGTGGGAGCTCGAGCGCATCGAGAGCCTGCTTGCCGTCGCCGAGGATGGCGCAAGGGCGGTGTCGAACGACTTGAGAGATACGCGACAACTTGAGAGGTACGAGAGCGGCCGTGAGACGCGCGACGTGCTTGAGAATGGTGAGCGGCGCGCTCTCATGGAGGCGCGGCTTGGACGAGAGGTGACGAAGGCGGATGTTGAGGCTGAACTTGGCCTTCCGTGGGAGGAAAGGAGGCAACGCGTGGCGGAAGGAGCAGACGCCATGCTTTCCCAAGGATATCGCCCAATGCTGCCTGCCCCCGTGTCGTACACCGATAACGAAAAACTTTGTATGTAACTACTGTAGTTGGTTGATTCTTCTTCTTTTGAACAAAAAGGAAACAATTCACGCTATTATTCACACGAAGTTGCCACAGACCAGAACGGCAATGAGTGACGCTAGGCTCGTCTGCAAAACGTTGACGACGTCGTTCGTCAGCAGTGCGACAATGCCCGTGCTTTCCTCGCTCTTCGTCTGCACGGTGGCACCGAGGATCGACTCGGCGTAGTTTGCAATCACCGCTGAGACGAAGACGAGCGCGGCCACGGATGGCGACGACGCGAGGCCTAGAGGGAGTGAGACGACGGACATCGCGAGTGCCGCAGCGACTCCTGCCAACGATCCTTCCAATGATACCGCCCCCTCCGTTCCACGTGGAACCTCGCGGAATGTCGTCGACAGGTATGTGCGCGTTCCATAAGCCTTTCCAATCTCCGAGCTCGTCGTGTCGCCCAGCTTCGACGCGAAGCACGCCGCAAAACCTGCGGCGAACGTTTCGTACGAGCCCGTCGCGAGCGCAAAGGCGGCGCAGATAGCGGCAGCCAGTCCTGATCCCCACACCGACCGCCACGTGCGCTTACCTCCACGCGCCTCGGCGATGCCCTCCTTCTCCTTCTGCGCCAGCTTGACCTTCGTGACTGCTGTTCCGAAGAGGAAGTACAGGCACACCATGCCATATCCACCCGCCCCGAACGCCGCGAATGCGAGCGTTCCTAGTACAAACGCGTTGACGATTCCAACGGCGTCGAGTCCCTTCGCAAGAACCTTGTATCCAGCAACGGTCACCGCGCCACTCGCTATTGTGCCTACGAGCAGGCCTGGGTGCGCCGACGTAACTGCGGCGATGATGTCACCACCCGCTGCACCTGTGGACTGACAGGGTAGGATGCGACTAGACTTTGAAGGATGCGACTTTGTCCTCCTGCGAGGAGTAGAGAGTAGATACGATGCTGCAGGACAACGAGATTGAAAATGAACGCAAGGGGTTGACATGGGAGCGCGTAGGTTGTGAGGACGACGCATCGTCATTGTCGTCGTCGTCGTCATTGTCGTCGGCGCCGGCATGACGACTTGAGTCAAATCCCAAGAAAAAAACCGAAAATCTAACCTGAAAATCTTAAATCTCTCCCCCGGTTAGGGTTTGGGTTTGGGTTATCTTGCCTAGGGCTCTTCTTCCTCTCCCTCTCAAGGTATCTATTAACTTATTAACTTTATGTTGACTGATACATGCCTCCTCCTCCTCCTTTGTCGCCATTGTTTCAGTCTTACGCTCCATGCGCAACCTTCCTTGCATCGATGGCGAGAGTTGTGAGCATCTCCCGAAAATGATGCATGTCCAAACTTCTCGACGATGCGAACATCGCACGAATCGCGCGGAGCATTTCGTCCGTGTCCAGTTTACTAACCCACTTCTGGATCGACTTGCGCATAGAATCCATCACGTCGCCCGAGGCTGCTTGAAGCAGTCCGCCCTGCACGTGATCTCGGAGCAGCGAAATCAGAGAAGTAGGGTCGAGGCGAGAAAACATAGCCTTCATCGCCTCCGCTCCACCTGTGCTGATCGTGTACTCACTCATTACCTCACGAAGCAATGCCGCAGCTTCCGATGGGCTCGCGCTCCCCAGTCGCTCGCGAAGCATTGCGGAAATCTCGGCAGGGCTCAAACCGGAGACAGCGCTATCCGCAAGCGCGGGGATCGACTGGCGAAGGCGTGCGAGCATAGATTCGAGATTCTCGCGTGCGATCGGGACAGACTCCAGCACTTTCGTCACGATCTCCGAGATGAACGAATTGCCTTGGAGCTTAGCAATTGCCCCGGAAATGTTCGCCAGAGCGGCTGAATGCGCCTCGGGTGAAAGCTTCGCGAGGCTATCCTGCGCGAGTGATGACAGCCGTTCCATGGGAACGACAGCCGCACATTTAGCAATGGCATCGTCCGCAACAGAGCGCATCAGCTCGACGAGGCTTCCTGCCCTTGCAATCGCATCGGACAGGATTTCCCTGATCGCCTCCTGCGCAGCTTGCGGATCTTGCCGAATTTGCTGGAATGCCGCGGCGGCCATCGCGCGAACGGATTCTGCACTCGCCTGGGCGGATGTGACAGCCTCGATCATCCTCGCCTTAGAGGCTGCAGCCAAGCCATTGCCTGCAGAAGGGTCCCAGTCCGCCGGCAGCATAGCTGGATTCACGCTGCTGATCACCTCGACGAGGGTGGTGCCGTCGAGACGCTCGAGCAGCGCCTGTACACCACCACGAAGCTTGTCAACCGGTGCTGTAGTAGCCCACCGCTCGAGAAGGGCGTCGCCGAGTGGGCGCGCATGTGCGAGAGCGCTTGCCCCAAGTGCCTTCGCCTGGTCCAATGGCAGTGAAGAGAGAATCGAAAGCGCAGTATCGTGGACCGTCTTCACGTCAACCTTCTCAGCCATTTGTGATGCAAGTCGTCGAATCGTGTCAACCGGCGCTGCGTTGAGGGCTAGATCGGCGACGGCTGCTTGCAGCTGTGCCACGAGACGCTCAAACGATGCGCGCACCGTAGCCATAAGTTGCTCCGCCTGCGTGCGTATCGCCACTGTCATCGCGTCAGCGGAACCTGACGACGTGTTTGAAGCTCCAGAGCGCGATGTGAGCGCGAGAATGCCCTCATGCGCCATCGCTTGGTAAGCAAGTTCGCGAATCGACGTGAGCACCTTGCCACGCGACAGAGAGTTGGCCGTCGCCCAGAGCTTCTTCGCTCGGCCGCCCGTCTCGCCCAGTAGCGATATTACCGCGGGCGGGATGTTTGCCGATTTGAGCATCTCGACGACGTCGTCGAATGATGGTATCTTGACGGCGTTCAACGTTCCCGCGATGCCGTCGAGATGTCCAAACGTTGAGAGTATTGATGAGATATCTTTGGGCGCGGTGCCCTGCAGAGCATTCTTTGCGAATGCAAGCGCAGTACTGGCCGAGCTTATCGCCGACTCAAGTGATTTATTCGAAGCATTGCCGAGCTTAAGCTCTCGCACCCTTGTGATGGCTTCCTCAATGGCTTCGGATATCTTGCGGTGACGCAGACCCTCCGTCTCAGGACTCTTCTCCTCATCGTCGCCAGAAGATTGGTCCGTTGATAACGCCGCGAGCAGAGGACGCAACGCATTGTTAGCGTTGATGCCAAGCGATTCGAATTGTGCATTAGCTGCGGAGAGAAGTTCCACCAGGCTATCGCGAACCTGTCCTCTTAGAAGGCTCTTATCTTCGCTCTCGATGTAGGCGATGACAAATCGAGCAACGGGACTCGACTCTCGCAGGCTTTTCACAATCGCGAGGCGAATCGTTTCAATGTCCAGTTTGCGGGCTGCTTCACGAGGCACCGTGACCTTCACACGTTGAGATGTAGATCGCTCCAGCACGGCTAAGGACTTATTCACCAGATGCTCATTGATGCTAAGCTGAAAGTCGAGAACCGAACGTTCTGCGGGAATCGTAGGCGGAAGCACGCCAGCGTCGATGGCTTTCTGCCGTATTCCTTTTACCGCCAGCCTCTCAGCTTCCTCGACCCAATTGCTTCCGCGCAAGTCTTCATGGGATGCATCATTGACGCCCATGAGCTGCAGCATCTGCAGCACGCGACTCTTCAAAGCGCGCTCGATGAGCCAGATCAGCTGGCTAATGCTATACTCATGCACATCCGCTGGAGCAGGCTTACCCTCTAGCAACTCGACGGTCGACTGGACAATCGGAACCAACTTGGATCGCATAGCATCCACAGCGTCGCTGATGGGCACATTTATCCACGACCTGTCATCGATCTTGCTTGTCGTCTTCGAGGCGATGCCAAGTCTAATCACGATGGTCCCCACCGTTTCGCTGGCCCTTTCGCTCGCCAGCGAAAAGGCTGAGCTTGCGTATGTGATCGCCTTTTGCGTTTCGGGCGAATTTAATACAAGCTGAAGCGCCTGGTACTGAGGCAGCGCCTTAACAGCGGCAGGTACATCAGGTATAAGCATCGAGAATCGCTTAGCAAGGGAGCTGAATGTTAGCGTCCCTTCATGCATCTCGATAGCTATGCCCCGCAGGATAGGCATTCGTGCGTCGATGAGTCCGACCAACTCGCGCACCACGCGCACGTAGGCGGAAAGCGGTGCGCCGAAAGCCTTTTCAAGGTCCGTGAACGCAGATGCCAAGTTAATGAGCGGCTCGCGCAAGACTTGCTCGTACGACACAATCAGCTGCTTGATCAAATCTTCGGCGGTCACCGCCTCCGGTGGTGCAACATCCTTCTCCCCACTGCCTTTTTCATCCTTGGTATCTTTGTCCGCGTCATCGGCACTTGAGCCGGACGCGCGCTCAATCGCCTTTGTAATAGAGTCGGCAAAGTTCTTCAAGCGAATGATTGGCAGGAGCAATTGAACCATCAGCTCGCTGAGTACGAGTATCAAGGTTCCAATGACTGTAAGGACAAGCCCAAGGAGCACGTAAAGGTTCGAGACAGCGAGCGCCCTCGAACGTGCTCTCATGTCCACGCAGACGATAGTCTGGCAGCCGCTCGTCCTTAACTGATCGTCCATCCGCCCGAACTTGATCTTGCACGTTTGGAGATCAAATTCAGTATCATTGTTTGTTATGACCAGCTTATAGCCAGCAAATAGCATTTCGCTCGGCTGCCGAACTTGCGCAAATCGCCCCGTCGTCGTGTTCGTCGCAAAGTCATACCCATCGAGGTACTGCATGATCATTGCATCGTTGACCATGAAAGCGAAGACTTCGGTGCCATTTGGCTTAAGTTCCCAAAAGTTTTCAGCCATGAGAACTTTGGAGAATCCGCTAGTAAACGATGTGCCCAGAGGCCACGCCATGACGTAGGTTTGTAAGTAGAAGGAGTACAGTTCTGTATTGAAAAGCTTGTAATAATCCATCGTAGAAAATAAGCCCTTCTGCCTCCAGTATTCGTAATCCCATGAGCCATCATCGTTGATGCCCTCCTCATCGAATAAATCATAATCAACGCTGCCCTCATGTTCCGAGAGCGAGCGTCGTCGTCGTTGTAGTAGCTGTTGTTGTCTCAAGTGTCGACCATGGCCGTACTTCTGAATGTCAATATTACGTCGACGTGCATTCAAACTGGCGCTGTTCTTCATATCCTGCGGTACCCCATCGCCTGCACTTAATTTTGTTTCGCCGTCGATGCTGCCATCGTCGTTGGTGCCATTCGGCTTCAATTCAGGGTCTGAATCGAATAAGTTATCGAAAATGTTATTCTGGATGGTAGCATCCATGGCGCGTGTCTCTGCTGCGTAATGAGACTCCATTGCTCCAATTAAAGAGCGATCGTAGTGGGACGGCAAGCTGCCGCTGAGCAGGTACGTTGAGACGCACGTGATCACGATGGCGGCACCCGCCAGGACAATCTTGCCGCTAATGGATCTGAGCATGCGCGACGCGCTGTTGCTGGGTTTCGCCTCATCTTCGTCATTAGCCGTACTTTCGTCGACACCGCTCGCCGCCTGCTTGTCCTCGACTTTTTCAACCGTGGAAGCCTTCGTATCATTGGGCTTAGACTTAGATTTCTTTCCAAGCTCCTCGTCGCCGTCGCCATCCTTCTCTTTGTCATCGCCACCACTTTCCTTGCCTTCGCCGTCGTCATCCTTCTTTGAAGATGCCAGAATCCTGCTTACGCGCTCATTCAAGCTCACGAGCACGTCGACGAATGCGCCGAGCACGGTGCTGCACTTGAGCATGCGAAAGACGTGTCCCCAAATTTCACGCATCTGTACCAAGTTCCAGAGCTCTGGGCCGGTGTATGTCGAGTCACCGAGGCAGGCCATTATGAACCAGTCGCACAGGAGCAGCGCACCCCACGCGGCGAAGAAGTCCATGAGAAACGTCGTAGACATGAGGTAGTGCAGACGGAACGCGTACGTCTGCAGAAGACAGTCGAGTGCGAGATACGCCGTGCACGCTGTGTAGACGATTTCGAGCTCGTCGTCGTACTTGCGGTTCATCTGCAGCTTCTGAATCTGCGGCATGAATACGATGATGAAGCCAACGCCGAGAGACCAGAGGACGTATAGCCGCGATGCAAGCACCTCACGCGCGACGATTCGAACCTTGTCGTCATCGTCCGTGATGTGCACAGCCGTCGTCGCCAGAGGAGTCGCGCTATGCTTGTCTGATTCGTGGAAGAGGTCGACGTGGAATATGACGAGCGGCTCAAACTCCTGCCTTTGAAAAATAGGGATATCGACGACGGCATCCTCGCCCGGTCTCAGCGTGACGAGCGTCGTCACCGCGCCGAAGTGCTCACCAGCGGAAGCGCCTGTCGCGCCGTGTCCGCTTCGCGTCTTGACCAGCACTTGCACCGCCGCGTCTTGAGCGGCCGCCAAGGAACCAAGCTCCTCCTGCTCCTTAGCTTTCAGCGTCACAGTCACGGACGCGACGCCGTCGGACTCACGCACGCGGTACCGAGATAAACTGAACTCCACGGGAGACTTCGTGGACGCCATGGCCATGGGGGAGGGAGCGAGTCCAAGGAGACGCGGAGCTCACGGGGAAGTTGGTTGGTTCACGGGAGGGACGTCACGTGATCGAGCAAAAGAGCAAAAGGGGGAGTGAGGGCACGTGCCTAAGAAAGGGGTTTCACCTAGGGGTTTCCCAAACCCCTAATCCAATCCAATGGTCAAGGCTCATTATCACTTGCCTTTCTAAGATAAAATTTACAGATGACGTATCACGACCACGGGCGGGACGGGTTCCTTGGGGGGTTCCGTGGCCCTGGGGGGTTCCCAGGCGAAGGCGACGGCGTACGAACAGCGATCGGAAGCGGGTACAGGCAAACGGGCGACGCCGCGCGCAGAGGCTGACCATCCATGCGCTTCGTGGGAGTGGAGGAAGGCGGGGTGCCTGCGGCGCGGTCGTTGTCCTCGAAGCGGGGAGCCGTTAGCAGGGTAAGACGCCCGCGGAAGGGGCTCGACCCACGCGCCAAGCTTCGCCGAATTTCGCCAAGTCCACGGCGGTGACCTTGCGTCAGGAAACGGGTCGAGAGAGAATTAGAGGGCATCGGCGAAGAATTCGCAAGCGTTTGCGGAGTCATCACGCGTCCGTACGTCACTGAAGCGAGGCTGGATGGAAGGCGCGGCTCGGTCGATTGAGCTCGTGCGAGTGGAGGTCGGCCATCCCTCGAAGGTGTGCTGGATGCGGAGAGCCAGCCAGCCTTATCCAACGTCGGCTTCTCACCTTGCGCAGAGAGCATGTCATCGAGCCTTCGAAGCTGCCCTGGACTTTGTCGAGGAGGAACCTCAAGGCTTGAGGTCACCACCTCAACCGACGCCGGTGGTGCTCTGCTCGCCTTATCCTTATGAGGCGAGGGAATGGGCGGAATCGATGGTGCAGATTCGTCAGCGTTGCCCATGCGCAGAGGATCAAGTGGACGTGGTGCATTCGTAGAAATTTCATCTCGATGTTCAAGCACACGAAGCACGTCTTTCCTCGCCTTGAGGCAACGCGGTCGCCGGCTCGCGCGGCTCTCCACCCTGGCATTGGCAATCGCAAGAACCTGCTGGAGACTTGATTCTGGAAGCTTCTTCACCACGTCATGGCCGGAGAGACTTAAGACCTTGCAAGGGCCATAGCATCGCACACTTACGTCGCTCACCTGGTGTCGTATTGCCTGCAGCTCGCCGGCTGCGTACCCGGGTCCCACCATCGCCTCGATGAGGCGGCCACCCGGCTGGTTGGCCGATGCGGTGGACAGCTCTAGGCTGCCCTGGACAAGAAAGTGCACGTTCTTGCACGAGCTTTCCCCCTGACACACGAGCTCATGACCATTGGGATATTCGTGAAACCTGCACTGATATGCGAGACGTAGGAGGACCGAATGGGGGCAGATATCCTTCCAGCACGACACCTGGCTCAGAAATCGTCCACTTTCCGCAATTCGCGTCATGTCATGGCGGCGTAGTACGCGCCGGTAGTCGTCACGAGCAAGGCATGCAAGGTCTGTGGGAGACACTGCGGCAAGCGTGGCACCGCGCGCCGCACCTTTCAGGAGGCCCGTCTCGCCCACCGCCTCTCCCGGCCCGAGCCTTGCAACCTCGTGATGGTCGGTGATGACGCTGAGGCATCCACGAATGATGACGTAAAACTCGTTCGAGGGATCTCCCTGTTCGCAGACGTGAGACGAAGTCTCGTGGTGCGCAAATTTCAGTCTCTTGCACACCTCGCGTCGAAGTTGCTTGGGCAAACGCGCGAAGAACGGAAACGACGAGAACAATCCCTCGAGCTTAGTGATGTCGTCGATCGACCGTGCAATAATTGGCGTGCGCAGGATGTCAATCGCAACGTCGGAAAAGCTCTGCCCCGCGCTTTCGTCAGCCGTTTCATCCTCGTCACCTTGACCGTCGCCAGCGGTGTCGCCATCTCTGGCTTCGTCCTCGGGCTTGACAAGCGATTTGCGCTGAGACGGTGTCGACGCCACCGCCGCCGAAGCACGGTCGTTCACGCTCTGTGATGATCCCTTCAGGCTGCGCGAGTAGGCAACCGACTCGAGGTATCTCTTGCGATCTACGGCCGCTAGCTCGCACCCGAGGTCTACATCTGCGACGATGGTTGCAGATCTCATGTCGTCACGAAGCAGCGCAAGTTCGCCGAAACAGTCGCCAACGCCGAGCGTCGCCACGTGCGCTCCGTACTGCGCCTCCCTTTCGAACATTCGAATTTTCCGGCGCTCATCCAGATTTGGCATTTCTCCGCCGCCTACCGTAGTTGCGCGTCGGCGAACGCCGCACGACACGCGTCGTTCGGTACTCATGCGCCTCAGGTCAGATTCACTCAGCTCCTCAAACTTCGGAACATGCACGTGATCGCCATAATCTTGTTCGCCGAGGTCGCCAGACTCGCTGGACATGTGAGCATGCAACGCGGCGAGTTCTTCGTCCTCCTCCTGGCGAGGAATGCCCCCGGCGAGCAATGCGGCCGCCTTGATGGAGCTACGCCGCCGCTGCCTCTTCGCAGCCTCCTCTTCGTTCTCGCGGCCCGCCTCCTCCTCAAGCTCACGCACGGCGTCGAACGTTTCGTCGTCCATGTCGTCGTCGAACGAAAGGTTCAGCACGTACACGTCCACCGAACCTGCGAGGATGGCGTAGAAGCGGTCACCAATGTCTCCCTGTCTGAACACGAGCGCGTCGGGTGCGAACACCTCGTGCTCCATATTACGTGCGAGGTGCCCCCTTGCCTTTGCGGGAAGCGTGGAGAGCGCGGGACTTGCGTCGAGTGCAAGGCGCAGGCTTGAGTGCTTTAGAGCCGCCTCGAACCGCTCGAGCGTGGCAACTCCAATTTCGACACCTTTGGCACCCGCGAACAGCGGCGATCCGCCCGTGTGCGCGTGAGCGACTCGGCTTGCCAGTTCGCCAGCTTCGCCCACCCTCGGCCATCCTGCGCCAACGTATGCGTCACCAGACTTAAGGGCCATGTTGCCCGACGCGTTAGAGGCTTCCCCTCTCATCACGACGTAGAGTGCGCATTCGTTGGGCACGGGTGCGTTAGCTTGAACGCGCACGCGTTGCGTGAATGCTCGAATGACGTCGACTCTCTGTTCGTTGTCTAAGTGGTGCAGCAGTCCCGCTTCGGCGGCGAGGCGCGCGCACCGGCGTACCATGCGTCCGTCTTCGATGACAAACGAAGAAACCTCTGTAAACGAGGAGGAGGACGACTGCGAAAACAGGGGTGTGGAGTGAGATTCATCATCACACTGAGTCCAAGGAAAAGAAGAAGAGGGAGCTGCTGCTGAGGAGTTATTCAAGGAGGAGAGCACGAGCACTTGACGCAGCTCCTCGGCGAACTCGCACATCATTGATGCACGCATTGATGCGAGGGATGACGACATGGCAGTGATGGGGGGAGTGATGGGGAGTGATGGGGAAGGGAGTGATGGGGGAGTGAGTGATGGGGGAACTCCCACTCAATCACCCCAGGGCCAGGGGGCGAACCCACGGCGAACTGGTCGGAACGGAACTGGTCCGCTGAACTGGTCTGGTCTGGTCCCCCTTCCCCGGGTATTTAGTTGGCCGGGCAGCCTGGTCCAGAGGAGTCTGCCTGGTTCATCAGAATGCCACACAGACAGACACACAGGATGCTCGAGCGTTAAGACCGACCTAGCGGCATTTCCATTGTAAATCGAATCACCTCACCAAGACAACAGGAGCGGCCAGCTGACCGACCACCTGGCACATGTGTAGCGGCATGCAGGCTTGCAGGGGTACGAACGAACGAGACGGCACTCCCCTCCCTGCTTGGCTGCTTCCCCCTCCCATCGCCACAAGGCATCTTCGCGACATGCGAAGAGCCGTAGGAACCTAGCTAGGTAAGTACCATCGATGCGACCGTTCAGTTGCAGGGCCTCCAACTTAATGACCAACAGCATGAGGATGGTCAACTTCACCTTTTAGGTAGTTACCCGCACGTACGGGACGAGTCAAGAACTCAGACGGCCAACAAAACCTCCTGCTTCAGAAGACGCAAGTGAAGGACGCGCTCATTCAGGGCACTTCAAAAACGTCTAAAGGTAGGGTCACGACCAACAACGTCTATGCACGCACATGCGTGCTGTGCGTGCCCTGTGAACCTCGAAGGAAAGAAAAGAAAGATTATTTGGAATTGTTACACGTGTTAAAACTTCTTAACGTTTGTACTTTCTCAAACCGGAAAAAAAAACTATGCCAAACGCTTGCGTTTGTTCATCTTGTCTATGCTGCTCATGTCATCGTGCACATCTCGCAGCGTCGGGGGCAGTGTACCTTTGCCAAAGTCGATGCCATCCATTTCCCCCTCCTCGCTACGCTTTGCTGCCGTTGGGCTCATATCACCTCCTGCTGCATGACTGTTTGCGATGTCCTCCGGCGAACCCGACTTATCGCGAGGGATCGTGCCTCCACGCTCACCCATCAAGTCGCCACTCTGGGCGGCTGGCACATCATCCGCCTCCTCCGTCGACGGTGGGCTCATCTCCGTCGCCATGCGACGCAGGTGCTCCACGGCGCGCTGTAGGCGCTCGCGGCTATCGGCAGGGTCGACGACGGGCAGAGGGTAGCCACCTTCACTTCCAAGCTGGACGCCTGCTGCCGCAAGCACCTCCGGCGGTGCGAGCCAAGGCGCGTGGATGTACTTTGCCGGCAAGCGACTGAGTTGAGCGATCCAGCGGCGCACGTAGTTCCCCTTCGGATCGAAGCGCCGTGCCTCCGACTGGATATCAATCTGGATCATGAACGAGTGGCCATCCGCCAGGCACCCGCTCACGTACTGCCACCCGAGCACGTCGCACTCGAGGTCTGCGTCGAGCTGCGATTCCCAGAAGTGCCTGAGTCCCCACTGCCACGGTAGCAGCAGGTGCTTGACGAGGAAGCTTGCCACCACCATCCGCATGCGATTGTGAAGCCATCCGGTGGACCACAGCTGGCGCATGGCGGCGTCGACGAGAGGGTAGCCGGTTGCGCCCGTCTTCCAGCGGTGGAAGAGGTTCTGGTCGTAGTTCCACGGAACGGCTCGGAGCTGGCTGAGCAGCGACCGTTGGTGCGTGAATGGGTAGAAGAAGGACAGGTACCTGCTCCACTCGCGTAGACCGAGGCATCGCAGGTACTCGGTGTGCGATCCGTCAAGCATGCGCCTTGGTGCACCCGCATTTCCACCCGCGGAAAGCCCGCCGACGATCGTACCGCCCGTCGTCGTCGTCGTCGTCGTGGCGGTGGCGGCGGCACCTGCACCTGCACCGGCACCGGCACCTGCACCGGCACCTGCGTTGCCCGCTGCTCCATTCGACTCGCGCTGTCCCTCATCAGCGCCTTCCTCCTCGTGCGGAACCTCCGCTTCCGCCTCCTCCTCCTCCTCGTTGCCATCCATTCCCTCCTTCGCCGCGGCACCTACGACGTCGACAGGCGCGGCAGCGCCCCCGCCCAACTTTTCGCACTCGTTCTGCAGCATGACGATGCGGTAGTAGATGCGCCGCACGGAGATCTCGCCGAGATGCAGGTGTGGCGACAGCTGCGAAGTGGACGTGGTGTCCACCTTCGCGCGTTCCCAGCTGAACGAGTCGAGCGCGTGGCGGCAGAAGGACTCGAACAACCTCTGCGCTCCGCGGCTTCCCGGTCTCCAGCGCTGCTCGAGAGCCTCCATGCACAGCGCCTCGTCGCTCGACAATATCGACAGTTCCTGCAGCTGGTGCGCGAGCGCGTTGACGCGCGCGAGTGTCGCGTGCGGTACACCCTTGAGGCTCGCGGGCGAAGGCTGCGGCTGCGTGGGCGCGTACGGCAGGTTTCGGAGGCACTTCCAGAACTCCTCAAACGTCGTGAATCTTGCCCCGTTCGCGCCGAGCACCTCCCACGGTTCGTACAGCAGGTCAGCGTTGAACGTGGACACGGGTATGTCCCTCTGAATCATGTCCACCTTGAGTTGGGCGTCACGCGCGAGGCTGATGGCGTCGTAGAGGTTGTTGAAGAAGAGGTGGCACTTGGTATTTTCGCCGAGTGCCTCTCGGAGTTGCAGCAGCGCGCGGCTTGCAGTGTTCGCGCGCAGGTACGTCATGCGCGACGTTCCCAGGTCCCTTAGGTTTTCCTCGAGTCGGAAGAGGCTTTGCGAGAGCCACCACCTCGCGTACATGCCAGGTCGAAACTGCCCCTGTTCTTCGGGTTCCCATATGAAAACGGGGAGCACGGGAAATCCGGAAGCGGCTGCTGCGGACAGTGCGGGGTTGTCGTCGACGCGCAGGTCTCTTCGGAACCACACGATTGCGATTTCTGACGACTGGAACGTTGAGTTTTGCACGTTGAGCGGCTCAGAGGCGACCGCGGCATCCTCCTCCGCACTCTTATTATTATCGTTGTTCTTATTGTTATTGTTATCGTTGTTATTATCATTATTGGCATTGGCATTGGTATTGGTGTTGATGTTCGCAGCAGCAGCAGCAGGAGCAGACGCAGGAGTTGACGAGCCGCCGCCATGAGGAGCCTTCGACTTCTTCTTCTCATTATTATTGTTATTGGTATTATTCTCATTAGCAGCAGCAGCATCAGGATTGCGAGCCTCCACCAAAGAGGATACCAAGTGAGGAGGATGAGAATGACCTGAAGGAGGATGACCACCCCCCATTATATTCGATTATTATTATTGGATTCCAGACGACTTCCTGAAGGCAAAACTTGAGCAAGGAGCAAGGTGCACAAGCGAACAAGAAGCACAAGCGAACAAGGTGCGTGCACAACGAACAAGGTGCACAAGCGAACGAGCACCTGCAAAGACCACAACGACAAGGAGCACACAGAGCACACAGAGCAATGCCAAGAACTTCTTTCAGTTTTCTTAGAGAAGTGAAGGAGAGCAGAACAGAAAATGAGCAGAGCAGACACCCGTGAAAATGAGATGAGCAGAGCAAGCAGACACCCGTGAAAATGAGCAGACACGTGTGTCAGCGACAGTAAAGTGGACAGAGGAATGGAGGAGGAGGAGGCGGTCGCGTGAGACTCGCGAGGACGAGTGACGCGTGGGTACTTTTCCCTGGACAGAGAGAGTGGAGCCCCGAAAAAGCGAAAAAGCGTCCTTCCCTTTTTCCCCTTTTCCTCTTTTCTTCTCGCGACATGCCCCCTCGGTTTTACCAGGGCGCCGCCGTTGGCTGGGTCTCGTGCCTAGGTGGGGCCTTGACCAACGAGAAGAACCTTGGCACTTTCTTTCTATCTAACATTTCTATCTGCTTTCTATCTGTGGGATTTTTCCTCGGGTATTCGTTCAATGGTGTATCCCCTTCCCAGCAGAAATTTTTTCCCTGGTTTTTGGGATCCCGCTCGGCCGCCTCCTACTTATTGATTGTAGGCTTCGTAGCGCACACTGGTCGTCACGGAATGCGTTGCGCGTCACAACCGCCCATGTGGCACTCGTGGCGTCGAAGTTCGCGCCTCCGTTGCGGCGCACGATGCACCCGTTGTGGTGCCGCCCGCCCGCTTATGTACCGAAACGGGTGGCAGCTCTTCTAGCGCCGTGACAGGCGCTCCCGAGGATGGTGGCTTCTGCACCATCCTTGCCTCCTGGCTCCTGCTCCGCGCAGTGGTGCAGTGGCGGGCAGTGGTGATGGCGGTGGCGGTGGCGGCGGGGGGCGGAGGCGGAATCCTCTTAATCTTATTCATAAGACTTTTTCTGAGTCTGTCTTTTTTTTTTACTTCCTCCTTTTTTATTTTTGGCATATTTTGCCTCTCCTCTCTTTTTCTATTTCTGTCAATTTCTTTGCGACGCGCCGAAGTCATCGCGTCCCCGGGGAAGTCAAGCTCACACCGTCGCCCGTCGTCTAGATGAGCGCCATGTTCGCCGGCACGCGCAGCGGCGGGTAGCGACACAAGCGGTGTGCCAACGCCCCGACCAAATTTGTCGACCCATATATATATGTCGGGCCCGGTTTTTTGCCATTCAAAGCTTTCGTTCTACGACGCATCCCCGATTCACCTCCCCAAAGAAAGGGCCCGTCGTTGGCGATTACAATCTCCCGCCATATTTATTTCCGTCTGCGTCTCCGCGTCTCCGCGCTCTCTCTCTCTCTCTCTCTCTCTTCCAGTCCAGCAAGGAGGAGCACATGAAGAAGGGGTTCTTCGGCGGCGGCGGCGGCGGCGGCAACACTGGAAAACCGTCCTCGTCATCGTCATCGGCGTCGGCATTCTCGTTCTCATCATCACCATCACCGTCATCATCATCATCACCATCATCATCCTCCATAGCCTCCTTCGCTTCCCTTGTCCGCTCCACCTCTCTCCCCCCTCCGTCGTCTTTCTCAACTTCTGAGCTACTTGATGCAGCCGCGATCGTTCAACACAACTCTCGGGAGCTTAAAAAAATTAGCGGCGACGGAGAGATTGCGAATGATGACTCTATCTGGCCTCGCACGTGGTTTTTACTACAACAAGATGATGACGAAGCTGAAAACGCGCAGAAAAAAAACGACGCCCTAGGCGACTCCTCCGCCCTAGGCGACTCCTCCGAGGTCTCGAAAGGAGGGACGGCTGTCGTGCGACGCATAACCATTCACAGGGAAAATGGCGACGACAACTCAGCCGCATCTTCATCTTCAGCTCACGTCGCTCTTAAGGAAGTCCTGCTCAAGGAAACGGGGGGCAGATTCGGAGAAGCGTCATCCGAAGCGGCGGAGAAAACCATGAACTTGCTCATGAATCCCAAGATGAAAGAGTCAGAAAAACCAAAAGTCGAAATACAAAAACAAAGGTGCGACCGCGCACGCATGGAATTTGAGGTGCTACGCAGGTGTGGCACGAGCCCGTTCGTCGTACACATGCTCGCCTGCGACGTCGACGCAAACAACCTGAGGTGTCGCTTCCTGCTCGAGCACTGCGACCTCGGCGATCTCACGCGCCTCATGTCACGAGCGTTGCGGACAAACTCCGAAGCCGCCGCCGCAAGGAGAGCTGCTGCTGCCGAGAAAGCGTCCGAAGAGACTGACGAGCAGGAGGAAAAGAAAAATCTGCACAAACGTACACCGCGCGACTTCATATGCTTCTCCGAACATGCCGTTCGCTTCGTTGCCGCGCACGCGCTCGAGGCGCTCGCCGTGCTTCATCGCAAGGGATTCGTCTACAGGGACATGAAGCCGGAAAACCTGCTCGTGCGTGCCAACGGGCACGTCGTTCTGTGCGACTTCGACCTCAGCTGCCCAATCTCGAACGAAAGGAAGTACCGTCCCGTGTCCGACGACGGCGAGGTGGGCTTCGTGGGCATCCTCGAGTACCTCGCACCAGAGGTGATTCGAAAAAAACCGCACACGCCGAGCTCGGACATCTACCAAGTTGGCGTGCTGATGTACGAGCTGTTCGTCGGCCGGTCGCCATTTCGCTCGTGGGGCGCGGAACGCACGTTCCACATGATTCAGAACGTGGACATCGAGTATCCGGCGGACCTCGTTCCCTTGCCGAGCGAAGCGCTCGTCAACGCGACGTCGTCCACCGCCGGTGCGCCGTCGCTGTGCCACCGCAACACGTGGAGTCGCTGTGGAGGCGAGGAGGGCAGTATCGACGCGGTGTTCGCGTCGTGCCCTTTTTTGAATGACGTGGACGTGGGACCACTACGAGGCGGCGATCTTCTCGCGCGCACTGATATACCGTGGGAGCTGAGATCGCTCATTCAGTAAAGTCTATTTAAATTCTTATGTAAAATTACTAACGTTATCAAAATTTACATGGGCACCCCGGCGAGTTGGCTCTTTTATTCAGCCGCGCTGCGAAGGCGCGCTTGCAATGCATCGTCATCCGTGTAGTACCCCTCCGCCTCGCAGAACGCGCGAAACTCGCCAAAGCCGCCCGGAAACGTCCGCACCTCGCTCACCCCATCATCGGGGGGCTCGAGCGTGAACGGATCGCGGAGGCTCGTGTCGACGTAGAGAACTGTCGGCCGCCCCTCGTCCTCGGAGTCCTCAGAATTGACCCAACGATAAACATTTTCCCACCACGGCTCCACATTTTGACGTTCAGAGTGCTGTCCAACCCACACCTCCATCCACGAGCTCGCTGGGTTGTACTCGACGGGTTCTACATCTTGTTCTTCCCAAACCCCGTACTTAAAGTCCTTCAACTGATGCATCGGCAGCGGCTCGTCAATCATCATCGAGAGCCCTCGATCGAGGCTGGGTGGCGCAAGGTTGAGACGGTTGATCAGCGTCACCGATTCGGGCATAGTTTCCCCCACGATACCGCCGTTATTGCCGCCGTTGTTGATCCAGCCAATGTCGGCGACGGCGCCGTTGCCCGTGGAATACACCGACGTCGAGTCTAAGCCGAAAGTCCCGCGCGGCTTGAGCTGCCTCTTTAGGATGTTGGCACTCGCCTGCATGCGCTCCTCGAACGGCGCTAGCTGTGCCGGCGTTTGCAGCGGGTGGCGCTGGTCGATGATGAAGAAGGCGACGAAGTCTCGCGAACCTCCCCCGCGCGCTGCCTCCATACGCAGCACGCGGTGCACGGCGGCGTAGTTCGAAAAGCAAACGAGGGTGCCCTCGCCAACAGGTACCTTGCATCGCGGCAGCGACGCCGCGAGCGATGCGACAGTTCCGACCGTTCCTCCGTATGCCGGATCCCACAGGGTCGACTTCTGCTTCGAGCAAAACTCGAGACTGCCGCCTTGCAGGTTCTCGGCCGCTCGGTAGTAGTACAAGACGACGGCGACGATATGTTCGTCCATGCCGTCCTCGTGCCACACGCCGGCGTAGTCCTCACCCTCGTCGAGAAAAATGCGCTGCGCTTTGACGACGGCTTGCAGAGGCCCGGGTAGCAGCAGGGCAGGGCGGCGTAGGCGTCCCAGCAATGGCAGCGCGCACGTCATCAGTCTCTGCATCGCCAGGTGCAGCTTGAAATTCTCGTGCGGGTCGAGGTCTGGGATTGGCGTGCGAATTGCGCACTCGCCGCGAGTCTCTGTGCCGTCGCCGTTCGCAAGCTCCACTATGACGTGCCCGATGGGAAACGGCATTCGCTGTCCAGTAGATTCGAGGCACGCGAGCTCGACGAGTGCGGCGATCTCAACCGGCACGAGCGGCACGCGCAACACGTCGAACTCGGTCGGCACCCACAAGCCATCGGCGCCTACATTCACGTTGGGGTCGACGATGTTGTGGTAATGCGGCATCGGGAAGTGCCGCCGCTTCTTGCCGAGCGTGTCGAGCACGCTTGTCAGCTGCTGTTTGAGTCGCGGCGGCACCGCGTCCTTCGAGTAGAAGACGTCCATCTCGGAGTGAGGGGCCGTCACCGTCGCGCCCGGGGGGAGGGCGGGCACCCACGCAGGAAAGCTATGCGTCGGCTGCGGGAAGTCGTCACTGCAGCAACTATAGCAAGGCCCGTTGCCCGTATAGCAGCTACGCGGGTTGCGCCGCCAACCCTCTCCACTCGCCTCTAACTCGGCGAACTCGGACTCCGCGCCGAGTCTCTGGTCGCAATGGAACGGGAGAATTGCGTGCTTGAGGAAGACGACGCCGCCGAGGCCCTGCTCGAGGGGGAACTTGTCGCCGCCGAAGCATGCATTCAGGGGATCTCGTTCGTTCGAGCTATTGCCGCCCTCTAGCGTGCCCGCTGGAATGTTCCGCCGAGCATTGCCGTCGCCGCCGAGATCCACGTCGCGGAGTTCGCGCGCAGACACGTTATCGAGCAGCGAGAGCTCGTTCTGATCGACGCCGAGGCGCTTGTGAAAGTCGGACCCCCGCCCGGGCATTGGCTCCGTCTCGTACTCGCGCAGCGTACCGGCCTCGTACAGCGCACGCAACCGCTTTCGGTACCACCCGTCTCTCAGCTGGTCTCCCACGGCGGTTGTGAGCCCGGACAGGAGGCGGCACGAGCTCCGAAGCGCCGCCACACCCTCCCTGTCGCGCAGGGCCCAGCTGCGGTGCGCGAGTGCTCGTTCCGTCTCTGCGCGTGCGTCGTCATATCTTTTCATCTCGAATAGCGCCCAGCACAGGAAGAACCACGCTTTCTTGGAAGTATGGTCAACTTTGAGTGCAAGTCGTGCTTCTTCGACGCACGTTTGCAGGTCTGGTGGCTTAAGCGATCGCGCCAACTTGGAGCGGTCCAGATGGAGGTGCAAGGAGCCACCATTATCAGCACCACCACCACGACCGAGGGACGACGAGGACGAGGAGCCATTATCATCACAAGACGACGAGGATGCGTTGATATCCATGGCCAAGGCTTGGCTCTCATGGAGCGACTTGGACCTTAAAAGCGTGAGGGGGAGCATGATACGACTGTGATGACGTGGTATGGCGCCTGGCCCCAGGGTGGTGGTAAGAATAACACCTTAGGAGGGAGGGCTTGAGCCTTGCTAACCCTAGTTCCCTCCTTTTTGTTTTTTGAATACCCTAATCCGATTCTCCTCCTCTGAATCTGGTGGATAGGGCCCAGGGGACGCCGCCCTTCTTACTGTATTACTGTATTCTTCTGGTGACATACATACATGAGGCTCGGTGATGCCCTTAGTGTCGCGGATCTGCGCGACGCCTACGCTGCGAGGATGGAGACGCAGGACCTCGACTACTACGAAGGGGGCGCCGAAGACGAGGTGGCACTTAAACGCAACACGGCGAGCCTCGCCGACGCGCGACTCTGGCCGCGCGTCCTAGTCGGCGGCGGCGAGCGCAGCTGCAAAGTGGAGCTCCTCGGGCGGCAATACTCGTCACCTATCGGAATCGCTCCGGTGGCGATGCAGAGACTCGCGCACGACGAAGGCGAGTGCGCGGCTGCGGCTGCGTGTGCGGCGCGCGGCGCTCTGTACGTCATGGCGCAGCAATCGACGACGCGCGTCGAGGACATCGCGGCCGCGGCAGATGCGGTCACGGCGAGGGCGCCGCGGTGGCTGCAATGCTACGTTGACAAAGACAGGGAGGTAACGCTCGCGCTCGCAGCACGCGCAAGGTCGTGCGGATGCGATGCGCTCGTCGTGACTGTTGACTCTCCAGTACTAGGACGCCGCGAGCGTGACCAGCGCAATCGCTTCGTGCTGCGCAAGGGCCTTTCTCTTGCCAACAATCCAAAGTCGTACGATGCAGCCGCCGCTTCCAAGGACAGCGGAGATGCGCAGGCGGCGCTCGCAAAGCGCGTCGGGGGTCGCGACGGCAACCTGGCGTGGGAATCGATTCCCGACATCGCAGAACGTTCCGGGCTTCCCGTCGTGCTCAAGGGCGTCGTCTCGCACGCCGACGCCGCCCGCGCCGCCGCTACCCCCGGAGTTGCCGCCGTGTGGGTCTCGAATCACGGTGGACGGCAGCTGGACGCCTCCCCCGGCACCTTCGAGGCGCTGCCCGAGGTGGTTGCCGGGGTCTCTGGACGCATTCCCGTATTCTTTGACGGCGGCGTGCGTCGTGGAAGTGATGTACTCAAGGCACTCTCCCTTGGCGCCGCCTTCGTCTTCGTCGGCCGTCCCCTCGTATGGGCGCTTGCGGCTGGCGGACGTGAGGGCGTTGAAAGGTTGCTGGCGATGTTGGATGCCGAACTGCAATCGTCGATGGCGCTCACCGGCGCGCCCACGATCGCGCACGTCGGGCGGCATCTCGTGCAGCTTGCGGGCGAGTCCCCGCCACGTGGGCCCGCGCAGCCGCACGCCTTTTACGGGAACCTTGGTCGTGGCGGCGCATCTTCGAAGCTCTAAGAGTAGGTGTGATTTTATTGTGTACAGTACATGTATATGTAGTACAAAGTTATTGTATTGGGCTTGTGTTCTAAAATCCTCATCATCATACGTGACACACACACACACACACACACACACACACAGAGTGAGAATGAGTGACACAAAAATACATATATCCCGATCGTGGAACCCCTACCTCTCATTTTTTTCCAGTTTCCGGGTGAGAAAAAGATTGCCCTCTTGGGGAAAATTCGGAATCTCAGCCTGAGAAATCGGAGTCATTTCCCTCCCCAAACATCCACATCCACACGTCGTTTCTATGGCGTCGTCAGGCTCCGGGGGGCGAGTCATGGCTTGCGTAGACCTTGCGTCTCCCAATTCAAAAACAATGGCGTCAGCACCGCAGCAGACGCACAGAACTGCCCGGGAACTTCACGCGCGCGCAGCGCACCAGCTGCGCCACCTGCGCGCGTCGACGTGCATCGTCGCGACGACCATTGGCACGTACGCAATGCAGGCGCTGACATCGCCGTGCCTACGCACAGCCATCTGGGACGTGAGCAGCTCGCCGGTGACGCAGCTGCTTTGCAAAAGCAACAAGGCCATCTTGAGAAATGGGCAGTGGCACAGAGTCGTGACGTGCGCTTTTGTGCACACGTCACTCCCGCACGTGCTCATGAACGTGTACGGAATGCTAAGAGTACGTGGTTAACCAGTTGGTGCAAACGTGATTCAGGCTTTTTTTCTCTCTCTCTCACAAACACAACAAAAACACATACACATTCAGCTATGCCCGTATATGGAAAGGCGTCACGGAACACCCACGATGGCTCTGACGTACGTCGCCACGGGTGCTGCCGCCACACTCGCGAGCGTCTGCTTCAGCCGCGCTCCGGCGGCAGGTGCAAGCGGCGCGCTCTTCGGATTGCTTGGGATGGAGTGTGCGTCGGAGGCGTTGGCAGCTCGTCGGCACGGCGCTGGACACGAGCACGCGGAACACGCTATGGCCATAGCTCGCGTGACGGGTTTTGCTCTTGCGCTCGGTTTGGTGATTCCTGGTTTAGACAACGCGGGTCATGTCGGCGGCACGGTGAGCGGCGCTCTGTGCGGTTGGGTGGCAGACGCCACGGCGCAAAGAAAAGCGCCACGTAAACTTTCGTGATTGGTCTAGTCTATCCATACCACTGTAAATTTAAGTACTACCTTGGAATCATACAATCATCACCAACTGCTTCGTAGTAATGGTTTGTGAGTGGTCCGACTTATTAGTCACTTCCGGCGGCGACGGCCAGCACCACTTACGCAAGAAGTAGGCACGCAGGAAGCACCACGACGGCCACAACAACATACATCATCGCTAAACCGCAGGATCAGCCCCTGCGTCGTTGCTGGTGCTCGTGCGTTTTACAAAATCTTGGCGTGCTTCTTCATATCCAGAACCACCAAACGCATATCGTTTCTTGTTCGAAGCAATCCACATGCTCTGGAATGCCAAAACAATCTTCAACTTAAAAATCGCTCGCTTGAATTTGAGTCTGACTCCCACGGATTTCAGCAATGCAGTTTTCAAGGAGTGGAGTGCCTCTTCGAGCCACTGGCGATGGGAGTCAGCGGCAGATCCCATGCAAACGTCCCAAGCAGAAGTGTCGAAGAACGAACCGTCGTTGATTTGCCGCAACAAACCCTTTTGATACGCTTTCGTCCCATATTGCACAACTCGTGCCAGTGCTTCAAGAGAGTTAATTGCATTGTCGTAGTCTGGACCTAACCACAAAACAATGATGCCGAGAATGTCGTCAACGTCGTCCTTCTGCTTGTACCGCCACACGCAAATTTGCTCCAAAAACATGATAATTTGGCATCCATCAGCTCGCACGTGATCCAGATCCATCTCGTCGTCAAAAATTGTCCGAACGTCTAAAGATTCGATGAGACGTGCAAACCGTTCGTCTTGGTCATCGCGTTGTTGGTCCGTCAAATTGTCGTGTGCTGACACAATCAATTTGGAGATATCGGGAATCCACGGTCCATCGTTGAGGATCTCATCATTCAATGCGAGCACGTCCACATTCCCAAGATTGCGCGATAGCATCTCCTTCACGATCTCCTCGTCTAGATCGCAGTCCCCATAGTAGCGATCCGGCACTCCAACGGCTTCAAACGTGTCATCGTAACGCGCGGATTGACCACTTGACTCCGAATAGTAAGGATACATCAGCGCAATCAAGTTTTCGTTGGAAGCGTCGTGGATCGTCGGTTCTTCACTCATTTGAATTTGTTGAGTGAGTCCAGATCGTGACGATGGTGGTTCACGAAGAAAAAAGAATAAACAGCACGGCAGACGCGAATTGTCGAGCGAGGAGGGGAGAAAAGGCGGAAAGCGATGTCCAATCAAAATTACCTGTCCAAACCCCTAATAAGGCTAACCCTAACCCTAACTCTTCCGGCGCCATTCTGCTCCTGCTTCTGCCGTCTGCTTTCCGCAGTCTGCTTACCGCGCGCGCAACCACGCGCGAACTGGCGCTCAGTCACTGAGTGCGTGCGCGCGCGCACAATCACAACACATAATGCTTGACCTGGACGCTCCTTCTCCTTCTTCTTCCGTCGACGTCGCCGCGCTCCTGTCGTCACTTCTCACTTCATCGGCGTCATCGTCATCGTCATGTGTCGCGTCCCACCTCGTCACGCTGCAAACCATCCACTCGCACATCGTCAAACATGCAACGCCGAGCTTATTGAAGGCGATCCGATCGCAAGCGGAAGATACACTCGTCAAACTCGCACTCACGTCGCAGTCGCTCGCCGTGCGGCGCATGGCGGTACACGTGCTGATCGCCGTGCTGCGACGTGCTCAGGGAGGAGATGTGGCGCGCGTGATGGCCGTTAGCAGGCTCGTGGACATGGCTTCCCCGCAGCAGCAGCAGCAGCAGCAAGACACAACCTTACGAGCGCTTGAGGCAACTGCGTGGCTTGCCAGGGAGGATCCCAAGTGCGCACAAAGGCACGTGCAGGTGCTGACGACGCTAACCTCCAAGCTCCGACACCCGGACGAACGTGCGCTTGCGGGAGGCGCTCTTGCCGCGTGCCAGCCGCCGGCGGAGACGGCGCTCAAGCTCGTCGAGGCGCACGCGCGCGCGAAATCTCCGTCCGACAGGGCGGCGGCGATGCGAGTCGTAGAGTCTCTCGCGCGAGCAGCTTCGCCGTGCTTGTTCGAGAAGGAGGGAAGGGCGTGGATGGATGCGACAGACACCGCACGCGCATTGCTCAACGACACGGACGGAGCCGTGCGCGGATCTGCAGCTACCGCACTTGCTCGCCTTGCAATCATGGCAACGTCAGGCGCGGCGCTCGCGGCTCTCACCGCGTCGTCAGAGGCTGCCGCGAAGCAGGGCAAGCGTGTGGTAGGACCATCTCCCACCGTTCAGAAATTAATCGCCGCTGCGGAGGATAAGTGCATCATCGCTCCATTTCGCCGTGCTTGCGTGGAAGCTGTCGGTCACGCCGCTAACGCGGCTGCCACGGCGGTAGAGATGTACCTTGCAGCTCAGGACGACGCTAAGGGCATTGTGGATGCCGCCATTCGTGTCGTTTCATCCATTGATTCGATTGCATTTGGCGACCGTCCGATGCAGCGAGCCTCAAGTATGGATGCAGTCTCTGGATCCAGCGGCGGCAATATCACAAGATGGCTTGGACGAGCCGTGCGCAGTGGAACCACTTCCGGGGGTAGCTCGTCGCCAAGAGCAGGAGGTACCGGCGCGCTGGCACTCGACACCACCATAGATGCCGGTGTCGCCGCCGCTGCCACAACTCGCGTCGTCCGTGCGGTGAACGCCGGCGTGCTTGTCCGCGGTGACGATGCAACGCGACGGGCTCTGCTCGGTGCCCTGACCAAACGCCTGCTCGCCACGGCGGAGGCGACGACGTGCACGACGAGCGCGGCTGACGCTGCGGCGCTTCTTCTATGCATTGACGCCATCGACCTTCTCACCGAGCTCACGCAGGCGCATGCTAGTGCACTAGACACCGCACTAGAAAAACTTGCCGTGGCTGCCAATCCAACGTGTGGTTTTGTTGCGGCGGCGATCGGCAGGGCAACCGCTCGACTTGCCGTGGCGGATCCGAGACGTGCAGCTGGCATGCTAAACTCAGCAATCGATGGCATGGAGTGCTCGTCTTCGCCGCCTGTGGCACTTGCATGCCAGGCGACAGCCCTGCTCGGCGCGCTGCCACAGCTAACCCTTGGGATGCCTGCGCGCATTCTGAACCGTTCTGTGACATTTGCTGCGTCGCACATCGCCAAGGGCGGTGAGCATGCTGTACCAGGCTTTGCTATTTTGGCGGCACACTGGCGACATGGCGGTGCATCAGCCGTATCACTGCCGCAATCGTTCGCCTCGGAGACGTCGCTTTTGAAGGACGAAGCACCCGTGCATTCTGAAGGTGCTCGTTGCGCTGCCGACGCCCTCGGCACGGCCCTAGGCTCGAGTGCGTGCGCAGCAATTGCGCAGGCTACGCCTGCTAGCCTCGGAGATATGCTCCGTTCATGTCGCGCAGCCGTTGCGGCGGCTTACGCACTTGCCGAGCATGCTTCGACAGCGTCTAGAATCGCACGTGCGGAGAAAGTGGAACTGCTTCGAGTCGCCGCGAGTGCCGCAAATGCCGCGGCTCAGTGTTTAACCGCTCGACCTGATGTGCTGAAGGTGGCTCTAAGCTACGATCCGCAGGTTGCTCCTTGGGTACCACCCGCACGATCGCTCGTTGTGGACACGGCGCGCCTTTTCGTGAAGGTCGATGACGTCAAGGCCTTTGGCGCCTGTCACGCGGTGCTGCTGCATATCTCCATGGCGCCGTTCATGGATCTTGAGCGCACGGCGGATGGTGGTATACTTGACATTGCGGGTAGCTCGAAGGCGCTACTTGCACTGCTATCCGAGATCGACTCTGGCGTTCCGTCTGACTGGGACGAAGAAGTCGATGACATGCGCCCACTTTGCGATAACAACAGCGATGGTGCAATTCTCGCGCTAGCGGACGGTGGAACCAAGGCTGCGCGCTTTGCGGAGCTTCCACCGCAACTGCGATTGCTGCAGGTGCAGTTGCAACTCTTCTCTGCCCTGTTTGTTCGTGCAGGCAACGAAGGCGATGCTGGAAAACAGATCAGGATTATGAGCAACGCCCTCGCAAAGCTCGGTGCGGCTGCACCACAGGCGAACAGCCCAAAGGCGAGTGCAGAAATGGACCAGCTGACTCGATTCGGCTCCTGTGCTTTAGGCTGTGCGCTCATCTCAGCTAGCCTCTGTGCATGCCTTCGTCCCATCCGCCCTCGAAAGCTTGCCGCCAGTCTTGTGGCGCCCGTCACAGCATTGGCACGTGCGCTTGACCAGGTGGCACGCCCGGCATACGTCGCGGCTCACGACGCCGCCTCGGCGGCGGGAGGTGGTGGCAGCAGTATTCTTCCTTTTGGGGGAATGGGCGTTGGTGCTGCTTCGGATGACGAAAGCAGGGTATCGGCAGCACGAGCAGCTGCACTGTGTCGCTCTCGCGCCCATGCAGCGATGCGTCTTTCTGCAGAGGCGCACGCGCTGTCGGCAAAGGCGAGCGGCGCGGGTGCTGAGGCTGCCGCCGCGGTGAGGGCTGCGGTGGAGATTCTTCGCAAGGGAGTGTCGACTGCAGCCTCGGAAGCCGTTGCCGGCGCCGCAGTTATGCATGCTTCGTACACGCTGAGCTCTCTCTATCGGCACGTGGGAGGCATGGCGCTGACGAGCGTGCTGAAAACCTCCGCCGGGGCGATGCTCGACTCAGCCGCAAAGATAGGTGAGGCGAAGCTTCCCGCGGGAGTTCCGCCGCATGCCACGGATGCACTGCTAGCGTGTATGCAGGCGCTAGCTGACCTTGCGACAGCAAGCGGGCCGGCATTCACGCCGCACTCGAACGATGCTCTTCAACTTTGCATCAACCTGCTCGACGCACGCGATTGTTTTTGTCGTCGTCTCATCCCAGCTGCGTTGCGCGAGGAGCGCAGCGACTTGGGTAGAGCCGACAAGGATCGAGACACCCCGGGTGGGAGCAGATATGCCGCCGCTGCCGCGCTGCGTACGGCATGCGCGGCAGTCGCAAACGCTCTCATTGCCGCTGCGGGACCCGAGCTTGCGCCTCGTGGACACGTGCATGTCACCTGCGAGCTGATCGTGCGCGAGGCTGCGAGCTACGCGGACCCGCGGTTACCATGCCCGCCCGTCGTTGCGAACGAGGTGGGCGCAGACAATGTGCGCGCGGTATTTCACGAACAGCTCGTGGTGTTCGCGCCGCAGGTGTTCAGCGACCCAGACGCGGTTGCTCCGCTCAGTGCGATGATGTTCAGCGGCTCTCGGGATCAGCGCGCATTTGCGATGGCAAGCTTCAAGCAGCTCGTGGAGCGCCGACCGATGGTGCTCTTTGAGGCTGGCGTTCACGTGAACGCGCTCGCGGTGCTCGACGACGAGCCTGCTGGCAGTCGATGTGCCGCAGACGCCGCACACGTGCTGTCACGATTGCTCGAGTCATGCTTGGCAGTGCATCTACAGGAATCGGCGAAGAAGGTTGGCAGCGTTTCAGACGTGTTTGCGCACTGGGTTGCTCTTCTACGCAGCGTTGCCCTTGCAGACGGGCGAGCGGCGAGCGTTGCGGCTGTGCTGCAGCCTTTTCAAAGTCGAATGACAAGCCGCGGGGAAAGTCGTGCCGACTTCGATGATAGCGACGGCGACAACGATGGCGACTTTGGCGACGCCAGCAACGCCGGCGAGAATGCACACGCGGCTGACGCGGCGATTCCTACATCTGCAACTCGCTTGAATTCTCCCGGCTTGCGTGCTCGTGAACATGCAGCAAGTACGCTCGCTTGTATTCCGCAGTTGTGCGTTCGTCTGGTTGACGATGGCTCGAATGGCTCGAATGGCTCGAATGGGTCGACGGACGTCGTTGACACGGCGATACGGGAGAGTGCAACGACCGTCCCGCCATCGCCGCTCGTGGAAAAGCTCGGTGAGCTATCTCAAGCTGGATATCGTCTGGCAACTGGAAACTCGCCCAACCTGCGTGCGCCTGGCCTCGACCTCTTGCTGGCTCTCGTCGCAACCTGCGGCAATCTCCCCGATCCTGAGATGCCTGGGCACCGTGCCATGGAGCTTTACCAGGTGCAATTCGTAGGCGCGATCAAAGCTGCGTTTAGCACTGCCGCAGCCTCATCGGTCAACGAGGGGGAGACATCTCCCGCATCTGCGGTAGACCCACTTTTGCTCGAGCGTGGATGCGCGCTGTTGAACGCCTTTATGGACGCACGTATGATGGGGGACGATGACGCCGTGTTCACGCGTCTTCTTTCGCTCGTCGATGCCGCCCTTCTCCAGCACGTCGGCAAGGCGTCGTCGGAGGATTTTATCGGCAGCTTTGCGGACTGGTGCGGTGAGCTGACTCGCGTTCGCCTTCTCGAGTGCCATGCTCAGGTTACCGAGCTCTTCTACGAAGACGAGGCGAAAGCTGGTGGCGGAGATTTCAGCGATGGCGGAGACACGTCGTCAGGTTTGAGTGTGTCAGAGGAATCGCGCGCGGCATGGGACAAACATGTCGCGGCGTGTTCTTCTAGCCTGCGCCAGGGCTGGTCTGACGTAATTTGGCGAAGCATGCGTCTCGACGATTTGGATGACAATTCCACGCACCCACGCGTTCGCGATGCACTGCGGCGGTGCCATGGTCACGCGGTGCGTGCTCTCGCGTACGGCGAAGCGAAGGATGCGCATGCGCCTTGTTCTCCCGTGCTGTTTGCCGACCTGTCTCGACGCCTGGATGCAGCCATGTCAAGCTCACACACGACGGGAGTTGGCGCAATCGTCGAAGTGAGTTCGTGGCTAGATCACGCGGCTCGCGTGGCAAGGTTGGCGGCACGGCACAACAACGAGCAATCTGCCGAAAGTGTGGCGGCGTGCCTCGCAGACACTGCTTGGGATGTCGTGCGGATGTACGAACAGTCGTCGTTGTCGTCTGACACATCACTACAAGCTGCCACAGTTCTGTGTGCTTCTAAGCTTGCCGTCGCGCTGACACCTTTGACATCTTGCCATGCCAATGGACGTCGTGCGCAGGCGGCACTGGCTGCCGCCTCGGCTGTATCAAATCTGGCTCCGATGAGCACGCCAGCCAGGGAGGCAAGAGATGCCGCTTCGGCAAATATTGCATTTCCCTTTGCCTTGCGTGCCGCGTCGAAGTCTGGAACTGGTTGGGATGCATCTGCACATGCGGCAGTGCACGCAATTCTTTCTGAAGATGAAGCAATGCAAGGGGATGCACTTGCTTGGCTATCGGCGGCGATTGACGCGGGCGGAGCACGCGCGGAGTCGGCCTTGAATGCATGTGCGACGGAGCTGACTGAAATGAGGCAGCAGGGCCGTTCTTGCGAGAGTGACGCCTTGATGGCGCTCATGCTCTGTGCAATCCCACGTGCCATCCAGCGCGCGCGCGCTGTGCTCGGTCAGCATCATGCAGCGTTAGTCGGAGGTGCACCAGCCGTGGAGTCGCTCACCGTGGTTCGCACGGCTCTTGCGACGCTCGCCGAGATGCACGCCCTCGCGGCTGCAAACGCCAATGCGGTTGCAACTCAAGCTCTGCTTGCGGAGGGTGTACAGCTCGCCGTTCAGACGAACGCGGTGGCTTCTGCGGTGGGTGGTGCGCCAGGCGCCGACGTTGCACGTGCAGCTGTGTCTGTGCTTGGTGCGCTCGGTGCGGTGGACGCCACGGCGTTCCGCGCGTGCGTAGCGTCGCTCTCCCCGGCGATGAAAGCTCAACTGCAGAAGGCACTTGTACCATCAGGTGGGCAAGGCTCGACTGCTGCTGCGTCTAGCACGACAACAACTCGACGTGCCGCCGCACCGTCGCTTACGCTCAAGCCGATCACGCTCGCACGTCCTCCGTCCTGAATGTTTTTGTGAATTTTTATCGTGTAATTTATCTTATTTTTCTTATCCCTTTCAGTCCGGGGCCCCCAATCCCCCGCTGGACCATTTCTGGGGTGCGCTTTTTCCGTCTCCCGGACGCCGATTCGGATTCCGTTTCCCAAATCGTTTTCATTTTTATTTTCATTTTTATTTTTATTTTTAGGATGGCGCGCCGTTCCTCCAGGATGGCCTCTTTCTCTTTCTTGTGGGCGAACCAACCTCAGCGTGGCGACTTTGGGTTTGGTGGGCTTGGACTTGGTGCGTTGTCTTCATCTTTGTCTTCTGGGTCAGTGTCTCTTTCAGTGTCTGGGTCTCTTTCTTGTCGGTTTGCTTCGTCTCACTCCTGCGCGTCTCGTCATCGTTGCTCTGATGTGCGCTCTGATGTGCGCGCTTCTGGTGTTCGTGGTGGTTCATCTGGTGTTCAAGGGTGTTGTTCTGGACTACTTTCTCGTGGTGGTTCGTGTTTCGGTCGTTCCTCTTGGGGGGCGTCACAACAACAGCCACAGTTGCAGCAGCAGCGCTCGTTCGCGTCGTCGTCGTCGTCGTCGTCGTCGTCGTCGTCATCATCATCATCCAGCAACTTTCCCGAGTCGACCGTGTACGGAGGCCCGATCGCAAACCCCGTCGATGGGGGCGGTGGCGCCGCCCCGCGGGTCACCGTGCGCACAGTCGCCGCAAAGTACAAGAAACACGAAAAGCTCGTCATGATGACCGCGTACGACTACCCCAGCGCACGTCTATGCGACGCGACGCCGGACATTGACATGGTGCTTGTCGGAGACTCCGTCGCGATGGTCGTGCACGGACACGATACGACACTGCCCATCACACTAGACGAGATGATCGTGCACAGCCGAGCGGTCGTGCGAGGGGCGAAACGCCCGCTCATCATTGGAGACCTGCCGTTCGGAAGCTTCGAAACGTCGCCCAGCGACGCCGTGCGAGCCGCCGTGCGCATGCTCAAGGAGGGAAATGTGGACGCCGTGAAGATTGAGGGGTCGTCCGACGCTAGGCTCGCCGCCGTCAGCGCCATCTCCGACGCGGGAATCGCCGTCATGGGACACGTAGGACTCACGCCGCAGTCCATTAGTGCCATTGGCGGTTTTCGACCCACCGGTCGAACGGCGGAGGAGGCGATATCCGTGCTCGACGGCGCGAAGCGTCTGCAGGATGCGGGGTGCTTCGCGGTGGTGCTCGAGTGCGTGCCGGCGTCTGTCGCACGAGCCGTCACAGAGCGCCTTTCCATACCCACAATTGGAATTGGGGCTGGCGTTCACACAAGTGGGCAGGTTCTCGTGTTCCACGACCTGCTTGGCATCGCGCAGCATCCACACCATGCCACGGTCACGCCGCGCTTCTGCAAGCAGTATGCGCAGGCGGGCATCGTCATCGCCGAGGGACTTGCGCAGTACGCAAGCGAAGTGAAGCAGGCTGAGTTTCCGAGCGATAAGTACTCGCCATACAAGATGGGAGATGGTGCAATGGACGAGTTTCAGAAGCTACTTGCCGAGCGAGGCGAGTGATAATTCGCTGGTCACGTTGTTGTACTCTGCCTGTTTTTTTTTAAATATAAGGTTTAACATAAAGTTTATCATAAAGAACGACGCCACGTTCGACGCAACAAAGGGAGACCTGAGCTTACACCAAGTACTCGTCACTCGTCGCCTCGGTCGTCCAGGCGTCCATGTACTGCTCAAAATCCGACTCGCTCATACTTTCCATCTTCGGCGCGGACACGTAGAGAGGACTCAGCGCCTCGTGACTCAAAAATCTCTTCAAGAAGTGCAACGTCGCACGTGGTCGGAACTGCGGGACCATGTGGCCGCTACCGTGCACCGTCAGGAACTGAAAGTTGTTCTCGTAGTTAACGACGTGGCCTCCGAACTGCGCGCCGGCGGGTTGCATTGCAAGAGATGGACCGAACAAGAGCGCCTTCTCCGCGAGCAGATGCGCACTGGAGGCGGTCGCATTATAGAACCACGGCCTGTAGTCACCACCATCCAACTGAGCAAATCCAACCTTAAGCACGGCGGCGCGCGTTCCCTCGTACGACACACATGGGTCAGTATCTCCGTTGAACACCGTCGTCGTCTCGAGCTGCGGAGCTAAGCGCCGGTAGTAGTCCACCATCGAAGGTGCGCCTGGAGCCGCCTCTGGATTGCACGACGCAGTCTCCTTCGTATATGTCCACCCATCTGGAGGTCCGGGCCACTGCTTCGTCGGCGCGCCGTCGACATGAAGTGCCGCGCGAACGTCCGGGCGATTCAACCAGGCTTCCATTTTGTAGTTCAGACTTCCCTTACGCTTGTACGAGACGAGCGCAGATGGGCCGTACAAGCTTACGTCGTTGATGTAAGCAAGTGGCCAAACCTGACTGAACGAATCTGAGGTGCCAAGCAAAAATCGACGCTCCGCGGCGATGCACTCGGCGCTCGGTTGGCCACGCAGGGTTGATGCCGCGCCGTGACGTGACACAACGCGCCGAGTGGGCTTGCTCAATTTGCTCGCATCGTCGTGCATCGCGCGTGGGTAGCGGTGTCCACACGTGTTCCATAGCAGGTTGAAGTCGGCATCGGGCACAAGGCCGTACTTGTGCGCATACCAAAGCATATCCATCGACTCCTGCTGACTTTCGTTGTCGGTGCAAGGGTCGCCAGCAGCTATGCCCTTAAGGTTGACAGCACGCTGCGGATAAGCAGTGTTGTACTCGAGGATAGCCTCCGCGAGCATCGGCACGTACACGCCGGCGTACGACTCGCCAGTTATGTACGTCTTCTTGTCCTTCAATTCAGGGAACTTGTCGTTGACGAGCGCTGCGACAGCAAACGCGGCGTCACGCGCCGCTGTCGTATCCGAGGGGTGGCAGTCGCCCGTTCGGTTCGCCATCGCCGCACAGTACGAGTATCCAACGCCGGCGGGACTTTCGATGGCGACGACGTTCGCGAGAGTTGTCCACGCGTACGGATTTTCCATCAGTCCTCCTGACGCGTTCACGAGAAGAGGTCCATGTTCCTGAAGCATGCCAAGCAGGCTGCTTGATCCAGGCCCACCGTTGAGCCAGATGACGAGCGGCACGGAAGCCGCGACACCCTCTGCACTCGACGTCGCGAGCCAGTAGTGCAGGTTGGTTCCGGGGTCGACGCCGGGGAGGAATCCGCTGTACGTGGGCGTGGGCGGCGGCCCGTAGTCCGGCAACGTCGTGATGAGGTCAGAGGAAGCGGCCTCATATGAGGAGGCCGCGAGCAAGAAAGCGGCATGGAAAAGGAATCTGAGGAAGAGAGATGAGAGAGGGCGGGAGAAGGTAACGGCAACTCCTCCCAGGGCCATCATGGCCATGGCCAGTGCGATAGAAGTCATGGCGACTGGACACGCCGGCCGCAGACGTTAACTAAGAGTATATACACGAGTTTCCGTCCTTTCGGAATTCGGGGATGAGAAAAGTTGGCGCGCGCCGAATTGCCCTGCCCCATTGCAAACTTTGCAATGTCTCTGCTGCTGCGTCGCTGCACTGGTGGCGTGAACCATCTCGCGCCACGGGTTCCCGTGAACGTGAAGAACGTGTTTGCAACCGCTTTGCGTGCACCTCCTCCTCCTCCTCCTCCTTCTCCTTCTCCTTCACTTGGCAGATTGCTGGTACATGGACTGGCTGGTTCAAGGCTCTTTGTGCGTTCATCGTCGCACACGATCGTCAGCCCTTCCGTGAAATCGGTTGTTCCTTCATGCTGCTCATCTTTCGCCTCGTCAGCTTTTGGTATGGCTAGGGTTGGTATGGCTAGGGGAGCAATCAGCAAAGCGACTTGCCGGTCAAATGCGTCGTCGTCGTCATCGATGAACGTGAATAGCAGCAAATACACACGAGCAATACACACATCCGCACAGCGAAACCAGAGATACCGCCACATCGACTTATCGGTGAACGCAAGGTCAAGCTGGTACGGACAGGGAGGAGGATACGGCGGCGGCGGAGGAGGAGGAGTCGACGGACAGACGGCGCTGACGGCGCTGCTTGCCACTAACGCCGGCGTGTACCTGCTTTGGATGCTCGCGGCGAACGGAAACGGGGTCAGCGAACGATTCATGCACGACCACTTCGCCCTAAGTGCCCACAACCTCAACCAAGGACGATATCACACACTTCTCACGTGCTCGTTCTCTCACAGAGATTTCTGGCACCTGATTTCCAATGGCGTCGTTCTGTTCTTTTTCGGCGCGGAGCTCGGCGCGGTTTTCGGAGGAGCTTTTCTCCTAAGACTCTACGCTCTTGGTGCCGTCGGCGGAAGTGCCGTGCACATTGCCTACGACGAATATCAGTATCGACAAATATCGCGTAAAAGACGATGGGGTACGTTCGGCAATCCGTTCGAATATCAGGAGCGACGCTCGTCGTGGCACTTCAGGCCGGTCGTCGGCGCGTCGTGCGCAGCGAACGCCATCATCGTCTTCTATACGCTGACGTATCCCTTCCGGCCCATATACTTGTATGGCTTGCTTCCGCTCCCAGCTTGGCTGCTTGGCGTACTTGCGGTTGGAAGAGATTTCGTGAATATGGGTGCTTTCGACGCGACGTCGCACACCGGCCACATTGGGGGTGCAGCGGCAGGTGCGGCGGTGAAGGCGTGGCAGCTCCTTGGCAATCGCATGCGACGAATGTAGATTAGGATTGTTCTTTTTAGAAGACTTGATTGTTACAGCTTAACTTACACGTCATCATGTGTGCAAGGTGTAAACTTCGTCTTCGTAGATGTGCGTATTGTGGTCCACCGTGTTTGTGTCCGCGAGCTCGAGGTTGTAGAAGGCAATTTCGTCCTCACCGTCGAACAGCGGTCCTGCGTGCCACGTTCCCTTGTTCAGTTTGACGATGCACCCTCCTTTGAACGCGAACGCGTGCAGCTGTTCAGCGGTTGGTGGCTTGGAGAGGTCGCTCGGCTCAGCGACGACGAGGTGCCAGGTTGAGTCTTGCATGCTAGCGAGGCACTGCGTGACGTCGGCGTGGTATGTGATTCGGTCCATTTCGAGTCCCCTCGGCGGTATGCGCATCATGTAGAAGCGCGGCTGGCCTGCGGACAGGTCCAGCGAGGCGTCGTAGAGTGGAACTTCGTACGGCGTACCATCTTCTTCAGGCCAGACGACTTGTCCGAATGGCTGAAACGCAGCAGCTTCAGATTTCGACGTGATTGCAGTCACATGTAAAGAAACAGAAACAGGTACAGGAGAGGACGACGACGACGACCCTAACTCTGCTCCTCCAAGCACGCAAGGTAAAGGATGAGGAGGACGACGGCGGGCAGAAGGCAGTAAGGACGGACGCATGCGCAAGGGCACGCGCACCGAGAAGGAAGAAGTCTTCGCCATCGCCATCGCCATCGCCATCGCGCGGAGAAACACCCACCGGAGACGAAGAGGATGACAAACCACCACCCACCACCTAAGCCTAAAGGCTGAAAGGGGAGGGGAGGTAGCTAACCCTAGTTAGTAACCCTAACCCTAACCCAAAACCCTAACCGAAACCTTCAATCCTGGAATCTTGCCTTGCCGTCCCCTCGAGGATTTGGGAAGGAATTTGCCGTCCGGGACTCCCTTGCTTGCCCTCCATGGGTCTTGCCCTTGCCCTTCGTCCCTGGCGTCGACGCGGCGAACCCTGCGGCAGGGTGCGTCGTGCCGATGGCTCACTTCGGGAGCAGCGAGGACACCACGCTGGTGCTCGCGCGTGGGGCGGACCCCATCGTCGTCCTCGCTGCTGGCCGCTCCCACGACTACCAGGTCAATGGCCAATGAACACACTCAATTCTATTAGGTCCAGTAGACGAAAGTCTTAGACTACAGTAATTATTATCTATGTAGGTAATGTAAAAGTACACGTAACAAAACAAAACAAAACAAATAAGCCTGAAACAAAATTATTCAGCAGCCTTGCCCTTCCCACGTCGATTCGGCATCTTGTCGCCGTCGCCGCCGTTGAGCGTCTCAATTTCCTTCTCGCTGTACATGTGAGGTGCCACCTCCACCAGCCACTTCGACTCAATTTCGGAAATCTGACGCATGTACTCGCGTGTCGTGTACACCAGCTCGTGGTACACAACCCAGCGTGGGGGCAACACGAGCATTTCACCGCTGCCCTCGCTGCCATCCTTGCCACCGCCGTCATTCGGCTTGGGCGGCTTGGGCGCGAGCGCGCTAGACGGATGGATGTACACGCTCTGCTGCGGCGCCTTGATTGTCTTGTACAGCAGTGGACCACCTCCGCCGGTGCTGCCGGCAGCCGTGCGAACAGCCTGCCCACCCTTGCCAAGCTTCTCGGCAAGGCGGGCCGTGTGGTAGAAGAAGCCGCTGAGAATGCACTTCTTCACGGCGTCGTGCGCGGTAGGGTTGGAGATGAGCTCAATCTCCACGCGCCCCATCAGGTTGACGAGCTGGTCGAAAATGTCGCGCGCACGCTTGATGCTGCGCACTTGCACGAAATTTTCCATGCACCATGCGCTCGCAAAATTCACCTCCTCGCTGCTCCAGGAGGCGTACACGTTGTACAATCCAATGTGATCGCCGACATTTCCCTGGTAGAAGGAGTTGATGGCGGCATTCGCCTCAATCAGCTTGTCCTTTGGCCGGTAGAAGAGGCTACCTCCAACGTTCAGCATCGCGCATATGCACACAATCTCGAAGCTCACCTTGTACTGCTCGCTTGCGATGAGCATCTTACTCAGCATCGGGTCGAGCGGAAATTCTGCCATGCGCCGACCGAGCTTCGTCAGGCTTCCACGGTCGTTGAGTGCCCCAAGCGCGTACAGCTGCTCGAGCGCTCGCACGATCGCATCGCTCGGCGGCGGGTCCATGAAGTCGAAGTTCAGCAAGTCGTGAATGCCTAGGCTCTTCAGCATTAGGATTACGTTGCCGAGATTCGTTCGCTGGATCTCAGGAACCACGTTATCCTCGAGCTCGTTTTGGTACGACCACGCCGTATACAGCCTGTAGCATGTTCCCGATGCCGTTCGCCCTGCGCGGCCCGCACGCTGCAGCGCGTTCGCCTTGGACACTGGCTGCACGAGAAGGCTCTCCATGCCCGTCTTGGGGTGGAAATCGTTCTGCTTGTGAAAGCCCGGGTCGATGACGTGGCGAATGCCGTCGATTGTCAAGCTTGTCTCCGCGATGTTCGTCGCAAGCACGAGTTTTCGCGCGCCGGGCGGCGTTGGCGAGAAGATCTTCATCTGCATGTCCGACGGCAGGTTCGCGTACACCGGGCAGATGATCAGTTCCGCAATCTTTCCGCCCATCTTCCGGGTTCGTTGCCTGAAGATCTCCTCCGCAGCCTCGATTTCCTCCTGACCTGTGTAGAATATGAGAATGTCGCCTGGAAGCGGCTGCTCGACGTGTATCTGCAGTGCCGTGACAATCGAGGCGTCCATGTAATCCGCCTCGGGCTGCTTCGTGTAAAAAATCTCCACAGGGTAGCGTCGCCCTGGAATGCGGAAGATGGGCGCATCGTCGAAGTATGCGCTAAACTTCTCCGCGTCGAGCGTGGCGGACGATATGAGCACCCTTAGATCTGGGCGAAAGCGGATGAGATCTTTGATCAGGCCGAACAGCACGTCCGTGTGCAGAGTTCGCTCGTGCGCCTCGTCGACGATCATTGCGCTGTATCCAGCTAGGTCTGGTTCGCTGAGAAACTCGCGCAGCAGCATGCCATCCGTCATGAACTTGAGCACAGTTTTGTCGCCCGTGCAGTCCTCGAATCGAATCGCATATCCCACCTCGTGGCCAAGCTTCACCCCCATCTCGGTCGCAACGCGCGAGGCAACGCTCATCGTCGCGACGCGGCGAGGCTGCGTGCACCCAATCTTGCCGCGCTCGGAGTAGCCAGATTCGTGCAGGTACTGCGCAATCTGCGTCGTCTTGCCCGATCCCGTCTCCCCGACGATGATGAGCGTCTGGTACTCGTCCACGGCTCCTAGCAGCTCTTCCCTGTACTTGTAGATGGGCAAGCGTCTCCGTTCCTCCTGTATCGCCTCGAATTTGCTCAGCTTCTCGAGTCGCAAGCGCTCCTTCTCGTCCTCAGCCTGCGCCTCGAGGTCCGGGCGCGCCTCGACGTTTTCTCCCGCGAGCATGGCATCCTTCACGAAGTCCACCGTATCAATAACAAATTCATAGCCGTCGTCATTCGCGGCAGCTGCTGATGCGCCGCCGATCACGCCCGCCTTTCGCAGCTGCTCAGCCTCCCAGTTCAGCTGCTCCGCTTGGTGCATTCCAGGTTGGTCTGCATTATCCTTGTAGCGCGCCGCGGCGGCGGCGTAGCGCTTGTCCTGCCGCACCTTCCCGCTCTGCAGGTCGTCGTACGCATCCGGCATCACGTAACGCGCCTCATCCTCGTTGTTCGCAATTGCCGCACGTTCCTTCGCAAGAGCGAGCAGCTCCTTTTTTCGTGCGAGTTCGTTCTTCTCAGCTTCCGTCAGTTCGACGTCCGCAAAGAGCAGTTCTTCGTCCTGGATGGTATCCTCGAGTTCCTGCAGTTTTCGCTCTTCTCTTTTCTTGAGGTACTCCTGTCGGCTCAGCTCGCGGAGGCGATTTGTCATTTCAGGATCGTCCTGTTCCGCCGCCTGTTCTGCCGCCGCTTCGTCGTCCAAAAAGGCTTCGAGCTCTTCTTTCGTCCCTCCTCCTCCTCCCACCTTTTTCGTTCGTTCCGCGTCGCGCGCGCGAAGGCGTTCCTCGAAAGCCGCCAACTCCGCGGCGTCGCGCTCGCGCTCAATGTCTGCGGCATGTTTGGTCTTATCTGCGTCGGTTCTTGTATCTGCGTGAGCACTGCCGGTGTTTGGTTTTGGTTGTGCGCGTCGCACGGCGGTTTCGTCGTCTTCGTCGTTTGCGTCGTCATCGTCTTTGTGTGTGCTTCTGTGCCTTCTTCGTCGTTTGTGCGTACTTCCTGCATCCGTGTCCCCTCCTTCTTGGTTCTGCCGGTGTTCTGACGACGATCTGTGCCTCCGACGAGAAGAAGAAGTGTGCTTCTGAGACGCCGACGCCGACTCCGATTTGTCGTGCGTCGCAGGTTGGCGTTGTTCTCCTCCTCCTCTCGTCGTGGTTGGTTCTTCTTCTTCTTCGTCGTCGTCATCTTCTTCTAGGAGATCGTACTTGCGGCGAGAGAGCGACCCCGAAGTCAAAGGAGTCGTATTGTCGTCAAGTGGGCGTGCACTTTTCGAAGTCGCCTTCCCTGGTTGTTTCGACGTATGTTTGAATCGAGAAAGCAGTTGCGAGCAGAATGCATCCAGTGCGGGCGAGTCAGGCAAGCCTTGTGCAGTTAACGCAGCTGCAAGCTCACTGGAGTTGGAAGTCGACGAGGCTAACGAAACGACGTACTCGACTAACGCCGGTGCCGAGAATCCAAGTAACGAGATGAGCGAATCAGAAATATAAGTATGATGAGACGACATGAGACGACGAGCAAGACAAGCCAACCAACCAACCAACCAACCAACCAACCAACCAACTGTTAACAACACGTACCGAAGCAGGTCACCTTTGCAAACGTTAGGATACCCAAAACGTCGTTGGCTAATGAGACGAGACGCCTGAGGCAAAAGCAATGACGGCGGCGGCGGAAATGACAACAGGCGGCGGATGCGGAGGAGGAGAAAATGAAAAGACCATGGCGGTTAGGGGTTAGGGTTAGGGTTACGGGAATGGGGGTTAGGGGACTCCGCTGCTTCCTCCAGTCCCACGTGGAGCCCTGCTGCCATGGAGGAAAGTGCCGCACATCTACATCTACATAGGCTGCGAGACGCCGCCATCGACGTCTGGCGCGAATGGCTCGTCGTCGTGCACAAACCGCGACGACTCGCAATCGTCAAGGAGCGCGACGAACACCGCAAACGAATTTCGCGCGCCAACGCGAACATTGCAGCGGGTTCCTATCACTCGCTGGCGCTGCAACGCAATGGCAGCATCGCGTGCTGGGGCGACAACGATTATGACCAGGCGCCTCCGGACGGCATACAAGGGGACTTCACCGCCATCGCCGCGGGCGACTTTCACTCGCTGGCGCTACAACGCGACGGCAGCATCGCGTGCTGGGGCGACAACGACGACGGCCGGGCGCCTCCTGGCGGCATACAAGGTGACTTCGTCGCCATCGCCGCGGGTGTATTTCACTCGCTGGCGCTACAACGCGACGGCAGCATCGCGTGCTTTGGCTACAACGAGGACGGCCAGGCACCTCCCGACGACATACAAGGTGACTTCGTCGCCATCGCCGCGGGTGCCGCTCACTCGTTGGCGCTGCAACGCGACGGCAGTATCGCGTGCTGGGGACGCAACAACGACGGCCAGGCGCCTCCGGACGGCATACAAGGCGACTTCACCGCCATCGCCGCGGGCGACTTTCACTCGCTGGCGATCCGACGCGACGGCAACATCGCGTGCTGGGGACGCAACACCAACGGCCGGGCGCCTCCTGGCGGCATACAAGGTGACTTTGTCGCAATCGACGCGGGTGCTGAACACTCGTTGGCGATCCGACGCGACGGCAGCATCGCGTGCTGGGGCGACAACGACGACGGCCAGGCACCTCCGGACGGCGTACAAGGTGACTTCGTCGCCATCGCCGCGGGTGTATTTCACTCGCTGGCGATCCGACGCGACGGCAGTATGGCGTGCTGGGGACAGAACGGCAACGGCCAAGCGCCGACTCCAGAGGACGACGAGGAGCACGACGAGGACAACTACGCCACTCTCAGCGCCAACTTCCCCTTCATGACCGATGTGCACATCCTGTAATTTGTTACAACTATTTTAAAAGAGAGCGTCACACTTCGGAAGTGATGTTACAGTTACACGAGCAAGATGTCGCCAAGCGCCGTCGCAGATGCCGTCGCGGTGCGCCACTTGACATAACGGGCACCTTTGCTATCGTCGGACGCAAGGTTCGCCGCGACGGCGTCCGCGAGCGCTTCACCGCTTAGCACGGCGCTCTGCGCGCTCGGCGAACGTGCATCACCCGTTCCCATCCAATCACCGCAAACTCCAACGCGCGTCGACAGGTCGAGCAAGTGCGACTCTCGCGTGACTGTGAGAGGCAAGGCGGCACCCCAGAGCTGGTACTTGGACGAGAGAATTTCCGCGCTCTCGTCCAGAGATCCGCCTGAGGCACGCAAGGCTAATGCGAAACTGTCCAAGAGCGCATTCGTGACCTCTGCCCCTATTGAATGTGTGTTGTGTTTAGGTTGTTAGTGACTGCTGTTCATCCGCCACGGAATGGTTTGAGGTAGACTTACCCTTCGCGCGAGGAACGCGCTCCTGAGGCACCTTGTTCGCCTTCCCATATTCCGCCGTGCTGAGCAAAGACCAAACCTCCACACCATCGACGTCTTGCTTATTGCGTTTTGCGTACGCGAGCACGCCGTCGCCTCCCGAGATATGAGCCGAATCAAATGGCGCGTTGACGGCGCCGGCAGGAAACGCGATACCAACACTCCAGATGGAGGAGAGAATCAAACGACGCTGCTTGGCGAGCTGCTCGCGTGGCCTTGCGCCAAACGCGCACTGAACGCTCTTCTCCACCGCAACGCCAGCGGCACCCTCGCTCGACTTGATTAGGCGTGCAGCACACTTGCCATTATGCGAAATCACGACGTAGTCAAAGGTCGTCTCATCGCCTGGTACGTCTGATCCACCAAGCAGCCACCTCTCACCCGCCGTGCGTGACATCCGCGCGACCCACGCAGGCCTCACAACGCGAACGTCTGGGTCCACCCACCTTTCACACAGCTCGTGCCAACCTTCACCTGTCGCTACTGCAACTTTTCGACTTGCATCTCCTGGCACGACAAGTTGTTTGTCGACGTCCAAAGCCACGACACGTGTCGGATCTTCATATTCAGCCAGTCCTGCGTTAACCCAGTCGTCAACAATCTGCAGGAATCGCGGCTCCGAGGCGGCAACATATGACAGTGCGTGGTCCCAGCGCGCGTAAGTGCCTTGAGATGTCAACTTCAAACTTTTGGATGAGCATCGGCCACCGAGGGCGCGCGCACCGGTGTCGAATAGCGTCACACGCAAGCCGGGTGACAAGTCACGACGGTGAGAAAGCAGGCGGTTCGCGAACGCAATGCCAGAGAGACCGCCGCCGATCACCGCGACGCGAGGACCATTCAAGGACACCGGCGCCATCACTGTAACACACACACACAAAACTGGCAGAAAAATCAGCAGCAGCACGACGACCGCCACCACGACGACGACGAACACCTGGGATGAAGATGCAGATAAGGAAAAGGGAGGCTAACCCTAACCCTAACCCAACCCTGAGAAGATCGGAAAATAACAGGCAGGGGTTAGGGAGCGGTTGGTTTTTACACTAGGTAAACTGATCCGTTCGATGGTGATCACATTATCGTATTCTCGAGAGAATACGATAATGCTTGTAACGTGCCAAGGAACGCGGCAACAATCAAGCACTTTCACGAAGCACAAAATCACGGCACAACAAGAGGGGCAGGAGGCAGCAGCAGTAGTAGAGGAGGTGGAGGAGGAGGCGGTCGGCGAATGTGCTGGGGTCGCACTCCGTTCGTGTACTCACCGTGAAATGCCATCCAGATGTTTCGCGCGGCGTTCACATCACGATTCCACGTTCTATAGCAAGTTGTGCACTGGCATAGCTCGTAGACATTCTTGACGTGGAGGCCGACTCCATCCTTCCATGATGCCATTCGCGGGTGTCTCAGCACGCTTCCGCCTTGAATTTGCGTGCACCATGAGCACTTTTTCGAGGTTTGAAACTCGTCGACGAGTACGACACGCCCCTTCTTCTTGACGATGAGGTGTCGGCGGATTTTCGATGCTGGTCCCGGCATTTGTCCCTTCATCGACGCAGTGAACCTCGCGTTTCCGAACGCGACGACAGAGTTTGTTCCGTCTGGGCAGAGTCTATTCGCAATATCATCAAGGGTTCTTTGCTGCTTCATGGCCGTATGGAATCGGAGCCGTGCCCACCGCCGAGGAGCGGCGCGCACCCTCCACTCCTCGTCGAGACACTCGAGACGAAGCCTCACGGCGTTCTCGACTCGATCAAGGCTTGGCGTTTTCAAACTTCGATCAACGCTCAGCAATCGGTCTCGTAGGTCATTGTCGGCCACCAGCTCCTGCATCCACGTCTTTCTCGTTTCTCGTGCTTCAGTGAAACCACATTTGTGGTAGTATTCTTTCTTAGACACATGCCAACTCGTCACGCCATTCCACGTTGTCACCACGGAATTGTGCCCGGGATCCGCCGCCGTGACATGGTCGAAATCGACGTTTTCAGGGTAGTCATCATTAGGCGAAGCATCATCAGGATTCGCGATGCGTTCTCTCCTCCACTTCTCGACGATGACGTGGACTTGAACGCCATCTGTCCGCACAAATGCGGCGAGCTCGTTGCCCTCCACTCTCGTAAACTTGTTCAAGAACGAGTTCTTGAACATGTCCTGCCAATTTGCTGTATGAAGCAACGGTTCCAATTCGGCAAGCACTTCGTCATCCCACTCTGCACCTTCTATGAAGTTTCGTTCGCGCCTAACATGCCTTACCATGTCCTTCACGCATTTGTCGTCAAGTGCGATGAACAATCGGCGAACGTCGTGCACCGGAGCATACGGAAATCGAGGGTACAGCAATCGAGCTGGGTCCGCCAGCTCGATGGTGGTCATCATCATCGATCGGTACCGCAACACCGCCTCTTGGCTGCTATCCTCCGGCGGAACGAGGGCTCGCTCCGCGTCCACGATGGGGCCAAAACCCGCGGGAGGGTTCATTTGTGCGTTCTCGATCACGCGATTGACTTTGCGCGCCTCTTTTTTTGACAGCCCCCACTTCGCGCGCATGTACGTCACGCGGTGATGCGGCGTGGCGTACGCAAAGGCGCGTGCGCCGTCATCGCCGACTCCGTTGTTGTTAAGGTCCAGCGTGTGCAACGTGCACGTGTCGCTCTGGAGAGCCTCCGCGAGCGCGCGTGAACCGTCATCACCGACTCTGTTGTTGAAAAGGTGCAGCGTGTGCAAGGTGCACGTCTCGCTCTTCAGCGCCTCCGCGAGCGTGCGTGCGCCGTCAGCACCCACTCCGTTGCTCCAAAGGTAAAGCGTGTGCAAGGTGCACGTGTCGCTCCTGATGGCATCCGCGAGCGCGCGTGCGCCTTCAGCACCCACTCCGTTGTCGGCAAGGCTAAGCGTATGCAATGTACACCTGTCGCTCTTGAGGGTCTCCGCGAGCGCGTGTGCGCCGTCAGCACCCACTCCGTTGTTGTAAAGTTCCAGCGTGTGTAATGTGCACGTGTCGCTCTTGAGAGCCTCCGCGAGCGCGCGTCCGCCGTCAGCACCAACGTCGTTCGCTGCAAGGTTCAGCGTGTGCAATGTGCACGTGTCACTCTTGAGAGCCTCCGCGAGCGCGCGTGCGCCGTCAGCACTCACTCCGTCGCCGCCAAGGTCCAGCGTGTGCACTGTGCACGTGTCGCACTGGAGGGCCTCCGCGAAGGCGCGTGCGCCGTCATCGCCGACTCCGTTGTTGTAAAGTTCCAGCGTGTGCAACGTGCACGTGTCGCTCTGGAGAGCCTCCGCGAGCGCGCGTGAACCGTCATAACCCACTCCGTTCCATCCAATGTCCAGCGTGTGCAATGTACACGTGTCGCTCTTGATGGCATCCGCGAGCGCGTGTGCGCCGTCAGCACCCACTCCGTTCGCTGTAAGGTGCAGCTCATGCAATGTGCACGTGTCGCTCTTGAGAGCCTCCGCGAGCGCGCGTGCGCCGTCATCACCCACTCCGTTGTTGCAAAGGACCAGCGTGTGCAATGTGCACGTGTCGCTCTTGAGGGTCTCCGCGAGCGCGTGTGCGCCGTCAGCACCCACTCCGTTGTTGTAAAGTTCCAGCGTGTGTAATGTGCACGTGTCGCTATTGAGAGCCTCCGCGAGCGCGCGTCCGCCGTCAGCACCAACGTCGTTCGCTGCAAGGTTCAGCGTGTGCAATGTGCACGTGTCACTCTTGAGAGCCTCCGCGAGCGCGCGTGCGCCGTCAGCACCCACTCCGTTTTCGTGAAGTATCAGCGTGTGCAATGTACACGCTTCACTCTTGAGAGCCTCCGCGAGCGCGAGCATTTCACCCGGGCGTAGGCTAGATACGTGGAGCACTTCGACATTCGTTCCTGCTTCGTCATCCCATCGCGACTCTCTCTGAGAATCGATTGGATCATGAACGTCCATCGTCAAATCAACGCCTTCAATGGTGTCTGGTGCGTGCTCGTCGTCAGCCACCACCATACGTGACAATGATTGTTCGTTCACGAGGCTCAGACACAGGTGTGCCACACTTCATCAAAAAATTGGGACGGGCTTACAGGGCCGTCATACGATGTGGCAGGGATCCATCCGTTGGTCGCAGTACCGTTTCCTAGCATTCGTTCAGCCTCCCTTCAAGGTACCCTCCCACCAACCCCTAATAATATGAACGTCAAGGGCAAGAAGATATTCTACGACTGTAATTACATATGTAAACAACTCATGGTGGTGGCACAACACAATATATCAAAATGTTTTTAGTCTTTACACTTTAGAGAGCGTCCGGCCCACTGAACGTGACGCGCTGACTCGCGGTGATCTCCTCGCCCTTCGCGTACGCTGAAACATTGCGACGCAACATCTCCGTGAGCTCCTCAGGGTTGCAGTCCGGAGCGGCGGCGCCTCCGAAGCTCGTGCGACGGGCACGCTTCTTATCCTCATCGCGTGCGTCGCAGCTATCGCCCCCATTCGCCCGCTTCGTGCCGCCGGCGGCAGCCGGTGCACCTGCTGCGGCAGCGGCTGATGCGATGCGCAGACTACTGCGGCTGTTCTCCTTCAACTGGCGCGCAATCTTGATGAAAAGCAAGCCCCACCCTAAAGCCGCCTGCTCGTCGAGGCACTCGACGATGCCCTTCTGGTCACCCTTGAGCCAGCGCGCCATCCACTCCTCGTAGAATTCGTCGTTGTGTGCGGATGCAGCCCCGCTGTCACTGGCACCGCCAGAGCCGGCGGCACGCGTCTCGTCCGACCCGCGCGTACGTTCTTCGTCAATGCGAAGCTGTGTTACCGCCGGCACGTTCTTAACCGTGGCGGCGGACAGGGGCAACTGCCACGCGAAGACGTCGAGCCCAACGCGCTCGAAAACCTCCCAGCGCTTGACCATCCACTTCTTGCCCGGGTTGCGATTCACCATCGCGCGCACATCCTCCTCGTTGATTTGCCGCGTTCGCGGGCCGTTGAATGGCTCGCGCACGTCGCTTGCCCAGTTGAATAGGTCTGCGACGACGTTTACCCAGTCATCGCCGAGCTCCGGAACGCGCGGCTTGTCGCCGTCGGTTTGTTCGCCGGAGACTGATGAGCCGAACGTGGTCTCAAGGAACTTTCTGTACTGCGCCTCTGTGACGCGATTCTCTTCACCAGGGCGAGGGTTCGTCGCGCCGGGTAAGATTTTCAGCAGAACGCGCAAGGTTGTTCGTGCCCTCTCCAGCGGACTCGGCCCGTTTCGTACCCTGTGTGCCTTTCGCGTCTTCCTCCTCCTTTCGAGCTTGTCCTGCTCTGCGGGAGGAGATTCGGGGTGTTGCTGTGCCATAAAGTTGCGAGCAGCTTCGTCGTCCGTCACCGTGTTGGCGTTCGAAGCCTGTTGTATTGCTGCAGCGACGACGCCGTCCTCGGCTGCTGCTCCTGGTGACGGCAACGACGGCGTCGGCAAGCCTGGCAGTTGGCTCGGCAGTTGGCTCGGCAGTTGGCTTGGCAGTTGGCTCGGCAGTTGGGAGTCGACGTTGGGTTGTAAGCTTCCGAACGGCGGAAAGCTCTGCGTGACATTCAAGGCTGGCTGCTGTGAAGACGTTCTCCCGAAGAAGAAGTTGAGTTGGCTGAGGTTGATATCCGGCGCCTCTCCCGTTTCTCCGAGCATCATGTCCACGCACATGGACTCGATTTGTTGAAACGCGACATCCTCCTCCTCCTCGTCGTCGTCGTCATTATCATTCTCCTTGTCGTCGTCGTCGTCATTGGACGTTTCGTTCACGAGGTCGACAACTTCCGCAGCACCACCCGCAGCACCACCAGCAGCACCACCAGCACCCGGAGCACCAGCACCACCCGCAGCACCGACACCCGCAGCACCGACACCCGCAGCAGCACCATGTAGGTCGACGGACGGTATGTTCATGAGTTCGGTCATGGATGCGTTGATGACTTCACCTGAACCTGGGGCAGGGGTGCCACCGGCAGCACGGTTAACAGCACCGGCACGGGACGCAGACGAGCTGCGCAAGTTGCTGCGCGGCATTCTGGTGGACGAAACCAAAAATGGCGCCGAGAATTTTTCCTCCCTCCTCTTCGTCCTCTGCTCTCTCTCTCTTCTCCCACCCCCCTCCCCCCCGGCACCCGGGCCCGGGCCTTCCTCCGGGCCCTTTTTCTGCGTTGGGGATACCTTGTAGCACGCGGTGATTGGTCGAGGTGGGCCCCGCATTTCATGAATCGAAATAGTAGTAATGGCGTCATCGGTCAGGCGGAGGCCGGTGGTGGCGCTGAAGACGCGTATGCGCCGTAGCTCAGAGCACATGTGGGAGGCGTTTGAGGAGGAGGTGGACAACGTCGCTGAGGTCGTCATAGTACGCTCGCTCGTACACGTCGCGCGTCGGGTCTGTCGTGCGCGCAGCGGCAACGCGCTGCAGCGTGTCGCGCGCGTCCCAAAACGCGTTGTCGGCGAGGTCGAAACAAAGCATTGGGACGTCGGCCATGGCGGGAACAAGTAAACAAAATCTGCAATCATACATGGAGCCACCACAGACTCTCAGGGCATGTACCCATCACCGAACTCAATGTTCCTCAAGCGCGAAACAGATTTAAACTTCACACGGATCCCATTCTGCGTATCATACATCCACCTCGAGAAACATTACAAGTTCCAACAGCGAAGCAACCGCGGCGTCTTCGTCGGATACAGCAAAGACGTCCCAGGTGCTTACGTCATCTGGCAACCAGATGAGAACAAGACCAAGTTGTCTGCGCACGTCACCTTCATGGAGAAGCTCAAGGAAGACGGCACGCTGCTTCATCCTCCGCACATCTTCTACCCCGAGTTGGAACGCACGAAAGTTTCTAAGCCATCGGCATGTGTCTTCAACATTGGAGCTCAGATTGGTCCAGGCGGTCGGCGAATCACCAAGACATCTATTCAAGACGTTCCGAGTACGAACCTATTCTCTTCACCGGCCCAACCAGAGTGGCCCAGAGTGGCCTCCCGGGCGATTAGGGTTAGGGTTACCGACGTTGTTTGGTATCTTTTTTCCGCGGATTCCGCGCGTCAATCATTCACTTGCGGCGAGCGATCCTCTTTTTTAAAGGTTGCGCGGTGTGCTCGCCTTAATAAGTCCCGGTGTTCTGCATGGAGCTCTGTGTCTTGAACTTGTTTTCAAGTTAAGCTATGCCGTACCACGTTCCTTCTCGCATCCTGCTGCACATCGACCGGCCGCTCTGGCACTCTGGCTCTGACGACGCGAGGTCGTTCCTCGCGCAAGCGTCCTACATAGAGTACCAGCTCGCGCAGCACGCGAGAAACGTGCGCCTGAACGACGGGAACAACAACCTGAGCTGGAACCAAACATCGCACGCGATGCTCGCAGATATCGCACAAAGACTCAACAGGATCACGGCCACCGCGAAACGAGCGGCGGCGACTTCACTAAGCAACGCAATTGCAAAGGCGGGACTTCACGCGTCGTTTCCGGCGCTGCACGCAGTCGCGAACCATATTGCAGACGTGCAGCACGTCGACGAACTCGCCGTCGCGCAGGTGCTCGCCGACCAAGGCGTGGCGTCCACCGCAGCCGCGAGCGCGAAAAGAAACGCGACGGAAGCATATCTCGCGTTCGCCGCAACCGCACACCAGCTCTACTCCGTTGCGGAGCAGGTTCGAGATGATGCTGCAGACCCGAGCGCGCACAAGTACATCGCACACCAAGTCGCGCTTGTGTACCAGTCGCTCAACCAGTTTGGGCGGGAGTCGGCGGACGCAGTGCGACCGCTCAAGAGGCGCATCGAGTCGAGGTTCGAGGAGGTGAAATCACACATCGAGTCGCAGACCGCGTCGGCGTCGACAACGAACGAGCCCCTTCTTTCGAACGAGCAGAGTGCTTGGATTGCTGGCGTCGCATCAGAGGCGGCGCAGTTTGTGAATGCAGTGCCCGCGTGCATGGTGGAACGTCTCGAACCACTTGGCAGCGCACTTCGTTGCGGACTAAGACGCGGCGATTGATCAGCGGCGTCTTGTTTGTACTGCAGAAAAACAATTGTGACATTAAAAAATTCGAAAAACGTTTTCAAAACAAAATCAACTTTCGCATTTCCCATCCAAGTCTCATGCGACAGGATCAGCCGCTTCGGATAGCGCGGGCGTGCCATCCGGGCATCGCATGTACACAAACAGCTCGCCATCAACATCTTCGTTCACGCGAAAGTCTTCGTCGCAGTACACGACGGTGGTGCTGCAAGTGGGAGCCCTGCCACCATTCCATGGCAGTAGCTTCCATACGCTATTCACCGGCCACTCCACGCCCATCAGCGCGCCAAGACCGAAAGGCGGCTCTGGCAGACCATCTTCGCGGTTGACGGTCGTCTTCTCCACCTCCATGGCAATTTTCAGCGTGTTGAGCGAATCATCAGTCGTCGCCACCACGTCTCGCGTCTCCGTTACGACGCGTGCACCGAAGGTTGGCAGAAGCTTGAACCATCCGACGATAGGTATGACCGTCAAGGCGAACAGGATGGTATCGAACGACGAAATGAACACACCCTTGTTGACGTCGATCGTCTGAATCACCTTCCCAACCGTGCTCGTTCCCCACGACTTGACTTGCAGTTCGTGAAGTCGGAAGAAGAGTTCGCCAGAGGGCACTGCAGACTCCTCGGTGTCCCACGGTGCGTGCCACGTTGCGTCGCCGAACGCTTCTCGGATCGCCATGAAAAAGGGGCTGGACCGAAACAGCTGCTTGGTGCAGTACACAAGCTCCCACGTTCCCTCGACGTCCTCGGGCGTGGGTGCCCGCGTCTGGTTCGCATCGCGCAACTGCCTGATGGCGAGACGCGCCTCTGCCTCCGCCCCTTCGTTGTATTTGTCCAGCGGCGCGTACGCGTCTTGCCTGAAAAGCAGCTGCCCTCTATCCGTCTGCGCGCCGATGCGCAGCACAGCCATCTTGAGGCGTTGCGCATCGTCGTCGGCCGTCAAAACCGCACTGGAAGGGGATGCCGACGCCGACGTTGCACTCACTGATGCCGAAGACTCGCTGACTCCATTGCTAACACCGTTGGAAGGCGACGCCGACGAGGACGCCGACAAGTCCGACGACGATGCTGACGACAAACGAACCCGAAGAACATGGCCATGACCCAGACGATGAGCACGACCCAGACGATGAGCACGAGCAGCACGGGCACCAGAAAGAGCAGGAGCACGAGCACGAGCACGAGCAGCAGGAGCAGCACGAGCAGCAGGTGCGGTAAGAGGCGCCATCATGGGAGTGTTCCCTTTTGGGAATTCTTCGGAATCGGATCGTGTGGACGAGAAGACGTTGATTTATTTCGCGTATGGTGAAAAATCCCAAGGGGGAGATAGATTCCAGGGGGGGGGAATAAAAAGTAGGGGTTTCAAAAACAACCTTTCCCAAAACCTGAATTCTTCTTCGGGGATAGTTATGTTACACGCCATGGCAGTGTTGCACGGATGGATTACTCGTCATGGCCATCCGCACTTGCACTTTGCGTTGTCGTTGTTGTTTTCGCGCGCTTGTCCTTGTCCTTGTCCTTGTCCTTGTCGTCAGCTTGTGGGTTCCGATCGTATGTACCTAGCGCCTTCACGTCGCTCTCGTCTAGCATCATCACGCGACTGCGCTTCTTCTCATTCTCTCGCGCTCTCTCGCGCGACATGTGAGTACTGCCCATCAAAACCTGGTGGGGAGCTCCAGGCGCCAACGCATCCTCAGCATTCTCAGCAGCCTTCGTACGCGTTGCCGCAACCGCGTCCGCGCCAGCTTGCACGTCCGCCCTGTAATCCGCGAGCGTTCGCATCTTCGGAGAAGTTGGCCACGTTGCATCCTTCGGCCCCTTCGCCGCCGTGTCCAACTTCGGATCGTCGACGGCGGGAGAAGGGAGCGGTCGCGAAAGGGCGTCAGCCACCTCCTTTGCCACCTGCTCCGCCTCCTCGCATCGCGCGTTCGCAAATCCAGCCTTGGCGAGAGCGCGAACCCACGCCTCGTCGTCGCGGCTCGCCTGCTCAGCCATCTCGCTCCACAGCGCGTCCGTCGTGTTGTGGGTTCCTCCGGCGCCGACGATGGTCGCGCGCGCGCCCGCCACCGCCGCGAGCAGGCGCACGCGCACCGCTGGCTCGAGCTCGTGTATGTGCTTCGCGAGGCGCGACGGTATGGAGTCAGCACCGACGGCAGCTGGTCGCACGAGTGCCCCGGCACCTCCGCCAACGTTTGACGACAGCAGCGACGCCTCGGCGAACACGGGCGCCGCCCAGTATGTGGTTGGCAAGGCCCCAGCCCCTGCTAGGTTGTTGTTGTTCTTCGAGCTCTGTGCCTTGGACTCTCCCTGGACTGTCGTCGTCGCCGAGCTGAGACGCGCCGCGCAGAGGGACAGTGCCGCCCGGTCCGCCATGATAATAAGATGGTGCCTGAAATGGGAGAATGCCGCTCTGCCAAAGTTCCGGAACGGGAAGGGAAAAAAGGGGAGGGAGAGGGAAGTCCCGGGCCCCCGCGCCCGCGGGCCCGGGCCTCGCGAGACCTTTGTCAGACTTCCCGCCCGTCGAGAGATCCTGTATCGTCGGCGAAATTCGCGCCAGCGACGCGAGCCGCGCACAGTCACATACTTGCTCGTGTACAGTTTGTACAGCGCGCTCGTGTAGAAGTCGTGCTCGTCGTCAGTGACTCGCCGACGCTTCTGTCCGTCGTGCAGAGGTTGAAAGAGCGCGCGGACGTAGGTTGTGCGCTGTGGCCGTGGCTTCTAGTTGGAGCAGGTTTCGAGGGCGGAGCGCTTGTGGCACGCTTGTGCTTAGCAAGCGCATAGCCAATTCCTCGGCGAGATTTCCACTGCGCTGTTGAGAATGATGTACCGAAGGCGGTCGTCGCTAACGTACTTGACATTGTCGAACTCGTGCACCGCTTGGCACATATCATCCGTGCACCGCTTCCTCACGATCACGCCGTGCCGCAACCCCGCGTGCGTTGCGGCGCGTACGTTGCGGCGGCGGCTAATCCGTCGCAATGGCTCACCGCATACTTTGCATACGTTTTTGTGATATTCCAGGTACAGAGCTGCTTTTCTTTTCACCTGCATTGGATCATGCTCCCTTACAGGTTTTTCTTTTCAGCAGACTCTTAACTACATTTTCGGTTTTCTTAACAATGTACTCACGCCCATTGGGGTGGTGTGTGATGCAAACCCCTAACTGGCCCTTGTGGACAATGGGGTTTCATACATTGTCTTTGGAATAATGGTGATAACGTTATGGAGACGGGATCACGTGATATCCTGGCCGGACATCACGTGAACGGTTCTTAGGCTTCCCAGCCTTCGACACCTTGGTCTCGGTCGACCTTGCTCGGTCGTCCCGACTTCCTCGGGTCCCCAGTCCCCTTCCCCAGGGTCCCCGACCTTCCCTTCCCCATGTAACCGAATACACTTCTACCTTACTTGTTCTCTCCGTCAGTGGCGTCGTGGCTACTGGACGCCGCACGACGCCTACTGTCCCAAACGTCGTCACACTATCGTAGTCAAGTTGGTCAAGTTGCCAGTGCTTCCCACACGAGTGCACGAACGCGAAGTCGAGAAAACGCGAACGTTCGGCAACGAAGGTCGAAGAACCAACCAAGAGGGAGGGGCAACCTCTTCTCCTCCATAGTCTAATGAGTGCGTTTCCCCCAGGGCCAGGCCGCCCCTGAGGGACTCTCCCTGAGGGTAGGTAGGCTGCTCCCGTCCTAGTCTATTTTACTACGAGGCCTTCCCGCCTTTTCCCCCTCTCCCCCTGATGCGTTTGGGCCTTTGGGGGGTCCCTTGTATAATATTAGTCACATCAATCCATCCCCATCAGTCCCCCTTCATCAATCCCCTCCATCAATATCCATCCCTCCTAGTGATTGAGTCCTTAGTGATGTCCGCGCCATCAATCCTTGGTGGTGGTGGCCGTCTCTTGGGTGTTGAGTCGTCACTGTCTGGCTCTACTGGTTTTAGCTCCACTGGTACTCCTGGTACCTTAAGCGTGAATAGTGGCAACTCGTTGGGGGGTCCCAACAATATAAGGGAGTCGTTGGGGGGGAACCCGGACCTTTCCTTACCTTTAGGGCCTTCCCATACGCCTTTTATGTCGTCGTCGTCGTCGTCTTCGGTGTCGCCCCCTTTTTTTGGTGCTGATGATCAGCGATCAGCGATTTTTTCACATCAGCAGCAGCAGCGAAGCAAAAGCTTGATAGAGGCCACAGAGGAGGAATTAGCAGCAGCGTCGCAAACTTCCAGCACCACGAACGCGCCTTTCCAGAAAATCGTCGACGCGTGGTCGCCAGATACCGTGCTCTACAAAACCACACCCTCCGCAGAAACGTCGCCGGCGTCAACGCCGCAGTCGGCGCACGCAAAACGGAAATATAACCACGCAGAAGACGCGTACGGAATATGGGCACGGGCAACAGACGAAGAGAGGTGCGCCGTCTTAACGGAAATCAACGTCGCACACGACGGACGGGAACTTCACGACACCGTCGACTTCACGCTCTTCGAAGACGTATGGGCAAGCGACGAAGCAGAACCACAAGTCATGGCCATGGCGGCGGCAAGAACGCTCATAGCTAGAGGAGACCTGGAGGAGTGTATTCACTTCGTGCGACGTCACCCCGAGTCGACGCTTAAGACCCAAGCGCACTTCGCGCCAGGTTGCCAAAGCAGCATGCCGTTCCGGACAGTGCATGGCAAGCACTTGCCGGCTCCATATCTGAGGCCGCAGGTTCTACTCAGGCACGTGCTTGACAAGTACGCTCACGCGGAGAAGGGACTTGGGCTGGAGCTCGTCCGCGCAGTCATTGCCGCGAACGTGTCCGTTGTCGAGCAGACGTTTCCTGTCGAGCTAGTCAAGCATGGCGAGGAATTTGACCAGTACTTCGACGCAGGCACTGCTTTTGCACACGCGGTGCGTTGCAAGGCATCGACGCAGGTCTTGGAGCTGCTCATTCGAGCGAACCCGAACCCGGCGCATCAAATGGTGCAGTGCAGAGACTTCTACGGCGTGAATGGCAGGTACCGTATGCCGCTGAACGTGCGCTACTTCCTCACTTCCGGAGGTGACAGGATGGTCGCAAGGACCACGGAGCTGGCACCCTGGCAGATTGCTATCGCTTTTGGATTTCAACCTGGCGTGCTGAGATGGCTCGTTCGCCAATGGCCTGAGAGCTTTAGCCGCGCATGCGCCACCGAAAGGACCGATGGAAGGCAACTTCAGAGCAACGATCCATGGGACACGAATATGCTTCGCGTGTCGCGGTGCTCGAATCCTTTCGATTGTGCAAAGGTGCACCAGTGGTTTATCACGACGTCTTCGACGTACTCGCAGTCGCCTGCTGAGATGAATGAAGTCTACGAACTTTGCCTGGATTATGCACCACCGACCGAGTCGGAAAACTCCGCCAACCACGACGTGATTGCCCGTCGGCTCGACCACGTTGAGGCCTTCCTTGCGCAGATGCCGGATGTTGGTGCGGCGCTGGATGATACGGACACGATCAAGACTCGCGTGGAATCTATCGAGGTGTTGTGCCGAGCGATGGAAGATCGGCGCATGGAGACTGAGGCATTTCGTGATGAATCGAATAGCGTCAACCACGACGCAATTGCCCGCCGGCTCGACGTTGTTGAGGCCTTCATTGCGGAGTTGCCAGATGTTGATACGGCCCTGGGTGATACTGACACGATCAAGACGCGCGTGGAATCCCTCGAGATGCTTTACCAAGGGATGGAGCAACGCCGAGTTGAAGAGGATGTTCCTACGAACAAACTGTCTGCGCAAGTTGAGCAGTTGCAGGCACGACTGGAATCCGCAGAATCGCGGCTGCTTGCATCCGTTCAGCAGCAACGTGATGCTCTGGATAAGCAGTTGCAAGCACGCACGGAGGCTGCGGAGAATGTTCTGAAGGAGCAGCGCCAGATGATCGATCGGCTCGACGCGCGTGCGGTAACCACAGAGTCCCGCCTGACGGCACATGAACAACGACAAATTGCATCCGGCACTGACTACGATGCGATTGCTCGCCGTCTCGACGTCGTCGAGGCATTTATTGCAGAGATGCCGGAAGTTGATGTGATGGGTAGCACCACATTAACTCTCAAGGAGATTAAGGAGATGGTTCATCAGCTGGATACGCGTATGGATCACTCACAGGAGAAACAACGCGAAATGGGCATAGATCACGAGTCGATCGCTCGCCGACTTGATGCGGTGGAGGCTTTCATCAAGGAGCTGCCAAACACAGCCACGCTCGCGAATGCTTTGGGTAGCTCCGATAGCATCAGCACGCGCTTGGAATCCGTGGAGGTGCTTTGCCGAGCGATGGAAGATCGTCGGACTGAGGCGGAGGCTTCCAAGGACAAAGCGAGCGACGTGAATCGCGACGTGATTGCCCGTCGACTTGATGCGGTGGAGGCTTTCATCAAGGAGCTGCCAAACACCATGAACACGCGCTTGGAATCCGTGGAGGTGCTTTGCCGAGCGATGGAAGATCGTCGGACTGAGGCGGAGGCTTCCAAGGACAAAGCGAGCGACGTGAATCGCGACGTGATTGCCCGTCGACTTGATGCGGTGGAGGCTTTCATCAAGGAGCTGCCAAACACCATGAACACGCGCTTGGAATCCGTGGAGGTGCTTTGCCGAGCGATGGAAGTTCGTCGGACTGAGGCGGAGGCTTCCAAGGACAAAGCGAGCGACGTGAATCACGACGTGATTGCCCGTCGACTTGATGCGGTGGAGGCTTTCATCAAGGAGCTGCCAAACACAGCCACGCTCGCGAATGCTTTGGGTAGCTCCGATAGCATCAGCACGCGCTTGGAATCCGTGGAGGTGCTTTGCCGAGCGATGGAAGATCGTCGGACTGAGGCGGAGGCTTCCAAGGACAAACCGGATGTGAATGTGTCTGCACTTGTCGGGCTCGTTGAGCAGCAGCAGGCACGATTAGAATCCGCAGAATCTCGATTGCTTGAATCATTTCAGCGGCAACGCGACGATTTGCAGCACGAAATGCAAGCACGCGCGGATGCAAGCTCGGAAGCTGCGGAGAGTGCTATGAAGAAACAGAGCGAGTTGATCGATCAGCTAGATGCGCGTGCTGAGACTGCGGAGTCGCGCGCCATCGCATCGGAACAACGCCGCCATGTCCACGAGCAGCAAATGCAAGGAAGGACGGAGGCTGCGGAGAAGGCTCTTAAAGAACAGCGAGAGGCGATCAACGAGATGCAAGCGCGTTGGGAGACCGCCAAGTCGCGGATGGATGGATTCAAAGAGCAGCGCCACGAGATTGAGCAGCAAATGCAAGGTCGTGCGGTAGCAGCAGAGGTTGTGATCGACGAGCTTCGTGACAACATTGATGACTTGCAGCAGCAAATGCAGGAAGGCGCGTCAGTCACAGAGAAGGTGCTCAAAGAACAGGGTCACACGATCAATCAGCTGAAGGCTCTTGCGGGTGCGGAGCAGTCGCACCTGGTAGAATACAAGGAGCAACGCCAAGCGATCGAGAAGCAACTTCAAGATCGCGCGGAGGCTGCAGAGAAATCCTTGAAGGAGCACGTTGCTCTGATTGAGCAGTTGGAGACACGTGCGGATTCCTCGGAGTCTTCTTTTTCGGAGGTTTCTGCTCGCTTGGCAGACTATAAGGAACAGGGTCATGCGCTCGAGCAGAAATTGCAGGGTCGTGCGATCGCGACTGAAGCGGGGGTAGAGGAGCAAGGTCAGATGATTGACCAGCTGAAGGTGCGTGCGGACACCGAGCAGTCGCACCTGGCAGAATACAAGGAGCAACGCCAAGCGATCGAGAAGCACTTTCAAGATCGCGTGGAGGCTGCAGAGAAATCCCTGAAGGAGCACGTTGCTCTGATTGAGCAGTTGGAGACACGTGCGAACACCGAGCAGTCGCACCTGGCAGAATACAAGGAGCAACGCCAAGCGATCGAGAAGCAACTTCAAGATCGCGCGGAGGCTGCAGAGAAATCCTTGAAGGAGCACGTTGCTCTGATTGAGCAGTTGGAGACACGTGCGGATTCCTCGGAGTCTTCTTTTTCGGAGGTTTCTGCTCGCTTGGCAGAATACAAGCAAAACCATCACGTGTTTGAGCAGCAACTGCACGGACGTGGGAAGGCTACTGCGATGGCACTTGAAGATCAGCACCAGACGATCGAGCAGCTACAGGCTCGCGTGAAGTCTGCGGAGAAAGCACTCCAGGAACAGCTTGCTTCATCAGACCAACAACGGCAGGTGGCTGAGCAGCGCATGCAAGGACGTGCGATAGCAACCGAGAATGCGCTAAAAAAGCTACGAGACACGGTGGATGAACTACAGGCCCGCGAGTCCCGCATGCTTGCATCCTTCGAGCAAGAACGTCAGGCGCTTGAGCAGGAATGGCAACGTCGCACGGAGGCTGCTGAGAGTAGTTTCAAGGACCAACTGAAAGAGCTTGCCAATCTCATTGAAGAACGTGCGGCATCCTCGGAGTCTCGTCTGCTTGCATCCGTTGACCAGCAACGCGAGGCGATGGAAAAGAAAGCGCAAAGTCGTGCGGTGGCAAGTGCAATGATGATGACGGATCAACAAAAGATTATCGACGATCTGAATTCGCGTTTGGAATCCGCGGAGTCGCACCTGCGTACAGTCGATCGACTTCATCAGGAGCTACAGGCGCACGCTTTCTACGCCAACGCTCAGTTGCTCGACCTTCGAAGTCTTGCGGACACCGCATATTCAACCGCCGTCTCGTTAAAATCCACAGTCGAAGTTGGAGCGTCCACCGCCTATTCGCTCGGCTTTCGTGGAATGCTCGTGCGTTTGGGGGAGTGCTTTCACGCGAATCAAAAGGCGATCGCGCAAATGACAAATCCGCGCTAAGGTGACAGATAGGAAGATTGCTTGACATCACTTCTCCACCGCCCCGCTCTCTCTCTGCAGCTCTTTATTTTTATATTATTCATTTTTTCACCATTCTTCGCCTCCTCGTTCGAGCGCTCTTCGACGGCTTCCAGCTGGGCGCGGTCTTGCCAGCTTGCGCGGCGTTCTATAGAAGCCTTCAGCCTGCCCATGTAGCCGTGATCGTCGAGGAGGGAATCCCGTAGGTGCTGCGCGACGAACGGTACTGGCAGAGGGTCCAGCCGCCTGAAGAACCCGGTGTCAGGCCAAGAGTACTTGTCCTCGAGAAAAGGGGCGCGATGCGCTATGGCTGACGTTAGGAGCACGTAGCACCAGAATTTCTCGTCATCATCTGACACTGTCAGGGACCGCGCCGACGATCTAGACACGAGTGGGAACACCTCCCACGCTGACGATGGACGACGCCACGCATGCCCGCGAGGCAGAAATGCCGCGAGCAACGCGAGAAGAAACTTGCGACAAGAGAGGCTAAATGATGGAGTATATGGACCTAGGGGTTTGTTGTATGTCTCCTATTTTCCAACACGTGGCTTACCCAAGAAATCTGCCGAAAAGTTGTCACCCTTTCTTTTTTTTCAGCACTTCAATCATTGATGCAGCCATTTTCCCTTGAATTAAGAGATTTTCTTCAGGTGTTCTGTTCGCCCAACTGTCCACCCTATGTTGGCATTGCTCCTTATATTGAGCTGGTGTCAGCTCTCTCCACCACTTCTTCGTAGGGTGTTCTTTAGGCGGTCCCTTGCCGGAATCTCCTCCTCGTCCTCCGTGTCCTTGGTCGACGGAGTTGCCACCTCCTTCATCACCGCTGTCACAAAGTCCGGCCGGGCGTGAGGATCATTGGCCAAAAGGCCACGACGTGCTGCTTCCTCACATCCTCCTCGGCGTCGTCGTCGTCGCTTCCGCCAAAGCCGGCAAAGTCGCCGGCGCCGTCGCCCTCCTCCTCCGCCTGCTGATGGTGGTGGTGCTGTGGTTGCTGCTGCTGCGAAGAGTCGTCGTCGCTGCTCTTACTTTAGAACCACCACGCGACGCTCCTCTTGCTGCCGGGATCCCGACCGGGATCCCCAAAATCGGTCTCCCCTCAAGGTAGGGTTTTGCCCTTTGAAGCCTTCCCTTCGAGGCCTTCCCGCCAACATTCTCATTCTCATTCTCATTCTCGTCGTTCGCGCGTCAGTCCTGTCCTAATCATGGCGAATAAGAATGTTCAAATTCTCGCGTCGTCATTCGACGCCTTCAAGTCTTCCTTTCAGTCGTTGAAATACGATGCGTGCTCCCGCATGATGTCCGACCTGAAGTTTGGACTGACCGGATTCACCTCCCTCCCTCCCTTCTGCGACACCAGCATCCCCTCCGCTGCCCAAGAACACATGCTCGCGCGCGACATTCTCGAACACGCGGTACTCCTGAGCGTGCATTTGCGAGACTCAGAGGGTTTCGCAAGGTCATTCACGCAACTCGCTGTGCACTACGAAGCGTGCGCCGCACTTGGATCGCTACCACCGTCACAAAAGGAACTGCCCATACTCGGACTCAACCTTCTCCGACTTCTCGTCGAGAACCGAACCGCGGAGTTTCACGCCGAACTCGAACTGCTCGGATCTGACGCCGTCAACTCGTCCGTGTACATTCGTTACCCCGTCGAAATTGAACAGTGCCTCATGGAAGGATCGTACGCCAAGGTGCTCGCTCTGCGACAGGAGGCGCCGAGCCCAGAGTGCGCCTACTTCCTCGAGGCGCTCGGGAACACCGTGCGCGAGGAACTCGCGAGCTGCGTTGAAACCGCGTACCGGTCTATGCCGCGCGCGGACGTTCTGAACATGATCGCGTGCAAACCGAACGAACTGGAGGAACTCGTGCAAACGCGTGGCTGGGGCGTCGCGGACAACGGAAGCATGCTCACATTCCCGAGGCGCGAGGCAAACGCGGATATGCAAACGTCAAGCGCGGAGAAGGAGCCTCAGCTTGAGGTGATCAGCCAGGTTCTTGCTTATGCTCGTGAGCTCGAGCGTATCGTGTAAACACGTAATAAAAGATTGTCACCACCCATGTCCTTTCACAGCGCGCTTTCACAGGGCGCGTGGTGAGTGGTATTTTGGATTTACTACTTTAAAGCTTACTAAGCTTACTGCTGCTTTCGCCGCTTCCACGCCTCCGTTAGGCTCAAGAATGCTGTCGAAGCTGCTACGATGAGGAGCGTGCCGGCTAGCACAGGCCGGTGCCACAACCAGGCCACGCCGATAGTTGTGAAAGACACTGTGATGGCTATGGTGAAGGCGATCACCGACACGCCCATATTCACGACGCCGCTGAATAGCGGGCCGAGAAGCGGTATGAAGTCTGCAAACGACGCGATCCACGTGACGGGCGAAAGAATGCACGATATGGCGAGGAAGACGAGGAAGGCGCCGAGGCCGCGCAGGAACCACGTGCGCATTGTGTTAGCGCTTACCTCCGCCGCGATCATCTCCGAAGCGCTCACGTACCCAGACTTGACCACCGCCACGTCGCTGCGTCCACCCTTCGCTTTCCACGGCATGAGGCTTCCGTCTCGCTGCTGACGAGCAAGGATGCTGTACGTGCCGCCGCTCGGCACGCCCTCGAAGCTCACCTCCGTCGCTCCCACGCGGGCAACTTCACCTGGCCGGTAGCTCTGGAGGTGCGTCTTTGACGCGTACCACCTCTTCGGCAGGTACGCAATCTTAGCCGGGCTGGAGGTCAGAGCCACCTCGTCGCCAAGACGCCGCGCAGCCAGCGCCTTGCTGCTGTCCTGACCGTCGTCCAGCGCCGCCAGCGCGTCGGTGTCGCGCGACGCCCCCTTCGCGTCGAGCGAAATCTCCTGGTACCCGCCAATCTGTCCAACGAGCGAACGAGTCAGCTTGAAACCGTCGCCAATGCGCACGGCGGCGTCCCAGCTGCTTGCCGTGTATTGCATGTGCGTAGGGTTCTCGTGCCCCTGGGGGTGGTTGAACCGAGTTGAGTCGACGACACTTCCCTTCCACTCCTGCTTGTACGAGTACGTGACGTCCGTGACCGTTTGGCTACCCTGCTTGTGCTTCGTCTCCTTCTTGTGCTCCACCCACTGCAGCATGGACGCCTTGCGCCGCATGCGCAGCGCGGGCACGGATAGGCCGAACTCGCCGTCTGTAAGCACCTCTCCCACCGCCTTGCCAGTGAGGTGCACCAGCTTGCCCGCGTCTCCCGCCTCCGGGCGCTCCGGCTCTCCGAGCTCAACCACCTCTTTCGTCGCCACACTTAGCGTCTCATACCTCTCGACGGAGATTCCCTCGTTCCACCAGAGCAGCGCGATGGACCCGGCGAACATGAGCAGGCCGAACGCCACGGCGGCGCAGGGGTTGCTTCCCGAACCACCTCGTACTCCCCGGCCGTTTCCTGAAGGCGTGTACGAGTACGAGCGCGTCGTGAATGAGTCCATGTTGGCAATGGGAAGGCTGGCTGCCGCACCCGCCTCGAAGGTCTCCGACGAAGGAGTTATCTTGCACAAACAACAAGTAGCACGCAAGACACGAGCAAGGCACAAGAGCAGGACGGCAAGGCAAGGCACGGACAGGCACAGGCACAGGCAAGTCGTCGGCGGATGAATGCGGCGGAACGGTGAAGCTGAATGCGGCAAATGCAAATGGCGGGCCCCGGGCGATTCCAAAAAACCTCGGGTCCATTTTCTGAAATCTGGCTCGGGATCCGCCGTTGTCCACTATAGACTACACAGTAAATTTTACTTCTTGCTGGTACTTAAGGTCGATTCCATATTTACAAATAGGGAAACATCCCACAGACAGGAGTCGGCAGAGCCCAAGGCAGCGTCCAAAGTCTCGTCCAAAGATCGTCCACGGCGGAAGGCCGAAGGCAGGACCACCGGCGTACGCCAAGCCGTGTGCACGAATGTGTCCAATTGAAGTGAGTCGGCTATCAACGCCGTTTCTGCCAGCATGCGCCATGCGGGCGTGCGTGCCGAGAGGTTAGTTGGATGGTCCGGACGTTGGGAAACCAAAACCCAAACCGGACCCCAAAGGACAGGCCAGCCATGCACCAAGCAACGGTGTATCCCCCAAGGGTGGGTGAAAGAACAAGGGGGAGTTTGTTTGGCCGAGGACCGTTTCACCCTCGGCCCCTCCGCCCGTTATTTGTTCGCCATTCCCGGCTCATGCGAAAAACTGAACATGTCACGCCTCCTGCATGTGTTCGTGAGTGAGTGCCCAGTGGTGGTTCGGAGTAGTCAGTGCAGCTTACTTCTTTTGCAGGCTTGTATGGTACCTTGGCTCCTTTCGTTCATTGATTGGCTCGCTCATTGATTCGTCCTCATCAATCACTGCACACGTTGGTCGGTTGGTCCTCATCATACCTGATAGATTGGCAGCGCGCAGGCGTTTGTTGATTGGCTCATATAAAACAGTATACCATAATAGTGGTAGTAACGAAGATGATGACGACGAATGTCAGGAACATGCGATCGATCGTCACGGCGTCATCAGCCGTTCTGGTCGCTCTGCTTGCTGTCGTCGTAATGCTCAGTGCCGTGAGTGGTGTGAGCGCAGACAGTTCGACGACGACGACTTTGACTTTGACTTTGACGTCGTCTCATAAGACGACGAAGTACGTTGATGAATATAAATCAGGCTACTACGGTGATGAATACAAATCAGGCTACTATCCCAAGTACAAGTGGTGGGCGCCGTGGACGTTGAAGTACAGCAGCAACAAGTACAACGACAACAAGTACGACTCTGGATACGACTCTGGATACAGCAAGTACGGCTCTGGATACAGCAAGTACGACTCTAAATATGGAGTTGGGCCGTACTATGGGAAGCAGTACGAGCAGGACGAGCACTACCCGTGCGACACGTTCTACCCCAAGCCGAAGTGGTACTCGCCGTTTACATGGAAGTATCGCAAGTATGCCAAGTTTGACTACTACTCTGGTCCTTGCGAAGTAAAGAAGGAAGAACACTGTCTTCCCTTCTGGGGAAAAGATCTTCCTCATGATGCGAGTGAAGCTACTTGGTACACCGTCACTCACGCTTCTGGTGGTGGTGGGTGCCATGGTGGTGCCAAAAATGGGTGCGACGACGACGACGACGACGACGACGACGACGACGACGACGACGACGACGACGACGACGACGACGACGACGACGACGACGACGACATGGGTGGTGATGCCAGCACGGGTGGTGATACCCGTCGTCGTCAGCTTCTCAACCGTCCTAACCCGCGGCCCCTATACGAAACTCAGTACTTCTATGCGAAGTCAGAAGCGCATGGCTTGACGTTCACTCTCACGAATCACTACTACTACAATGAAAAGTGGGTATGTGCGATTGACGATATCAGCCGCAAGAGTGCAATTTGTACGATGGCTGGACACTTTGGAGGAAGCTATTCTACACCTGAAAAGTGCATCCTTACGTTTAAAACGCATCAAAAGGGTGGAAAGTGCATTCCACACCACATGGCACTCGACTGTGGGAAGCCACCGTACGTTGAAACGAGCAAATTCAGCAAGATTGACTACCGTGACATTCCCCACAAGGACATCACAACAACAACAACAACAACAACAGCAGCAGCAACAACAACAACAACAACAACAACAGCAGCAGCAACAACAACAACAACAACAACAACAACAGCAGCAACAACAACAACAACAACATCCTCAACACCGCCACCGCCACCGCGATGACAAACACGTTTTTTTTTGAAATTTCTTGCAGCCAAGAAAAGAATCACCACAGTTTGTGTTTTCTTTTGTGTGTAATCACCAATCAACTACATCAAAATTTCAACTACCTGTACATTCGAATCTTACAAAACTAGTTACACAGCAGGTGTCTCTCTACTAGTACAGTAGAACACACGGTGGTGCATCTCTATCTTGCACATGATGATGCGCAAGAAGCACGAAACACCTGATTTTAATTTTATAACATTGGCGTGTGTGTTTCGAAAGAAAGAAAGTGTTGTGTTAGAAATTTTCCATCGCATTTATGTATACAATCAAGCATAAAGGATCGTCGTGTTTGTTTGATCGAGGAATCAGAAACAAAATCTGTGAATTTGTCAAGCGCCGGCCACGGCGTAGTACGCCATCGAGAGGTGGAATGCACCCGCGGATACGTTCACGTTTAATTTGACTCCGTAAACGGAACGACCGACGAATGTAGTGGGTGTCCCTTCGTCTGCCGCGGCACACGGACGTCATCATTTTCCTCGAAGAAATAAAAAAACAACCTGGGCAAACAAAACAAGTCACGCACCTTCCTATTTGCAGGATGCTGGTAGGGGAGGAATCTCGCTCTCAAAGGTGCAGCCATCAGATTGCGAAGATGATATGCTTGCAGCAAAACCAAGTTTCACCCTCTTCTCCGTGCCTAGCAGCTTGAGGGCCCACAACGGATTGTCTTCGGCACCAGCGGAAGGCCTTCGACGCTTTCTCTTCTTGCATCTGCTAAGCGCAGCCAGCTGCTTGTCGAGCACATGTGATGCCTGAGATAGCACTCGCTCCGCCTCCACGTCGCTCCTTAGCTCGACGAATGCGCTGCCGTAAAAACCGCAAGTTGACGGGTCAATCGCCCATAACACGCGCTCCACATTCACCGCACCATCGCAGCAGCGCACCACAAATTCACGCAGCGTCGATGCGCGGACGTGCAGTGGCAATTTTCCGAAAAAAATGCGGCGATTCGGGGAGAACTTTGTGCCGACGTGACTTGTGCTACCCTGCGTGAATTCCGTCTCCGACTTTGCGGTAGCATCAGTCTCCATTGCTGCTTTTCGCAGAAATGCTGGCCTCTGCTTGGGAGCCGTGTATCCCTCGGTGCACAGCGGGCATCGCAAAAGACTTCGCGAGCACTTAGGGGCGCAGGCTGGGCAAACTATCACTGGTACCTTGCACTCGCGCATCGCGCAGTGAAATTGCCCTCGATACAATGCGTAAGGTCTCGCGCAGACGCAGCATTTTGGCTGTGGTGGCTCCACAGCTGCCGCAGTTGTCTCACGTCGACTCAACACTTCGCCTGCGATCGCCTCCGCGAGCTGGTCAGATCCCATGGGCTTACCCGCAAGGTCCACCAGGTTGTGATTCTCGGGAAGCTGCTCCTGGCGCCTGTCGAATAGGTAGTTCATGCCCGTCCAATAACCGCCGGACGGGAACGTCTTCAGGTACCGCTCGATGCCGCCGCGAACGTGCGACACTCCCTGAACCTTGAAGCCGTCGTCCTCACTCGTCATCTTATTCAGCAGTGCCGTCGCCCTTTCGCATCGGATTCCTCCCGTGCAGTACATGAGAACCTCCTTGCCCTGCAGGTTTTGCTTTGTTTCCTCGGAGTTCAGCCACGCCGCAAACTCGCCGGAGTTTCGCATCCTCGGGTCCACGAGCTGCGCACCTCCCGGTGGCGGTCTGATGTGCCCCACCGCCGTCTCGTAGGCATTTCTCACGTCGACGACGACGGCGTTCGGGTTCTGTAAGCACTTGTGGTATTCAGTCGCCTCCAGGTGCGTCCCACCGTACTCAAATGTTTACCACCTGTAGTAGGTTGGCATTGGCTGCTTTTACTTTTGTATGTATATGTATTGCATGATTTAGATTTACAGGGTTACAAATTCAAGTAGGATTACGGGTCACGCACGCGCACAGGCAGCGCACTCAGAGGACGCGACAAAGAGCCGACTGCACCGCGATTTGAATCGCCGAGCTGGAAACGCACGGTCGCACGGTGCGCAGGAGCAGACTGAGGGCGCTGGCGAAGGTTCGACGCCAGCGTGACGCCCGTGCTTACCGCGCCTTGTCGCCCAAGCACCTCAGATGCGCGACTAGATGCGCGACTACTCACGACGTCATCGGGACCCGGCTCTGCGAACGGGTTCAACGGGACGGAATACTTCGTAGGCTTTGCCACGTTCGCATCGCGGAGCTTGCGCACCTGCTCCTTGGCGAGGTACACGCGATAGCAGTCCTTGCAGACGTACACCAGGTCGTATGGCTCGTAACCGCACTGGTACGAAGCTGCTCGGTTCGATGGCGCCGCGGAACCACGCAGCGCATGGTCTGGAACCACCCCGTCGTTCTCCTTGCTGCCGTGCCCGCGAAGCACACATGCGCTCTGCCGAGCGCGCGTCGGGTGCGGCAGTAGCGGCGTGTGAGGACTCGGCTCGCGCTTCACACGTCGGCTCAGTGAGTTTGGCCGGAACGGGCCGCCGGCGGGTGACAGGTACTGAATTCCTTGCCCCGCGACGCACTTGCGGAATGTCACAACGAAGCGATCCGTCAGCGCCACGGCCTTGAAGTTCAGCTCCAGCGCCTCCTCTAGCGTTGTCTGGTGGTCGGGTGCATACGGCACCCACGTCACTCCGTCGTCAGCCTGCCAGAACCATACAGGCTCGGTGCCGATGGAGCAGCCGGTAGCGCGGTCCTGCGCAATCATCCGATACGGCACGTGCCCACCAGTGCCCGTGGCTGACGCGGCAATCGAGGTGACGTCCGGGCTCACATTCTCCGTCAAATAGTTCGTTCGGACCGTCGACGCCGACAGCGGCCGCGCTCTTGGCGCGAGAACGGGCGCACTCGAGGTGGCGAATGGGTCGGTGTAGCTTTGGCGCAAGTCCTCAGACGTCGTTCCCACACCACCCACAGTGACCGTCTGCGACCTGTATTCGCGACGCTCAGCCTCGTCCACGGCAGAGGATGACGAGGTTGTGCTTCGCGGTGACTGCGCTCGAAACTCTGCGCGCACCTGCCTTTGCCGCATCATTTTGTCGAAGCCTTTCATGCCCTCGCTGCCAAGTGCGTACATTCGTGCGCGAAGTTCATCAAAAGCCTCGTGGCAGCTCAGTGAGCCGCAGTAGTCACCCTTGCATCCGCGTCCGAGCCCCTTCGAGCGTGCGGGGAGCTTCGCCGACTTTGGTCGAGCCTTGCCTTTGTTGTTCGCAGCGACGGCGAGGTCTGGTGCCTGCGCTGGATTCGAGGTTGCAGCTCTCGACGACGACGCTGATTGTTTTGACCGCAACGCCGAAGGCGCGGAGATGGGTCTGCCTGGCGCGGATGCTGGCACGTCTGACACCTTGGCCGCCTTGATGCTGACGAGGTACCACGTACCCTCGTAGTCTTTGACAAAATCGCCGACGAGGTGCGACACGAAGCGCGGCGGCTGTCCAGTTTGGCTAGGTCTGAGAAGCATGGAGTCTGCGTAGGCTGCAACTTGGCGAAGGGCATCTATAGGTTCGTCGCAGACGCTCTCCACTCCTCGGATGGTATCGATGGCGGTCGTTCCGTGCGCGTACTTCGTCGTCAGCCAGCAGCACATATTGGCAACATTTGTGCCAACGTCAACCTTCGTTGTTGGGGATGGCACACGGTCCTTGAGCGACGTGAAGGTGGTACCGCTGACGCGCCCATCTCTTCCCCAGCACACTCGCGTTACTGACGCGCGTCGTCCCGGTCCTGGCACGTACGCCTGAACGCAGTACGACTCGCCCGTTGACGAGGCTTGCACGTAGCTGATCACATCGCTGAGCGAGCACGCCCTGGCATCCGCGGAGTAGTTTCCGGACATCATCTTGATGACAGCCAGTGGCGGCAGCGGCGGCGGCTTTTCGCCGCTCTCCTTCTTGTCGAAGAGCCCGTGCTTTTCGCAGTGCCTGAGAAACCTGCCGCCGCTCGCTTTTTCCAGCAGTGCCTCGACGTCGTCCTTAGAAATCTCCGTCTGGCACTTGACAGTGTTTGCGTCTCTGGTGTCCGTGAAGAAGGCTGTCGACGTGAAGCCGTCGCACACGATCGTGAGCGGTATGGTGACACCTCTGAGGACGGGCGGGCCACCACTTTTAAGGGAAGGAGAGCGTTTGTTGTGTAGCGACGTTGACGAGCCTCCTCTGCACTCTTCTCTTTCCATGGACGACTTCCACGACAGAAGAACATCTTCGGGAAGGGCGAGTCGGCTTAAACACTTGAAGTTTCGTCCTAATAAGACCAGCGAGGCATTATCCTGCCAAGTCAACGAGGAGTAGTCCACCTTTGACAGTAACGAGGAGTACAGGCGCTGACGAGACAAATCTTGACGAACACCTGATGATACACCAACCTCACCATTACCATTACCACCACCATTACCAACCTCACCACCACCACCAGCTGCACCCTCACCATTACCAGCAGGCCCCCCTTTTAAGTTCCTTGAAGACAACAACTTCCTTGAATTCATCTTCATGGATCCAGTGAGAGATGAGGAAGATGACAAGTGTAAGTGGGATACCAATGATTGTTTTTTAAAAAAAAGAGCGAAACGAACACGAACACGAACACGAAAATCCCGGGACAGGTCACAGGCCGTCTTAAGGTAAGGAGGGGTCTTAAGGTAGGGCGAGGAAGACTTATTACCCCCGGGGGGGATTTGGTCAAACCCCGAGTAAAAAGTTGAGGGCAACGTTTGGGTGGGCCCCAGGGGGAAGGATGCGCAACGCAAACTCGCAAAGGGGGAATCCCACTCGTTTGTTTCCCACTCGTTTCCCTCTCGGCCTGCGGTTTCCTGGACTTACTTCCTACGGGGCAGTACTGGGAACCCCCCTGCCTATCCCGTCCTTTGGATTGGGTACGACTGTGCGACGATTTGAGAAGTAGTAACTGCAACTAGTCTTACACGAGATGTGTAATTACAGGTGGGGGCGCCCAACGATGAACGGATCGTTGGCAGGAGGTTGTCGTCGCGGTCGACTTCTCCATTTCCCCATGCCTGGCAGGAACGGCAAAGCCGAGCGTGCCAGACACAGAGAGGGAGAACCAGCTGATGCAGCGGAACGCGCAAAAGATGGCCGAGCTGGGAATCTTCGTGGCGAGCCGGTCACTCGCCGCCGCGGCTTCGCCGCCGCCCCGGGTACATCCGACGAAACAGCCTAGCAGGCGACAAGCGGGACCGGCGGACGTGACGCCGGCGCGGTCGTCGTCTCGCGTGCGCAACAAACCGGCGCCCGTCTACTTCCTACCCGAATCCTTCGAGGAGGAAGAGCGGGCCGAGAAGCGGGCACGGGCGAGGAAGGGCACAGGCGTGAGCTACAACCGCAGTACGTCTTGGCCGCCACAAGCTGACGCGCGCGCGGCAGCGGAGGCGGCGGCCAAGACGATGAACGCCCTCGACAACCCAAGCTTCTGTAAAATCATGCTGCCAAGCATGGTCGCCGGCGGCTTCTGGATGGAGGCGCCTCAGGGGCTGCCAGCTCACATGCCCCACGGCGCGATAGCGTCCAAGCATTCTTCCTCGTGCGCCATCCAGACGTGCCGCACTCCGAGCGCGAGAACGTGGACGACGAGGATCCGCCCGAGTCCCTCTCGCCCTCCGATCCCGCAGACGAGTGGCGCGTGGTGTGGCTTGTGCGGAAAGGCGACGGGAAGATATCCGGGGGTGGCTTCAGCGGGGGTTGGCGCGGGTTCGCCATCGACCTGAAGCTCGCCGTCGGCGACGCGGTCGTCTTTGAAGTGCTGCCGGGGCGCCGCAACGGCATGCTGGCCGTGCAGGCGCGGGTGCACCGAGCGAGGGATCCCGGTTCCATTAGGCCCTCCTCGGAGATGCTGCCCAGCGCCGGCGACAACGACGAGCCCGCCGGCGAGGACTACGGCTACACCACGGCCGCGATCGAGTCGCGTGGCGGAGGCAAGCGGCGCAAGATCAGCGAGGCCGAGCTGCTCCTGCGCGAAACCGGCTCGATATTCGCGAGCGGGGTGGACCAAGGAGCCGCGACGGACGAGGAGGAGGAGGAGGAGGAGGGCGGGAAGGAGGCGAAAGCGCATGGCGAGAAAGTCAAGAAAGCCCTCGTTGGGGCGAAGCTGGCCACGCCCAGCGCGGGTGGCGGCGATACGGGCCGGGCGCTGGTCGGCCGCCGGGTCGGTAAGGTGTTCGAAGGGGAGATGTACGGAGGAACGGTGGCGGCGTTTGACGCCAAGGTGCGCTGGTACAGGGTTGACTACGACGACGGGGACGTGGAGGAAGTGTCCATCAGCGAGCTGCGCGCTATCCTACTACAGTAGTCATGTAGTTCAATTGTTTTTTCAAAGGAATAATAATAACGATTTTTAAAATCTATTTCACCTCAATCACTCGGGAAAGTACACGCGCACCGCCTCGCCAGCGTCCAATTTCCTGTATTCGTCTTCAATGTCATCTTCGTCGTCAAATATGTGCAAATCGCGCAGGGCGGGTATAGGAGATTCCTCCTCCTCCTCCTCCTCCTCCTCCTCCTCCTCCTCCTCTGCCCCCTTCTCCTCCTCGAGTCGCACTCCTCTCACATCCACCTCATCTGCAGCAGAAGTGGGAGAACGTCGCGCCTTGCGTAATGCTCTGCGAAGACGACGGCGCATCGTCGCGACGTTATGGCGCATCGTTGACACGGTGCTCGTCGCCTGATCCGCAAATTTGTCCGCCCCTTGACGCACGTCTACCGCGAGCTCGCGGCCAAGCACGCGGTACGTCCGCGTCGCGCGAACACGCCCCTCACGGCTCACATCAGGAAATTCGACGTCAGCCGTGGGACTCTCAGGTCCCTCAGGTGAGGAAATGGATCGCCGTCCACGTGGAACTTCGCACCATGCACCCGCACCGCCGGTGTGCGGCGCGATTGCAAGCGCGCGTGCGAGCTGTGCCGCGGTGGAAGCAGCAGCAGCAGCCGCCGCTCCCGTGTACTCATTGTCCATTTCGGCTTGTTCATCCTCATGGTTGTCGTGCTTATTGTTCAACTCCAGCTGGAGATACGCCTCAACGAGCACCCTCACATCAGTCTCGCACTCTGGCCCGCCACCAAGGCGGAACCAACGGGATCTTTCAAGATGCTCTTCCTCTTCCGTGGAAAGCACGCGCGTGAGTGCGACGGAAGAAGTCGAATGGTATGCACGGGCCAGAGCATCCGCCGCTCGCAAAGCGACATCCTTTCGCAGTTCCGGCGCAATGCTCGACGAGCCGCACTCGCGCGCACGCCATGCTGCAATCCAAGAAGCCACGTCAGAGAAGGCGTCGAAGAGAGCGATCTTGCGCCTTGTTGGCTGACGCGGTGCTGCTTGGTGTCGCATGTCGCCCGTACCGTCAAAATTCGCCGAGCACTCCGCCAACCACGTGTCCTCGTCAAACCACCAGCGCATCGCATCGGGACGTCGCGCATGGTGAACAACCAATGCGAGAAAGAGGACGCCAACGCACATCGCCCCGCCGACACCAACCACCGCCCAGAGCATTGTGCCCGCTACATACGAGATTGTCGTAGCGAACGAAAGGCTTGCGGTGTCGATCCATGCGTATGGCTGGATGTGCACTCCACCATGGCCAAATGCAAGAGAAAACAGGTCAAACACCGTGAGAGGTCCAGCATGTTCGTCATCAGCTGCGCCGTGCACACCACTCATCTCCGTAACAGCTCGCAGCGCAACGTGTGCAATGACTAGAGCTGCGGTACTTACCACGAGCAAGTGAGCGAGATCACCGCTCGCGCGCCACATGGTTCGAACGTACCAGCCAAGTGAGTCGTGCCTCGACGTGGCGCACACAGCCCTCGCCAGGCACACGATCAATGTGAGCATAGCGAACATCCTGTGCGCAGAAAGGGTGCCACGCATCCGTCCGAGCTGCGCGTAGAATGCCTCAAGTCGCCGGGATCCATCGGGATCGATGTAGCCGCCCTTCCATACCTCTGTAACGTTCTCAACCGATTGCTCGCGAGCGTGCATCCAGGAACGTGCTGTGCCATTTACCACTCGGGAATCGTAAATTCCAGGAAAAGTGCCGTCACCCGCCTCCGACACGGCGTAACGGCTCAGTTCGAATCGGTATCCATACCACAGGGAAATCGTGAGAATCTCACACACAGCACAAACTGCAAGACCCCAAGGAAAGCGGCGAAGCGAAGCCGCAGGCGCGCTGAGTGGGCTGATGCTCCGGCCATCATTTTTCGGCTGGTATGCATTCCACGGCGCGTAAGCGAGTGAGCGCATGCGAGACACCATCCGTGCATGTGCAGTGCGAGCCTCTGAAACGTACTTCAGCTCGACGACTCGGCGCGTTAGCACAAGCGACGTTGCCGCATGCAACGTGCTCGCCACGTCTACAATCACCACAAGAAGCATGAGCAGCTCGAGTACATGTGCCCAAACCCAACTACGGCTGCTTCGAGTCTTTCCGCCATCGAACGTGAATACATCAGGGAAAATGTCCACGAATTGGCGGTACTGAGATGCTCCCGTCTCGAGTACGTGCTCGGCAACCAGGCTCACATGCGCGAGTACACGGGCACGGGGAAATGACACGCAAAAATGGACGGTAACGGCGCTTGTCGCATTATCAATATACCCGCCGTCGATTAGGTTCGTATGCAGGGCAAGAGCACGCTGTCGAGTCAGCTCCTTAGGGAAGTACACAGGATAGGCAAAACTCTTCGGAGTCGGTAGACGATCGCTCGGGCCATTCAGGAAAGCGTGCGGGAATTTGTGCCCATCCCTCGTGGTATTCCAGTCGTAAAGGCGAGCTGTTTCATTCGCCGCGGCGATGGTGGACTGAGCTACCGCGCCGTACGACGGATCGTCGACATAGTTGATGTCAAATAACGAAGATCCTAGCGTGTAGGCAGGGTCCTGGCCGATCGCGTTGTACGTCTGTGAACCGTCGCTGTACGGCGAGTACGATTGAGTACACTTCCCGTAATCTTCGTTTGGCCCGCCTCCGCCTCTGCTACTGCTGCCGCCGTCGCAAATAGAATTCCTCCTGCGTGTGGCAACGAGAATTCCACCCACCAGCGTACCACGACCGTGAACGATCTCACGGCGTGCAGGCTTTGAAACCGCTTTAGTCGAACCAATTACAAAAGGCGCGGCGTCCGCGTCTCCCAGCTTAAGATCTCGAAGCGACGAAACATCCCCATGACGCGCTGCAGTTTTCTGGAGATTGTTCCGCATCGCGCTTCGATGCAGATCGAAGGCGGCTCTTACTGGGCGGAAGAAAGAAGGTCGATATTGCCGTGCCGCTGTCGACGAAGAACGCTCGTGGCCAGCGTATTCTCGAGCCATTTCACGAAGATCTCTTGCAAGATTCTCGATTTCCGCGCCACTGCTAAGAAAATCTGAAACCAGTCGGTCCACCGAGCCCGTTTGCCATCTGCCGCTTGCATCGAGCGACGATGCAAGTCGTGCGCCAGACATTGCGCGTGCTTTCTCAAGCGAGTCTCGAGTTGCTTGCTGCGCCGCATCGATATATGAGGCAATTTCAGACGCATATCTTTCCTCGAGCGCTTTGACATCAACCGCCGGCGGAATGCTGACACTCGCAACGGTGAGACCTAGCTCACGTGGAATACCATCGCCAGTGTCAGGCGGCGCCTCGACGTCTACGTAAAATGTCACCAAAGCCTGATCAGTCCTGTTCGCGATGCCCGTTGCACTCATGATGACGACTGTATTATCGGAGGGAACTGACCCACTTAGTGATCCCCCGGTGAAGAGTTTGTATCCTGCAGATACCAGCGCTTCTGTCACTGTCGCACGCACGGTCACACCGGCAGCACACCCATCATCGCAGGCAAAGGAATCTACGATACCAGGCTCGAAACCGATGCTACCAAATACCCCTAAGGAAGAAATCAAATAGCTCCCATTGAGGCGGGCCACCCTCACGACGCGAACGGTGCGCTTCACCAATGCCGACGGAAGCACTGGGGCTGAGGCACCGGCAATTGCGGCTGCTGCATCATCGTTGACCCTGTACGTAAAGTGGTAGGTGCCCGGGAAGCACGCTCCCGCGCCAGCCGCCGCAAGAGAGCAGCGCAGCTCGACAGCCGCCTGCGGAACGACGCTACCGTCCGCTTCACGTTGAGCTGGCATGGAAGGCGCAATCGCCGAGCTCACGTCGAACGACGTGCCATCAACGTCCGCACGAGCTGAAATGCCACACGATGCCTCGCGTTCTACGGCGGGTGTTGCAATGCAAGGAAGCAACGAGTTGGCACCTTCGTCGAGTGGCGTGATGTATGCGACAGTCACATGGTCGGCTCCGACGAGATTCAGATCAATCCTTGCTCTTTTGGCGTTGGTGCGAGCGGGTGCCTGCGTTGAAGCAAGCGTCTTTGAGACGGTGCACAGCCGCGTAGAAGGATCATACTGCATACCTTTCTCGCACGGATCAACAATCGTGACATATCTATTCGCCTCAGCGTATGTCGGCGGATCGGTACCAAAGTCACGCACGGTGAACACGATTGTAAATGTAGTTCCGACAGGAGCACTCGTGTCGATGCCACAAGCCGCCATCCCCGGATTTACAAATCGGAATTCAGCGCACGTCTGCCCTAAGCACTCTTCAGGTGCACATGCAAGAACTTCTGACGCCAAGTCTGCTCCTTTCGCGGAGCGTGCCACAACGCCAGGTTCGCAATGCCGGTCCACATGATTCTGAGCACCGGTGCATTTTCCGTACCCGGAATAACGAGGCAACTGCACGACAGCATTTGACCCCACGAGCTGCAGTGTCGGAGGTTTGGGCTGCGGCACGCTGAGCATCGACAATAACGGCGAGTCCAGCGATGTCCTATCACCCAGCACAATCAAAATGCGAGACACCGTTGCCGTAGCACCACCTGAGTTGCTGACTTCGAACTGAATGTGGTAAGATCCCGCCTTGTTGGCATCAAGAAGGCACCCTGCGAGACCACTCGCGGCAAAAAGTTTGCCGCAAGCACGCACGAACGGCGTGATGTCGCCGTCGACGTCGTCGTAAGCTTTCACACCCATGTCACACGGATGGGTCGGGGTGGGCACACGCCCAGCGTGGCATTTCCGGTATCCCAAGCCAGAAGCCAAGCGCACTTCGCTCGAGCCGAGAAGACGCAGGGATAGCGATGATGCTTTTGAAACTTGCGTGGTGGATGTACGAAGCGTCTCGATGGGAAAAGATCCAACTGTGAGACACGATCCACGCTCCCCACACTTACCATTGCTGCACAGAGGTTCTGATCCACAGCGTGACACGACATGCACAAATTTTGTTAGACAGCATGCCACATTTCCAGCCGAATCTACAGCAGCGTACGTAACTTCAAGTGGTTGTTCCGTGGGCTGTGAGGTGGACACAAGCGCCGCGCCAGATGTGAGGATCGTGCAAGCTTTCCCATCGCCGCAGAGACCATCCACATCATCGATGGCACGAATGTCTTTTGTAGCAACCCAACTTTCTCCAACGACGAGCATCTCATCGACAGAACTTTTACCTGGCGAGCTTGCAAATGCGAGCAGCGGCGGAATCGTATCAGCCTTCCCCAGAACCGCTTTGGCGGCGGCGGCAAGTGAAGTGCTCGAAGCTGCCGATAATACATCATCCGCGCGCTTCGGCAGCTCCGCCAGTGCCGATTCGAATAGGGGAACCTCGGCGCCAAGTGACAGTACGCACTCACCCGTCGGCAGAGAGCAGTACGGCATTGACGTATCCAGGCACACACGTGCTCCTACATTGAGCGCCTCACACGCATCAAAGATCTCGACAATTCGGGACGCCGAAGTTCTCGATCCACGCATATCGGTAGCCTTGTACTCGACGACGTATACTCCCACCGCGTACGGCGGCGCGCTCGCCAGGGTAGTCGATGCCGAAATTACAAGCGCGCTGCCCTCAGCATCGACAGCTCTGGCACCTTGATCCACGTACATCGCTATCGAGGAGGCATAAACGCGCGACGGGCCAAACACGGAGATCAATGGCGGCAAGCCTTCCCGCACGCCTGGACTGCCGGGTGGTGGTTTAGGCGGTGCCACATGCAGATCTTTGAGGTAGATCGGCGTGGCAGCGAACACCACCGGGTCAGCACCGAGCTCGGGGCCCAGAACGTCAACACCAGCCTCGGCGAAGGCACGGGACATATCGCCCGAGCTCGATGCCGCTGATAATGCGGAGGCGGTCTCCTGCGCGTCTGCCGTGCTTTCCGTCGTAAGCTGCACCCGCACTTGCACAGTCGTCACTTCCGCGCGCACAACAGACAGGACGAGCACGCGATCTACGTTCACGCTTACGACTGCGGCGACGGCCTGCACAATGCCCTCAAGCCATCCAGCATGGAGCACAGCTGGCGCATTACTCAGCGTTAGTGGGAAACTCAGCGCGAATGCGGCGGGAGGTAATTCAGGCGGCGGCGGCGGCGGCGGCGGCGGCGGCGGAGACGGCGGCGGTGGCGGCGGAGACGGCGGCGGCGGAGACGGAGGTGGAGAAGGCGGCGGCGGTGGCAGCAGCGGCGGCGGTGCTGGCGGCGGCGGACTCGGAGGAGTGGCGGGGGGGCTTTTCGGCGGTGCCGGTGGCGGGCTTGGCGGTGGCGGGCTCGGCGGCGGAGACGGCGGTGCTGGCGGCGGCGGTGGCGAGCAATTGCCCATCGTTATGCATGTTGCTGGCGGCGGCGGCGGCGAAGGGGGGGGCGGTGGCGGCGGCGAAGGGGGCGGGCTCGGCGGCGGCGGGGGCGGACTTGGCGGCGGTGGTGGAGGAGGTGGTGGATTTGGCGGCGGTGGTGGGCTGAACGGGCTGAGCGGTGGCGGAGGAGGGGAAGGCGGCGGCGGCTTTGGAGACGGGGGTGGCGGAGCATTTGGCACAGGCGGCGGCGGGCTCGGCGGCGGCGGACTCGGCGGCGGGCTCGGCGGCGGGCCTGGCGGGTTCGGCGGCGGCGGGCTCGGCGGCGGGTTCGGCGGCGGGCTCGGCGGCGGCGCCTGGAATGTGGGAGATGAAGACACCGTCAGGCTTGCGAGGCTCGTCAAGCCAGAACTTACCAGTGCCGTTTGCAGAACTTCTGCATTTACCGCATTGAGAAGATTGCCAGCCGAAACTGCAACTGCAAAGGACGCAACCTCCACCTTGTAGTCCACGTTCACGCTTCCTGCGAGAATGCTGCGACGCCGACCGGGACCATTTGTGACGGACAGGATTGTGACGGCAGACTTGTCCACCTGAATGTTGCCGTTGCTGAGGCGCTTGGCTACACCACCGCGGAATGATGTGCGTTGTGCCTCCCCGAAAGTGGAAGCGGTGTATCCCGTGAGGACTACCGAGGAGCTGATCGCCGCCAAAGCTGGCGGAGGTGGGGGAGGCGATGGCGGTGGCGGTGGTGGTGGTGAAGGTGGTGGTGAAGGTGGAGGAGATGGAGGTGGTGAAGGTGGAGGAGATGGAGGTGGAGGTGGTGAAGGTGGAGGAGATGGAGGTGGAGATGGAGGTGGTGAAGGTGGAGGAGATGGTGGAGGAGATGGAGGAGGAGGTGGTGAAGGTGGAGGAGATGGAGGTGGAGATGGAGGTGGAGAAGGTGGAGGAGATGGAGGTGGAGATGGAGGTGGTGAAGGTGGAGGAGATGGAGGTGGCGGCGGCGGCGGCGGCGAGTATGCTGTGAGTCCATAAAAATTCAGGATGTGGCGTCCAACATTTCGTGGTGGTGACGGTGGCGGTGGCGGTGAAGGCGGAAGTGGTGGTGGCGGTAACGGTGGTGGCAGAGGGGGCGGTGGAGGGGGCGAAGGAGGTGGTGGCGAAGGTGGAGAAGGAGGGGGCGGCGGCGGCGGCGACGACGGTGGTGGTGGCGGCGGCGGTGGAGGTCCGGGCCGCGAAGGCACAAGCGCCAAGACGGCGTCCGTCGTATTGCGTACCGTGACACGCACGAGTGCTGCGTAGTCCGACGCGACACGTGTGTACCACGTACCAGCTGGCACTTGTACGGTTACGTGCTGGTCAAGCGCGTCGCCGTACACGCACTGCTCCACCGGCGTACGTCGGCAGAGGCTCCACCGCGCCGCGGCTGCAAGTCGCGACGCGTCGTATGGCGAGTTGAGCAAGGCGACATTGTCCACCTCCACGTGCACGTGAATGGGGTACGTGTCCGCCATCCCGCAGTCCGCCTCGCATCCGTGTACGTTGTCTTGATATGTCCACGCCGGCGTTTCGCCTTCTTCGCAGACGTGATTTCCGCACAGTGCCGGTTTCCACGCGAGGTTTAAGATTTTGTGCTTCAAGACGTCCTCGAGGAGTCCGAGCGGCGACACCTCTGTTTTCTTCACCTTAAGCTTAGTTTTTTCCATCAACAAAGCGGAGGTTCCATACGAATACGAAGAAGGCCAGTCATGATTATTACTTGGCTTAGGTGAGGCCGTTAGCAGCATCAGATGTTTTCGAATATCACGCTGAGATGTGATTCCACTAGCAAGGTCGGCCGAGGAACCCGAAGATGACGAACCATACCCTCCTGATGCCGAAGATGCACCAGCTCCTGATGCCGAAGAAGAAGGCCGAAGTCCTTGATATAAAAACAGATACACAACCAGAAACGTAATTAATATGCGCAACAATGAGAGCCAGTAGTAAGACGAAGCGCGAACATGACTCAATAGGGCACCGACGCGAGACGCGAATGAACGCGCATTATTGCTGGGAGGGAACATGGATGGCATGGCGTGCTTCCGGAATGCAGAATGAAAAAGGAGGGGGAGGGAGAATAAACTTGGCGGGAAAACACTTACTTCAGAGACGCTTTGGGGGGGGGGCCTTATGGCCCGGGCCTGGGACCATTCGGCCGGGCCGCCGCGGGCCGGGAGTGTTCCAGGTGGGGATACGCCGTCGGTCGTACTATCTACGTGGCGGGACCTCGTGGCGGGCCCATTTCTAGATTCCGGGCCTCTTTCCGGCCGGGCCCATTTATTTCTCGAGAGAGATTTCGACTTGGCCGACGGCTATTGACAGCGGCGCTCAAGCAGGCGAGAAAGCGCCGAAGGGCGTCGTTGGCGCGTCGGAGGCAGAGGCGCAGGCGAAGGAGCGCCGGCAGTAAGCGTCAAAGAAGTATGGCGCCACGGGGGAAAATAAATAAAAGAGAAGAGTGAAGGTTACTATGGGGTAAAAAAGTGAAGGGCGTGCCCGAGTGCGTCTCGGCGCGCCAGACTCTTCCAAGGGGAGAATAGGTCGAGAGAAAACTCCGACCTATATCCTGGTTAAAAGTCCAATGTCAAGGAGGCACCTCGACCTATTCCATATGACAATCTGTCATATGGGATTCCAAACTACCCACAGCCCTCCATCTATATTCCAACTAACACCAGAGCCAGTGTGGAACGAGAGTCGTCCATCTTCCAATACATTATTCCTACCATCTGGGACCCATTGTTGAATGAGTCCCCATCCAACCATAAACCCTAAACTCCATCTGAACATCTCACAACCGTCACTCCCCCATGGCACAAATACGCCAAAGAAGTAACAGTGACATCCCAAAAAATTAGACGTTCAGATCTCCTCCAGAAATCAACACTTCCCTTAATCGATTGTGGTCAGCGAGACTGAGCTGTTTCGTGAAATGATCAGCCAACTGATTGCGGGTTCCAACTAGTTTGAGTATGAGATACCTATCTCGTTCGCGTTCCCTGACAGCCCTTAAACGAGTGTCCAAAAATTTAGTCCGAGCTCCAAATAATCTATCTCGAACTATGATGACAGCAGACATATTATCTTCATGTACTGTCGCTCCTTCCAATTCGGTGTCTCCAGGATCTCCAAGGTGCACCGGCACAGGAATATGGCAAAGTAAACCAAGATCAGCTAGCATTTGTCGAAAGACTACCGTGTCATCTGTCTCAGATGCAAGCGCTATCAATTCAGATTCTGTGGAACTTCGAGACGTTAACTTCTGCTTCTGTGACCTCCAACTAAATACTGCTGAAGATCCAATCCTATGACATGAGCCAGTTGTTGATCTTCTATCCAAATGGTCTCCGGCAAACTCAGCGTCAACGAATGCATTAAGCTTCAGGCATTCAGAAGAACTCCACAGATTGTATGTCAATCCAATGTCGCGTGTCTCCCAGTGCGCTTCGGACCCATATTGTTGCTTGCTCTCCGAGTTTGATAGTTGCCAACGCGAGCGGGGCTCGCGGGTACGCACTTGGTGCGCCTTGGTTGTCCTGTTCGCTAGTACTAGCGAGTTGCGCGCGACGCCACAGGCGAGCGCGAGGACACTTGGTTGTACGCGCTAAAAGCGCGAACAAACAAATGATGGTAGAGAAGAGAAAACCCCTGTCAAGAACCCCAACTAACCGGTTGCAAGAAGGTGTTGCAAGAGGTGGGTGCAAGGTTATCCGGTGTTGGGACCCCTCCCTCCCCCTGGTCCCTCCATGACCAGCCAGTGGAGTGGTTTTGGCGATATGGTGAGAGATGTACTGTATACGTCGTGTACTGTAAATACCTACTAAAGTTACCACCAAGTCAGTCGCCCATGCCCAGCCACTTTCCGATGTTCGTGCCCGAGCCCGCGCAATCATAACAAGCCAAGTACTTCTGCCCGCGACACACCCAGCACATCTTATCGCCGGCTGCACGTGTGGATATCGATTTCAAGAGGTATGTGGGGAATTCGTTTCGGGTGTGAGAATTTACCTTTCAGCTCACTCACTGTGGCAAGTACGTACCTGTGTCGACCATGTTCGTCGGACTCTGCAGCCTCGCGCCTTCGTTGAAGTCCACCGTCGCACCCTGCGAGGGGTTCTTGCCTGTCCCTCCACACGCGCCGCAGGCAACCATGCCCGTTCCCCCGCACGTTTGACACGGCCCACTGTTCGGCGCAGGTTCAGGTTGTTCCCCCCGTTCTCTGGCTTTTTTTCTCTCAAGGAACGCCTGTTGTTCGGGCGAGAGTCCAGCGACAGGAGTCTCACTTTTCGTATAGTCGTCTCCAGGTTCAGGTTGGTTCTCAAACGAGTGCGCACGAATCACGACACTATGAGTAGCACGCGCCCCACTAACCTTAGCACTGTTTAAGGACCGACGACCTGCATAAACGTGACGAGCCGATTGCGACGACGACGACGACCTGAACGATGAGACCTTCTTCATAGGATACCTATACAGTAGAATAAAAGATAGATCAGACCAGAGAGCACCAGATGTTGCCGTGAAGTAAAACTAAAACTACGGGAAATGACGTGCGTGACCGCGAGCCTCCCTCAGGTGTCAGGGTTGGGTAAAAAACTCATCCAGAACAGAAAAAACGAAAAAGGCTCATCCAGAAAAACACGACGACGACGAGAATACCATTAGGGTAGTAGTGCCCCATGACCATGGTGGTTGTGGGGGAAATCAATGCGGGGTATTAGGGTATTAGGGTTAGGGTATTAGGGTTAGGGTTACCACAAAACTAGGGTTAGGGTTAGGGTTTTATAATAAAACTAGGGTTAGGTGGCGGCGGCTTTGGCTTTGGCATTGGCTTTTCGTTCCTCTCCTCTTCGAAGCCCCCTTGTCCATTGTGGAGCTCCCGGACTCACTCTTCGTGCGGAATAAAGAAAGAAATACAATGACGGTGCCCAATGACGACTCCCTTCAAGGCAAAGAAGCGGAAGCTGCTGACGGTGACGGTGCTCAGAAGCGCCCGTTGGAGGATGCACCCGTTTCCGCTGACGCCACTGCACTCGAGCCATCGTCGAAACGACCTCGCTCCGACCAGGCTGCTGGTGATGTTCCTGCTGGGGATGATCCTGATGGAAATGGGAATCCCCTGCAGAAAGAAATACCATTACAGTCAGCCTCACCCGTGAAACTCGGACCGATGAAGTTTGATTTCTCAGACGATGCCGTGACGTACTTCAGTAAGCTCCTCAACGCGCAAACGCCGAGGCAAAATATCAACGAGTATGAACGCATGGTGCTCCAAGCTCTCATTGAAAACGGACACCCCAGCTACCAAGAGAAGGCGGGTGAGTCGGGTGTCAAGCACTTCCTCGTCGATAACCACCCGGAACACCCGTCGAAGTGCTTCTGGCTCGTTCGACCAGACGGGTCGCGCGAAGACTTCTCGTACCGCAAGTGCGTGCTCTCGCTCTGGCCGGAAGCAAACTTCAGCAGCGCAGGGGGTGGGGAGCGCCGCTTCTCGGGTGGCGGCGACAGGCGCCACGGCGGTGGTCGTGGTCGCCACGGAGGTGGCGGTGGCCGCGGAAGAGGTCGGTTCAATCACGGACGTGACAGGCGCCGCTAGTTGTGTGCTGTTCAGTAATGAAGTTGCACATTAGTTTGTCCAACGGTCGTCCATTCACATCATTCACTTTCACCATTCAGCCCATTCACCGGTGCCATTCACTGCGCGTTGCTTGGGCGGTGTTTTATTCTTCTTTTTCTTCGGCGTCGTGCGTGAGAGCTCCGCACGCATGAGCTTGTCACCGCCTTCGAGCTTAAGGCTTAAGTCCGGCGAAGAAGAAGAGGCTTCCGGAGAGCAGACAACACGGCTCAAGTGAAGACTGACGAGGACGGAGGGAGGCTTATGAATGCATACAACGTGCTTACGTGTCTGACCACCTTAAGGTACACACCAGTTAAGAATGACCATGATTATGACGCGCCCATGATGACAAGTCACAGATTCCGACGGAATCAGTGGTCCGAGCGAGCGGTGAAAGACAAGTCTCGCGACCGTGCTTCAAGACGACGGCAGAGACACCTGGCCTGAGATGGCATAGACGCGCATACAGGCATACCGCATACCGCATACTTTACGATGCGACCAATCACGAAGTTGTTGAAGGTGGTCAACTTCACAACTTCACTCCCATACAAGCCAAGCCGTCTAGACGTCTGTCTGTTGCCGCGAGCACGAGCACGAGGGACGACGGCGCTCCACCAGCTGATTGATGCACATGCGCATGCACACGAACACGAACGAACGATCATCGCGAGAAACGAGTGCATCCATGAGGTGCAACGTCGCTCGCTTCGCCATCAGGCAACTGACAGACGACATCAGGTCAGGCTCCTCATCATTTGTCCCGCACCCGCAAGTCTACGTCATTGTGTGTCATTCACGTGTGTGTGTGTGTGTGTGCACGGACGCCCTTGTGTGTGTGTGTGTGTGTGTGTGTGTGCCGTTAACACACACCTTCAGGTCGGTCTCTCTCACACTTCACTTTCAGTAGTCGATCATCTTACTCCTACTTACTGTCTTTTATATTTAAGTAAAAAACGTTAGAGAGCGATGGACTTCACGCGAAATGATACGCAAACTTCGTCATTTATCAACACCATGAGTCCAAGTGCACGCCTCTTACTGGAAAAACACCTCAAGCACGCAGCGGCTTCTTCCGAAGACGCGCCGACGCCGACTACTGCTGCTACGCCAACGACGACCACGACACCTTCGCCTTTCTCCGCGTCCACCACAACAAATACACAACCTGCGGGACAACCTCCACCAAGAAGCTTGGCGTCAACAACGCACACAACCAAGCAACCGACGAGGACGATGACATCTACCACACCCATGTCGGCGAGTGGATCTTCGTTCTTGTCAACAAGCAGAGACGACGACGACGACGTCGAACGGGAAACGGATCAGAAGAATAGCAGCAGAACAACAGCCATGGCCTCTTCGTCGGTTGCAAAAGTGCGGCTTGTTGAAGACCACCAACCTACAGCTTATCATACAACGGCACCACCTACAACAACAACAACAACAACAACAACAACAACAAGAACTGTGCCGCCGCTTCCGCCGCCGTCTTCGTCACCTTTGCCGCCCTCACTGGCGCCTGCGCCTTCACAGCACTCTCCCTCCGACGACTACCTACAACCAGCTCCATTTCCTCGTGGCGCGTCCATGACGACGTGGTCCAGCCCGAGCAGCTCAGGTGACACGGGCGACTTGGCCGCCTCGTTCGAATATGAACAAGACCATGACGACAGCCAAGGCCACGACTCGCTGATGCACGACACACCGTCAGAGGCGCATCAAGAGCAGGCGATCGCCACGCTCCTCGCGGACACTTCGATTCGTCAGCCTCCGTCAGCAGCTGTACGCAACGACAATGACGACGTGGGAGGTGCCAACCAAGATGACACCAACGCTGCCGCGGCACATCAACAACCTCAGCAATTCACGCCGTCTCCACCGCCGCCAACCTCGATGTCACCTGCAAGGCCACCGCACGTTGCGGTGCCTGCCGCGCAAACGCCACACACGCCAAGCACCCCGCATTCTGCACAAATCTCACTCGAGCAGCTTTACGTCGTGGATGGGTTCACACCCACGCCATCGGCGCATGCTGCCGCTGCCGAGGCACCCCCGAGAGATCACACGCCCGCCGCTGTCGCGGGGCGTCATGCCATACACGGCTACGTGCGTGAGTGCGCGCGATCTGTTCTTAAGGGCACTGTCGAGAAGCAGAGAGTTGGCATGCCGCCACCGTCGCCAAACACCAACACGAAGTCACCGTGGAGGGGTCCACGCTACTTCATGTGCATCAGCAAGACGCAGACGAGCCCGCAGAACATGCTTGGCGCTGCAACACCAAAGACGCCCACAAGCCCCGCGCGCTGGAGTGCGCGCGATGCACGCTCGCCAGGCTTGGCGTCATTGTCAGCGTACGGTGCGGTCTCCTCCCCGAATGGCGCCGAGGGTGTCGGAACATCCGCAGATGTCGCGCGTGCCATTCGACGCTTTGAGCGCGACATGCTCGCGACGAAGGGCGACCTTGCCGCGGAGCGCGCGCAGCACGATGAGCTGCGTTCGCAGATAAAGGGCATGCGTGAGGCACTTCCCGCGCAGCGTGCAGCCCTACTCGAGCGCATTGCTGCCGTGTACGGAAGCGCAACACGTGGTCGCATGAGATGCCGTGCGTGCTTCGCGGCGTGGCGACGACTTGCCGCCAGCGAAGCAGCCACCCATGCGATGGTGGCTGCCATGAGATCCTTGGATGGCGCTCTTGTTTCCAAAGCGCTAGCTCGTGACGTGCAAGCAGCCGATGCGATACAGGCGATTTACAACGCACTTGCGCCTCTCGCACGCCGCCTGCAGCCCATGGGTGCCTTTGTTGCATGGCGCCATGTCGTGGATACGAGCCGAGCTCTGCTCGAGCAGGCACCGGCCGGGCCAGCCTTTGCATTTCGACTTCTGTCGAGATTCGAGCGCGTGGCTGCCCTTGCCGCCCGCTCTGACGCTCGACGACTGCGTGCAGCACTGCGAATATTCACTCGTCGCGCGCAGCAAATAGGTGCCCGCCGCACGGCACTCGGGCAGGTTGCCGCATCGATCGCAAGAAGAAGACCCGGCAGCAAGCCACGCGTTATCTTCGCCGCGTGGCGACGCTATGCATGTCCCAGGGCTGGTGCCGACCGTGCGGCAAAAAGTCGGCGTCGATTGCTGCTACTGCGCAGCATCCATCACTGGCGTCGCATCGCACTTGCCAGCGCTCGCGAGCACATCAACCTTGGTGGCATGCGAAAAGGACGCGAAAACGAGGTGAATGTGAACAGTGCATCAGACGTTTTGAACAAGCTCAGATTCTTTCACGCGGAGGCGGCGCGAACACGTGGGAGCCTGGTTTCGTTAAAGCACGAGGCGACCGTTAAGATGGCGGCTCTCAAGGAAAAATGCAGACGGCGGCAGGAAGTTTGCCAAGGTTTAGCGAGCAACTATGAGAGGTTCAAGCAGAGATCGCGCGTGTTCCATGCCTGGCGACGCGAAACATGCTCTTTGCCGTCGGCTGCGGGAGGTGGTGGACGCGAATCTATGATGAGCATGCTGCGGCATGCATTCGCCCCTGCATCCATTTCCACGGGCGCCGCCACAGTCGTCGTGGCTGACGACGACTTCGTGTCTGCGTCCGAAAAGCCCCGTTCTCCCATCGCAACGCCCAACGAGCTGCACCTGCTTGGCGACATTGGTATCCTACGGCAGCAGCTGCGGGCGGCGGCAGCAGAGAAAAAACGTGCGCGCACTTCCCCCGGACCTGATTTCGGAAAGCCACCGCCACGTTCCACGTCGAATCTGACCTCGTCACCCACGACAAGATCGACGAAGCCGTTGACACCGCGTGGCGTTGGTGCAAAGACAACTACTGGCTATGCGCATCTGCATCGCCATCGCGAGCGTGTTCAGTAATGAAGTGTACTTTACTCTGTCCAGCGGTCGTCCATTCACACCATTCAGCCCATTAATCGGTGCCATTCACTGCGCGTTTTTGATCTATGTTACAAAACTTTACCTACACGTACAACAGGGGTGCGATAGAAAGCACCTTTACGACAAAGCTTTCATCAATGCAATTCTTTGTAAATGAGTTGTATCAATCTATGTTACCTATACGTACAAACAAAAATAAATATTCTTCTCTGCTGCGCACTCTTCCTGCGACTACGACGTGACACGGAAATCCGCTGGAACGCTCTTCTGCTTCTTAATGGCTTCATCGAAGATCAAGAGACTTTCGTCCGAAAGAGCCTCGGGATCATCATTTTCAGAAATCTTCCGCTGTTTAGGCGCCGGCTCTGCTATGCTCTCCCCGCGATGACGCGCCACGGACATCGCGTGGAATCCCTCGCACGCCGCGCAGTGGGCAAGTCCAAGTGCGCCAGCCATCGAGTATGCAGCACGTGCTAGCGAAGGCTCATTCAGCATGATCTCATGCTCGTACTCATCGCCTTGAGGTTGGTTGAGAATACACAGATAGTGCGACACCGCCTTGCACTGCTTCAGCTTCTCGTACATACCCATGCTTTCTTGCAACTCGGTCGGGTACTTGTCGCAGAGCTCCCCGGAGATATAATCAACCAAGTCAGTCAGACCCGCTTGAATATCGTCGAGGTATTTATCGCCTCCGCCTAGCAATACCGCCTTGACGAAATCCTGCAACCCTTTCACGCTTACTTTGCCCTGTAGGCTTTTACCCCCGGACTGAACCGCGCTGCCACGTACCATGAGTAGGTAAGCGACGTGATGTCGCGCGTCTACGTCGACATAGTATTCATCACCAACAATAACAGCGTGGCGCTCCGTCTCGTCGCTACTTCGTATTGCCAGTTCGCGCCGAACACGCAACAGAGCGGTGGGCTCGTCACACAGAGCGAGCAGTGCAAGGAGCATTCCCACGCCGCGCACAGATAGCTCGCCGGATACGATGATGTTCGCCGCAGAATTTGTGTAGTCCATGTAGTGCCGCATTGACTTTCGCAGAATGCGGCGAGCTGATATCGTGGTTGCGTAGTATGTCGTTGCCTCGGGCAGTGGAAGGCCGGAGCGGAACTCGTCCACCTCGCGAGTGATGAGCTGCAGCTCCTTCCACAGGACATTGACCTGCTCCTGAGTCTCGAATCGCACACGAAGGAACTTCTTGAATTGTGCGCGAACTCGGGTGCCTTTTGGGAGAAGTTCGAGGACTTCATGAGAATACGCCTCGGGCATCCTTTTCATTGCCTTCACTCCCTGCTCAGCCTCAGTTATCATCTGAGCTAGAATTCCTGCGGCACATTGTGATCCGCAAAGTCGCAGAACGAGCGCACGGGTCGCGTCACTGGCTACATTCTCGACAACTCGAGCGGCGTGTATGCTGCTGATTCGAGAGACCACGTCGACCATCATTGACAAGGTATACGGCATTTTCTCTTCAGAAAACTCGGAATCGGGATCATCAGGGAGCGGCATCTTCACTCCGTAGGTCGTCATCGCCTCCATAGCCGCGCCAGCCGTCTTCTTGTCATCCATCAGGCTCAAACAGCGAGTTATCGAGGCAGCGCCAGCATGACGAAACATGATCCCGAGGCGTATCGGGTCGTGAACCACGTCCAGAATAGACAGTCGGTCATTTGGGATGTAATTAATGACGCGAAAGCAAGCGTCAGGGTCAAGGTGCATCAGTATCCGAGACGCTTGATCCTTGTCAACGCAGAGGAGCACTTGCGCTTGGTTTGAAGGTCGCGCCAATGCCATGATCGCTCCACCAGAAACCGGCACGCTCATTTCGACGACAATCCTCCCCGCGGAGATCGGTTCCGGGCTCTCCAGCCAGCACAGACCGCAGAGTAGTCGGCCAGCGACGATAGGAGGAGTGACGGCGAGGATTTGTGCGGCAACAGCTGGATCCAAGCATCTGAGGATCATGATTGCAATGTGCATGAGATCCATGGAATCTTCTGCAATCCACTTCTTGAACACCTTCGCAGGCAGTGTCATGCTTGAGAATTCAGTCATCACCTCCGCCGCGTACTGCTGCCCAGTCCTTCGCAGAATCTCTGCCGCAGTGCGCGTGTTTGAGTGCTCCAACGTCGCTGCCGCCTGGGCTGGTAACATGCGCTTTTCAATCACTTCCGTTGCAAGTTGCGTGAGGCCGATATGGCCAATAGCTTCGTTCTCCGAGGCGAAGCTCCATCCGTGACGCAAGACCGCCGCTTCGAAGCAAGCGCCAAGGCGCTCTGGCGACACAGAATTAAGCATTGCAGCCCTCAATTCCTGCGGGAGATTGGCGATGATCGTGATGCACTGCATCTTTCCCTCCACCTCGTGCCATGCTCGATCGAGCGAGTCTGAGGCAATGTGCAACGATGATAGTCCCTCAAGTGCCTTCAAGGCATCTTCTTCCTTCATTTGGCTCACAATCGACGCAGAGGCAGCCGGATCGACCGAGTGAAGCAGGGCCGGGACAAGAGGATCCTTGTCGAGGCGAGAGAGGAGGGTCGTCGTGAATGAGCTCATATTTGTCACCAGAAGCGTGGTTCGCGCAATGTCCATCATGCTGCGACGAGCTGATGATCCAGATTCCTTTCCTGAATAGCCGGCTAAAAAGTCAGAGTGGTTCACGTTCGGAGTCATGGCGCACAGTAGCGCACGGCCAGCTCGCCTTGGCTTCATGTGCCGAATCACCTTAATGGCATTATCGATACCCATGCATCGTAGCAGAAAACCCACATGAATTGGATTTGTCATATGATCGAACAATCTCGCGACTGCGTCGGGAGCAAGGTTCTTCATGACACGCTCGACCCAATCCACAGTGCCCAAGTTATCTTTGTATTCGTCAGGCACAAGCGCAAGCATAGCATCAACCGTGGACGACTGCTTCGAAGCTCCAGAAATTAGCTGCTTCTGGAGCCCGAATCGAAGGTCGAAGAGGGGCAGGCGCGCAACGGCAGCAAATGCGGGGAATCTCTCGAGCAGCGCCGCGCGTTCCTCCTCCTCCAGTTCCATAATGGCTGCTGCAGACGACGGGTCGTGCCCACCCTCCGCCGCAAGATAGCGCATGCGGTGGTCGTGCGACGCAACGGCAAAGAATGCGGATTTTGCACCGGAGGACGCACCTGACAGCCAGTTGTACATCAGGCCTCCGTCGACGCGCTTTGCGATGTTATGAATAGCATACGTGTCCAGCAGGCTCAGGACCTTCGCGCGGTGCAGTGGAGCCATGTCGCGAAGGAGCATTTCTCTAAGCTCGTCCGTCACGCCAGCCACGCCCATACCGAGGATGTCGGCTCGCTCCGCATTCGTGAGGTGCCCGTATTCGGAAACAAGTCCTGAGCGTGCGTCCACAACAACCAGACTCGAGTCAAGCGCGCCGGCGGGAAGATCTTCGTATTCACGCACGTCGCGATAATAGCTCGTAACGCGCGTCTCAAGGTCAGTGCGAGTGTCACGCCGTCCGTGGACGTCGCCATCTGAATACGCGCGTGAGACGGCAAGCCGCATTGATTGCACAGCAGCACGCTCCGCCGCGTCCGTCGCCGCCGCAACGAAGTTGTCATTCGAAGATGGGCCGGCGCCCGGGTCGGGGCTGTCGCCGTCTCTCGTGTCGAAGGTGTTGTTCAGAAGATTCACGACGTTGCTCATGAAATATGGAGCACCACCAGACTCCTGCGCCTGCTTGGCCATTTTCCGCAGCATTTGAAAAATGACGTGCGTGGCTGCCTGCGCAGCTGCCTGCGCGGCTTCACGCGCCGCCTCAGATGCGAGTGCGGCAACGTAGTCCGCGCCGGCACCAGTCTCCGACGCCTTCTCTATTGTCTTCGTTCTGGTGAGATGCTGCTGCTCGTCGGCCACCTCGAGCACCGCCGCCGTTGTCTGGTGCGCTTGGTGAACACCCCCGAACGAGAACTCCCACGTCGCGCTGGGCCCCTCGATGTGGTTGCGAAGAGCGCGCGCTTCGACAGCCATGTACGTCTGCTCGACCCGCCGGTGCGCCTCAAGCTCACGCGACTTGTTCGCCTCCCGCCGGAGCACGACCATCTCCTGCTTTGCAGTGTCGATCTCTCTCGCGCGTTTCGCGAGGCTTTCGATGACTCGTGCTGAGTGCGCGCGCTCGAGAGCGAGCGCCGCGTCCTCTGGCAGCATATCGTCCACACGTCGTCTCGGGCTCGCCTTTGCAATCACGACGGATGGAGTCGCAGATCTTCTTCCACCACCAGACTGTGTGATCGATAGCGCGCGCGACGACGCGCGCGACAGCGTCGACGGCACCGGCGAGCCCAGGTCAGAGCGCGGCGTGCTTCGTCCTGACCATCCTCCTCCCGCGGTTGGTGCGTCAAGTGTGTCGTTGTAGTTCGGTCGCCACGTGTTCGCACCGCCCGCCGGCCGTCTTGTGTTTGGCTCCGGCGCCGTTGACGGCCGCGCCGCTTCCCACTTCCAGTTTTTTCGTGCTTGTTGGGATGTTTCGAGTTCGTCGTACTTGTTCAAGGACGTCAGCGACGGTTCTTTCGCCATGTTCGTTCCTAGCACCCACGCTTGCTTCGCCGCGCCGTCCTGTTTATCGTCTTTGGTGTGAACGACTCGAAACGTCTTTCTTCGGCCGTGCACAGGCGTTGCGCCCTGTACCTTGAGTCGTTCTCTCGTCGTGATAACTTCCGGCCTGTTTGCAATTTCTGCGACGAGTTGTCCGTTCGTGAGCATGTTTGGGTTTGCGACGACTGATTTCTCCGGTTCGTCGTGCACTCCTGGAACGACGCGTCGCGCGAAGTGCGGCACGCCGTGGCTGTTAAGCGTCGCGAGAATGTCTCTATTCAGTGAGGAGGAGGACGAGGGCATGGGAGAGGCAGGAGCAGAAGCGTGCATTGCAAGGTTCAGGTTCAGATTATGGTTCGTTGGAGAGTCCACAGCGGCCGATGACCCCCAGTTGACTTTCTTCTTGGAACCCGCGTGAGGAGCTGCGTTCTTATTAACAACGTTGTTGTTGTTATGAGAGGCGACTTGAAAAGATGAAGAAGAAGAAGAAGAAGGCGCCGCGACGGAAGTGGTTCCCGCAGGCAAGGAAGAGAGCAGGTAAGCCCCTTCTGCCGACTTCTCTCGAGAAGAAGAATGAGCATGAGCGTAATTCTGAGAAGACGCAGCACCATTATTCCCTGGATAAATGACCCCCCTGGCACTGGCACTGTGTGAGAACTCACTCACAGGAGCATGAGCGTGAGAGGAGGGCGCCATGAATAGCGAGTGGACTGAGCTCTCGAGGGAAGAATGAACAACGGCTTTGTTGGATTCCCGGAGAACGTTGACCGTTGCCAGAAGTTCCCACCAACCTCATGCATGCAGCATGGCATGGGATGGGCAAATATATAAGCTTACCAACTAGTTGGTAATGGGCACTGATTGGCAACTCACGCACGCACTCATCACGGGATCATCGGGAGGGTTGACTCTCTCGAGAGTCTGCAGAGGACGGATGGTAAAATTAGAGGTAATTGGCAGATGAGAACTAACCTTAATTGGCATGTGATGATGACCGTTGTACCCCTCTCGTTGTACCACACTCGATGTACCACACTCGTTGTACCACACTCGTTGTACCTACCACTCTCGTTGTACCACACTCGTTGTACCACACTCGTTGTACCACACTCGTTGTACCCCTCTCGTTGTACCCCTCTCGTTGTACCACGCATGACATGCCAATGGCCATGATCGTCACGACGAGCGCGCAACACACATGGACATGTATGGAGATGTAAAGTTGTACCAATCATCTCGAAGCAAGTCTTCAGCATGCGCGAGACCTGTTGGCCAAAAAAGCAGTTGATTGGGGATACCCCGTTGAATGAACTCACTGATCAGGCCGCGAACTCCCTGGGCGCGGCTTCGATCCGCCTCCCCATCCTCCCGAGGAGGCTCGGAGGACGGACGGATCATGCCGATGGCGTTGCCCGCGAACATGCGGCCTCCTTCTTGTCTTTATGGCCTTCTCTCCTTCTTCCTTATGATGGTTTTGGCCGCGAATCCTCATGGTGGTCATGGTCATGGTCGTGGGATCCATGGGGGATCGTCACGGCTGTTTCATGCGTCATGGGTCCCTGTTGCAGCGGCCTACGCAACGGCCGCCGCAGCGTCGGACTCGACCGAGTTGAAGTGCTCGCCGCCAGACTGCAGCGGGCACGGAAGGTGCGTGCGCGGATTCTGCGCGTGCGAAGCCACGCACACGGGAAGCGACTGCGCGACGGAAGTGCAGAGACCGGTGAGAGGGGCGTACCCCGGCGTGGTCACAGACGTAGAGTCCAAGAAAGCGGCCCAAACGATACAGAAGGCGAAGAAAACGCTTGGCAGGCCCGCGCGCGTGTGCCTCGTCACCACGGAATTCGTTGGGCCTGTGACGAACGGAGGAATCGGAACGGCGTTCACCACGTTCGCAATCGCACTCGCGAAGAGCGGCGTCGACGTTACCGTGCTCTTCACCATGGGCGCAGTCAGCCAGCAGGGACCTTTCAGCGACTGGGCAAAGCACTACAAGGCTCTGTACAACATCGAACTCGTCGGACTGTACCGGCCGCCAATCAAGTACATACCGCGCCACATGATGGAGTCGTACGAGGTTATGCGGTTCCTGCGCGAGCGCAACCCAGCCTTTGACGTCGTTCACACGCACGACTACCAGGGCGCGGCGTACTACAGCCTGCTCGCGAGGCAGCAGGGGCTCTGGCTGACGAACACGCCGTTCGTCATACAGTGCCACGGCCCGAACCTGTGGGCGAAGCGAGTTGGCAACGAGGAGACGATCGACCGCATCGGCGACCTGGAGATGGACTACCAGGAGAAGAGAAGCGTGCAGTGGAGCGACTACGTCGTCAGCCCAAGCCGATACCTGCTCCAGTGGATGGCGCGAGAGGGGTGGCCGGCTAACGCCAACAGCTTCGTGCAGCCGAACGTCCTGCCGTACGCAGATCGATCCAACCGCACGACGCCGCTGACGGAAAGGCAACCTGCCGTGCAAATTGAAGAGCTCGTCTTCTTCGGCCGCCTGGAAACGCGCAAGGGAATCGTCACTTTCTGCGACGCCGTCGAGCGCCTCCTGCCCAAGGTGGCGAGCGGCGAGCTGGCGCTGAAGAAGGTCACATTCCTCGGACGAGGCGCGATGGTGCACGGCAAGTTTGGCGTGCAATACGTGCAGGATCGTGCGCGCGAGTGGGGCGTGCCGTGGAAAGTCATCTCGCGGTATGGGCCGGTGGAAGCGAAGAACTACCTTCGCGAGGGCGGAAGGCTTGCGGTGATGCCGTCGCGCATCGAGAACTCGCCGTACACGGTGTACGAGTGCTGTGAGCTTGGGCTTCCCTTCGTCGCAAGCGATGTTGGCGGCGTCGCTGACCTCGTGCACCCTGAGGATCACGACGGCACGCTTTTCACGCCCGACGTGGACACGCTCACGAGCATCCTCGAGCGCGCGCTGAAAGAGGGCGTGCGGCCCGCGCGACCTCGTGTGAGTGCTCAGGAGGCGGAGGATCAGTACGTTTCGTGGACGTGGAAGCTTGCTGCATCCGTGGCGAAGAATGTCTCGACAACGGCGATGGATATGGCACGGAAGAACGACGACTCGCCGGTGCCTCCCGCGAGCCCGCTGCTCGAAGCGCGGGCACTGCCATCCACGGGAAAAGATGGCTCGCACCCTCACGTGCTGGACGACATCAGCATGCCGTCGATTGCACCCACAAGCCTTCAGGAGTCGAAGCTGCCGTTCGTCAGTGTCGTCATGACACACTACCAGCGCCCCAAGCTGCTGCAGCATGCCATCGAGGCGGTGGCACGGCAGGATTACCCTGCAGACCGCTACGAGCTGATTTTGTGGGACGACGGCTCGAAAGACGAAGAGACGAAGCCGACGCTCGACTCTCTCGAACCTTTGTTCGAGGAGCGCAACTGGAAGATTGTTCGCGGGCCAAACGTGTACTTGGGTGCCGCACGTAATCGTGCTTTTGAGTACATGAATAATGCGACTGAGCTCGTGATCTTCACCGACGACGACAACTACCTCAAGCCGTATGCCGTGCGCATGTTTGCAACTGCGATGAACAGCAGCAACGCGGATGTGCTCACAAGCTTTGTGGACTTCTTCTGGGGTGAAGATAAGCCAACGAAGGGCTCAAACAACGACCGGCCAAGCTACCTGTTCCTGGGCGGGTCGAGCGACGTTGGCGCGTTCAAAAACAGCTTCGGCGACGCCAATTGCTGCATTCGCAGGAGCAGCTTTGTTAAGATTGGCGGGTACACGGAAGACTACGGCGTCGGTTTCGAGGATTGGGAGATGTACGCCAACGCAACGTTGAGAAACTTCAAGGTGGACATCGTGCCGGATGCTCTTTACTTCTATCGCTTTACGAAAGGTAGCATGCAGAAGACCACCAACTACTTCACAAACAGGAGGCGGTCTCTCAGGCCGTACCTCGACTCGCTTCCCAGCAATTTACACCACGTGATCCTAAGCGCTGTCTTCCCGCGCACGGGCGACAATTCGGGTGCTGGCAGCCCTGGAAAGCCAACGGGACTTGCGGCTGAGGGTGACAGCCGATTCCATGGCGTGGCTGGTCCGGACGGCGTGGCGCCGGCGCCACCACAGGCGGGCGTGGGCTCGAAGAGGCCACAGGCGTCAACAGAAGGTGCGGGTGGCGGCGGTCGAATGGCACCGCTGTCGCCTAACGGCGGTGGCAAGGGTGGCAGCACGCAGAGCTTAATAGGCGGTCGGAAAAAGGACGAGCTGTAACTAAGAATAAATTTTTGTTGGTATATTGTATTTTTTATTTAAAAGAATTTGGGGAAGAAAAAGCTGGTGTTTCAATTACAACTACACATTGGTTGATTATCGTTTCTCTGTGGTAAAAACTTAAGCTTTGGACTATGTTATTGTGTACGATTAGTCGAACCGGAAAAAAAAACTACGACGATGAACGCTTGCGTTTGTTCATCCTGTCTATGCTGCACATGTCGTCGTGCACATCTCGCAGCGTCGGGGGCAGTGTGCCTTTGCCAAAGTCGATGCCATCCATTGCCGCCACCTCGCTACGCTTTGCTGCCGTCGGGCTCATTTCACGAGACGGGCATCCAGCTGCATGACTGTTCGACATTTCCTCCGGCGAGCCCGCACCTTCGAGCGGGACATTGCCTCCATGCTCTCCCACCTCGTCGTCACCGCTTTCAGCGGGCGGCACAGGTGCTGTCGATACCTCCGCCGTGAGCGCGTTCGTCGCCTGACCGCCGTTGATGGCAATGCGACGCAGGTGATCCACGGCGCGCTGCAGGCGCTCCTTGCTCTCGGCGGGGTCGACGATAGGCAATGGGTATCCACCGTCGCTGCCAAGCTCTACGCCCGCAGCCGCGAGCACCTCCGTCGGTGCGAGCCATGGCGCGTGGATGTGCTGTGTGGGTAGGCGGCTGAGCTGCGTGATCCAGCGGCGCACGTAATTTCCGTTTGGATCGAAGCGCCGTGCCTCCATTTCAAGGTCAATCTGCGTCATGAATGTGTGTCCATCCGCCAGGCACCCGCTCACGTACTGCCACCCGAGCACGTCGCTTTCGAGGTCTGCGTCGAGCTGACATTCCCAGAAGTGCCTGAGTCCCCACTGCCACGGCAGCAGCAGGTGCTTGACGAGGAAGCTTGCCACCACCATGCGCATGCGATTGTGAAGCCACCCGGTGGACCACAGCTGGCGCATGGCGGCGTCGACGAGAGGGTAGCCGGTTGTGCCCATCTTCCAGCGATGAAACATCGTTTCGTCGTAGTTCCACGGAACGGCTCGCAGCTGGCTGAGCAGCGACCTTTCGTGAGTGAACGGGTAGAAGAAGGACAGGTACCTGCTCCACTCGCGTAGACCGAGACATCGCAGGTACTCGCCGTGCGGTCCTTCAACCTCGCGCGCAGGCTTTCCCGCCGTGTGGTGTGAGCCAGCACCGGCGGGTGTCCGCGGCATGTTCGCCATTCCCGCGGGCGTATCATCGCCAAGTCTGCATCCCGTTCTTCGCGCATCCTCGTGTACGCGCCGCCGCCGCACAGCGAGCGTGCTCGCGTCGTCCATCTCGTCGTACGGTGCCGGCGGCTCCGCTTCCTCGGAAAGGGCGGTGACGCCTCGCGTCTCGTTCCTCGCCGCGGCGTACTCGAGATCTTTCACCGCGTAGTAGATGCGACGAACGGAGATCTCGCCGTAGTGCATGTGCGGTGACAGCTGCGACGTCGATGCGATGTCCACCTTGGCACGCTCCCAGCTGAACGACTCGAGCGCGTGTCGGCAGAACGACTCGAAGATTCGCCTCGCTCCGTGTCCGCCAGGCCGCCAGCGCGCGCTCAGCGACTCGGTGCACCTGTCCTCGTCCTCGGTGAGCAGCGCGAGCTCGTCTCGTGTGCACGCCACCTCGCGCAGTGCATCAAACACGTCGCTACTTGGCAGTGGTATCCTCGCGGGTGCCGATTCCGGCCGCCTCGGTGCGTACGACAGACACTGCATGCGCGACCAGAAAGCCTCGAACGTGTGGAATGGCTCGCCTCCGCTGCCGAGCACCTCCCATGGCTCGTAGAGCAGGTCGGCGTTGAACGTCGTGACTGTCACCCCCTCGTTGTTTAGCGTTTCCTTGACGCTGCAGTCTCTCGCGAGGCTGACTGCGTCGTACAGGTTGTTGAAGAAGAGCTCCTTGACGTCCACTCTCGCAAAGAGGCTCCTCAGAGCACGCAGTGCGGTGGTGCCGCGCAGGTACGCGAGACGTGCGCCAATCGCCTTCAGGTCATCTTCGAGGCGGGCGAGCGACCTGTTCAGCCACCACCTACTTCCTCGTCCTGGCTGGAACTGCCCCTGCTCTTCCGGTTCCCAGATGAAGATGGGCAAGATGGGACGACCTGCTGCGACCGCGGCGTTGAGCGCGGGATTGTCGTCCGTTCGCAGGTCTCGTCGAAACCACACCACGGAGACTTCTCCATTATTGGAATTGGGACGAGGAAGTGCTGCTGCTGTTGGTGCTGCTGCTGCTGTTGTTGTTGGTGGTGCTGCTGCTGCTGCTGTGGTGGTGGTGGTGGTCGGTGCTGCAGCATTTGCAGCATTTGCAGCAGACCCTGCTGGGATCCCTGATTTCTTATTTTTATTTTGACGCTGCCGAGGAGAGCGACGAGCACCACGACCTTTTGGAGGCATGACGAGACGTGGCCTACGAACACCTGTGACACAAGCAAGCTCACACCTGTCAAGAAAAGAAGCAGAGAATGACACACTAAATCCAACGTTGCACGGTGACACACAAAGCAGGCCGGGTGAAGATGACGAGTCAAGAAACAGGGGGAGGGAGGGTCCCGAGGTTAAGAGGAAGTCCAGGACCAGTGAAGGGGGAGGGGGGGGGGGAGGGGGGGGAAGAAAACAAAAAAAAAACTCACTCGGAGTGGTGGTCCGGGCCGGTTTTGTTTCTGGACCGATTTTCCCGGGTCCCGGGAGTTTCTGGACGGGGCCCCGATGCGTTGCGTTCCCGGAGGGCGACTTTCTGTGACCTATCTTCTCCGCCTCAACTTTAAGTTCGGAGAATCTAACAGGGGTCTCTTCTTCAAGCTGCCAGGGGGGTTTCTCGACTTTCTCTTCTTTCTGGTCAATTCCACGTCCGACTCATCAACTCTTAAAGATTTCACCCGAGCAGGTTTGCGGTGGAGAATTTCTTGGGTTCCGGAGAGCGATTCTCCGGACGCGACCCGGGAACCGAAAACATGTCGCTTGGTTGGGGGATCCCAGGTGGTTGGGTTAGGGGTTGGTGATAATAGGGGGTTCACCACTGATGGGGGTTTGGTCGGGTCGGGTCGGGAGAGCCAGGTTGGTTGATCGGGTCTGATCTCAGTTCTGGGGATCCGGCGTAGGTCCTAATATCTGGTCCTGGTCAATCGGCTTCTCCAAGAGAGGGGGATAATTGTCATATTTCGTGGTCGGGAGTGTAACATCACAAAGGGGAATCCCCAGACTTCCGACCAAATTTTGTGTTCACCTCGGGATCCACTAATTGAGTGTAACCGTGAGTGTAACTGCCTTACACTTACGACCAAATGGGTGGTATTTCCAACAGCGCGCCGTGGGGTTTCGCATTTAGGAATTATCATCCGATTTTCTCCAGAATTAGGGTTGCTTTTGTGCCGGGGTGCAAACCGTGCATACGGTATTCCGGTCGCATCCTCGTATTGTTGTTCGTATTGCTCGCTGCAGTATGGTCAGAGTCCGTGTCGTGGCGCATGATGGTGGGTGGCGTGGCGGTGTTGAGGTGAGGAGAAGAGATGTGTTTGGGGTTTAAGGAGAGGAAAGGAGGCGATAGGAGATGGTGTTTTGGTTTCCCCCAACCCCAAGGGCTTTTGCCTGGCGAAGGTTGGTTGAGGTTTGGGACCCTCCCCCAAGGTGTCGGGAGTTTGTTAACAAAGGGACCGTTAGGTGGGGGGTTGGGTGTTGCCCTCCCCTTGGAGTGGGACGACCGACTTTAGTTGTCGACGCGTTTTTGTGTACGTCTGTGGCGTACGCTGACGACAAGGTGTGGTGTGGTGTTGGTGTTTACTTGTTACAGAACTTCTTGACTCTACTTGGCTTGGTGAACACACACGTGGTACAGGTGGTGCCTTAAGTTGTGGTGTGGCTGACGGAGAAAACAAAGGAGATCTAAGGCGAGTTGAGGTGCGGTGGTAAACGTTTGTTAGACCCGGTTCCATAAGCGTCAAAGAAGTATGGCGCCACGGGGGAAAATAAATAAAAGAGAAGAGTGAAGGTTACTATGGGGTAAAAGTGAAGGGCGTGCCCGAGTGCGTCTCGGCGCGCCAGACTCTTCCAAGGGGAGAATAGGTCGAGAGAAAACTCCGACCTATATCCTGGTTAAAAGTCCAATGTCAAGGAGGCACCTCGACCTATTCCATATGACAATCTGTCATATGGGATTCCAAACTACCCACAGCCCTCCATCTATATTCCAACTAACACCAGAGCCAGTGTGGAACGAGAGTCGTCCATCTTCCAATACATTATTCCTACCATCTGGGACCCATTGTTGAATGAGTCCCCATCCAACCATAAACCCTAAACTCCATCTGAACATCTCACAACCGTCAGCGTCCTTGCTACGCACGCCGACCCTGTGCCCACCTTACTGTACATACAACCTTTCGGTGAGCTCTTCAGCAACGGTCCTTAACTACGGCACTGAGTGAAATCTCGCATAACGTAAATTTACTACGGGTCGCTGTTGGAAATACCACCCATTTGGTCGTAAGTGTAAGGCAGTTACACTCACGGTTACACTCAATTAGTGGATCCCGAGGTGAACACAAAATTTGGTCGGAAGTCTGGGGATCCCCCTTTGTGATGTTACACTCCCGACCACGAAATATGACAATTATCCCCCTCTCGACAATTATCCCCCTCTCCTTCTCCAACCCTCCTCCTTGCCCACGGGGTCCCTGCTCTGTTGTCGCTGCTCCCATCAGTGCAAGCCTTGCACTCGCGGGGCCCCATATGGCGGGCACCTCCAGCATGTCTCACAATCTTGGGAGCGGGTACCCGTCGCACATATTCACCGCGAAGACCCCTCCATCGCTCGAGTGCAGCATATGCATGCAGGTCAAGCGCGATCCCGTGTCGCTCTGCACAGAGGGGCACACGTTCTGCCGCGCGTGCCTTACGCGCGCGCGAACGCCGACGCGGTTCAAGTGTCCCACGTGCCGCGAAAACATCAACAAGACCGACTCGTACACGAAGTCTCGAGCGGAGAAGGAGATAATCGAGGAACTCATCACCAAGTGCGAGTACGCCACGCCTCAGTCGTCGGAAGCGGCCGCGCATTCAACGGCAACACGAAAGCGAACGCGAGGAGCAACCTCGTCGTCAATGACGCCGGCGACAGAGTACTGCATGTGGACCGGGCCGCTTGAGAAGCGCGACGCGCATATCGCCGAGTGCGACTATGCTCTCATAACGTGCAAGTTCGCGGGGTGCCATGAAAATGTGCGGCGAAAGGACCAAGCCGAGCACGAGGAGCAGTGCCCGCGGCGGCCTGTGGAGTGCACGTTGTGCAACAAGCTCGTGCCGTCAGAGGAAATGGACAACCACGCCGAGAGGCAGTGCACGAAACGGCTCGTGGCATGCCCAAACGAGTGCGGGGAGCAAATGAAAGCCGCTGATATGGAGACGCACGTCGAGAAGCACTGCAGGTTGGCGATCGTGTCGTGTCCGTACGCATCGCTTGGTTGTTGCTGGAAGAAAAATCGACGAGACAAGTTGCGCGAGCATCTCAACGATGCAAGTGAAGACCATGCGAGGCTTCAAGTGGAGGCAATTAAGCGCAACATTCCTCCAAAAACACAGACGACGGTGCGGTGGAAGCTCACAAACGCGCGTGATCGCATTTCAGCAACCTCAAATTCGGCGAGGTTGCATTCGTCTACGTTTCACGTGGCTGGAGAGCATTTGAGACTTGTTGCATATCTTCCTGAAGATGAGATTAAGATCTGTGCGTTAATGCATCGTACGTTCGCGGCGGACAAGGAGAGCGTGTCGAGCGCATGTACCGCGAGGTGCGCGCAATGGCTATCCCAGGTGGCAGCGAGGAGATTTTGTTGGATCTGAGCGTTCGCCAGGAGCTCAAGCGGTTTGAACGGCCCAGGGAGGCGAAGGGCGTGTCAGCAAGGCTGTGATAGACACGTCATGACGTAGCGGGATTTTGAAGAAAAAAAAAGAAAGTAAACCAAAAGACGAAAGATTTTTTAAATTACAAGCGCGCACACACATAAAACTACAGCTACAACAATTCCGCGTCGTCTAGACGGTCGTTGTACTTGGCAACCTTGCGTCGTATCTTCGAATCGTCCCTCCAGGTGACAAAGTCCTCCTCGTTGCGACTTACGTGGTACGCGGGCTCCGTCACGACCGTCGGACCAATGCGCACGTGACCCTGTTGGTTTTGGTATTTGTTTTTTGTGTTTTTTGGGAACGCGTTAGAAGTGTTATGTTCACTTGAAAGTCGTTGGTATGTCACCAGGGTCGCTCAACAGAGAGTGCAGTTTCTAATATCGTGCGCTCACCCCGTAAACCTGGACGGCTCCGAAGTCGTAAAAGAAGCCTTAACTATATTCTTGCAAATTATCAAACACATGGCTGACTATACGCAAAACGCCGGTGTACTGTAAATTTGCCATACGCAAGACAAGACAAAACAAAACAAAGAAGAAGTCAGAATTTCGTGGTCGTACCTGTTCGATGAATTCTGTCGCTTCTCTCAGGTTCTCCGCCATTTTCAGGCGCACCATGACGACGGCGAGTCTTCTGCGTACGAACGAGGCGGTTGACAGTTTCGCGCACTGCACGAGCGACTTTCTCGTCGTGAGTATGCCCATTGCGTACAGTTTATCGAGCAGGGCGTTCGTCATTTCGACGCGCGCGGGTGAGTCTCTGTCGAGGTCGCGCAGCATGCTCGAGAGCTTGGTGACGAGTCCGACGACGCGGTTGTAGCGCGTGTAGTCGTTGCGGTTCGTGATGTGGAATCGCCGTAACACCGCGGCTTCTCGGTGGCTGTGTCCCTGCTTGGAGCCGGCCTCAGACGCATACGTGCTGAAGTCGACGTGGCGGAGCAAGCGCTGCTCGTGGTGGCGGAGCTTACGCATCTCTGGGATAGCACCAGCACGAGCAGGAAAACAAGAGCCGGTTCCCTCCCAAAGGACTAAGGAATAGGGCGCCGCCGCCGCCCCCCCGGCCTAAGTTAGCTAACCCTAGCCCAAACCCTAACCGGATCCCTGCTGTGCAATCTGATATGAATGAAAATGAAAAATGAAACCCAGAAATTCGAAACAAGCCCAACCAGAGGCCTGCTTTGTCGGCCTGCTTTGAAGGAGCACAAAGCAGGCCGTCCCCCCTTTTTTTGCCGTGCTCTACTTCTTGAATCACTCCGCAACAGCCTGTCACTTATTCTTCGCTCCGCAACAGCCTGTCACTTATTATAATATTATTCGTCATGAACCTCGCCGTCGCCGTCGCGAGCAGCAGCAATCATGATGATGACGACGCCGCGCCTGCGCTCGCGGGACATGGAGTCCCGTGGTCTGAGGAGGAATGCAGTCAGCTTTTGGCCGGTCTGCAAAATCTTGGCAACGACTGGTCGAGTATCAACAAGCAGTACGTGAAGAGTCGAACGCCAAAACAAATTAAACGTCGATACCACAGCCGCGCAGATCTAGCTGTACGCCACAAAGAGGACATGGAGCGTGCACTGGCGACATACGACGCCAACAAGAACAACAACAGCAGCAGCAGCAGCAACAACAACAACAACAATGGACGAGCAGCCCCGTGGTCTGAGGAGGAATGCAGTCAGGTTTTGCTTGGTCTGCAAAATCTTGGCAACGACTGGTCGAGTATCAACAAGCAGTACGTGAAGAGCCGAACGGCCAAACAAATCAAAAGTCGATACCACAACCGCCATCACCTAGCTGAACGCCACAAAGAGGACATGGATCGTGCACTGGCGACATACGACTCCAACAACAGCAGCAACAGCAGCAGCAGCAACAGCAACAACAAAGGAGGACGCCCGTGGTCTGAGGAGGAATGCAGTCAGCTTTTGGCCGGTTTGCAAAATCTTGGCAACGACTGGTCGAGTATCAACAAGCACTACGTGAAAAGTCGAACGCCAGAACAAATTAAAAAACGATACTCCAACCGCAACCAGCTAGCTGTACGCCACAAAGAGGACATGGAACGTGCACTCGCGACATACGACGCCAACAACAACAGCAACAGCAGCAGCAGCAACAGCAACAACAAAGGAGGACGCCCGTGGTCTGAGGAGGAATGCAGTCAGCTTTTGGCCGGTTTGCAAAATCTTGGCAACGACTGGTCGAGTATCAACAAGCAGTACGTGAAGAGTCGAACGCCAGAACAAATTCAACGTCGATACCACAGCCGAAGCATTCTAGCTATACACCACAAAGAGGACATGGAGCGTGCACTGGCGACATACGACGCCAACAACAACAGCAACAGCAACAATGGCGACGAGGAGGCTGAGGCACCACCATCTTCTCCACCACCACCACCATCTTCTCCTACGATTTCTTCTGAAATTCTTCATCAAATGGCGGCGGAAAAGATTCTGGCAGCATCTGACGCCTCCAAGAATGATGGTGACTTCAACAACATGCTCGAGTGCTACATCCGGTGCCTCACGGTCCTCATGGAATATGCGGAGGAGGACATGCTCGGAGTGGGGCCTGAGGCGGACGAGGCGGCAGCCTTCATAGGCGAGGCGCGCGATCTACTCAACGAGATCAGCGCAGACACGAGCGTGCTGGCGACACAGGAACCTGTGAATGAAATCTGATTGCACCTTCATCACTACATACATACTTTTTTGTCTTTTTTTTTGTCTTTTTATATATTTAAAAAAAGTAATAAGATCATACAGTACTTTACACAGAACAATTACATCATACAAGATAGTCTATAAAACTACTACAGTGCGACTCGTACACTCCCGTCGTCGCCACCAACAAAGAGAACGCGAGATGCACGTGCCACACCAATGCAAGAGTATCCAGAAGAATCCTTCGCACCACCTCGCGCGCGCACGCGTAGCTTGACTGGCTTCGGCGAGCCTTCCACGCCGCTCATCGCGCTGTCTCTTGCCCAACGAGGGCCAGCCCAGCTCAGAAAGTTGCCACCGCTCAAACGAACGAGACCGCCAACGGGATCCTTGTGCACGCGTACCGATCTCATCGGCTTCCACGTGCGCACGTCCCAAAGCTTCACTGCACGGTCCGCCCCGCCGCTGAGAAGTACGTGCGATGCAAGACGACTGGTGTCCGCGAGACGAGGCGGTGCATACCGAGTTGGCACCATCCGCGTAGACACTTCGGCATCACTGCGCTGAACAAGCACGGAGCTAACGCCGCCCTCGTGCGCATTCACAAATGCCACGGCACGGCCACCAGAACGGCAGTCAAATGCTGCCATGCCGCCACCCGCGTAGCCTGCAAGAATCAGTTCGCCACGTGCGTCGCACGTCAGCGACGTCACCGCACCACCAGGCTCCGTGCCGCCACCGTCGAATGGACCCGGCGACCATGCCGCGCCCGCGCATCCGCGCTCAAGGTCAATTCTCACAACACGCCCGTCGGCCGTTCCCGCAATCGCCTGCTCGCACTCCTCGCCGCACGTCTCCACGCTGGTGAAGCCTGAGGATGACGACGCCTTGGAAGAAGACGACGGCGGCGCGGTGGAGGTGGGTGGTGGTGCAGAAAGCTCGCAGAGAGTTGGGCAGCCTCCGTGCATGGCGATCAACCAAACGTGGCAGTCGCCACCGCGGTCCACCGAAATGGCGCGACGACGCGTCAGTGCGGCAACGGCGATGACCGGGTCCGAGTGACGCCGATATTCGCCGCTGCTGACCGACGCCGCTTGATTGCCAGGCGACACGACGCGACCGCCGCTGGACACGTCCCAAATGCGCACAATGCCGCCGCCCGAGTCGTCGTCACCCCTTCCGCCCGTGAGCAAAACCTCCTCCGCACTGTCCACCGTGGCGCAGCGAATCGGCCGTCGGTGAGCGCGCCAGGTATGCACCACCTCTCCCGAGAAATGCCATCTATCGGCGAAACTTCGCGAGGTGACCGGCACCCAACCCCAGCGACATGCCACGGTGGGCTGCTGCTGCTGCTGCTGCTGCTCCATATCCGAATTTACGGTAAACGGCGAATCTGACAACGCTGCGGCGGCGGTATCGGAAGGAGGGCTGTCCGGCTGCTGCTGCGTGAGCATCGGGCTATCAGCGGCTGGCTCGCCCCAACCCGTGCTGGAAAGGAGCGCAACCGCGCGCTCTGCATGTCTCCAACGCTCCGCATCGCGCTGCGCCTCCACGGCGGTGCGCAGCTGCGTGCCTCCCTGCGTTGACGTGGCGCTGTCTAGTGACCCTCGCCGAACTGCATCGACAGACGCAACCGCCGTTGCCGCTGAAGCAAGCAGGCTGCGAATCCCAGGAGGACTTGTTATGCTCGACGACTTTCCCAAGCTTGACGCTCGGCTCAGTCGGCCTGAAGGTGGGGTTTCCGTTCCCGCATCTGACGAATTCAAAAGCTCGGTCGCCATGTGAGAGGCAATCTCTGAAGCTTCCACCTGCCCCGAGCCTCTGAGAGTGACCGCGAGGGCGCGCAGACGTGCCGAGTCGATACCACTCGACAGAACGCTCGACGGGGCATGCGTTGACATGCAGCGCAGCAGGCTTGCGCATGCACGAAGATTTGCATTCATCATGCGCATTCGAATCGCACGAGCGGCGCCCGCGGCAACGCGATCGCGTCCCGGCGACACGACGCCACCGCTGCCTTTTTCATTGTCGACGTCGGCGTCGGCATCATCCAGCAGCGGCTCGCGCAGAATCTGCAGAAGCTGAGGGAGAAGGAAGTGCGTCACCGTGGCGCCTCCCGCTCTCTCGGCACTGCCTATCAGGACGTCCACCACCGCGCCTCGGTCCACCTGCGCGAGCACACCGCGCAGTGCCGCGTGCGTGCGCATGATGTTGAGCGGACTTGCGAGAAGCGCGAGCCGAACGAGCGGTCCTCCACCGGCGAGAGCCTGCGTCGCTTCGATGTCAGCCGCCGCCGACGTCGCCGCGCCATCACCTGCGAGATTCTCTGAGGCTGAAGGCGTTGGTGGCGTCGGCTGCGCTCCAGCTTCAAATGGCGACGATACGCTCCCATGTCGTCGGCTTCCATCCACCGCCGCACGTGGTGCAACCACAACGTCCACGAGAGTTTCGGGTGGAATCACTGACGTGAGGTCCGCAAGCACGTCCACGGCAACGCTCGCGGCGCGTGCGGCACACGCTTCGACGCGCATGTCGTCTGGGCGGTCGCCGCCACCACCACTCGCCGCCTCTAGTACAGAATTCAGAGCATTTGCGCCGGCATCCACACGCCGCATTAAGCGAGGCAGGACGTAATCTGCAAGCCACAGGGGTGGGCATGCCGCGGAAGCAGCAGAGGCGAGGGCCCGAGCCAGCTCGCGTGCTGGGGCCGCTGCCATCGCGTCTGACGCGTGCGTTGCGCCAACATCCACCTCGCCTTCGGCTGCCGACTCGTCCAGCGCCGCAAGCAGTGGGTCGACGACGTACCGAATCGCCAACGAAAGCGGCAAGCTGGAAGAGTCGCGCGCAATGGCCGCGGCGTACGCGCTAGCTAACCGACGCAGGCCTGCGACGAGCGCCGCGCCGTCCACGGCACCGACATCGGCGCCCCCGCCGTCGCCAGCTTGTTCGATGCGAGTGTCTTCAGCAAGGCTACTGATACTCGCACTATGCGCGTCATCATCTTCTTCCGCCTCCGCCACGTCCGCCCCACATCCAACGCCCATTGCAAGGCTGACTCGTTCCATGGAGACGGTGTGCGCGTCAAGAGCCCGCTGGATCGCGGCTATCGACTGGACGCACGCCGCGCTGACCAATCGGGCGTGCGCTTCGATGCCACACTTCACGCGCGACGCGTCGAGCGCCGAGGGACCAAGCACGCTCTCGGCAAATGCCGCGGCAGCCGCCGGTGAGGCGGATTCACGCCCGCCACCCTGGAGCATTGCCGAGGCGGCATCGCCGCCACGAGCGACTGCGGCGAGCAGCGCCAATCCAGACGCTACGGCAACACGGCGCGCGCATGCCGATCCAAGAACGCCAGCCACGACAGCTCCGGCGGCGGATGCCGACGTCGCACTGCCGTACCTTCCCGCACCTTGCTCAGAGGTTGGCATTGCCGCCGCCGCGAGAGCTAGCAAACTCGGGGCGGCAAGAGTCGCGGCCCGGCGCGAGCTGGCGGCACATGCCGCCGAGGCGGCGGCACCACGGCTGCGAAGACCCATCGCAGCTGCGATCCGCGCAAGGTGGTCTGGAACGGGCGGCGCGTTGCACGCGGCGGTACCACCGCAGAGCATCGCGGCACGAAGCAGGGGAGGTCCACCCGCCTCCGCTTCCGTGGGTGCGAACACGTACAATAGCAGGGTATGTGCCATGGCAAGTTCCGGATCGTGGCTGCGAAGCATTGCGGCAGCTGATGCTACCGCGACACCTCCACCGCCGGACGGCACGGTGAGAAGCCTTGTTGCCACCTTGCGCAGCAGAGGATCTGTGATTGCCGGTAGCTGCTGCCGTGCGGCGGCCGCCGACGCCTCACATCCGGTGGGAATCTTGGAAGGTGCTAGTGCAGGCTGCATGAGCGCAATGCTGACGACAATCACGCCAAGAGCGCGTACATCCTCATCTCGTGCCAATGTAATCAATGTCATCGCGCTGCTGCGTCGCTTCTCACGTCGCTGTTGATTTGGAAGGACAATTGATGGCGGCACCATCTTGGGTGTGGGTGTGGATGTGGCGATAGTGATGTCATCATCGCTGTCATCATCGTCGTCGTCGTCGTCGTCGTCGTCATTGCCACCGACATCTGATAGGAGGCGTGGCACCACTCCTCCGTGTGAAAGTCTCTTTGGGTGAGCACTTCGAAAGATGGCGCAGATTCCGTGCGCCTGACGAAAGATTCGTTCAGACATGGGACAGACATCTGCCGAAGCGCGCGTGAACTCGCCTCGCATCCATCCATTCGACGCATCGCCAGGCACACAGCCTTTCCCAAAAGCATGTGCAACATGACTACGTGCTGTCGCGGCGTCGCTGGGCACGAGAGGCACGTTCATCGCGCTCACAGCGTCGTCGCCAAACAAAGCCGCTCCAAACACGAGATCGATCCACCGATGCAGTTCCGAACTCGCACGTCGACCCTCCAGGGCGCGTCTGTGTTTTTCGATGAAGCGCCGGCGCGCCTGCTGCACGTTTTCATCTTTGCCAAGGCACCAATCGGGAACCGCCATATCGGCGAATTCTCTGTGTCTGCTTTCAAAGAAGTGTTCATCCTCGTACAGCTCTGGCACGCACTCGTCCGGTGTCCAAGAGTAAAGTCTCACGAGTGTCTTTGGATACTCTCTCGCCTCGAAGCGCGTGCGTACGGCACGCGTCAAACTTGCCAGAGGCAGGTGTCTCGCAAAGTAGATGTGATAAGCGAGCTCGGACAGCGGGGCGTCCGGAACGTGGTGTGGACAAGCCTCCGGCGGCGGCACGGCATCGTCGTCGTCGGTGGTGATGGTGCGCCACTGCGCAAGCATCTGCTCGCCAATGCTGTACGAAGCGAGCAGCTGCTCATCTCCCTTATTGATTCGCCATTTCGAGCGTGTAAGATCACGCCAGCCGGCGGCGGCGGCGGCGGAGGTGGTGGTGGTGGTGGTGGAGGAGGTGGTGGTGGAGGAGGAGGAGGCGGGGGAGTCGTCGATGATGCCTCCGTCGCCGACGCCGCCGTCGTCGCCATCGTCGTCTGGGTCAACCGTGAAGTCAATCACCCATGGCACGAACGGGTGTTTGTTCGGGTCGCCACGTCGGCGACCTGCAAGCTCGTTCAGCTTGAGCAGGTACTCCAAATTGGTGAGCGCCCCAACGCGCCAGGCTGCTGTCGCGGCGTGAAGTGCTTGAACTGGCAGACGTATCCGTCGACGTTCATGTACATCGACGATCCGTCGTAGCGACCGCTGACGAAGCTCCATTTCCCGGCGGTCACGGGACACTTGTAGCCCGTCATCTCGCGGTAAACTCCCTCCTCGATGCGCACGGCAAAGTTCAGCTGGCCATCCACCGTTCCGAGCGAGATTCCAAAGGCGCCAGCGCTCGACGGCAGCGAGAAGATCGCCTCGCCGTGCGCAAAGGAATGCGTGCGCACAGGGAGGGGACAACCTCAACCTCCCCGGAATACGTCAACCAAAAATGCAGGGTTTGGGACGCCCCAATTTTTTTGGGACGCCGGAGGCGTCCCTGGGGGACTCCCTCCCCCCCATGTCCAACAGCGGTTTTGGTGTCCCAATAGTACACGTGGTATTTCCACTCCGATTTCTCCAAACCTCCCCGTCACGTGATTAGACCTCCCCGTCACGCGATTAGACCTCCCCGTCACGCGATCACGCCCCCCAACCTACTACCAAACTCCGGCCAGAAAAAAATGTACCCCCCCCTTCAGGGCATACCACCCAGAAACATGTGCTTGCAAACCCATGGAAAAGTGAAACACCCTTCGCCACAACCACAATCTACAACGGAAAACTAAGAAAACTTTCGAAAATAACAGGTGAAAATAGACTAAATGTTTGTTCTTCCCTTCCAGGTTTCCCTTCCGGGCCGCGGCCCGCTCGAGGTGACCGTTTGAATTCGTCGAGGACAGGGGAACAAGTGGACCAAACCTGCCGTCTTGGCACCATGTAATAGGACAAAAATATATCGATGGTACCCCGTTCATTGGGTGGTAGAAGGGGGGGGGGTACATTTTTTTCTGGCCGGAGGTTTGGTACGTCGTAACTGACTAGGTGCACGTTTTTGCACGTGTTTCAAAAAAAATGGTGTGGAGGCCAGGACTGTCGCACGATGGTCGCTACATCACCTTCATTTGGTGGGTGCCGACAATGCCGTTGCGCACACCACCACCACCGCCACTCACTCCGCCGACCGCCGCTGGCGCCGCCGCAATCGTCGTTAACAACGAGGAGGAAAATATCGCTGCCGCCTCTAGTGCCGGTGGTGCCGCCGCTGGCGCCGTTTTGGACGTGCCGAGTGGTGCCGGCGTCGTCGACGCCTTCGCCCGATACGCACACAAAAACAGAAGAAAACGACGACGACGCTGCTGTTAGCGTGAGGAGCACCCTAACCCTAACCCGGACCCAGCTAAGACGGCGCCCTAATCCTGTTGGTCGAGGAATTTGGTCGGGCCGGCTGTGTTTGGCGACCTAAGCCCTGCGACACCAGAACGTGACATCACGCTGACGGCGTGATGTCACACCATACTCGCTCACAGTCGCGGCAAGGTTGAGAGACGAATATAGATGGGCCATTACATGCGACGCTTACCGCTTCGCGTCGCGAACGGCGACACGATCTAACGTTGTCAAACAAGACCCACACCTTTGTACTTTTTGGGTCAGGGTTAGAAATTTTGACCACCTTCTAACGTTGTCAAACAAGACCCACACCTTTGTACTTTTTGGGTCAGGGTTAGAAATTTTGACCACCTTCTATTATCCGCGGCATTGACAGGTGGGGAATGGGCGAGATGTTCGTGCGTTCAAAGCTCAAAGCTTCAGTCACCACGTACAAAGCACGCTCCAGCGGAGCAAAACCCACGCCGCAAGAGCGGTTCCTAGTTGTCCCGTGCGCTTTTCAATTTAGCCGTCGCGTGTCTCGCGCGCGATACTCCCTCGCTGTCGACGTATTTAAGTTCCAACGCGGCGTTATTCCAATTCAAGAGCGCGAAGTGCGCCTTAAGCGCGTCGAACGACATGAACGGCGTGAAAGCTTGAACTCTCTCTCTCCCACCTGCCTCCATCCATGCCCACGTGAAGGGTTCGTCCTCCGCACGGCGTCGCTGCAAGTCCGTCTCGCGGGTTACGTGAAGTTCCTCCTCGAGTGCGTGCTTTTCGCGGAGCGTCTGCCGAAGTTGCGCACGGGTCTCCTCGAGCTGCTCCTTCGTAACATTCGACGCGGCGATGAAGTCACAGAGAAGGTCATCGTTGTGTTTAATGTCGCGTGCCATCGCCCGCACGGCAGGCGTATGACGGGCCGCACGGGCCGCTCTTCCGTCACGATCTCTTGGCTGTTAGTCAAGTCTCTTTACGGATTGCGTCAGAGCGGGCACAACTGGATGGTTGACTTCTTCTCTTTCTTGGAAGGGTATGGCATGTCTCAGTCACCCGCCGACACCAGTCTCTGGTTCCTTCACAAGAATGGAGTTCCCATCATTGCATTGTTTGTGCATACGGACGATGGAAAGATCGCCTACTCCGATCACTTAGAACGTGACAGATTCATGGATGCACTCTGCAAGCGATTCGATATTGGCTCGCAGCAGGAGCAGCTCACCCGAATGTTCAACATAAAGGTTAACTATCTACCTGATGGATCATTTCTGCTAAACCAAAAGGCATACATAATGGATTTGGCTCGCACCTACAATTTGGAGCAGAACCCGGAAATTAATACTCCTATGTCATCTCATTTCGTCATTAAGGTTAAGTCTGAGCTGACCGAGGCTGAAAAGCTCAAGATGAAGACTAGGCCTTTCCTTTCTTTATTCTCAGCTCTTCTGTGGGTGAATAGATGCACACGTCATGATATCAGCGTTGCGCTGATTGTTATTTCTCGGGCGTTAAGTAATCCTGATCCCACGCATTGGAATCAGTTGATTCGGATTCTTACTTACCTGGTCAACACATGTGAAGAAGGTCTGGAGTATAAGGCTATCGATCAGCCACTGGCCCTATCAGTTCTGGTTGATGCGAGTCACGCAAGCTGTCCTATAACTGGGCGAAGTATTTCTGGATTGTATGTTACATGTGGCAATTGTCTTTTGGATTGGTACTGCAAGCATCAGCCGTATACTACTCTGAGCAGTGGAGAGGCCGAGACCGTCGCCGGAGCGACCGCAGTCACTCATCTTCTCTATTGGAAGCAGTTGTTTCTTCATGCTTTTCAACTAAGTGTGCAAACTTTCCTCTTCAGCGACTCAACTACGTGCAGAAATATCTTGACCAATCCGATTCACAACACGTCCATGAAGCATATCAGGACGCGATTGTTCTTTACGCGCGAGCACGCTCGTGCTGGAGTCTTCAAGCTCCTTCATACTCCAGGTGACGATAACCCATCTGATGCACTCACAAAACCTTTGTCTTTTCAACGAATTCAACACCTCATGCAGGTACTTAAGTCGTGGGGTTACCGCGTACTAAATTTCATTAGGACTTCAGCGCAGGCATCGGCCGATGAGCCGTCAGCCAAACGCATGAAGCAGACCACAGCACACGCCGATGGCGATGCATTCTAATGCGCAGGACTGATCACCCTGACGCTCTCTCATCTTTTCTTTTCTTTTCTTTTTGTTTATACGCCTTCGTGGCAATTTTGGGTCCATGCATGGCATTGGCCGGACAGTGTCCTCATCGGTTTCATTTTCGTTTTCGGTTTCTTTTCCACCTTTTGTGGTTTTTCTTTTACCTTCAGTTTTACCTTACACGTGCAGCACCTTCGCCTGTTCGGCGTGGGTGGTGTGTGGCTTAACCCCTAATTCAGGTGGTTAACGCCGAACGAGGCTCTTGACCCCTAAGACCCCCGGGGAAGTCCCCGGGGATAGCCGCCTTAGGAACGGTTGTCTTTGTTTCCCTTTACGTGTAACTCTCACCTTTTTCCGGTTTACCTTAAGTACTCCTTCGTAAGTGTACGCGCGGCAGAGCGTACCGCGGCAACTCAAGGCGCCACCTGCCACAAAACGTGATGACATAACCTGTCGTCGTAGTCCTGTAGTAGTAATGTAAAGAAAGTGTAGATCAGTTAGAGTAGTTAAGTGATGGTTCGATCAGAACGCCACGTCGAAAATGCGGTCGCCGTTTCGAACTCACCGCCAACATGACACGCGTCACTTTGGTATAAATGACACAAATGACATTGCATTTTCGGTGCCCACGCCATCCCGCACCTGCGGCATGCGGCCGGCCTGCGGCCGGCTTCGTGCGAGGCGGCATGCGAGCTGCTGGGCGGCGACACAGACACAGGCGCACAGACAGGCGCACACACACAGGCGCCACCGACAGACGGAGGAAATGAAATGAAGAGGTGAGAATGCGAGCTGAAAAGGGGAGGAGAAAGGGAGAGAGGGAGAGAGGGAGAGAGGAGAAAGGGAGAGAGGAGCCTACGCCACTCTGATATTTTTGCTTCAATCCTGTGGGGCCTATGAGACAACCTAAGAAGGTGGTCTTTCTTTCTTTCTTTCTTTTTTGGTGATTTCCTTTTTTTTTAATTTCCACTATCGCTTCCCTCATGGACGAAAATGTTAGGTCCATCCAGGAAGAGATCCGCCACTTCCCCTGTGGTACGAATCCCCTACCTATAAGAACGCGGGCCGAGATTCTGCCTGAGGGAGGGCCGAGATGCTGCCCCAAACCCCCGGGGAGGGCCGTGATTCTGCCCCAAAAGAGGCGAAATGCGCAAAGTGCCCCAAAACCCCCCAGAGGGCCGCTTGTAGTGCCTACGACCCGAAGGTTACCGGGAGGAAGGGGGGGGGGGTAGGTCGGGAGGGAATTTTGCGCTTTCTCTCGAGAGCTTTAGGTCGAGGGTCTCGAAAAGAGACCCTGGAGGATCTCCCTGGAGGTGTCTTTTTTGGTGGAAAAAAGACACCTCCAAAAAGGAGATGCGGTACCCCGCCTTACGGCTCCACTCAACGCCCCTTGCTCGGTATTTGGAAGCGGTCTTGCGGGAAGGGCAAGGCACCAACGCATCTCGCCCTTAAAAATAAGGTGACCTTTTGCAAGAATCCCTAGTCGGGAGTTTAGGTCCATTGGTCAGGATGCCCATCCTGACCAACCGACCTAAACACTCCCCACTCTGGGTGCCCCCAACTTCTCCCCTTCCCTTCCCTTTCCTTCCCTTCCTCTCCCCATTCTCAACCTTAATGGCGTCATAGTTGGCGTCATAATCTACCTCTCCTTTCTCCACGCCGCCGAGACAGCTCCGACGGTTCTGAAGCAGTGGCAGTTGCTAGCAGTTACTGCAAGTAGTCCAGCTTGCGCGACGACGGCGACGACGGCGACGACGGCGACCATGACAACGCTCGCGACGGCGACGGCGACACGGGGTGCGACGGCGATGGCGACATGGGGTGCGACGCCGACACCGACGCTGACGGCTCACAAGAGCTGACCGGCTGACTCACCGGCTGGCTCAGGCCGGCAGACTGTCTATTTGGGTGTTGGTGGTCTTTATGTAACAACATCTTGTAACATGTGTGTTATTAAAAGTTCACCTCTCTCTCTCTTCTTAAGGTGCCTTAAGATTGTCCCTCTCCCTTAAGGTCGACACGAACTACCGCGTTGGCTCGAGAAAGACACTGCGAGTGCACGCGTCTGTAGCGCTGTCGACCGTTCCTTGCGCGTTTTAATTCCCTTCCCACGCCTATTGGCATGATAGGTGGTGGGCGCCTCGTGCTACGTCCTGTCTTAGGATGGGATGGAAAAACGAGCGCGTCCGCTGCCTCCCACCCTTATATCACATGTGATTTAAGTTCCCACATAATCTACCAGGAGCCTAGGAGGGGTCTTACAACTTAGACAACTAGGGGCCGCGTCCCCTTTCCCCCTGGGGTAGGTGTCTTTTTTAGCCTAGAAAAGACACCTCTGAGTTCTCACCTCCTTAACAACGGTTCCCCACAAAGCATATCAGGTATAACCTCGACAGAACTGGTCCAAGGATTCCCCTTCGGGGTTTGATTCGGGGTTTGATTCGGGGGTTCACAGGCTATGTTAGAGTTTGTTTCCGATTGACGGAATGACGAAGCAGGCCGGTCCCTGAGCCTACGAAGCAGGCCGGTCCCTCACCTCACGAAGAAAGACGAAGCAGGCTTTTCCCCTCCCTCCCTCCCTCCCTCTTGTTTCAGGAATCACTTTATTTCGGAAAAGCAGGCAAAGCACGCTACCCGGGTATGGAATACCTCGCTTATTATGAGTCGACGGACGAGTCGTCCGTCGACGACGACGAAAACCTTGACTTTTATCTTGCGGACGACGACGACGACGACGACGACGACGAGGAGGAGGATTCGCAGCAGCAACTTCTCCTGGAGATGAGCATGGACACAGACCTTCTTCAACACGGTGATGTCTCGTTCCCCTACTCTCACAACAACAATCAACCAGAAGGAGAAGAAGAAGACGACAACGACGACGACGGATCGAGCAGTGTGCAGAAACGCGTGCGTGCTCTCGTCCTGCAACACCTCAAGCACGCTCTCAAACAACAACATGCGGATGCCGCCGCTGCCGCAACAACAACAACAACAACCCCCCCTCCGCTCATGCGAACGTTCGCACGCCTGGACGCCAACCAGCAACCAGTCCCAGTCACCAGCGCCTTGAAATTCGCCGCGTCGTCAACTTTGAAACCAAACCCGCTGTACGTGCGCACACTCGTCGTCATGGTCGCAGCATGCAACTTGATACGATCAAACAGCAAAAGGACAATTCGCAACCTGTATTACCAGCTCAAGACTCTCGCGCCGGTTGACTGCATAAAAGCCCTGGCTTCTTCCGCGACTGTCGAGAGCGATGCACGGCTCTCGGATCGCATACGCGAATGCTTCTTGAAACCGTCGTCGTCGTCGTCGTCGAACAACAACAACAACAGCAGCAGCAACCTCGAGGCTGCTGCAGCATCACCACCACCACCACCATCGCCGCTCTTTCCGGAAAGTCGGTCCGTCACATTTGCCGTGAAGAGCGCGTGCGCACTCCTGAAGTGTCGTCGCATGGACCTGCGCTTGTGCTGCTCACCCAAAGGCTCGTACGCAGGCTGCCTTGTCGTGGACACCGCACGTGGCGCAAAGCTGGATGGAAAGACGACGGGAAATGGGGGCATTCTCATACCTGGAGACATCTCCGAGATTGCGGAGATGAAGGTGACGTGCAACTGCAAATTGGTCATCATTGTGGAGAAAGATGCCGTCTTCCAGCAACTCGTCGAGCAGAGAGTGTGGGATCGCATCGAAGGAGGCTGCGTCGTCGTCACAGCACGCGGCATGCCCGACCTGGCGACGCGTGCATTCTGCTGTCACCTACGCGCGGAAATGGATGCATGTATGCCTGCCAACGCGGTAGTTTTTCTTGGACTCGTGGACTGGAATCCTGCGGGACTCGCTATTGCAATGACGTACAAGTATGGCGGTGTGCATGGCGGTCGCGGCAATGAACCACCACCACAGACGACGACGCCACAGAATGAGCGAGATGAGCAGCATGGGCAGGAGGAGATGAAGGAGCTGACCAATGAAGAAGAGATTGTGATGGCGACCAAAAAGCCGCGAGGTTGCGACGACGACGACGACGAGGAGGAGGAGGAGGAGGAGGAGGACTACAGCAAGGAGGCGAAGCGTCGAAGGGTTGGCGCTGGGGCTGGTGAAGGCGAGGCGAGGTCAGTGCCGATGTACTCGCCGTGGGGTGAGGACGAGACGAGAGTGATCATCGACTACCTGCAGAGGAAGGGCATGAACAACGGGTGCTGGGCATCCATCAGCAAGGAGCTTGGAACGGACCCTACGGAGGGCAAGCCGGTGCGCACGGGTGTGCAGGTGAAGGACCGCTGGCGCAACTTGTGCATTGCCGCCGACCGGACGGACACGAAGAAGAGTCGCAATCCCGTCGCGGAGGACATTTTGGTGAGTGTGCGCAGCATTCGCACGCTGGCTAACGGCAAGACGCCGCGGCAAGTTGGCAAGCTGGACGACGGCACCCCTAAGGAGAGCAAGGGCAAGGGCAAGGCGTCCGCCTCCAATCGGCGGGACGCAGTCTGCGCGGAGTCTGCGCGGTACGCGCTGGGCAGCAACTTCAAGCTGCTCGGCTTGCGAAAGTGCCACCTCGACCAGCTGCAGGCGGATGCTGACTACGCTGCTGCGATGGATGCTGCAGCGTTTGGGACTACCAGCGCCGTTCCTTCGACGACCGCAATCGCATTCCAGCCTCTCACGGAGCGCGATGAGGCGATGCTCTGCACGATCGTGGACGGCGCGTGGCTCGTCGCGCTCCCCGAGAACTATACCATTCTCAGCGAGGCAAAAGCCATGCGCAGGCGGAATGGTAAGGCGGAACTGGAGGTGGTACCAGACTTAGTGACTTTTGTCGCTAGCGAGGTGGAAAACGGCGAGTACGACGACTATTGACTCTAAATATTTGCAGGCGGAATGCTAAGGCGGAACTGGAGGTGGTACCAGACTTGGCGACATTTGTCGCTAGCGAGGTGGAATACGGCGAGTACGACGACTATTGACTCTAATTATTTAGTACTATTTATTGATTGATTGATTTATAGTAAAAAAAAGTAAGCAACTCCAGGCATCGCCATCGCGGTCACGCGAAACGTCGCGACTGGCAGGGATTCAGACTTCGCGAAACGATTGAATACACCAAACATTGCCATCGTGTGGGGGAAGTTGCCAGCCATGTGCATCTCCGTGGCATTTGCGGTAATGTTGAGCGTAAGGGACGACGAACCCCTCAGCACGCCGTGCTTCGCGCTGGGATATGTAAGCCCGTGCTCAAGCCGCTGACTTGTCGAAGCTCCCAGACGAGCAGGCTTGTTCCCTGGTTCGTGACTTTCAATGAATCGTTCGCAACGCCCCCAACCTGAACCGCGATGTGCAGCCCCCCACCAAGAACTTCCAGTTTTGGTGGCATCTCGCGGTCACCCAACATGCGAACCGCGTCAATCTCCGCCTACGGAGGTGCACGAAACGAGACACGAAGCTTGCGCGTGCGTGTCCCGGTCGAGCGCAGCAGCTCGGAGTACGGCGTGACCGTCGCGCCGAGCCGCACAAGAGCGCCCACGCTGCCTGCAGCGCCGCCTGCGTGTCCGGCGCCTTGATCACCTTTGAGAACAACATGGTGAGTGCCGTGAGGCTGCGCAGCACCTCCAGCTGCAGCGCGACAGCCGCGTGGTCGCCGTCGTCGGCGCGCGGCGTTGCAAGCACAGCCGTCATGGCTGCGAGCCATGCGGGCAGCGTGGGTGCAAGCAGGCTCTCCGCCTTGGCCCGATTTTCCTTTTGTGACGCCATGAGTCCGAGCGTTCCGATGAAGGTTCTGAGCACGCTGAACGCGCGCCGTCTTGCCTCCGACCCGTGTCCTCTTGACCCGTTCGCGATTGCGCACAGTTCAGGCAGCAGTGCCGGAGCGTAGAGTTCCACCTGCGTGTCGTCCACCTCGTCAGCAAGCAAGGACATGCACCTGAGAGATCCGGCGACGGCGCGCGCGGACGCTTCCGCGTGTCCTGGTACACCGTTTCCTTGGAGTAGGCTGACGAGCGCCGGCATGAGTGCCGGCCAGTGTTCTGGAAAGTCGAATTTGGCGACGGCTGCGATTGCCATCGCCGCCGCCGTTCTCAGTTTCGGCGCGGCGTCCGCGAGTCCGGGTAGGATGGCGGCGCGCACGGCTTATTTATCTGCGTCGCTGATTTGCTGCTGCCGTGTTGGTGTCGTATCGTCCGTTCCTGCAGCGGGACACTACAGTGTCTTGACGAGTCATTTCAACAGGACACGACGGGCGCGGATGTGTCAACGATCCATGGCGTCGCCGACGAGGGAGTTCCCACATTACCCGCGCGGTCGACGGCGCGCACGTCAAACGTGTGCGTGCCGTCGAGCAGGCTGAGGTACCGCCAAGGCGATGTGCACGGCAGGTAGTCGCCTCCGTCGAGCGAGCACTCGAAGTGGCTCACTCCGCTCTCCTCGCCAGAGGACCGAGGAGCCCGGGCAGACCCAGGGGGGGTGGCGGCGCTCCCTGTTCTGTTCCTCTCCCCCTTGTGCTCGTACGTTCCCCTCGGCCCCTGTCCCCTGGACGTCCCACCACGCGCACTCGCCGTCGTCGTCGTCGTTTCACACAACAACCAGGTCAGTCTCTTCGAAGATGTCCGAGCTCGTCGCGTCGGCATCTCAGGCGCTCTCCACTCTAACGAACAACAAGCCCGTGCGCAAGTGGCTGTTCGCGACGGGCAAGGCGGCTTGGATCCTCGGCAGCAGTCTGCTCGTGGTTGTGGTTCCGCTCGTGATTGAGTTGGATCGCGAGCAGCAGCTGATGGAGATGGAGAACCAGCAGTTGGGCGTGCTGACGCAACCCGCTGGTGCGCAGGGGGGTGCCCAATAGCTGGAACTGCTCATTCTGTAATGGAGTTTCCTTCCTACCAAGGTGTGCAACAGTCCCTCGTCGTCCATTCACGCCAACAACAATCGCGCGCCCTGCCATTCCCAATTTCCACACGACCGTTCTCTCACAGGTTCACTCACGCGTATGCACGGAGCGCTCGCTCGTTGTCCCACGCTAAACGCTAACGAGAGCCTGTTTTGTATACGAACGGAGAGATAATATTTATGGAGGGAAAAGAGTCGCCATAGGCGTCGTCATGGGTGTCGGGGGCAGAACGGGAAGACACCACTAGCCCTAACCCTAACCCTAACACCCATTTTGTGGTAAAGGTATGGCGCCGCCGCTGCCGCCGAACCACGCGTGTCGTCATGGTGTGCAGTTGCAGCGCCGTCCGTTCCTGCACGGCGTAAGCCACCTCGCGTGGGCCGCCGCCTTGCCTGCGCCACCCGCCTCCGCCAAACTAGCAACCTCGTACGTGCAGCCAGGACCGTACGCCGTCAACAGCACATCTGAGTTGGTCGCGGAATCTGTATCAGTGAACGTGTTCACACCGGATTCAGCCAAAAAAGGCGCGCCGATCTTCCTCTTCACGCCGGGTTTCCAGTGCAAGTCAAGCCAATACGACGGCCTAATGAAACATGTTGCAAGCCACGGGTTTGTTGCAGCCAGCTACGACGTCAACGGCATCACGGGGAAAGACACCGATCTAGTGCGCGTGGACGCCGCGCAAAAGCTCGTCGACGCGCTTCTCGACAGGACAACGACGACGACGCTCGTCCTTGCGGGCCACTCGAGAGGTGCGAAGCTATCGGCGCTGCTAGCAACGAAACTGCCTTCGACGAGCGCGCTTCTCCTCATCGATCCGGTGGACGCCTCTTCCTTTGCACCAATTTCCGACGAGTACCCGAGCGCGCTGCAGGCGATCCGAGACTCGTCGACTCAGTGGAGCGCCGCGGCAGTCATATGCGCGGACCGTGCGGGTGCTTGCGCGCCTGTTGGTGTGGACGGCGATGCCTTTTATGACGTCATGGCACGGGGCAAGCATGCGCGGTCTCTGATTCGGATACGTGCATCGGATGCCACGCACTTCGGCGCATTGGACGCCGTAACGTTCACGCAGGCGAGCGCGTGTCCTGGTGTTGCGACGCGGCGTGGAGCTGACGAGTATCGCCTGAGCACGCGTGCTGTCGCTTGCGGCGTATGCGCTTCCGCACTTGGCGAGAAGGACGCCCTTTTTTTGGTAAGTCGCGAGCTGACTGCGCTGGACGCCGCGAACGCCGACGAGGAGGTCGAGGGAAAATCGCGGTACGCGGCTCGCTGGCGCGGCGGCCGTCGCCTCGTCGTCGACACGTTGTGAGAAGGAAAAAGCAAATGTATTACTAGCCTATATTACACTTCATTGTACTTTCAGTCTTTTACCCGTGGAACAGCGTCGCCTTCCGCACCGCTTCGTGGAACGCGTCTTCCGTGATTCCCCCCTGAAGGTGTCTGTCCGCGTGTTCGACGGCGGCGTCTAGTTCTTCGTCGGTGACGTCGTCGATTCCCGCCTCCCTTGCCGCCCTGCGCAGTTGCTGCGTCGTCAAGACCGCGTTTCCTTCGGACCCTTGCAGTAGTTGGAAAGCCGCTCGCATTTCCTTCTCCGCGGACCTCGCGGAAACCTTCTGGCACATGAGTGCGACGAATTCGTCAAGGCTGACGTCCCCGCTTCCGTCTTTGTCAAGGTCAGCGATGAACTGCGTCACTTCTTCTCTAGAGGGGTCATATCCGAGTGCTCTAAGTGCTTGTTTCAGTTCACGCGCATCTAAAACACCGGATTGGTCACGGTCAAAGACCCGAAACACATTCTGGAGCTCCCACAGGTGGTCATCCGTTAACATCTCACTGGAAAGAGTATCCATAGATTGACGAGAACGAATGTGACGAGTTAAGTCATGGTATGATGAAGCAGCTCCGGCAGCAGGTGGACTATTTGACTTGTTCTTGGCAGAAGAAGACGCCATGACCCGGAATTCCGGAGACGACGGACCACCTGGAGATGAACAACAGGAAAATGGGAACAGGAACAGGAAAAGGAAAGGGGAGGTGATAACCCTAACCCTAACCCTAACCCTAACCCTAAACCCTAACCCTGACTGGTTTGTTTTCTTACTTCTTCTTATTAGGAGGCCCCCATTAAAAAAAAAAAATAAAAAATAAGAGTTACCAGTTGTTGTTTTTTACGAGGAAATTGTGGGGATCCGTCCTAGGGTAGCCTCACCGAACGGTGTATGGAACTTCACCCCCCCCCCCCCGCTTTTCTGTGTGTTTCTTTGCCGTAAAGCCGTGTCAGCTTTCATTCTTGAAAAATAATAATAATAAACGTTTGTGCTCAATGTCCGTGCTTCTGCCTGTAGAGGATGCGTTCCGACTCGTGCTGGGTGCTCATGGTGCTCGTGAGCTTGGGAACGCGGGTGTAGCTTCTTCACCACCTCATTCTCATTCTCATTCTCATTCTCGGGTTAGTAGAGCCTCGTCATCATCGGCGTCTGCTTCGGCATCTGCTTCGGCATCTGCATCGGCATCTGCTTCGGCATCTGCACCTGCTTCGGAAGCATTACCCGGGGCGGCGGCTTTTTCTTCTTCTTATTCTCCTGCATCACCATCATCGTCATTTCAGTCGTCGTCATCGTCGTCGAAAGATAACGCCTTTGAGACGTTATTTGCGAGAGATAACGTGTGCATACAACTCACGCAAAACGCGCGAATCGCGGGACGAATCACACTCACGCGCAATGCTCACGTACACGGACCCGCGTTCCTCGCGTGGCTGCCGTACAACAGCGGGGGGGCTGCCGCAACGTCGTCCATCGCACTGCCCAAAACAACAACAACAACAACAAAATCCGCAAACGCTGTAGCAAACACAGCTGCAGGGCCGTCAACATCAACGTCAACCACAACGACGTCATCATCTTCAGGGAAAAATAACAAACACATGTACGCCGTTCACCCCACGTGCATCTCAGAAATACACTCCATACACCAAAAAGCTCCGCCGTTTCGCACATTCGCACGCTCGTTCGCAAGCATCACGTTCGTTCTCCACCACAACCACGAAACACTGCCAACCTTCTTCTTCGTAGGAGGAGGAACGCGCGAAATGTTAGGTGCTCTCGCGAGCGTTGCACGACTCACGCAAAGCGCGGAAGACCCAACCATCTTGCTGGTGAACGACCTCGCCGACCCACTCAGCAGAAGCCTCGTGGGACTCGACCTTGCTTTGACGGGTGCACTGCCTCCGATGGCACACCACCACTCTCAGCAGCAGCACCAGCGGCGCTCCGTCTCTAGTCCGGTTCAAAGAGGTGGTGGTGGTGGTGGTAATGACGACCTGCCAATCGTGCAGGGTTTCACCGCTTTCTTAGGAGCTGCCGCAGCGGCGGCAACCGACATCATCAACGACATCGACAACATGTTCGTAAGCAAGGCTGAAGCTGGAGCCAACGCTACAGAGGAAGTGGTCGCAGCAGCGGAAGGAGAGAGGGAGGAAGATGCAGCAGCTCGCCTTCGTGCGACGAGCTCGGCGTCAGCGGCGGAGCACGGCGACCTGGGATCGTTCGTCATCCTGAAAGATGCACCGCCGTCCGGTGATGGCGGCACCAGGGCCCGGATGGTGCACCAGCTGGCCATGGTTCACGAGGAACCGCCGGTGACGGCGCGCGAGCTGTCAACGTTCCTCGACGAGGAAGGACGAATGTGCACGCCGTCGGCGGTGCTGCGTCGCGTGTTCCGCGGCGGCTTAGAGTCGTCTACACCCTCGACATCGGCACCGGAGCTTGCACCACCTTCCGCCCTGCAGCGCGACGTGTGGGCTCTTCTGCTAGGCTTGTACGGCGATCCACAGGCGACGCCCGCGGAGCGCGCGGAGACGTTAAAGGCGAAGCGACGCCGCTACGCCGAGCTGCGAATGCAGTGGTCATCGATCGATGAAACGCAGGCGCGGCGCTTCTCCAAGTTCCGCGAGCGTCGACAGCAGATTGACAAGGATGTTCCACGAACGGATAGCGCGCATCCGTACTTCAACGGCTACGTCGTTGACGAAGCGGAGGTGGCAGCCCTCGTTGCCAGAAATCGACGTGCGAGCAGCGGCGCGTCGCGCGCAAGCAGGAGCAGCAGCATAGAGGGCGGGGGTGCCGAAGCGGAACCAATTGTGGACGAAGACGCGGCACCTGGCGTGGGAAACTACTCGCACGAGCTCAAGGCGCATCGCCTAGACATGCTCCGAGGACTTCTCCTCACGTACGGCATGTACCACTTCGACTTGGGATACTGCCAGGGCATGAGTGACGTCGCGTCGCTTCTGCTGAGCGTAATGGACAACGAGGCGGACGCGTTCTGGTGCTTCGTGCAGGTGATGGATGTTCACGGCTTTGCCGACAATTTTCTCAGCGACGAGAACGGCATGGCGCGCCAGCTGGCGAGCGTCCGAGACCTGCTCGCGCTCGCCGACGCGGAGCTTATGGCACATCTCGAATCGATTGAGGCGGACAACCTGTTTTTCCTGTACCGCTGGGTGCTGCTTCGCTTCAAGCGTGAACTCCTGCTCGAGGAGGCAACGCGGCTGTGGGAGGTTCTCTTCTGCTCGCACGAAAGCCTCGAGGGTCTTGACGTGGGAACGTTTCACCTGTACCTCGCTGCGGCACTCGTCACTATCCACCGCGATGCACTGCTGCGTGCGGAGAGCCTCGACGACTGCCTGCGTTGGGCGAACAGCCTCAAGGAATGCCTGCCACTCGCCGAGGGCCTTCGGCGTGCGGAGAGTTTAGTGATGGAGCTCGGCACGAAAGGTCGCGAGGCGGTTGCACCGTGCGTTGCTGATGTCGACGGCGGCGGCGGCGGCGGTGGTGGTGTCGATCATTAATATTTGCACACTGCGAAAAGGGGACGGAGATGTCAATCGTGATGGTGGGTTATAAGGGGTGGATTTCTCTCCTGTGCCCTGTTGTTTTGGGGAACTGTGACATCCTCCCCTGGCAGCCTGGGGATCCACCATTACATATTAATAGATCTATCTAGTGAAAATTAAAAAATTATTCCTCATGTTTACTAAAACGTTTTTTATTCCTTAATTCAGATAGTGACGATAGTAGTCACTAAACTTATCTGTCCCTTAAACCGCGATAGTTTTTTTTTCTTACTTTTTTCAGCGAGAATTGTTTTGACACCACTCTTTTGAACTCTTTGATTGACAGGGCATGTAAGCCTCCGTCATGGAACAACGGCCCTTCGAACATAAGAACATATAAGTCATGCCGTCCGCCGTCACCTTCGACGTATCCCACTTGCTGATGTCTTGATTGAAGGCAGAGGCACCGGCGAACATATTACTCATGTCCGTCACCTTGGATGTGTTCCACCCGCTGATGTCTTGGTTGAACGATTCGGCATAAGAGAACATGTCTCTCATGTTCGTCACCTTGGACGTATCCCACTTGCTGATGTCTTCATTGAAGGATCTGGTATTGTAGAACACGCGACTCATGTCCGTCACCTTGGACGTATCCCACTCAGAGATCTCACCATACAGATTAGTCGCACTTTTTTGATCATTCAACCACAATTGAACACGTGTTCGCAAATCCTCATTATCTGCCACGACCAAGGCGCGCTTCTTCAAGGTGCACTTGTTGTTTTCGCACGACGCTGTGATTTTTTGGTTTTTGTTGAAGGCGTCGGCACCACTGAACATGTCGTCCATGCTCGTCACCTTGGACGTATCCCACCCGCTGATGTCTTGATCGAAGGCTCTGGCCATATAGAACATATAACTCATGTCCGTCACCTTGGACGTATCCCACCCGCTGATGTCTTCATTGAAGTCCGGGGCATTATTGAACATATGACTCATGTCCGTCACCTCTGACGTATCCCACTCAGAGATCTCACCAAACAGATTAGTCGCACTTCCTTGATCTTTGAACCACATAGCAACACGTGCTCGCAAATCATCATTATCTGCCACGACCAACTTGTCCTTAGCAGGAGGATCGCAGTAGCAAGAGTCGCCGCCGCCGCCCTTGAATAGGCACCAGTTTCCTTTGGTATCGCTGTCGCAGTTGGTACATCCACTCTGTTTTTCAACGCCGCAATAATCCGACGTCCATTTAGCTTGGCACTCTTTTTCAGCATACTCTACCCCGCTTTTGGTATTGCAAGTGCCAGATTTCTCTGCCTTCTTAGGAGCATCCTCCGCCGCTTTCTTGGCGGTAGCCTCGTCGTTCGCCACCTTGAGAGCAGCCTCGAGCTTTTTGATTGTTTCCTTCTCAGCAGAGCAAGTCGCAGCCGCCCCCTCAGAATCAGTTTCCTCATTCGACGTGGTTGATGCCTGCGTTGACGACGTTCCAGTGTTGCCACTGTCGAGAAGGCGCCGGCGGCGAGACTTCTCAGCCACGACGGTGTCAGTCATCACGATCGTTCCATCCTCCTTGGTCACATTCAGCGACGTTGCCGTAACGTTGATGACATCGCCACGCGCCGAGTAAAACGCGACGGCGTTTGCCTTGCCTGGCACACCGCCATGTGTCTCCGCGCCGGTAATGCTGTAGATCAGGGAGGAGCCGTCCGGCTTACCGAGCGTCAGCGAGCCGATCGCGCGGAGAGCCGACTCTGACTTCTTCACCGCGTCGTAGATGGAATCCGTCTTCGTCACCTTTGCTGTCGCCGAAGGCTTGCTGGACCCCTTCGCGAACGTGATGCCAGTCTTGCTGTCCGTCTTCGTCTCCTTGCTCGCCTCGACGACCACCGCGACGAGGCCGACGATGACGCCCACGAGGGCGCACAGGATGACCAAGAGAACTCCGCTGAAGATCGTGAGTCGCTTGGCTGTCTTCTTGGAGTCTTTGTAGAGCTCCGCACCACGAGCAAGCTCCATGGGCGCGACCGTTCCGTCACCGTCGACGTCGAACACCTTGAGCGTTGGCTGGATTTCCTTCGGAAGAGTCTTGATGGCGATGGAGCCTTCCTTGTTCGCCTTCTTCAAGTCCACGTACACGGTGAGGATATCCGTGAGCTCGTCCAACTCGATCTTGCCGTTTTTCTCGTCGTCAATCTCGTTCAGGAGCGGTTGCACCTTCTTGGGAAACGAAGAGACTTTGAGATAAGTCATCTCCGCAGACATGGGGTCAGGCAGTTCGTTCGGGTCGATGATGCCGTTTCCGTTGGTATCATATTGCGCGAGTTTCTCACGCAGTTCCGGCGGACAGTCGGCGATACGAACGCCGTGCAGCACCTTGCGCACCTCGCCGAGTGCGTGGTTCCCAGCCGGAGTAAACATAAGGTTATGAGCTGAAGGGCCAGGGTCGATGGAGAGCTGATGAAGTACTTCTTCTTCTTCGAGCGACGAGCGTTGCTGACGTATCTTCTGAGGAGACACCCAGGTGGTGACTAGCAATACTGAAAAAGGAGGTCAACAAGAAACAGGCATGCACCAGCCGGCGCAAGATTCGCAAAGGTTTCTTGTAAGTTAACCTTAAGTAGTGCGCTGAAGAGTAGAATGAAGAAGTGAACAACACCACTGAACACAGAGGTCACCTCGAGTAGACGAGTACTCGACACCGCCTGTGCAACTCACTCGGTCACCCTGTGCAACCACAGGGGAGATGAGAATGAGGTGTATTTGATACTAAGTTTAACCTTAAGGGCGGTCCCGAGGTCGGAGAGGGAGATCACGTGATGCCTCGAGGCTCTATAGTGGGGACTCCCCTATAAAGGGTGGCGGATAAATCACGTGATATGTACCTCCCAATTGGGGGTTTGGGCTGTTCCGCGTATCCCTCACAATTGGGGGTTCACCTCACAGGCGTCAAGCTTACATTCCGCGAAGCAGCCGTCGACGATGGTTCGCCGCACGCACAGGCGGCTCTGCTGCGACGGCAATCTGATGCACTTAATGCGGCGACGAAGGTGTACGAGAGACTGCTTCAGATTTTATTACGCCTTACAAAATTTGTGTTGTTGTTGTAATCATTTCTACGACATGTTGCTGTCTTTCCAAAAAAAAAAACGTTCGCTGTTTATTTGAGGTAAGGATGGATTGAGGTAAAACCTAGTTTCATTATTACTGAACGGGCGATCTTTGTCTCCATTTATGATTGATTTTGATAATTAAAGCCGCCGCCGAAAAAAACAACAGCCCAAAAAAAAACAGCTCTCTCCTCAACCCAATCTACATCTTCCTCGGCGGTGCCATGTCAGGCTCCGCCACCAAAACGTATGCCGGCGCTGCGGCGGCCACCTTTTGGGAAATCACCGGCTCGTGCTCCATGGCCATGAGGGGCACGTACTCCTCCTCCTCGTGCACCACACCATCCGACTCAACGGCACGGTACGGGCACCTTCGCGGTCCGCACATGCAGCAGCAGCAGCTCGACGCGCCGAGAGCAAGGATGAGCAGAATCACCAAGCCCGCGGCGGCGCACTTGGTATGATCGTGCTCCTGGTCCATCTCCCCTTCGATAGCCATCTTCTTCGCCGAGTCAATCATGGCAGCCTCCCTGTCGAGGTCCATGGTGGAGACCTCCATCATCTCCGCAGTCTGCGGGCGCTCCTCCTGCGGACGCTCCTGCACCATGGGCTTGTCGTCCACCTTGAATGCAACAGCCTGCGGACCACCCACCTCCATCAGCTCGTTTGTCATTTCGTCGCGCTGCATCTTCTGCATGCACACGACGCACCACGTTCCGCTCTTGGTGGGAACGAAGGACACGTCGGCGCGGATCATTGGAGGCTGGCGACGTCCGAGGTTTGCGCGAAGGTCCACGGCCATGGGGAGGGGACGCGGTCGCGGCCATTCCATCGTCCGGGGCACCATCATGGGTCGGAAGAAGCTGTCGTCGCGGAAGATGCTGTCGAACGTGGGAAAGAAGGAGTTGAGCAGGCCCCCGACGGACGACGAGGACTCGCGCCAGGAGCTTGCCGTGGCGCCGTTCTCGCACCTGCACTCCGTCTTGAATCCCGACTCTGTGGCTATGCACTCGTTCACCACCGCGCGTGAGTTGGCACACGTCGTGACGTCGCACGTCTGCCTCGCCTCCTCGCAGGCGGCGGTTTCCGCCTCGACTTCCGCCTCTGCTGCAGCGGCTTCCGCCTCCTGTGCTGCCGCCTCCGCCTCCGCCTCCGCCTCCTCCTCTTCCGCCTCATCTTGGGCTTCGGTGAGTGCCTGCACGGCGCTGTCGAACAGGCTCTTGAAGTTGTCGAGTTCCAGCTTCTGCTGCTCGGGTGTTTCCGTCTGGTCCAGGAGGGCGGACCCTTGGAACGCGCCGATTTCTTCGAGAGGGACCATCTTCTGCTCCTGAGGAGCTTCTGAGGAAGCCGCCTCCTGCGTGGTTGCGGCTTCGAGTGCGACCATGGGCACAGGCTTCTGCTGCTGCTCGGAAACAACGAGCGGCGTCATGGCTGGCTCCTCCTCCGAAGACGACTCCGAAGACGAAGAAGAGGCAGCAGCCACCAAAGGCACCAAAGAAACAGAAGACTCCGAAAAGGCACCCTCCTTCTTCTCTGGAACCTTTAAGTCAGAAGCCGAGGGAACCGACGATGACCCAACGGATGAGGATGGAAGGACCTGGAACGTCTTCATAGGCATGAGAGGCGCCACCAGGGCCGATGCCCCAAGAGAGAGACAACACAAAAGCAAAGAAGCCAGCAAAGGAAGCTGGAGAAGCATCTGCGCCATTTCTTTCTTTCTCTCCTGGGCTGGAGAATGAATGACGAGGGCGCCGGGGGGAGGAGCAACGAACAACGCGTCAGTCAGATGGGCGACGTGGCCTCGAGGTGCGGGTCCCCGGGGGGATACCTCTTCGGATCCTCCTCCCTCCAGGGGGGGGGGCCTCCCTCCAAGGGGAGAATTAATCCAAGGGGGGGGGGGGGGGGGGCTCCCAGAGGGTTTCTTTCCGTCGGGCTCTCTTGAATTTGATGCTGGGCACCACTCACCAAGAGTACTTACAGTAAGTGTGGTTTCTTCAGGCTCGTGCTCGGGCTCGTGCTCGTGGTGCTCGTGCTCGTGGTGCTCGTGCTTTACCTTCGTGCTTTGCTCCAGTATTTGCTGCCTGGCTGTGCTCGTGCTTTGCTCGTGTTATTTGCTGCCTGGCTGGGCTCGTGCTTTGCTCATTGGCAGGCGTGCTGTGGTTGGGGTGCTGGTCATCCAGACTGCACCTGTGTCATTTGCAGAGACCTGTCTGCCTGTCTGTGTCATTATTTTCCAGGCAAAACGGGGTCGAATACAGTACTCGAGGACACCACAGGCCATAAGGGTATGAAAGGGAGAGGGACGCGCCGCGCCTGTGGGCCGCGCGGTGGCCGGCCGTGGGGAATGGGGATCCGTTCGTTGGTCGCAGTATCCTAGACTAAGTTTAGTTATTCTCATCTACGACCAAGATTCCCATTTAAATATTACGAGGTTTTCTACCTTGCAGGTCTACCTTTTCTTCTGGGTTTGGCCTTTGGGCCTCTTGCAAGCAAGCTTGGACTTCTTCCCTCGACGTCCTCCTTCCTTTCGCGCGCAGGCATTACGATAGTGCCTTAAGTGAACTTAAGTGTCGTTGTAGTACGCGCAGATGGCCGGCCTGCGCGTGCGCCTCAGGTACCAGGCATGGCCGCCGCAGGCACTCTCAAGAAGTTCTCGCCCTCACGTTCCTTGGCCTCGGCACCCTCGTCGTCTTCTCCCTCGCTCAGGAAGCAGCCAGCTCCTCAGCTCTCATCAGCCAGCACCACACCTCCTGTCGCAGTACTCGTCGTTCGGACTAGGCGGGCCGGCGTCGTGCCTCGTCGTCGCAACCTCAACAGCAGAACTTACACAAGCACTTGCCAGAGGCCTTGAGGAATATCACGGACGCTTTGTGGTCATAGGAAAAGGATCGAACGTACTGTTCGACGATCGCGGGTTCTCTGGCATGGTCATCGTCAACGCCGTCGACTTTGTGCACGACGACGATGACGACATGATGCACAAAGTGCTGCGCGTCGGCGCAGGAACACCCGTCAACCGACTTGCTATGGACGTAAGCCGTGACGGGTACCGTGGCCTCGAGTTTGCGGTGGGCATACCAGGCACGGTGGGTGGTTTCACGTACATGAACGCGGGAGCGCACGGCTCACAGGCGAGCGACGTGCTCACATCCGTGACGTGCGTCAACGCCAGCGGAGAGCGTACTGTTTTCCGAAGAGACGACTCAGGCGAGTGGCCGAACGGGTGGTGGGACTACAGACACTCGCCCGTGATGGACTTGGATGGAGATCCGCTGGTAATCGTCGAAGTGACCATGCGCCTTCGCAGAACCGGCGACGGCGACGGCGACGGCGACGACGCACCGGAAAAACGCGCACAGAGATGGCTGCAACAACGCCAGGAAAGTCAGCCGGTGAACAAGCGGTCGGCCGGATGTATTTTTCGCAATCCAGCCGCGAACGTTCCTGCCGGCAAGCTGATTGACGACGCCGGCCTGAAAGGTGCAGGTGTCGGCGGATGCCAGGTGTCTGAGAAGCACGCCAACTACCTCGTCGGTGTCACGAGCGCATGCACGTCTGCGGACGTGCGCGCGTCGATGCGGCTCGTGCAGGAGGAGGTGCGTCGGCGCTTCGGGTACGACCTTGAGCCGGAGGTGCGCGTGCTCGACTACGACGGCGACGGCTTCCATGCGTTCCGTTGATTGACTGTACTGTACGTGTACACAACACGTTCTGTACATACATTGTATTGTAATCTATCACTACCTAGTACTAATTTCAACATTTAAAAAAAAAACGAAATCGATACCTTGCCCGATTTACAAACAGCAACAACAACTTTTTTAAAAAAAGCTCACATGTAGTATTTGGGAATGTGCACAGTGTTGCGCCAAATAATCTTCCCAATTTTAATTATTGGCAAGATTTCCGTGCATTTCAAGATTATCCCATTTATTGGTTGCATGGACGCCCCCCTGGGTCATCCATGGCGGTACTTCAAAAAAGATCCTTAAGCATTCTTTCTTGTATTATAGTACACTGATATCTGCATAAGTAGTAGCTTATTTTGTTTTTCGTCTCGGCGCATCATTCTTGTGATGTGGCCTTCTAAGCATTCAGGTGTGGACACTCTTAGTACCTTTCATAATGACAACAAGGCCGGCATCTGCCTTGGCGTCGTTCGGGTTAAGCCGCTCGGCGCGGGAGCGGGGGGTGGGGAAGCGTCCAGCGTCCAGGCGATCGATGAAGGTGTCACGCAGACAGTCGCATTCGACGCGGAACGCGCGCGTGTTACGGTTGACGGCCGCGAGTTCACGTATCCGTCGCACGTCATCGCGCCAGATATGAGCCAAGAGCAGCTCTACGACGCTTTCATGCCACCACGCGTCACCCAGTTCCTCGAAGGTGTCGACGTGAACATAATGGCGTACGGGCAGACGGGTTCGGGGAAAACGCACACGATGTTTGGGTAAGTCTACCTCTAATCAGCCACGGCGCATAAAAACAGTATGCACTAACAACCTAACACACTAAATGACACAGACCACCCGGAATTATGGCGGAGGCGGGTGCAGGCAAGTTCGGTGACGATGTGAACCCAAACTACGGGCTGTTCCCGCGTGGGCTGCTAGACGTCGTCAACGCGGTGGCTGAGCTGAACCGCGGAGATAAGCGTGCTGTACTCACAGCAAGTGTCGTCGAGCTCGGCATGGCGGGGAACGTGGACTTGCTCCTGAGCGCTGCGGAGATGAAGGCGAGGAGCAAAAACAATCATGGCACGTGGGTCAACGGCGCTGTAAGTTTGGGTGTGGCGCTGGACAAAGCTCCAGATCCGCCGCGTTTGTACGGTATGACCGAGTTGACACTCGAGTCGCCATCTGACACGATGGCGGTGTTCGCGGGGCTTGCGACGCGCAACACGGCGGCAACGCTGATGAATGATAGTTCATCAAGATCGCACTGGTACGTCGTCCTCTCCTTGGCAAGCGGAACATGAAGAAACCGATCATACAACCACTAACCTGACACGAAACTACATAGCATGGCATTCCTGACGCTGCGCGTGTACGACCCTGGAGCTGACACCGTGCGCACGTCACGCTTCCAATTTGTAGACCTCGCTGGTTGCGAGAGAATGGAAGATGCACACGGCCAACACATCACAATGGACTGGAGCGATCCGTCGCAGCTTACGGGTTTGATGACAAACTTTAGCCTGCTCATGCTGAGTGCGTGCGTGCGGGAACTGCTCGAGTTTCGCAAGAAGAAGAGCAATGCTGGCAAAAAGTTCTCGACCCGCTTATACATGGTCGACTTGGTCCCTCTTCTCCAGAAATCGATGACAGGTGAGGCGTCTACGGCATGCTTCGTGAACATTTCTCAGGCTCCGAAGAATCTGATTCACTCGAAGTTTGCACTCGACTTTGGAGAGACGTTCTCGAAGCTCACGCTGAATCCGAAACCGACTCGTCCTCAAGCATGCGTGAAGATCGTGAAGGCGGCGGAAGCTCTCAAAGCCGAGGCGACGAAGGCACTCGATCGTGCCAACGGCAAGAAGAATGATAGGTTCGTGACGATGCGGCAAGCTCAGGTGCGCGATTGTGACCAAATTCTCGCCATCCTCAACACCCTGAGGGAGGGCATGACGTGATTCTTTATGAATACAGAGAAGTGCGTGCACGACTTCCTACCTCCTATGGCAAAAGGTGATATGGCACATGGGTAGTGAGCAGGTAGTGCGTGAGTGAGTGAGGACTTCCTCAATCATCATGATGTACCATAGCGTCGACCGACCGCAAGTTGTACAATACAGCAAATAATATGTGACATGAGAAAAATGTAAAAGCATTTTGTTTCTACCTTACTTACTTCTCCGGATCGGTGGTATCTTCTTGTGACTCGTCTCTGGCGAGTCTACCTGGCTATAGGTAGCCGGCCGCCGCCGACATCAAGGTCAGGCTGCGAGCATACATACATGACGAAACATGATCCAACACCCTTAAATCCGAGCCAACTCCCTTTAATCCGAGCCAACTCCATATCCGAGTCACCAAATATACCAACTATCGTAGTACCACTGTAGAGGTGCAAGTTGCGCACGTGACGCGTAAGGTAACGCCCCTATTGTCCCCGGACGATCCCCCCCCCGATGCATTAGAGTAAACTTTAGAGTGGAAAAATGTGACATCACACATTCCAGCCAGGTTCGGATTCCATGGACGCCTCCTCCGCCCCACCTCCACCTGTAGTAGTACCTGTAGCTTCAACATCTTCGACGATGGCTGCCACACACGTGTACCCGTCCGCGGGCGTGCTATGCGTGCCTATGGAGGTGCGCGCAATCACGACGTCAAGTCCTTGGACCCAGTCCACCTTACTCATCGCAGGACGAGCCACGCACGTGCGCCACTCTGCTGCTCCTGCGAATCCAACCCAGTCAGCAGTTGGGGCGGCACCTACCCTTAGCGACAACGAGTGGGTGGGAGCACCGCCGGTGCCGTCGCGGGGGGGCGGTGTGGAGAGATACACGCCGTGTGTCATGGCGTTCGATACGAAAGAAAACTTTCAAAAGGACTCTCAGCCGAAGTGGACGTGGACGTGGAGAGAGCAAGGAGGTTTCTTCGGCACGGCTGAGGAGCACTCGACCCACTTCGCAGTGAGCGCCATCGCGGTCACGCCTGATGGAACGACGTGTGTGGCTGCCGTGCTATCAGCGATCTTGACCTTCCGCGTTGAAAGCGGCGTCCCGCTATTCGCCGTGGACGTGGGTGCGCAGGTGATCCGTGACGCTGCACTAGCCCACACCGCCAACGCCGTCGCAAGGCCAGCGAGTATCGTCGGCGGTGCACCTGTCACGTCGTTGGCTTGTCCGGGTGGAGGTGTTGTCGTCGCCAGCTGCGATGGTGCATACGGAGGTCACGTCGTGTACCATCTGCGCGACTTGACGCTGCACGACGACGACATGGCTTCTGATGCTCAACAACACGTCAGCGCGACGCTATCAGCCGTTCCCACGTACTTGCCAGCGCTCTCTGCGCCGGATATAGTGGAACCTACGACTCGCAGACAACAGAGGAGGATTGCCTTGCCTGCGCAAAATAATCTCGGTGCGTCGTTGCTTTACGCACTTCCTCCCGCATGCCGACAGCCGCATCGCCCGAGACTCGTCGCGTCGAATCTGCACACACAGGCTGTAGCCCTTGTCGAAGTGAGCGAAGACGCAAATGTCACAGATCCATTCGTATGGAGGGTGAAACCAACGAAACGTGGTGAGAAACTTGGTGGTGCATGCATCGCGGCAACACGCGGCGGCTCGTTCAACGTGCTCGTGCTCTGCGGCGAGCTCGACCGTAATCGCGAGGGTGCTTCCGCCATCGGATCTGTGCCCAGGCTGCGCTGCCTTGACGGCGAAGACGGCACAACGCTTTGGAAGATGTCCAGCCTTGAGGGTGCGGACGCGTACCTTACGAATGGAGGCGGCATTCGACTTCACATGGCTGGCGCTGTGGTGAGCGGAGACGGCTCAAGTCTCTTCGTGAGTCAGTGGGATGGCGTAGTTTGGTGCATTTCTGCCGCCACCGGCTCTTGGATCACGTCGCTGCATGGTCAGCCTCCAGGATCCAGCCACAGCTTCTTTCGGGGATACACACACGAGCAGGCGACGCCACCTTGCCTATGCGCGCCGTACGACGGCGAACTCCTTTTCACATGCGCTCGCGACCATGCGTCCAGAGGTGACACCGTTCGCGCGTGGCGTGTGGGCGTACCGCTGACTTGGTCGCGACAGAAACATGGCAGATTTCCTGCGCCGTTCAAGGAGGCTGTGCGCACGCTGCTGCGATGCGTCTCGCGGGCACGCAGGGGATTGGCGGAGGTTGGCGACGCGCAGAACAAAGATGCCGCACACGCACGTGCTGTTCTCGATGCGATGGCACGTGAAATAGGGCTCGTGGATGTTGTGGTGGAAGCTCTTGCGGAAGCTTGGTACAAGCTCGAACGGCGGAGGCAATCGCTCGTGAACAAGGATGATGTTCTCGTACAGAGATGAAGCCTTTTTTTGTGATTGTTGTACAACATCTTTTGTGTAAAATAGTTAAAGATTTTCCAATGTGTTGTTACCCGAAAACAAGACGGAGACGCACATATTTTACGACGATCTCATAGTTTTGCTTTGAATCACACCGCCGATGCTGCTGCCGACTGCTTTGCCGCCGCCGCCTGCGCCAGCCTCTCCTCGAGCGCGCGTGCGCCTCGCTCTCGCCTTCGGCGTGCATCCTCCGAGTCATTTCCTGGCAGCGGTGCCGCGGATGGCATACCCGCGGCGAGCGATCCAGCTGCGCCGCTGGCGTAAGAGCCACCGCCGAAGATGCGATCTGTGAATCGGTCGAAAGGTGTGAGAGCCGCCTGGAACGCGGTCGGCACGCACGACGCCACTGCAAACTCTTCCGATGCGTCGCCTGGAATGGGCTGATATGGAGAAGCACCAGGAGCTCCAAGTGCCTCCGTGGGTGCGGGTGGCTGGCGAAAGTAGCGCAGGTAGACCCACGCCGCGATGGTCCCACCGAGCGCGTTGCTTGGCAGGCCGGTGGGCAAGAGGTTCGTTGCGACGGAGGAAACGAGCGCCGTGAGGAGGAGAAGGGCGGCGGGCATGTACGGCACGTAAGGTGCGATGGTCGATGGCACGGCGCCGACCGCCTTCGCGTTCACCTGTTTGAGCGCAACAAAGAGTGCGGCAATGGCAGCGTGCGCTCCCGTGACATTGCTGTACAGCAGGTCCGTCCTCTGCGTGACGGCGAACGTAAAGACGAGCCAGAGCCAGGTGACGATGGCACCTCCGACGTTTGCGATGGCGATGGTCTTAGCGATTTCTACCGTTCCCATGACTGGCTCCACCATTCGAGCGAGCGTGCATATGAGTGCCCCCGATAGGATCGCCGAGACGACTGAGGCGTCGCAGTATGCCGTGGTGATGATCGTCGTCGCATAAGGAAGCACCCTTTGTGTTGTTGTGGGAGGTGGGGAGTTTATGGTTAGAGTACGAGTGAATCAAGGTCGATCGAACGTGTGTGTACACCACCACCACCACCACCAGCAGCACACTCTGAACTCCGCGTTTTATTTTTTTTCTGCTAGACAAAAGTTTTCACACACGACAAACCACACACACAAAAACCACACACAAGCAAATCACAAGAAAACAGAAAACAGAAAACAAGAAAACAGAAAACGAACGAACATACTTGGCAGGCACAAGTCCGAGGTACGATCGCACACCTGGCAAGACCAACATCAATAAGGATGACGAGAGCAATAACGCGGAGTACAGGAGCGAAAGACGCGTGTACGGCGGAGTGAAAGATGAAGACGACATGGATGACGACGATGACCCTGCCGCTGCCGCCGACGCTGACGACGACGACGACGGTGGAGACTCCGCCATGGCGCGTATCCCCAGGGAAGGGGGAAAACACGAAAATCAGGGGCGGAGAAGGAGACGGAGAACAGGAAGAAGTCCGAACAGGTTAGGGTTTAGGGTTAGGGTTAGCTCCTTAAGCTTAGGTCACACAAAGGTTAAATCCACGCGTCTTTCGCCATCTGCACCGCGCTCGCACTCACGCTGTGCGCGCCGCCGGTGTGCACGAATACGACAGTAGTACTTGTTCCACTGCTCGTTCCACCTACTCTAGGGGCCCAAGCCTCTGGATCCTTTTTCACGTCGTCGCAAAACGCGCGCAGCGCCTTTCCGGTATACACGGGATCGAAAATCAGTCCCGTGCGCATCGCAACATCTGACACGAAGCGAATATCCGCGGGACGCGACACGGCATATCCGAGACCCTTCGCCTGACGCACTTCCATGATTCCAGAGTCACGCACGCGCTTCCAGCCCTCCTCTGCCGGCGTGTCATCCGCGACGCCAAGCAGAGACGCGTGCGCACCCATCTCCACGAACGTCTCGTATGCGTGTGTGTAGAAGTACTCCTCGTCGTCGCAAACGCAGTAGCAAGTTAACTTCGTGCGATTCTCCTGCGCCGTCGGATGAAGGTGCAAACCTATGGCAAGTCCAGCTGCCGTTCCTCCGCTCCCTGTCGCGACGACGACGTGTGTGACTGTGTTCGTCGTCTGACTGAAAATTTCATCCACGCATCCAATGTATCCCCATGTACCACACCCGTTCGATCCGCCAACGGGAATGACGTACGGATGCCTTGCACCGTACTCGTCGCGCAGGCGCTCCTGCAGTGTTCTCGTGAGTGCCACGGAGCCGTGTGTGACGTACTCAGAACGCGTGACGAGCCAGATTTCCGCGCCAATCATCAGCGAGAACATGAGGTTGCCCTCGGTACACTTGCGTATGGATGCCTCGCTGGGTGGTGGTGGTGGTGGTGGTGGTGGTGGCGGTGGCACTGCACGTTTGTCTTGTTCTGGCTGCAGAAGGCGACGCACGCGCTGCGTGGTAGACGCCGCGAACGTCGCCAGAAACTCGTCCACCTCCTCCTCACTTCCCCGAAGAATTATGTGCGGCTGCATGCCCAGTTGTCTTGCTGCCGAAGCCGTTGCGCGGCAGTGGTTGGATTGTATCCCACCTATGGTGATAACGGCATCGGCGGATTGTTCCAGTGCTTCCGCGAGCAAGAACTCGAGCTTGCGTAGTTTGTTTCCGCCTGAGACACACGCCGTCTCATCGTCTCTTTTGATCTGCAAGTTGAGCGGCACGCCGCACCAGGCTAGGTCAAAGTCGTGCATGGGCGTGGGTCGCGCGGCGATGAGCGGGACGCGCGTGCGCGGCGGGTGCGGCAGGTGGTTGTTGGCGGTGCACCACGCCGGCGGCGAGTACGGCTGGCATCGTGCGGACATGCGCCGGAAGAGATGTGGTTTGGTTTGGCACCCAAGGGGGAATCAAAACCCCAAACAAAAGCAAGAAACAAAAACCAGCACAAACCCCCAAACAACGCACACTGAAAAATCGGTTGGACTTGTGGAGAGTTGAGACTTGAGACCCCTGTTTTCAGATTCAAAAACGCATAAGGCAGATCCGGTGGGATTGGTCGGACTGGTTTGGGTACACAGATTCGACCTTCTCGGCCTATCAGAAAACTTTTTTTGTATCAAATGGGGGTTTATTCGCTACTGTACCGGTATGTCTACCGGGTACAGAGTGCAGTAGTGGGTCGCTCTCCCGCCAAGTGGCGCGCATCACGCTCTTCACTCGCAGCAGTGCTCCTTCCTAAAGGCACAGTACTGCATTCTGCGCAAGTGCCTCCCTCCCTTGCGGTGGGGTACTGTATCGTTTTTCCGGCGGCACCTCCGGCCTGGTTTGTAGAATACCGCCTTAGCATACTCCTCGGTCGTGGGCAGGTGATCGGGTGCCTCCCCGCCCCGCGTAGGATTCTTCTGTCCCTTGGCCCTTGGGCGTTGGGAACGACGGACTTTCCACTCCATCCATGTGCCTCCCTCCTCTTCCTGTCACCTGTGATGCGCACAAAACCATCTCTTCCCACCCTGAGGCCACCCAACGACAAAGACAGGCAGACAGGGGTGTGTGCTTCATCACATCAATCCCCCGCCTTGAGGCAACCCTTGCTGATGCCTCGCTGCAAGCCTGCAACGGCAACAACAAGAAGACCAAGACCAAGACCAAGACCAAGACCAAGACCAAGAAGAAGCCCACTTCTGATCACACCACTGGTCATCGCGCCAGCACGCTCCATAGGAGCTTATCGTATTAGTACTAGCAAGGGGAAATAACAATGTGTTATTTCCCCTTGGTAGGCCTTCCTACTAGTCTAGGAAGAGGGAAGTGGCGCCTCAACACCACCGTTGGCAAACACCACTCCCTCGCAGCCAACCGGAAAAAGTACCCCAAACAAAGACTGCAAAAGAAGCCAGTCCACAGTCCACAGCACTCTCCCCCAATAACAACAAAAGGGTGTGAAAAAAGAGGGGAAAGGCTTCAAACCGTCCCCTCGTCAAAAGAACGGGCATGAACAAGTGTCCCCCCAAGTGTTCCAGCGAAAGGAGAGGAATTCTCCTCCTCCCAAGGCCCATCCCGGTTGTTATCGCTCAGGCCCTCAGGTGGGATCCCACTTCCCAGAGTGTGTGCTAGGGCTTGCACAGGGGCCGGGGCCCGGGGGTGACAAGTCTAAGTCTGCCCTTTGCCTTTCGTTCTGCGCGTGGCCCTCGCCATCACATACATACATACATACATCACGCCCTGGACGCGAGGGTTGTGTGCGGTTGGTGTGGTTGTTGTTGTGGGTGCTCCTCGTGCTCCTCCTTGCTTGGTGCTCCTTTGGTGGTGTCTGGTGCTCCTTTGGTGCTCATCTGGTTCACGTGTTGGTCATTGCCTTGCCTCAGTGCTTGTGACCGGTGCTTGTGGTGAGTGAGTGATGGGGGCACGTGGTGGTGGTCGACGCCTTCCCTCTTCTTCTGGAGGAGGAGGTGCAGCAGGGGGTGCCACCAGTGCGCCGTCAAATCGCAGCGACCACCCTGCAGGAGCTGCTGCAGCAGCTCCTCCTGCTGATTCCCTCATGATGCGCGGGGAAGGGAGGCACGTCACGTGGGTCGGTGGAGCGGGAATGGACCCGTCGAAACTCGCAGACATGGGTGTGCCAGAACTTCGCGCCAAGTTCCAGGCGGCGTTTGGGCAGGCGACGGCATCCAACAACGGCGCGTGGCTGCGTCGCAAGCTAGCAGAGCCGCGCGACCAGCGTGCACCGCCGCACCGTGCAACGGTGCCGCGTGCCAGAGATCTCAGCGCCGCCATATGGAGCGACGACGCCGCGGCACAGGCTGCACAGCAGAACCCGCCGCGACGACGCGCCGGATCCAGCGCGGGTGCGGCGGCGGGAACCAGGCGCAGGTCGTCAGCTGCCGCAGCAGGTGCAGGTGCAGGAGGACGGCCAAACTCGCGACGACGAAAACCTGCCGTGACAGTCATGAAGGAGTCGCGCAGCCAGCGCACGCAACTGCAGGACCCTCCCGAGGGGTTTGAGAGGGTGACGGAGCAGAGCGTCACACCCGACAGGCTCTACGAAGGTGCGCCAGTGCGCGTCTTCTGGCACGACGGAGATGACTCCAGCTGGTGGGAGGCGACGATTACCAAATATCGTCCGCGACCAGGTGCCGCCGTTCGCTGCGAGCTGATGTACAATACGAACCCGCCTTCATACGAGAAGGTGGACGACTTGCGTGAACTTGCACGCCGCGGAGAGCTTGCCGCGGAGCATGTGGGCAACAACAACGACGATTATGACAACGACGCGTCCTCTTCGGACGACGAGGGTGCAGATGTTGTCGATAGAGAGGCGGAGGTGGCGGCGATAGAAGATGACGACGACGAGGAAGAGGAAGAGGAAGAGGAAGAGGACGAAGAGGAAGAGGAGGAGGAAGATCAATCCGCACCTGCCGCCGCCGCCGCAGCCGCCGCCGCAGCAGCAGCAGCTGGGTTAGCCGCAGCAGCAGCTCCAGCAGGAGCAGTCCTGCGCGGTCAGAAACGCAAGGCAAGCGCGAGTCGCCAGACTAATGCAGTTCGCGCGGATCAAACTCCGGTCAAACTCCAAAGGCCACAAGCACAAGGGATCACTCCGACACCATCCCCGAACCATTGGAAACCACCATTTGACCGTGGACTACAGGCACTGCCGGTGGAACCAAATCACGCCAGTCTTCACCCACATCAGTCACAATTCCATCATGCATCGCCGCTTCTAGCAGGACCAGGCGCGGGAGCTGGACTGAATTCTCCCTCACCTCCAATGCAGACAATGTATAATCAGCGAACAACGCGCTCACAGAAAACAACGCAGCTTCCACCACCACATCCTGCTGATTACTTTCAGCAAGCAGGATTTGATGGGCCCGTCGTCATGGGCGGTTTACCTTTTGAGGATGTTCTCACCAATCCCAGTGGTGATCCCAACGACAACAACCTCCTGGATAATCTGATGCAAGAAACGCCGCACCCAGCGTACCCAGCATTTCCTTCTTTCGACGCGGAACATCCTCACCACCACCACCACCACCACCACCACCACCAGTAGTGCTGAGGAACAAAATTTCACCAAAATGCGCTACCCAGTCTTACATGTTGTTCAGAGTACGCTTGAAAGCTCTTTTCCTTTTGTGGCTTGCGGGCGGAAATAATTTCTTTTCTTTGTTTGAAGTGTAACCTTTTTGTTTCACATTCATTTTCAATCTTTTCTTTTTTTTTTTAAAATTTGTAGAGTAAATTTTATTTTGTCGCTGTTGTTTTTTTTCGCCAGCCCAACGTCAGGTCGAAAAGAAAGTCTCGTTTCAATTTTTCCAAACCATGGCATCCCTTCCTGGACCAACGCCAATCCACCGAACCGAGCATCCGCTCAGCTCCTCCATCCGCTCGATGTATGCGCGCGCCTCCGCCGGCAAGTCGTCGTACGACTTGCACTTCGTCGTGTCCGTATTCCAACCAGGCATCGACTCGTAGACTGGCTCGCAAAGCTCGAGGTCAGTTGCGCTCGCGGGGAACGTGCCCGTCTCCTCACCCTTGAGGCGGTACCCTGTGCAGATTTTCACCTCCTCGCACTCGTCGAGCACATCAAGCTTCGTCACATTCAGCTCGGTGAACCCGTTGATCTGCACGGTGTAGCGCAGTGCCACGACGTCAAGCCAGCCGATGCGTCGAGGCCGTCCTGTGGTCGTGCCGTACTCCCCACCCTTCTCGCGCAGGAAGTCGGCAATCTCGCCGTCGAGCTCCGTGGGGAACGGTCCCGCACCCACGCGCGTGAGGTACGCCTTGACGACGCCCACGACGCACTGCGACGCCTTTGACGGCGCGAGGCCGAGCCCGGTGCACATGCCACCGAGGCTCGGGTTGCTGCTCGTGACGTACGGGTACGTGCCAAAGTCAATGTCGAGCAGCGTCGCGTTCGCGCCCTCGAGCAGGATGCGCTTGCCACTGTCGTACGCGTCGTTCACGTACGTGACGGTGTCCGCGACGATTTCCCGCACGCGCGGGATGAGGTCGAGGTACGTGTCAACGTCAGCCTTCATGGCATCCACGTCCACGGCGTCTGGGAATCGTTTTTCGGCATCCTCCACCAAGCGCATGTACCTGCTGACGAACGCCTCCTTGTCTCCGCTGAGCAGGTCGCAGACGCGCAGGCCGCTTCGCGACGTTTTTGCGCTGTATGCCGGCCCGATGCCTCGCCTCGTGGTTCCAATCTGGTCTCCCCCACGCTTCTCCTCCCCGGCGCCGTCCATGACCATGTGAAGCGTGAAGAGCAGGTGTGCTCGGTCGCTTAGCAGCAGCCTTCCTTCGTACGGCACGCCCTGCTCCGCGAGCGTGTCAAGCTCCTTGAACAGGGAGGGCAGGTGCACGACGACACCGTTTCCGATGACGTTCATGGCATTTTGGTTGAGGATTCCCGACGGGACGAGGTGAAGTGCAAACTTTTTCCCGTCGTCGTCGTAGATGGTGTGTCCCGCGTTCGCTCCTCCCTGGCATCGGCACACGACATCGTACGTTTGTGCGAGCACGTCAACGAGTTTCCCTTTTCCCTCATCACCCCACTGCGATCCCAGAACACAGGTCACCTGGTTTTGAGTTGCGAAAGAGGAGTACGGCGTGAGGTATTCTTTTTTTGAGGACGTATTTTTGGAATCGGCGGATTTCGAGGAAGCGGAAGCTGCTTGAGAGGAGGCTGCAAGAATCGACGACGACCTACGACATGAAAGTGAACGAGCACGAGAGTAGTGACTACTACAACGACCACGACCCAAAGCCTGAAGCTTCAAAGGTTGTTGATGATGATGGTGAGCGAGCATAGCTATAGGAGCGTAGCAGAAACTAAAACAAAACAACTCGGAAAAATGGAACCGCAGGGATTGCCAATGTTCGGCGGAAAGGGATCCCTCGGGGGGGGTGGGGCTCCCGGCGGCGGCGTTCGCATTCGAACCCTGTCAGGGGAGGGAGATGATAAGCCTAACCCGAACCCTAACCCTAATCCGGAAACCCTAACACGGAAACCCTAACCGGATCCCCCTATAAATAACCCTCATCTCTTCGCCTTCTTCTTCTTCTTCTCTTCATTCATTCTTCTTCTCTTCATTCTTTTTCATATGGCGCCGCCGGTCCCGATCGTCTTTCCCACCGCACCTGCTCCTGATGCTCCTCTTGTTCAAGACGGCGTTCCTGTTCCTGTTCCTGTTCCTTTGGGATTTGAAGATATCGCTTCAGCTGCTCAATTAGAAGCGGACAAACACAGGGCAAGAGCAGAAAGATTCAACAGCGAATATGTTCCGCCCAAAAAACAAAGTCTCTTGAACGAAGTTAATACTTGGCAGGCGGAGCAGCGAGAAAGGTACTCGAGAAAGGGGGACGCATTCGTTACCGGAATCGACTTCGCATCGCCGGATGAAATACAAAAGAGAGAAGCGCGCGCAGCCAAGTACGGGGTCACGGCGGAGCCGACGCCGACGCCGGCGGGACCGGCGCCGGGAATCCCGCACGCCGACGACCCGGAGGAAGCGGCGAGGCGAAAAAGGAGAGAAGAGCGCTTTGGACCGATGGAGTCAGCGCCAGAACCAACCATGGCGTCAGCGGCGCCGGACGACGACGGCATGGACGTAGACACGCTTGAGCCGCCGCGAGAACCACCCGCACACGAGGCGATCAGGCCGGATGCCGTGCACCTTTATGGCGTGGACATGCTCAACAATAACGAAGTACTCAGCTACTTTCTCTCGTATGGCCCGTCGTACGTCGAGTGGATCGACGACTCGAGCTGCAACGTCGTGTTCCCGGACGCGGGAGGATGTGCGCGCGCACTTGCTGGGCGCGGGAAACCCATCGACGAGGACGGCGGAGACAGCGCGACGGCGCAGACGACGGGGATCAACCGCGCGTGGCACCGTGGCCCAGACTTCATGCGAGGAAAGCTTGCCGTGCCGTTGATGTACAGAATGGCAACTGTCGCGGACGTGAGGCCCGAACTGCGCGGGGAGAAAAAGGAGAAGAGCAGGAGGCTGTGGCGCACGACTCCCGCCGAGAAGAAGAACCGGAACATGCAATTCAAGTTGACTGGCGCGCTCGCCCCGAAGGCTGGCGTAAAGAAGCGGCGCGGAGGAAAGGGCGGCGGGCGTGGTGGCGGTGCTGCTGTTGCAATGATGGAGGCCGCCGTTGTGGAAGCGACGGCTGAGGAAGACAAGCGATTGCGCAAGGGAGGTGGTGACGATGACGACGACGATGAGACATAAGTAAATATGTGGATAGTATGGAACTCCTATGGACCACCTTGGGGAAGGGGGTGCCCCTCTACTTGCAGAAGGCCAACCCTCCCCGCCTGAGGCGCCTGGGGGGTACGAAGGAAGCTATTTCGCGCACCCTAGATTTACAGCATCATTCTCTCAACCTGCTGCCTCGCAGCGTAACTCCACGCCGTTCGCCGTCTTCGCTCGTCTACCGGCATGCTCCGCGATCTTCTTCTTCGCGCACATTACGAACGTGATGCCGCAACATCTTCCGTTCCTCCTCCTGTCCCGCGACCTCTTCCCGCCGTTCTTCAACCTGTGCAGGTTTCTCAGAATCAACCCTACGTCGCTGCTGCCACACCGCCGCCATGGTTTCTAAAGCTCTTGGAGCGACAATGTACCAAAGCTCACATCCGCCGGCGCGTGGTTGTACAACGCACGCATCGCCGCCTTCGCTGCGCGAAAGGCCTCGGGCTTCACCGCCTTCGTAGTCACCCAAACAACCCGACACAACAAGTCTGGCAAGTCTCCTTCGTCGTCGTCGTCCCATCCGTCGTCGTCGTCCCATCCGTCGTCGTCACTGTCTGGGTACCCCTCCCATTCCCTTTCGCTTTCATCATCGTCGTCATCAAAACCATGCATCGAAAAATTGCAATCAGTCCAATGCGCCGCCATCAGTCCAAGAAGGCGCCTTCGTCGTGTGCGTCGCGCTTGCGGCTGTTGCGCGGGTCAAGCGCACGCATTGAGCGCGCCTTGCACGCGTCGTCGTCGCGCGGAGCTCCGCCGCGCCGCGCGCGCAGGGAGCTCGCGCAAGCGAGCCGCGGGGACGCCGTGGTCACCGTTTGGCGCCGAGGGCGCCGGGAACTGGACCGGGATCCCAAATGGAAATTTTCCTCCCCAGTTCTACCAAGGGGAAATAATATTATTCCCCTTGGCTCTACGACGGATCCCCCCGCAAGTGGGCCATCAGAAAAAGATAAGGTTGTCCCCCTCCCTTTCTTTCCACGTCAAGCCATGGCGTTCTGGGGTGCGTGGACGCCGCCGCAAGTCGTCAGGTGCGCCGCCGCGCGACCCGCCTCGCCCCCGTACCTGTACTACGCGGGTGGGGTTTATCTGTTCAGTCTTGCCACGCAACGCTTTGCGAAGATGGTGCGGCGGCGGCGGCAGCGCGCGAAGCTAGGAGGAGGAGGAGCGAGTTCCACCGGGGAGTCGTCCGCGCTCGCCTCAGCCGCTCGCTCGATAGCGTCGCGGCACTGGGACTTCGGCTTCTGGGAACGCGCGGCGGCAGGTACCGTCCTAGGACGCAGCATGCTCTCAAATACACAGCTAAAACGATGGTTCTTTGCAGCACTGGCGCGCGCGGGCGACGACGTACGCGACGACAGGGAGTTCGAGGAGTATTTGGGTGCTGTTATTGCCGCGTACTTCGACGAAGCAGAGAAGGTGAACGTTCGCGCTGACATCGCGTTTTGCCACGCGATGCTGTACACGGGCTGGTTCCGGAGATGTGATCGGTCTTGCTATGCGTTTGGCGACGAGCTGTGGGGCGGTGCGAAGCGGCACGACACGATGGATGCTGGTGTGCGAGCGCACGTCGCGGCGCTTGCCGCAACGACACGTGACAACGCGCTTCTCCGGTGGGAGGACCTGCGAAGTGCGCACGACGCGGGCGTCGGTCGTTCTATCGCGGCTCTCTACCGGCAGATTCACTACGAGACGGCGTACATCAAGTCTCCCTAACTAATGTGTGCGTGATGATACATGTAGTAGTATTTACCAGTATGTGCATTATTTATTTTAGTTCGTTTATATATACAGTACTTGGCTGGCCGCCCACGTCTTTGTCGTATTTTTTATATGGGATATGAGCACGCTGAGAACACGCGAATAACATTCATGCGCGCGCACAGTCCGTCATCATCATGAGCTCACTCACTCACTCTCTTCTCTCTCTCTCTCTTCGCGCGCGGTTGTTGATGTTAAGGTTCGTGACCCGAACGTGCGCCCCACAAATCGAACTCAGAACAGGAAACACGGAGGTCTCAGGGTGGCGAAAATCACTTGGCCTTTATTTTTTTTCTTTTTCAGGAAGAAATTTGGAATATTTTTACTCGCGAGCGAAAGACCTCGCACTTCCCCTTCCCTACCACCAACCACATCCTCACCCCCCTGATCACCCCCCTGATCAATCCCACCCCGATCAACCACGTCCTCCTCCACCTCCTCCTCATTTCGATCTTCCCCTTCCCTACCACCCCACGTCCCCACCCCGTCACCAACAACGTCCTCATCCCCCTGACGTCTGATCCCCCTCGTCATCACCCTGACCGTCTCCCAGGTCCGTCTCCCTCGTCATCGCCTCCCCACAAATCAACCAGCAAGCCAACCACCCCACGAAGCTGGGAATGGGGTGACGATTTTGACCACCCCCCATATTTTCCCTTTTTCTCTTTTTTCTTCTTCTTCTTTTTCTTCTTTTTCTTTTTCTTCTTTTTTCTCTCTTTTTTTTTTTCTTCATACTTACCTGGGTATCCCGTTGTGTATCAGGAACACACAGGGAAGGAGAGTTCGTGCGGGGGCTCATCGAAGCCCACACTGCACTTCCGCGCACTCTCCTTGTGGAAGCCTATTGGTGGACACCTACCACAATCTTTTTAGCCAAGTCGGCGCAAGCGCCACTGGCCTTTCCCAACCCCTACCATCCTCTAACCCCGAAATCTATTCCCACCTATCTCCCTCCCTTTCTTTCACGTGCAATGTTCTAAAGGCGATGGAGAGGGCGCGTGAAAGAGGTGAGTGGGCGAGTGCGTCGCCTGCTCGCCGCCGCCGGCCAACGCTAGCCACAGCAGCCATGCGGCGGTGTCGCAGCCTTCTTTGGTGGAGTCGCAGTCTCAACGTCTTTCGCAGCTCCTTTTAGGCTCTGCCAATCACAACAACAATAACAACCACTTTTCTGCCGCCATGCCTGCACATAAAAGGAGCAGCAGTGGCGAACTGCTCGCGGCAGCCACGGCGCTGCGAAGCACGTCGGCGGCGGATCTCGACGACGCCTTGTGAACAATAACGAGCACGCCAAAAAAATGTTTGATGCACACGACGGATTTGGTTCCGTACCGCCTAGGGAGCGCGCACTTTCGCATGTTCCAACTCACCGCATCCGCTTGCGGGAACCCCAAGGCGTGCGAGTGGAACGGGTCCGAGGACACCAAATTCAAGGAGATGTCGAGCGCACGCGCGCGCACGTGCTCGGATGGCACGCTGGGCGCCTGGGGCGCTTGGGACAAGACACCCGCGCAGGCTTCGTGCAATCAGGGCTGCTCGATTGCGGTCCACGGCCAGGACGTGACTGAGGAGCGGACGATGTACCTCGAGGCGCTCCCGAACAACACCTGCACGGCGGAAGAGCAGACGCGTTCAGCCCAATGTCAAGACGGCTCGATCGTACCGGTCGGGGCTTGGTCGGGCTCCTATGCCTCCTCGGAGTGCGTCGGCGGATGCGGCGAGGCCAAGTACGGCCAGCTCCACATCGAAACTCGGCTGCGATACATGGAGGAGCTCGCATCGTCTGAATGCGTTTCGGAGGTTCAGACCCGACAACGTCTCTGCGGCGAGGCGGGGGCCTTTGGCGAGTGGTCGGCGTGGTCGGGCGAGAACGGGTACACCTACGAGCAGTGCGTGGTGGGATGCGGGGACGGCATCGTGCCGGGCGACTGCGAGAGCCGATATCGCGAGAAGTACCTCGAAGACCTCCCCGCGGGGCAATGCAAACAGGAAACGCAAGAGTCCTGTCGCACCTACAGTCCGCTCGATCCGCAGCCGTGGGGCCCGTACGACGGGAGCTACACGTTCGACGCCTGCACGCCCGGCTGCGGCTCGGTCAGCCATGGGCAACAGGTTTCGGACGAGCGCATCTTGTACCAAGCCGAGCTCCCGGACGGCGAGTGCGTTGAAGAGATTCAAACTCGAAGCAAGACGTGCACCGCGGGGGTCCTCGACGAGACGTGGACGGTGTGATCGGGAACCTTCGGCGCTTCGGGGTGCACCCAGGGGTGCGCAGCGGACGAGATGCATCACGGCGAGGTGCACACCTCCTCGCGCGATCGGTTTGAGGCGCGCCGCCCGCTCGGCGCGTGCGCCGTCGAGACGCAGACGGCGAGCCTGCGCTGCGACCGGGGCAACACGGTCACGGACGGGTGGTCAGGCGCCTTCAAATTCGAGGACTTTGTCGATGGATGCGAGGGGCTCACGGCACACGAGGAGGTCCAGAGCCGGTCGTTGATGGTCTTTGTCGAGGAGTACCCCGTTGGGTCGTGCGCCTCTGTTCCGAGGAAGTCCAGCCGCGAGTGCACGAACGACGCGTTCGGCGAGTGGGTGGACGATCGTGAGTACGGCGAGACCTTTTCGCTGTGCAGCGACGGCTGCGGCCGAATGCGGCATGGGGACGAGACGGCAACGTAGGTTGTAATGTACGAGGCCGGCGACGTCGCCTGCTCGCCTGTCGCCGTGTACGTCACGGAGCGGTGCGTTGATGGAGAGCTCACGATCGACGATTCCGAGAACACGTCCTCGTTGACTTCTGTATGCTACGCGCCGTGCAACGACACGGTCGATGGCGCCGTCCGCGCCGAGGAGCGCACCATGTACCTCGAGACGCACCCGTTTGGGGAGTGTGTCGCTCAGAACCAGACCCGCGGGCGCATGTGCATGAACGGGCAATACGAGGCATGGTCCATGTGGGACGAGACGTACACTTACGAGCCGCAGCCCGGGCGTCACGACGAGGGGTCCATGCAGCTCGCCACCATGTACATAGATGACCTACCCGTTCAAGACTGCATATCGGTGCTTACCTCTACGACCATGACGTGCGCCGCCGGCGACATGGTTGCCTCGAGCCCCGAGACGAATCTGACCGAGACGTGCATGAACGGCTGCGGCGACGCCGAGCACGGCGCCGTCGTCTTCGATAATCGCGTCATGTACCGAGCCAGCTTCCCCGACGGGCCGTGCCTCTCCGAGACGCAGTATCGCGCGCGCACCTGCGAGAACGGCTTTTTCGAGGCACCGAGCCAATGGAATGGGATGTACCAGTTTTTCTATTGCAACCCAGGGTGCGGCAAGGGGTTCCTCAGCGGCGAGACGCGCACGATCGAGGAGACCCGGTTCGTGGAACGTTTCCCCATCTTATCATGCAACCCCGAGAAACGGTCGACAGTCGAGACGTGCGTCAAGGGCAGCTTGGTGAGAGAGGTAATCTCCGGCGAGACGCTCACGTACGACGAGTGCATCCCAGGGCGCCAAACAAGCCGTCACGGCGACACCGAGCATCGAAAGGTGATCATGTTAGCGAGGAGCTCCCCATGGAAGGATGCGACTCGAACGAGGTTGAAATGACCCGCACGTGTGATAACGCAACACTCGCCGAGTGGACATACGCGGGCGTCGGTCGTTCTATCGCGGCTCTCTACCGGCAGATTCACTACGAGACGGCGTACATCAAGTCTCCCTAACTAATGCGTGCGTGATGATACATGTAGTAGTATTTACCAGTATGTGCATTATTTATTTTAGTTCGTTTATATATACAGTACTTGGCTGGCCGCCCACGTCTTTGTCGTATTTTTTATATGGGATATGAGCATGCTGAGAACACGCGAATAACATTCATGCGCGCGCACAGTCCGTCTTCATCATGAGCTCACTCACTCACTCTCTCTCTCTCTCTCTTCGCGCGCGGTTGTTGATGTTAAGGTTCGTGACCCGAACGTGCGCCCCACAAATCGAACTCAGAACAGGAAACACGGAGGTTCTCAGGGTGGCGAAAATCGAACTTGGCCTTATTTTTTTTCTTTTTCAGGAAGAAATTTGGAATATTTTTACTCGCGAGCGAAAGACCTCGCACTTCCCCTTCCCTTAGTTCCTACCACCAACCACACCCTACATATATTAAAAATTTTGGTGGTGGGATGGTTTTATTTTCAATATGTTTTTGGTAGAGGTAAAGATTTGTAACACAATTCGTGAAAAATGAATTCAATTTATTTATGGATGCCTATTGTCTTTGTTTTTGTACAAAGCGCATGTTGATGCATGCACCACAGGCACCAAACGTCCAAACTGTCCTCTCCAGGCCTCCATGTGGTGGTGGTGACCAGTGGTCTCTCTCCAGGCCTCCATGTGGTGGTGGTGTTGGCCCCCTTGAATGAACCTTTCAGGACTCATTTTCCTGTTCTTGTTCTTGTTCGGCAAGTCTCTTGCAAGGTAAGTTGCAACCAACCCAACCCAGACCAACGCTGAGACCCGTTCTCGCGGCCTACACGTGAACTCCGAACTCAGAAGAAGAGGGCGAAGAAGGGTGTACTCTTAAGAAGAAGTTCCCAAACCCGCTTTTCTTTCTTTTCTTTCCGGCGCATTCTTGTATTGCACGCGACATGGACAGAAGGCAGGCTAGCGCCGGCGAGGTACTTGGCAAGCTCGGACTGCACACCGTCGCTCTGCTGCACGAACGCATCGCGGCGGAGAGACGGACGTCAATTGAGCGTCGAAACACCATCGAGCGAAGAGGGAGCGTGAGCTTGTCGCTCAAGCAACGCGGGCCGGCGATACCCCCTCAGACGCTCTCGCCGGAGCAGAAGGAAATCAAAAGACGGATAAAGAAGAGACAGGAGACTGGGTGGGCGAGTGCGCCGGACCGCGCATATCGGCCACTCGGAACGCCGGACCTCGTGCGTCCGAAGGGAAGCCTCATGTACGTCTTCCAGGCGCTCGGCATGTCCGGTGTGCAGTACCTCGGCAAGGCGATGCCAGTGCTATTCCATCTCGCGAGGCAGGGTGATTCGTCCATGCGAGAATTCATGCTGCAACAGCTCACACTGCTCGTCGGCGTGGCGAAGCAGCACATACGCCGCCACCTCGCGGCGATGGTGGAACTTATCCACGACACCTGGCCGGATCTCGACTCGTTCGGGGGTGGCGGCCCAAGCTCCGCGGGTGATAAGAACGGCGTGCGGTCGAACAGTGACGGCGCGTCCGATCGTGGCAGCAGCAGCGACGGTGCCGGCGCACGTACGCTCGCGGGCACGGGTCAACCAAGCATGCTCGCTCTGCGCATTTTGCACCTGCTCGAGGCGCTCAGCGTCAATGTAGGCGACGATTTGAGAGCCCACTTGCCCAGCCTTCTTCCGGGCGTGGTGGCGCTTCTCTCGGGAATTGAGCGCGGCGATGTTGCGTCGCACGAGCTCGTTCCTCAGGCTCTTCACACTCTCGAGACGTTCGGCGGTGCAATCGACGATCAGCTGCCGATCGTTCTGCCTGCGCTGATGCGCCTGGCTGTGCCAGGGGCATCGTCTGCCCCGGTGCCACGCAGTACGCAGCACAACGCCCTGGCGACGCTCGCTCGCCTCGCGACAAAGGTTTCAGTGACAGGCCATGTTTCCGCAATTCTGCATCCGCTCTCGCGAGCCCTCCGTGAGAACCCGCCCGACGAAACGGGGCGGCTGGTGCTTGAGGCTGTGGTTGCTGTGGGAACTGCGCTCGGACCGGACGTGGCACCATTCCTGCCGATGCTCCGCCGAAGCCTTGCCGTTGCCGGCGTTTCGTACGTTCCCTTCGAGGAGCTGGCAGGAAAAACGCTCACGCGCGTGGCGCTTCCCGGTGGCATACTAGGCGCATGGAGTCCGACTGGGGGTCTCGTGCCGACGCAGCCTCGCCCGTTTGGCGCAGCGCTGCAGCACCTGCGCGCCGAGGACATCGCGGGCATCGAAGGTGAGCAAGCGGCCGCTGCACACCGCGCTGCCGCCGCCGCGGCAGCCGCGGCGACCAAGGCGGCTCAGGAGCAGCAGAACGCATCTACGGACGCCACGGGCGTTCGACTGACGGTCAAGGAGGGCGTACTGCGGCGCGCTTGGGACACCTCGCAGCGCAGTACGCGGGAGGACTGGGAGGATTGGGCGCGAAACTTTACCGTTGAGCTTCTTCGCGAGAGCCCGAGCCCCGCGCTTCGCGCATGCTTCACGCTTGCGCAGCTCCAGCCTCACGTCGCGCGCGAGCTCTTTGCGCCAGCATTCGTCTCGTGCTGGAGCGATCTGTCAGAGCCTAATCAGGAGGCGCTCGTGCGAAGCCTGGAGGCGGCTTTCGCGAGTCCGACGATCCCACCAGACATAGTGACCATGCTACTGAATCTCGCAGAGTATATGGAAAGAGAGGAGCGACCTCTGCCCGTGGAAATTCGCACGCTCGGCTCGCTGGCGGAGCGATGCCACGCGTTTGCCAAGGCGCTGCACTACAGAGAGAAGGAGTTTCGCAATCAACCGACAGCCGGCAGCGTGGAGGCGATCATTTCGATCAATAATCAGCTGCGCCAGCCGTTTGCCGCGGTGGGAATGCTTGCGTACACGCAGAAGCACATGCGCGGTGTAGAACTCCGCGAGGGATGGCACGAAAAGCTCGGCCGATGGGACGAGGCACTCGAAGGCTACGAGAAGCGCCTTGCGACGTACACTGAGCAGATTGCTCACATGAGCGTCAGCGCAATCAAGAAGAGCGGGCTTGGGGAGGAAATGCTGGAGGCTCGGCTGGGAAAGATGCGCTGCCTCGCGGCGATGGCGGAGTGGAGGAGGCTGAGTGACCTGATTTCCGGTGTTTGGACGAGCGCGTCGCGCCCGCTCAAGCGTGAGATGGCCGCCACCGCCGCGCACGCCGCTTGGCAGCTCGGCGAGTGGGAGGACATGGACATGTTTGTCTCTCAACTCGATTACGAGGCATCGAGGCCCGCGGTGGGTGGCGGGGGCACGCTCGGGGCGATCAGCGACGACGTGGTGAATGGCGCGAGACTGTCCGAGGTGAGTGGGAGGAATGTTGCGAATGTCATCGTTAGGGTGTAACGATGTTTGTGTTGTTACAGCCTCGCAGCCGGCAGCGGTGTCGTCGCGGTAGCGACCCTGCTGAGCACACTGCACGAGCGTCTGCGCAGCCTGCTGGTCACCCGCGGACGCTCCCCAAGCCTCCAGCAGGCTCGCGTCGCCCGCATCACCACCCGGCGCCGCCGCGAGCATTCGTATGTTCAGTCGGATGCAATGGTGAAGGCTCAGGAGGAGGGGGAGAGGGATTTGAGCAATCTTCCTTGCCAGCACGACGAAGTGGGGGCTGTTTGGGACCTCTTCCACCGCAATGATGCTGCTAAGCTCGAGTTGTGGATCAAGGAGAAAGCAGCGGAAGGGCGTTGGTACCACGGCCCGAACAAGGTGGTGCTCACAGCGACGCAGAATGAGACCGACGCCGCCGTGCCTGACGAAACAGCGACGCAGAACGAGACAGACGCCGCGATGCCTGACGAATCTGTACTCGACCATCCGATTCACGATCAACTGGTATACCTGCGCAAGGATGACCTGGCGCTGCTCAAGCAGGAGACGGGCATTGTTCCGTGGCGCATCTACCAGCGTGAGGGCGACGCGGTGTTCGTGCCATCGCGATGCCCGCATCAGGTGCGTAATCTGCGACCTTGTGTGAAGATCGCGGTCGACTTCGTGTCTGTGGAGAATGCACAGTTCGCGGTGGACCTCGCTGACGACTATCGCGGTCTCAAGCAGGGTCACGCACATAAGGAAGATGTGCTTCAGGCTCGCGCGGTTGCTATGCATGCCTGGGCGGCGGCGGAGGCACTAGCTACGGGCGGTGCTGGAGCTCGTTGATTTTCTTTCTCTCTTTTTGTTTACGTGTAAAACCAAAAACAATTTGATATATTGTGTTGTGCCACCACCATGAGTTGTTTACATATGTAATTACAGTCGTAGAATATCTTCTTGCCCTTGACGTTCATATTATTAGGGGTTGGTGGGAGGGTACCTTGAAGGGAGGCTGAAGGGCGTATTCGACGCGTGGGCGCACGAGGGTTGAGTTGGCGTACAACATCTCGATTCGCGTGCAGTCGAGTGGGACGACGATGGCGACAAGCTTGAGAAGCTCATCGAGCTTGAGACGACGGATCGTAAGCGTGTGTGGGAACAATTCGTTGAGCAAGCATCCAAGGTGTGGGACTAATAAATTTCACGCTGCGCGAAGTAGTAACAAAAAATGAAGTATGCTCCCGCGGCGTTGGAAAAGCCGCTGCTGGTGAGCACGAGCGCGATGGCGAGTCCTTCGCACGCGTTATGCAAGCCCATGCTGAAGGCTACACGCACGCCTTGTTGCCATCCCCTCTCCGCCTTGAATGCGACACCCATGGAGATACCCTCGCCGCTGTGTATGCACAGGCAGACGAGCAAGTACAGCAAGCACTGCACCTGCTTGGCTTTACTCAGCTCCTCTCTCTGCCCTGGTCCTTGGCAAAGATCGTCCTTTGTGTTTCCCATGCCCGCAGCGTTGAGCGCCTTGACGATCTGCCTGGCTGCGTCGTCGTCGTCGTCGTCGCCGTCGTCGCCGCTGCCCGAGAAGAAACGCTTCACGGAACCCATGGTGGCGATTCCCAAGAGCGCACCTACGAGCAATGCCACCTTGTGACTTCCCGCGTTTCCGAGATATGGCAGAGTCGTCCCAAGCGCGTTTCCGTTCGACCCATCCTCGAGCAGGTCGAACGAGGCGGCAAGCATCATGCCGCACGCCACGGCGAGTCCTGGTCCTTCCCACGTGGCGTCCACCTTTGCGACGTACAGCGGCAGAACGCCTAGACCCGCGAAGAGCGCCATGGCGAGCACGACGATGGTCTTCTTTCCAAAGTCGACGTCGTCAGCTGCTTGCTTTTGGCGGTTGAGCTGGTGTGCGTGTGCGTGCGCGACGGCCATGTCGATCATTGAGGTCGAGGTGGGGACGACCACGGAGTTGTCCGTGTCGTCGTCGACGTCGCGCATCAGTGTCCATGCCGACGCTTGCAGGCCTTCTCGAACTCCTCGGTGATGACGACACATGGCCGTGTCGTTGCCGTGAACCGCTTGCCTGTGGCGTTCGGATTCGTCGGTACGAACGCGTGGGTGAAGCCCTGCTTGTTCGCCCCTTGGCACTGCACATGGCACTGCAGATGTCCTTCCAAGCCTCCGCGCAAGGTCGAGGTGGTGACGACCACGGAGTTGTCCGTGTCGTCGTCGACGTTGACCATCACGCTGCGTCGGCAGGGCACTGCCCGCACACCTCGGTCCTGTCGTACTGCGTCCTGGCTGTGCGCGCCGCCAGGCGTTCCGCTGAATGTAAAGCGCCAGTGGCAGTGGTGGTGGTGTTGTCAGCACTGAGCGCCTGGCGCAACTTAGGGTGAAGCGTGATCTTAGGGGTTGTTAAGCGCCAAAGAGTTTGGAGCTTTCCCTAGCCTCTTGAGCTCCCGACCAAAACTCCCGTCGGACGGAATGCCCCCGACCAAAACTCCCGTCGGACGGAACGCCTCCAACCAAAACTCCCGTTGGACGGAATGAATTACGTCAGGGGAGTTCCGTCCGACGGGAGTTTTGGTTGGAGGCGTTCCGTCCGACGGGAGTTTTGGTCGGGGGCGTTCCGTCCGACGGGAGTTTTGGTCGAGGCGTTCCGTCCGACGGAACGCCTCTCCAGAGAGGTTTGAGCTCCAAACCTCTCCGCCCCATGCCTCTCCTTTGAGCCCTATTTGCACCAACTGCTACACCCGGGGAAATTCCCGAGAGAAGTCGTTGTTACCTCTTCCGCTCCCCCATACACTGTATCTCATTGTTTTCACTGCGGATTTCCGTGGCGGCACCGCTGCTGCCTTCGCCTTCCATTGCGTAGGCGGGCTGAGCACTGCAACTCACGGGCAGCTCGTCAGCGCACTTCACGCGTGAGGGGGTCGCACTGCTCGAACGACACGCGCCGATTTATTCACATTTCGCAGGCCACGTTTTTGGTGTTTTCACCTTCCATTGCTCGCGTCGCACGGACCGGCTTCCACAGCTAACTCGCACGGGCCACGACGTCGGCGCGTTGATGCCTGAAGGTGAAAAGCGCGTGTTTGGACAACAAGTGGAAGTTGACACGTACAACGCGCAAAACCTCGTGAATGCTGAGGACGATGGTATTGTGAGTGCCGCTCGGAGAACGCTTGCTCTTGCCGACGAACGATGGCTGACGCTCCCGATATGTGATGTGCGGTTGGCAAGAGCCAAGAATGCCGCGACGCGATTTGTGCCGGGCAGCCATTCACACACGCCAGCAATGATCCCCGACGGCGCGCCTCGAGGACTCTTCTGTGCTGGTGACGTCGTGCGACAAAGTCCAGCTGATTTCAACGTTCATCGCGGCGCACGTGGCCTGTCGCAAGAGAAAGCGCTCGTCACCGGTCTCGCCGCGGCCGAGCAGGCTGCTAAGGATTTCCTCGGCTTGCGCGAGGTGAGCGCATCGGTGCAGCCCCTCGCCGTCGACGCTGACGAGGAGCACATCTCAATCGCGAAGGAGTCCGTGCGCCGCGCACGCGAGCAAGGTTTCGTAAGGTTAGACCTATTACCATCGAAAAATCGCAGATTTTGGGTGCTATGATGACTAAAATGGACGTCAAATGCGATCCACGTCCTCGTCGTCGTCGTCGTCGTCGTCGTCGTCGTCGACCAAATCCGGCAAAGCATCATCATCATCGTCGTCGTCGTTGCCGCCGCCGCCGCCGTGGTAGCCATCATGATCATCATCACCGCCGTTGTTGTTGTTGTTGTTGTCGTCGTCGTCGCCGCCGACGAAAAGATCCAAAAGTGCTCGCACCATGCGCTTTATCATGCGCGTGATATTGAGGAGATCACCATTGAAACGCCCAAATCGTCGACGTAACGCCATTGTTATTGAAGAGAAGAGATGAACAAATGATCGGAAGCGAGAGAGTCAAAGTATCTTTCGTTGTTGGTATTATCTCCGAGACGTAAAGCGGAAACCCCGATTTCCCGTTCTGGGGGTGGATTCTATAAGAAGCCTGGAAAAAAAAATTTCTATAAGCCTGGGGGGCTCCACTACTGGGGAAGTATCGGTTAGGGGTTAGGTTTAGGGGTTAAGAGTACCATTCGCTGGTTAGGGGTTACGATAAACCATTCGGGGTTAATATGCCCTTGGTACTACCAATGTTCGGGGTTCCTAAACTTAAAGCCCCCCCGCAATCGAAAAGCGGGCCACCCCGGCCCCCGACCTAAACAGCAGTTATATTCCCCTGAATTATTAGTTTGCGCCACTAGTTTTTCCAGTTATTCGCATAGAAATAAGAAAAACCTTCCCCCTCCCTGCCCCCTCCCTGCCATTCCCGGGGAGGGGGGGGGGGGGGGCGGGGTGGCCCGCTTTTCGATTGCGGGGGGCTTTATTTAATTCATTCCGGCTCGTCCATCCGTCGATTCTTTATATTATTCCGCCATACGCCATAGAATATACAATATTCTGTACTGTACTGAAGTTATTTGGTTGTGTGCTCCTCCAGCCTGACTCCGGCTCCGGTATTCATCATAGTCTTATTGGAAAGAACGAACTATGGCGGCGGCATCGTCGTTCTTCCACGGGTCTTTCCACAAATATCACATATCACTCATACTCGCTGCTAATATTCGTGTGCTTGGTGGGGCGTCGTCGTTCAGCACGATGGTGGTGAGCAACAAAACGTGCCGTCGTGATCCTACCTCAGCACGACCCGCGCCGCACTCGTCGTCGCAGCGTCGCACCGTGGGTACGCGTGCGGCATGCGACGGACGCACCAACGTCATAACGGATGCTGCGCGGTGCTCGCGAGGACTGTTCACCTTCGCATCGGCGTCAACATCAAAATCGCAAAGTCTTACGCCTCGCTTGATGATGCTCATGCCACGCCGCAAGCTCTTCGTGCAGACGCAAAATACTCCCAACCCTCTCTCGCTCATGTTCCTGCCCGGCGTGGACGTCATGGCATCGCTTCCTAACAGTACTGCGAAAAGCCACGACTTTCCGAACGCGCGCTCCGCCTTGACGGCCAACTCGCCGCTTGCACGTCGCCTGTTCGGTATTGACGGCGTGACGCGCGTCTTTTATGGCAGTGACTTCGTTACAGTCACGAAGAGCGAGGAGAGGGACTGGGGCGTGCTGAAGCCTGAGATTTTTGCCGCCATCATGGACCACTACAGCAGCGGCGACCCACTGTTCGCGGAGTCCGAGGATGGCGACAACGGCGAGGGCGACGTTGACAGCTCGACGGTGATTTTGGATACAGATTCGGAGGTTGTGGCTATGATCAAGGAGCTGCTCGACACACGCATTCGGCCTGCGGTGCAGGAGGATGGCGGCGACATCGGGTACCGCGGCTTTGACGAACAGACGGGTGTCGTGTATTTGCAGATGCAGGGTGCGTGCGACGGCTGCCCATCGTCATCCGTGACGCTGAAGAGCGGCATCGAGAACATGCTCATGCACTACATCGACGAGGTGAAAGCGGTGGAGCAGTGGCTGGACGAGGATCCTGACGAGCCGCTCGTATTTGGGCGTTCGAAGGAAACCGAGTAAACTATCGTAACAGCTTTTAACTTTAACAACACTCTTTATATATGTACATACCGTCCCCCGTTTGATTCGCAAAACATAACAAATCCGCGTTGACCGACCGGTAATCGACTTCTTCACCCTCCATCGGAGCTCCATCAGGCGCCAACCACCCACCGCAGGCTTGAATCCGACGTGCACTGATTGGGAAGCGACGCTCACGGCGTACGAGCTGGATGACAGTGGAGGGACTCCCCAACCAGGATGCGAGATCACGAGCGTCACCGTGAAATGGTCGCACACTGATACTACTGCCGGCTGCCCCGTCTGATTTCTCTCTTACGGACGAGTTTTTTTCTTGGTTTTAGTCACGGAGCAATTTTGATGTCAAAACCGTCGTGCGTGCCTGCCAGCATCACGTGCGGTCAATGTTGCGCTCATGAACAAGAACTCTCGCACTAAGTTAGTTTCCGTGTTGTGAAGCGAGTACGCAGGCATAAGCATTGCCTGCAGATAGCAGCGTCGTGCTGCCGTGGGGAACGTGTAACGTACCCCTTCGTTACCTACATAAGATCGCCCATTCCGTTGTCTCTCTCCCTCCCTATATTTTACGACGACGACCCACCTACTAATAACCCAACGTAGCCCTACATATGTGACAGACAAGATAAACTTTACCAGTCAGTGGTACATGTATGTCCCACCCTACGTACGATAGGAGAAAGATGGTCGAATGCAAGGTAGGTACAACACAGTAGTAGGTAAAACAATATCTCTCACGTTATTATAGTAAGGGCAAGATTGTAACTATGAGTAGTTGGTAGATCGTCCGAGCGAGTAGTCTAACTTAACTACCAACGGTATGTAATAAGGGGGAGAAAGAAAAAAAAATCAAATTTGAGATTTCCCCCTCCCCTTTCTTCGTGTGTGTGTGTTTTCCCATCAGCGCAGATCACACTCTTCCTATCATCATGCTCCACGGTGGTCACGTCAAGGCGGTCGCGGCCGTCGCCATGTCGTTTGCGGCCGCCGTCGGTATCAGCACGCTCGCGTACCCGCGCGTGTTCCGCATCGCGTGCGAACGTGCGTTCGACTTTGTGGATGAAGATTCCTCTGGAGAACTTGACACGTCCGAGATCATGACGGCTGTTTTGATGGTACGTCGTTGCAAATATATTTTTCCAAATAAACAACAACAACAACACACTCACTTAACTCACTCCATCTATCCCCCCTTTTGTCTGTTCAATAGCTGTACTCTCACCTGAACAAACGCCTTCCTTGGGAAGATCCGCCAACCAAGGCTCAAGTGCAACAGTTAATGGAACAAGCTGACGTGGACCAAAACGGACGCCTTAACAAAGAAGAGTTTGTCAACTTCTGCAACAACTTTCTCAAAGGTGGAGAAAACTTTTTCAAGAGACTCTCTACCGGCATAACGCGTGACGTTGGCACAATACCCGCCGTCGCCAAGGGAGCTAAGGTTGCTTTGAAAGCAACAGCTATTGGCGCAGCCTTGCCAGAGTCCGTCGTCGCGGGTCTGGTCAGCACGACGACCAAGCTTGTCACCGGCAAATAAATTATGGTAGTAACTTAACCATAGTTTGTTTTGTTTTGTTTTGTTTTGTTTTATTTACTTCATGGCGACGACAACAAGCACAAGCGACAACAAACGCAAGTGAAGCTCTTACGCCAGAGAAAAGCGGCAAACGTTTTTTTTACAAAAAAAAGAAAACGTAGTGCTGCTGCATGAATGGCACCCGCTCACTGAAAGGGCTGTGTATATAACTAGTCTAACTACAGTAGTTCTTATGATAGACTAAACGTTAAAAACGTTTGTGTTGGACAGAGTAAAGCCTTTACTGAAAATTACTGAATGTGCAATCTCAGGTTTGGCCCTTGATATCTTCTTAGCATCAGCGAACTTACCACAACGGACACACTGCTCAGAGCCATCGCACCGCCGGCAAGCCAAGGAGGAAGCCTGACTTTCAACCAAGGGTACAGCACCCCCGCAGCTACGGGAACGGCACACAGATTATATCCCATGGCAAACACGTAGTTCAGCCGTATGCGCTGAAACACCGCTCGAGCCAAAGCGAGCGCATCCGCGACGCTTGTTAGACCCGCGCGCATAAGCACCACGTCAGCAGCCTCCACAGCCACGTCAGCACCGGCGCCAATTGCCATGCCCACGTCCGCCGCAGCCAAGGCGGGTGCGTCGTTGATGCCGTCGCCCACCATCGCCACCACGCAGCCGTCGCGCTGCTGCAGCTGACCAATTCGAATCGCCTTCTCCTCCGGAAGCAACGGTGCATGGACGTCAGAAATTCCCGCAGATGCAGCAACCGCCCTTGCGGTTGCCTCGTTGTCGCCGCTTAGCATGCTGCACGAGATACCCGACGCGAGCAGGTGCGATACCACGTCCACAGCCTCCGGACGCAGCGGATCTGCCACCGCGAACGCGGCGAGCGTCTCGCCGTCGCGCATCAAGATGGCAACGCTTCTTGCCCTCTTCTCCTGTGCCGCCAACCAACGGCTCATGCCATCTCCGAGAGCTGCTCGTCCTCCTCGTGCCTCCGAGGTTGCGAGCGCCACGTTGCCGCACACGACGCGTGAACCTTCACGTGGTGCACCTTGGCCAATCGCCTGCCTCCATGCGCTGAGACCAACCCTCACCCCCGAGGTGGGAGGTGGCGTGATGGACACCTGCACGCCGCTCGCCACCACGCCTAACCCAGGTCGCACCTCCAGCGCGGCTGCACGTGGGATCCAGTCGCAGCTTCGTGCATCCTCCTCCAAGTTGTTTGTTGCTCCATCGTCAGGCAATGTCTCTGACGCGGCAATAGGTGCGGGTGCAGGCGCCACCTCCAAAAGAGGCGCGTCCTCTGACACCACCTCCACCTCGAAATGAGGCGCATCCTCGGACACCACCTCCAACTTGGAAGAACCACCCGCAAGCTTGCCGTAGCAAAACTGCAGCAGCGCATTCGCCAGCGGGTGGTAGCTCTCCACCTCCGCCGTGCAAGCCATCAGCAGCGCGTGAACTTCGCGTGCAGTCTGCGCCGCAGCACGCAAGCTGTCGCCGCCGTCCCACCTATCGAGGCTGCACTCGACCACGGATCCGCCGCTGCCCGTGGGTGTGCACCACGCAACGACGCTCGGGCGGCCCGTCGTGAGCGTTCCCGTCTTGTCGAAGCAAACGTGCGTCACCTTCGACGCACGCTCGAGAGCATCTCCACCCTTGACAAGGATGCCGCGTGATGCGCCGACGCCCGTTCCAACCATGACGGCTGTCGGCGTTGCAAGACCGAGAGCGCAGGGGCAAGCAACCACCATCACAGCCGTGCCAAAGAGCAGAGCGAACAAAAACGAGCTCGTGCCCTCTGGCAGCCACGAAGATGGGTACGAACCTGCCGCGCCAGCTGCCCACCACACGAGGAACGTAATGATCGCCGTCACGACAACGGCTGGAACGAAACGCGCTGAGATGGAGTCAGCGAATCGCTGGATCGGCGCCTTGGCAAGCTGAGCCTGCTCAACAAGGCTAACAATGCGGCTGAGCGCCGTGTCGGCGCCAACACGCGTCGCCTGCACGATCAGCGAGCTGCTCGATGCGGTGACGGCGGTGCCTCCGACGACGGCATCGCCACGCTTTCGACGCTTCGGCGCCGACTCGCCGGTGAGCATGCTTTCGTCGACGTACGCCTCGCCGGAGAGCACGATGCCGTCGCAGGGCACGAGCGAGCTCGGCGACACGCGCAGGATGTCGTTGCGCTGCACGAGAGCAGAGTCAATCAGGCGCACGCTCGCCTTGGCGTACGCCTGCTCGGTGCACTCCGCATCACCCGATTGTAGCTTTGACATTTTAAGCAGCACGGCGCTCTGCGGCTTAAGGCGAAGCAGCGTCGCGATCGCCTCTGACGTTTTCCCCTTGGCGCGAGCCTCGAGGTACTTTCCGAGGATGATGAACGTTAACAGCATGGCGGACGTCTCGAACGCGTCGGTGTGCTCGTACGAGGTGTGGTGAGCGTTCATGTGGTGAAGGATGGAAATCAAGCTGTACACGTATGCGGACGACGTGCCAAGCGCCACGAGCACGTCCATGTTCGCCGTGCCTCTTCGCAGCGCGTAGTACGCACCCTGGTAGAAGCGCCAGCCAACTCCAAACTGCATGGGCGTTGTGATGAGGAAGAGAAGCATTTCGCCAATCTGTGGTCCGTTCGTCATAATATCTGCGGCAAGCAACCGGCCGAGCGGGGGGCAGAGCATGCGTCCCTTCGAGAGCACCATGATGGGTATGGTGAACAGCAGCGCCGTGCGTAATAGTCGGCGCCACTCGTTCGCGTTCTCGCGCTGCTTGGCGCTGAGGGTTGAAGTGGAAACGTGCGGGAAGGCGGATACGAGGTTGAACGACGTGCACAGGTCGCAGAGGTCACGCACTCCTGTCGTGTTTTGGTGGTACTTGATGGTGATGAGGTGTGTCGGCGGCGTTTTTCTGCCTTTGTCGAGCGTTTCGTGTGGTGCCGATGTTGGGGTGTCGTCGTCGCCGTCGTCGTCAGGCGGTGCCCTTTCGATGTGCGCCCTGACAACGCCCGGCGAGACGTTGACTGCGGCGAACACTGCCTTGGCATCCGCGTCGGAGTTGGCACTAACGGCGAGCGTAACGTCCGCAATATCGTCGTCCGTTTCCCTGTTGTTATGTGCCGCTGCGTTTGTCGTTTGTTTCGTCGACGATGTGCTGATGACAGCAATGTCGTGCACGTCGAATCCCACGGACTCGATCGCATCTCTGCATATCTTCTGCAGTTCAGCCTCTGACGTAGCCTCTCTCGCTGCGACGACGCGCGCTTCTTCTGTCGTCAGCGCGACAGCAGCGGACGTCACTCCCGGACACTCCAGGAGCGCGCGTTCGACGGCGGACGAGCACGCGGCGCAGTGCATGCCTCCCACTGAGATGCGCAGGGACAGAGAACCACCACCACCACCACCACCAACACCACCTGACAAAGACGCGGACATTTTATTTTCCCAGAAAAAACACAAATGATCGCTTTTGAATGCGGAGAAGGGGAGAAGGTGCGGAGGCTGAAAACCCCAATCAGCCAAGCCAAAATCGCAAGTCGGAAAAATCAAAAACCACCGTGACACGTGATCTCAAGCAACCAACGTACGGGTACTTCCCTGGAGGGTGAGGGAATGGGAGGGAGGGAGAGGGGGGGGGGGGCCCACCAGCCGACGGGCGGAGGAGGAGGCGGTGGATCCTCCGCACCTCCAGTCCTCCACAGATCAAATCTTGATGAGCGCCACACGGATACGCCGACACGTGCCCACAAGGGAGGCACGGCAACGCAACCCGTGTGAGGCGGCCTGTCCAGTAGTACTATGGACAGCCCCCCTTGGAACGAGACAAGTGTCTTCAAGTTCGGGTTTGGTTTTATCGAGTTGCCTTCTCGGGTCTTGTTTATAGTGGAGAAGGGTAAAACCCTCCGAGCCCGTTTTTGAAGGTTGGCTCTACCACTTCCTCTCAGGGTCCCCAACTGTGGTCCCCAACTAATCTGTATACACTCGCGCGCGCGTCGTCGTCTGCTGCTGCGGTCGTTGTGCCGCGCGACATCGACGCTGTCGCTCGCGTGTTGCCGTCGTCTGCTCCCGCCGTGATTGCGCCGGTGGCAATCGCGCGCATCTCCTGCATCGTCGCCGTGCCGACGGTCGTTCCAAACACATCGGAAGCGACACGTCGGCACGACGACTTGCGGTCGTCGGTGGTGCTGTGCGTGCCATTTGCTGCGCGGACGTCAGCGAGTGCAGCCTCGCTCACCAAGCGTCCACGCCACGTGCTCCGCCGTCGGCGCGGTGCTGCGCACATCCTTCCCCTCGACGTCACCCACGTATGGCTTGAGCACGTTGGCGCCGACGGCGTGAAGTGCGTCCAAGGTCGGTCCGACCGTTACCCGACCGGGATCCCCGGGGCAAAAAAAAAGGAAAAATCTCGACCCGAATAGGCGACCAACCAAAACGACCACAGACGGATCCCCATTGGGAAAAATCAATCCCAATATTTTGCTGACCTGGCAGATATTCCTTCGCCCGGTCCTTTTTTCCTTTTTTGGCATCCGCATATCATTCTCGTCTATGTCAGGCGCGGGTCGTTTCATCAGCAAGAACGCTTACGCTTACTTCGCGAGGCTGTTCGAACACCGCGCGGGAGGCGCGATCGACCTCAAGTGGCACCAAGTCGAAACCATGGTGCGCGCGCTTGGAGGGTCCGTGTACGCGCCAGGGGCACATTTGGGGCACAAAACAGGAGCGAGGTGGAATCCGACGCTGCGCGTGCAAATTGGTGGACTCTCCAAGGTGTTTCGCACGCCATCCGGACACAGGCACGAACGCAAGAACATAGCCACGCAGGAAGATATCAGCACGCTTCGTCGCCTGCTCATTCGCGCGGGCGCTGTCAACGACGCAGGTGAGCCGAGCAAGGTGGACGTCGCCACACACACCAACAGCCGCCAGGCGGCGCGCTCGCGTCTCCGAAAGGGGGAAACTACTACCACGGAGTTTCAAATCGCCACTTCGTCGACGACGTGCGTCGTGCCCTTCCCGACTCCGGCGCGGATGTTCTGATTGTCGGGCATGGCAAGGGCCACTCGAGCGCGGCGGATGCGCTCGCGTCTGTTTTGGATGACTACAAATCCTCCGGTGTCGCTGACTCGCTGTTTTGGGCATTGAGAAGCTTGATTCCCACCTCACGGATAAGCAGTTGCTTGCTCATGCGCGCAGCTGGTTCACAAGGGTGCGTGGGTGGGAGGAGTAAAACGCTTGTTGTTTTGCTTTTGTTGTAAACACCTTGTTTGTTTGTATGTCACGAAATGCTTCATTATTCAGGTGCGCGAAAATAAATGTATAATCCGCCATGGTTTCCCATTCGGGTTTTTACTCGTTCCCCCCCCCCCCCCCCCCCCCTCCCCCCTTCATTCTTCGTTCCGCCGCCGCCGTGGCGCCGCCGTCAGCCGCACCCGTCCGCCGTCTCCGCCGTCCGCCGTAAGCACTCGCGCTTTTATTATAAAAATAAAGTGTCTTTGAAGGGTAAAAGGGAGGATCCTTCGCTCTCATCTGAGAAGCAATCAAGCAGGCAGGCTATCAAGCAAGCAAGTCGTCAAGCATGGTGGTATCTCTCGTTCCATTCTTGTCCCTCATGACGACGCCCTCGCAGGACGCATCCCCCTCAACGCACCCAGCTATTGTCAACGCCATCGTGGAGTCTCTGGCGTCGTCGCATGACGACGAAACTTTCCACGCGACGCACGCGAACGTCACTCTACAGACTGCGGATCAGTCCACGAGTATTCCAGGTACGCTGGTTTTGACGACGCGGAGATTGCTCTTTGTTCCCCTGGACATGGATATCATAACACCTACGAGGAGTGGTGGCGTCGTCATTGCAGTGCCTTTTCGAGCCATAGCCGTGCACGCCATCGCGCGCGACCCGCCGGGAATCTACATGCAAGTGGAAGGCGCACTGCCAGCAGAATTAATTGCGTCGACAGCTCCTGAAGACGACGACGACGACGTCACGTCGGAAGTGAGACTACTCACCGACGAGGTGGATGTCGTCTACGAGGAGATGAGCGCGATGGCAGCTCTCAACCCCGACGACAATTCTGACGACTCGGACGACGACGTGTACGAAGAAGGTGACGACGACGCGCGGCGCGCTGCCATGCTCGACCGTCTCGACGCCATGCTTGAGGCGCCCACACCCGCCGCGAACGTCGACCGTCTCCTGGAGGAGGATCGCGAGCGCTTCGACGACGCGTGAAGAGTGAATGCACTGTACCAAAGAAAAGAAAATAAAATTTTGTTTTCAACGGCCAATGCCTTGCGGCTTCGTCGTTGCCTTGACGGCGGCTCCACCCGCAATCAGCGCGGGAGCCTTCACCTCGCCAGTCATGCCGTCCATGCTCGAAAACAGAGTGTCGACGATGCGCTGATCTTCGGACATGTTCGCGAAGTCGTCGTTGATGGGTCTTCCGTCGACGTACCACCTCGCCGTCTGTCCCTGGACGTCGGGCTGCCTGCTCGTCGCCACCTCCACGCACGTCTGCACGTTGCGCCGCATCGCCTCGCTCACGCCGAGCCCGACGTCGCCACCTTCGACGTTGTAATTTCCCGTTTTTCGACTTCGACCTCGGAACAGCTGGTACAGCGCCATCGGCTTGCGCCGGTCCGCTATCGTGCCCGGGTGGCACGAGTTGACGGTGATGCCCAGCGGCGTCAGCTTCGGCGCCCAGATGTATGGCATCATGCGAAGCACCTGCATGTTGCTCTCAAACACAGCCTGAGGCGTCGGGTGCCGCTGGGCGAACGACAGGTCGCGGAAGTCCGCGCCTCCGGCTGCCAAGCTAGCCACCTGCACGACGCGGGCGTTGTCCTTGATGTTGGGCATCTGCATTGTGCGCGCCATCAGCTCGGTGGTGGCGTAGATGAGGCGGTAGTGCAGCAACACGTTCACGGCAAACTCCTCGGAGATGGGCGTGACCTTCGTGGCGATGGGCTGCTTGAGCCCGCTCTGAACTCTCTCGCCTTTCGCCGTTCCCGTCGCGTCCCAAGCACCCTCCGCCGCAACAGGGTCAGGCACGCCCATCGTCGCGGCGTTGACGACCACGTCCAGCCTGCCGAACGTGGTATCAACGAACTTCACAGCCTCGTTCACACCTTGCCACGTGAAGATGTCGCCCTCGAACAACACCACCTGCTTTCGCTGCACGAGGGTGTCGTATCTCGAGATCTGCCTCTGCTTGGTGAGCGGGTCGTCGAAGTTCTGCCTGAACTTCTGCAAAAATACGCAAACGGTCGCGTGGTTGCGCACGAGCCCCTCGACGATCGCCACACCCATTTCGCTGTCTCCTCCCGTGACGAGCGCCACGCGCGGGTCGAAGAGCGCCTCGATCTGCTTCTTCTCCTCAACCTGGTACACGTCGTACTCACGCTTCGCCAGGATCGCGAGCGCGAGGACGAGCGTTCCGATAGTCACGTACGTCGCGAAGCGTATCCACCAGGCGCGCGTCGGGCCGGACGATACGGGTTGCATGAGCATCACCATGATTCGTTCGTCGCAGGAACTATCTTAGCTAAAAAAGAAAGAGGAGTAAGCAGCGAGCGAATCCTTCACCACCTACCTCAACACACACGTCTTAAGAGCACAGCGTCTTGCACGCACACGCGCGGGCACAGATACGCTAACTTAAGGCTGATCTATTGATCACCAAAGCGATGGCGACAACAGGGATCACCAAATATATGTAAGCTCAGTAACCAGACAGGTCGGTGAGTTGGCCGCTGACAAGCTGAGGAGCAAGAGCGGTGGAATAAGTTGATGGGAAGAATGGCGGGCAAGGGCAGCGCTGCGCAGCGCAGACTGCAACGCAGAGCCCAAACGAAACGAGCCAAAGAAGGCGCACAAAACTCCTCGCACAAATCACTCGACCAAATGGAACCTCTCCGACCAAATCACTCGACCAAATCACTCGACCAAATGGGACCTCTCCGACCAAATCACTCGACCAAATCACTCGACCAAATGGGACCTCTCCGACCTAATCACTCGACCAAATCACTCGACCTAATGGTAACCTCTCCGACCAAATCACGCGACCAAATCACTCGACCTAATGGAACCTCTCCGACCAAATCACGCGACCAAATCACTCGACCTAATGGAACCTCACCGACCAAATCACTCGACCAAATCACTCGACCAAATGGGAACTCTCCGACCAAATCACGCGACCAAATCACTCGATTCCCCATCTAAAAATCTGATCACCGCCGATCCCTCCCTGATCATCGCACGCCCTTTTATTCTCAAGCAACTCACAAGGGAACTTCAAGCATTAGTTTTTAGTTTTATTCCACTGGCGGCGTCGCATCGGCGTCACCATTGTCACCGTCCGCTTCAATTCTTACACACGCGTTCTTACACACGTTTATCAGATGACGGTGTCTCTCCTTCGCTCGTCTCTGGCGCTCCCTGCGTGTTCCGCGGCGTCGTCATCCTCGGCAGTTACGCAAAAGACAATCACGTCATCGACATCGGCGCTGAAAGCTGCGGCGGGGCCGACATCTGGCGGTGCAGGTGCGGGTGCAGGTGCGCTACGCGCGTCGCTCGCGTTCGACATACATAACAGGCAAGATGTGCAGCCTGTTGACGCGACGTTCTTCGAAGAGAGACGTGACGCTGTTCACGCGACGCTGAAAGATGCGTCCGTGGCGCCGGAAGATAAGCAGGACATATCCGCACTCTGGTGGGCGCGAAAGGCGCTCAGCGCGAACCGCTGCCCCAGCTGCTGGCTCAATCCACGCTACTGCGTCTGCAACATCGTTCGAGACATGTGCCAGGAGACAAACGTCACCACGCCGCACAAGGTTCACGTGTGGATGCACCACAAGGAGTTCGGTTCGGCGTCCAACACCGGGAACATGCTCTGCCACGTGCTGGGCAGCGAGAAGTCGCGCCTCCACCTTCTTGGGCATCGCGAGTCGTCGCTTGAGCTGCTCAACCTGCTCCACTCAGCGAGTGCGTCGCGGCCAACGCTCGTGCTCTATCCCGCGCCGGATGCTGAGCCGATTTCACGCGTCGCTGAGACGATGCGCGAGAACGGCGTCAGCGCGTGCGACCTCGTCGTGCTAGATGGTACGTGGGGTCACGCGAGGCGCATGTACCGCGAACTTCCTGAACCAAGGCCGCCGCACGTGCACCTCGTCGCGTTCGGCACAGACGGCGACGCCGATGCCGTCGTTCGCAAGCCGGTATTCGCTCGTGGCGATGCAAGGCGCAAAGCAAGCTACTGGAAATCCACGGACAAGGCGTACTGGCAGGCGCTTGCCGCTGGCGATGCACCCACAGACGACGAGACGGCGCCTTCGAGCTTGTTGGCGCCCGTGCGCATGTATCGCGGCCCTGGTTCCGGAAGGCTGTGCACTCTTGAGGCGTGCGGCATTGCGCTTCGCGCGCTGGACCCGGACGGTCGCGACGGCGCGATGGCTCTGGACGAGACTTTACGCGCGGTTCTGCGACGCAAGGTGGACCGCCTTCTCTTGCAGAACGGCACGGAGGCTGTGTATTGCGACGACGTATAGTGACACAGCAATACACGCAGTACGATGTAACATAACTACAACCAAATACTCTGCAGATTACGGACAGCCTCGGCGCTCGGTACCACGACTGGCACCACACCGCGAACGTCGGCTGCTATGGCGCCGAGTGACTCGACTGGCTCTGCGGGACCATGGACGAGTTCTGGGCGAGCGAAGGAAAGCGCGTATAGATGTTAAGCGCAGTGTATTACACAATCTTTATTTACAACAAGTACACACACGCAGAGCAATGATGAATAAATACGCAAGCACGGTGCGCTCACTTCGGGCGACACCGGCAACAAGGTTCAGGAGTGCAAGAAAGCCGTTTGTTCGGCGCTCACACCGCTTGCGCCGGCGCGCTAGGCGCTTCGTCCAGGAGAGTGACGCGCGCGATATGCTCGCGGCAGAGTGGACAGGAAACGTCGTCGTCGGCGTTTGCGTCGAGGCACTCGAAGCATGTGGTACAGATACACCCGTGGCCGCATGGGCTGAAGCGCAGGTCCGGTGCACTGTGCATGCACACGATGCACTCCTGCTCAACCGGGTAGAGGAAGCGCGGCGTCACGTCGCGGCGTTGGCGCAGTGCGCGTTTCTTGCGGGCACGTCGCCACGGTGAGGTTGGCGCGGTGCTACCAGACGAAGGTCCGGCGAGCACGTCTTCGTCTTCGTCGTCGGTGTTGTAGTCCTCAATGCAGTCCAAGCACTCGGCGTACAGCAGAAGCGTGGCTGCTACAAACAGGCACCAAGACGCCGTGAGGCATATGAGATCGGTAGGCACCTTGCTTGCACTACCTTGCAGAGTGCGCAGTTTGCCTCGTTGACGTGCGCACGTTCCCTTAAGTTTGTCATTCTGGGTGCGCCAGGCGAATTGGCACTGCGGCCCGAAGAGCGTCTTCCTGACCCGCTTGTTTTCGCCGTCGAGCACTGCTTTGACGTTCAGGATGGGCGCAGGAGCCATTCGCACATTCAAGAGTTCAGTGGAAGTGGGAAAGGAGCGAGAGGATAGGAAAGGTAAGGCGAAGTCACCCCCCTCGCCAACGCTCAACGCCTCAGCTTGCATCATTGAGAATGACGCGGCCAGCAAGGCCAGCGAGAATGAGGCGAAGGCAGGCAAGGGCGGCCAGGCCACCACCTTGGTAAGCATCACGAGCAAGAGTGTGCGCGCCGAGATGCAACGCACGCGACGTGCTGCTGACGTGTGCACAGAGCGCGGAGAATGACCAGTGCGGAGAATGATTAATCCGGCGGGAGGGAGCGGAGAGGGGGAGGAGGAGGAGGGGAGGGAGGGATGATTTGGTCGTGGGAATAGGTCCTAGGGGTAAGAAAACCCTCAACGCACATAACCGCAGATTAGGGTCGGGAACGACTGGTAATTAATGGGAATAGTAGGTTGGTAAAGTACATTTGTTGTTGTTGCTCGTGGAAGCAAAGCACGCATAGCAGCTTTTCGTGCCTTTTTTAGTCTTGGGCTAGCACGTCATCTATGAAAAACCGTTTCATTGCGTCCCACGACCGCGTAGCAGCCTTTGGTGCGTACTGGAAACCGGCGTCATCATCCTCTTGCGTCGTCTTCTCAGGGCGCGTGAACGCATGCTTCGCACCCAGAAATGTTAAGATCTGAACGTCCGCGTCGCGGTCCGCCATGTCGCGCAGAAACGCTTGGAACTGATCCTCCGGAATGAACGGGTCCGCGGAACCGTGGCACGCAAGCACGGAAGCGCTCATCGGCTTCAACGCAAGCGCAGGCGCATCCAAGATGCCGTGAAAGCTTACGACGCCGAGAACCTCAGGACGAGCGCCACGCGCCAAGTCCAGCACAGCCTTCCCACCAAGGCAATAGCCGAACGCAATCGCCTTGTCTACTCCAGGCTGCGACATCGCGAGCTCCAGCGCAGCTTCCATGCGCTTCAGCAGAACGTTGCGATCTTGAAGTTCTGCCATGTACCTGCGCCGATCTTCGGCGTCCCACACCGTCTCTCGTGTTCCGTACAGGTCGCACGCAACCGCGACAGCTCCAAGTTCCTTCGCCGCACGCCGCGCCGCATCAAGCACGAAGTCGTCGCGCACGCCGATGGCGGTGTGCGCGACGAGCACTGCAGGCACGGCACCTCGTACCGCAGCCTCCTGAGGCGCGTCAACCACCAACGCGCATAGCGACGTTCCATCGCAGTCGTACTCCACCCATCGCTCCGCCGAAGCCGACGCCGCCGCCGACGACGGTGCTGATCCCCTTCTTAAGGCGTGTGCAGGAGGAGCAGCAGACATCGGCGAGGACGAGGACGAGGGCGCGCGCTGAATGAGTCTGTGTCGAGGAGCGCGTGCGAGCATGCGCAATTCGCCTCGCGCGAATCCGGAATGCCGGGAGGGAATAATGCCGGGCAGAGGGGGGCGGAAAAAAACGGAACCCCTCGTCCAGACCCCCCCCTCTCAAGAAGTTCCCGCCGTCGCGCGTCGACACGTCAGCCTCGTCGGCGCCGGTGTCGGCGCCGGCGCTTCCTCGTGTCGCCTTATCCCTTAAGTGCCTTATGTAAGATACTATGAGTGAGTAATTTGATGTACCTATACCCTGCGTGCAAGTGTGCTGCGTCCTGCGCGCAAGTAAGGGTACAACATAGTCTATACATACTACTACAGTGTTTTTGTGTGTGTGCTACTCAATCAATTTTACGTCTATAGTCTATTTAATTAGCTATTATTCAATTCACAGAGCACGCAAGCTCCCTGGAGTGCTGTGCCCAATGCGCGCTGCGCTCAAGCGAGCACCGAGACGCTCGCACTGCATCGCAACCTGCATTGGACTCAAACCGCCACTCTCCAGCGCACGTCTCAGCTGATTCGCCTCGTCTTGCATGCGCCAAAGAGCGAGCTCGTACGGGTCAGACGTCTCGATGCGAGGGTGTGCACCAACGGCTGTCATCACAGTGCCACCCGCCGAGCTCAGCGATGCAGCAGAACGGCTGAGGCGCGCGCGCGCTTCGGCGGCGGCGGACTCCGCAGCTGACGGCGGCGTGCGAGGCGATGCACCAGGGCTTGACATGCTGTCGTCGCCGCGAGGGCTGCTCGCGCGCTCGAGCGTGCCAAGTGTACCGCCATCGTTCGAAACTGCCATCCATCGACGCAGGACATGTTCCTTTCTCCGCGCCATGCGCTTGGCATGCCATGCTCGTGCACGAGCCTTCTCGTGGTCGTCGAGCCCAGACGCGTCGTCGTCCAGCCAACGCATCGTGCGCGAGGAAGACGTTGGACTTGGACTGCTGTTCGCCGAGGACACTCCCGTGGGGCTCACGCCAGAGAGCTCCGCCGTTGCTCGCGCACTTGCGAGACGCACGGCCGCGGCGCGCTGCTGCGGCAAGCTGCGCCGTTTTGCCTCGGAAGCAACACGGTGCACGCTCGCATCCACGAGCGTTTCGATCGCGCCGTACTTGCGCGTCATGTGCCGCTTAAACTGCTTCGTCAGTGCGGCGACGAATGCGCCATTACCGGCGAGGCCGCCAGTTGCTGCCGCCGCCTCGCTTGCGGCAATAGCGGCAGCTACGGCCGCAGCATCCTCGGACGGCGTTCCGCTTCTCGACGATGGCGCGTTGGATTGCATCGAATACCAGCTCGTTCGGCTGCTGGGCCTGTTGTTGATGTTGGCGTAGTGGTTGTTGTTGTTGTTGCTGTTGCTGTTGCTCACGCTCGCGGCTGAGAAAGGCGTACGTGGTGGGAATGGCGTGGCGGCGGCGGCGGCGGCGGCGTGGAATGGCGTTGTCGGACTGGGGCTTCGACTTGGCACTTGGTGGTGGCTGTGGTGGTGGTGGCTCCCGAGGCCTGCGGGTACGGCCCACGGCGTGGGCGGGTTGACGCGAAGGTACCCTGGCTCGCGATCCGGTGTCGGCGACGACGGCCCCTGCGGACTCGCGTTTGCCGCGCGTGTGTCGGCGACGTACGTTTGCCATGCGCTGAAGCATGACAGGACGCACTTGTTGCGCCACTTGGCGACTGCTCGTGCAACCTTTCTTCTGCGACGAATCCGCGCGGTGACCTTGCGCCAAGCCCGTATCGAAGCTCGCAGGCGTCCGGCAGCGCTGTGGCTGGCGAGTGCCATCCGCTGAAAGAGCTTTCCCCTACGCATGCGCGCATATCTGCGCCAGTCGGCGAAGTACTGCTTGAGCCTGCCGCTGTACCAGTGCGACATGGCGACGTTCGCGAGGTCTTTCATGATCATCAGGTTCATGTGCACCTCGCACCACCACGCCATTGCCTGGATGAGCAGACCGCTTCGCATGCGCCTCAGCGACGCGTTCACCCTCTTGCGCGCCGTTTTCAAGCGCATGACGGTATTGTTCCACAGCGCAAATGCGCTGGCGCGTTTCCAGTTGTTCATGTGCGCGACGAGCGTCGCACCCACTTCTCTCATGTGAGCGTTCTGCGCGGCGTTGATGTGCCATGCGTGAATGATGCGCGCATGTCTCCTGTTGACGATGTGCGCCGTCGCCCACTCCACGAGTTCTCTTCTGTACACGACGTGCGCGTGCCACTTTCTCCAGTTGTAGTAGCTGTTGCTTAGTGTTGTTCTTGACAGCCTCGACATGGCGTAACGCAGCATGCGCGCCTCCTCGGAGGTCAAGGCGTGCTGCAGACCAGACCGTGGCCGTCGTGGCGACAGGTCGTCCGACTCCTCTGTGTCCTCCCACGGCGAGTTATCGTCCCACGGACGTATTCGTGGCGACACGGTCGTCGGCGACACCGACCCTGACGACATGGATAATTATATTAGATATAGCTGCCCGGCGGTCCTCACCTCGCCGAGCCCGCACCTCACCGAGCCCGCTCCTCACCGAGCCCGCTCCTCACCGAGCCCGCTCCTCACGTGCACAGCTTCCACAAGGCGCGGCCAGTAATCACTAAAGACACACCCTTAAGTTAAGCGCAAGATACGCCAGGACTGAGCAAGCGGGAGCGGAGAAAAACGAAAACCGCGCCTAAAAGTTTAATTTCTGAATTCTGATGATGGAGAAATGAAAACAAAAACCCAAAAACCCAAAAGCCCGGCCGGCCGGCAAAACGGCGTGACCCAACCTGCAACCAGGTGGCGCCGTGCCGAACAGCCGAACAGGTAGGTGTGCCGAACGTCCCTGGCTGCCTGGAGGTGGGTGCCGAAGCCCTCCTACTTCGAGAGTTCGAGTCAAAGCCTCAAAGCCTCAAGGCCTTCAGTCTTGCTTCCATTCAAGAAGACGCCTGCCCCTTCTTTTTTAGTTTTTTTTGCATTCAACGAAACCAACGTTGATTTGCCTACCGGGTAGGGGCAAGCACACGCCCACTTGCTCTCTTGCCAAGCTCTCTGGCCTCTTCTTCCAGCATTCAAGCATATTTCCAATTTCAAGAGGCTTGCACATGATGAACCGGTGGGTTTGCCGGTAAAGTTTACCACGGTAAGTACTATAATAATAATATTACAGTAGATGGGTCCTTGTCTTGGTCGGGCTGGCAAGTTCGCGCCTTCGCGGCCGGACTTGCAAGAAACGCTCGTTCCCAACAGAGGCCGGTGGTCAAGACAGGTGGTCAAGAAAAGATGGGAGGAGTTGAGAAAAGGTTTAGAAGCGGGAAACGCGTCCTTAACTTTTTCATTCTAGTAACAAACGACTTTACCTTAAGTACTCTCTTTCCCTTAAGGTTACTCACCTACTACACGTAGCTGATTCATGGACTTATTGTACATGTGATACATTCTGATGGGGGTGTTGTACTCGGTGAAAAGTGTCTTCGTGCACGATATCGCTTTCTCGTGATCAACACGAATATGCTTAGCCTCAGCAAACGTGTCGTCACACTTTCTGCTCGGACGTCCCGGCGCGTCCCGGGACGGCGTTTTGGCGTCCCGGGACGTCCCAGGACGTCCCGGGACGTCCCAAGGGGATGGGACGGAATAATTCACTAAACCCCGCTATTTTGGGGATTCGACCCCGTTGGGCTTGGCGGGGTCGTTTTCCTAAAACGGGAAAACAGGTCCACAGTTTCAGGCAAGTCGAGGGTCACCACTTTAAGGGAAATGACCCCACCCATAGGCCATCTACTGGGGAATAGAGACACGATGCGTTGTTACCTTAAATAGCGGGGTGGGGGCTATTGACGGGGTAGGAAAGGCAAGCAAGTTCCCGCCTTGCCTATCAGTTTCCCGACTTAGAAGCCGAATCAGAGGTGGTATTATTTTTTTCATTTGTTTTGTCTGCGGCCGGAGTATCCATAGCAGCTGAATTAGTAGAGGTCGAGTTCTTGCATTTATAGCAAGTGGCTTGGCGGTGGCCGTATTTTCCACAAAACAGGCACAACCCCAGCTTAATTGCGGAAATTTTGTCCGGCTCGGCAGTGTAAGGCGGCGTATGTTCGTCAGCTGCTCTTGCCGCATCCCTTTCCCTTTGTTCTTGCGCGTGTACGTGGCCCCCCGTCGTCGATGCACGTCAAACTCAAACTCTTGTCCACCTCGGATGGTTTAAAAAGCTTCGGTGTGGAGCCACGCGTGTGAAGAAGAAAGTAGCACAATGGCAGCGTCGTCCGCGGGAAGGCGGAGGAGTTTGATAAGCTCGAGCCCGGCGATGGCGCACGCGTCGTCGCGGGTGAACGGTGGTGGTGGGTGGGAGCGGAAGGTGGCGTAGACCACTTAACTAGTGCGAGTGTGAGCGCGAGTGGGCCCACAGCCCCCTCGCGGGCCGGAGGGGGCCCGGTTGAACTCTAGGACCTTGTGCAATGGTGGTTCCCCTCCGCTAGCCAGGTAGGTTGGGGAATCCCAGCCAGCCCTGAGGTCTCCCCCCCCCCCCGGCGCCGTCGCCGTCGGGTTCTCGGCTCCGGCATTCCCCGGGGGGACGCAGACCTTCCCAAATAAAATAAATAAATGGCGAAGTCTTCGTTGGCGTCGTCGTTGGCGTCGTCGTCGTCGTCTTTGTGGAGAGGGCTGGTGGGAGGTGCGGGGCTAGTGGGTGCTGGTGCTGGTGGGGTTAGCTTGCTGGGATCCACCATCGGTTTAGGGAATCGATCGCTCATAGGTGGCTCGTCACTTGCGTCTCACATTCATGGTTCGTCTCACATTAATGGTTCTCGTGGTGGTCTGGCTTCCTGGTTCTCGTCATCCACACCATTCTCAACCTCCGCAGAGTCAGCAGCATCAGATCACCACTCGCGCCTCGAAGGCGGTGCGTTCACGTCGCGCGTCAAGGGAAAAGCACACACGCTGTTTGAGAGGGAGTTTTTGGACAAATATCCAGACACAAGCCCCGAGCTCATTCAACAGGCGGAAGCGCGCGTCTTTGGAAACTTCATCAACGAAACGCAGTTAAGAACTGGACGAAAGGTCGTCAAGGGATACCTGAAGTACCAGCACTACTACGACTCGCAAGCCTTCCCTGACTTGGTGAAATACTCGAAACATCCGATGTACCGTGACCCGCTGACGTCGTTCGACGAAGAACAGCGCGAAGACCGAAGGAGAAGAGGAAAAGTCAAGCCGAAGAAGGGGGAAGGCAAGCGTGCGCAGATGACCACAAAGGGCGGCAAAGGACGGTAAGAAAGAAGGTAACTTACCTACAGAAAAAAAAAGTGCCTAAAAGGAAAAAAAAAACGTGATTGCGCGCGCTCACTCAACGCGTGACGCACAAATGAGTGAAGGCGCGCGCCGTCGCGGCGGCGGCGGCGGCGTCAGATGACGTGAGAAACACAGCGCTAAGAGCTTGGCATGCGGCGATGCGTGCGCGACGCACGAGCTCCTGCTGCGCGGCAGAAAGCGAGCACGTCTTTGCGTCGTCACCTTTCTCCACAGGCTGCGAACGGCGTCGATGCGTGCGGGTGTCGTTGTTCGCGCTGTCCCACGTATCCGTGCGCCTCGCCGCTCGCTGTTGGTACTCGGCTGGAGTTGGGAGAAAAACGAGGTCGTCGTTGTCGTCGTCAACCACGTCCTCGAGGAACACGTATGGCTCCTTAGTTGCCTCCTCCATATCGCTGCTCTTTGTGCTGCTGCAAGTCACGAGATCAGGAGACCTGCCGAAATATATCCGGGATGGCTGTTCCGAACGAAGCGGCGGGTCGGGCAGAAGCCAAGCCGTGTCCGGAGACGCCGTAGCGGCGAGCGATGACGCTTGTGTCGTGATGGCGCCACGTGGGCGGAATAAGATGGGCGTCTTCATCGCAGTCGTAGGACATGCCTTGACACTTGGTCGACGCGAATTCGTGCTAAGGCTGAGGTTGTTAATGTCTCCATTCTCGTCGATGCCACTCATCATGCCAGGCACCTCCTTGACAATCGGTCGTCGCGGCGTCTTCATCACCGCTGGCGTGCGTGGTTCGTTAAGTATCACCTTCGCCGGCTGCGCTGCTGCAAGCCGGTGTGTGCTGTCATTGAGTGGAGCATTGCTCGGAAGTTTTGTGATTGGCTTCGGCTCGCAGCTTGTCGTTCGCCGAAGCTGCGTCCGTGATGAAGGAGGTTTGCTGCCGCTGATCTTGTTGTTGTTGTCGGTTTCTACAGCGGCATCTTCCTCATCCTCTGCATCCATCCTCTTTGCGACGAGCGACGTCGCCAACTTCGGCTCCTCCTCCGGCTGTGGTGGTGTCGTGTGCAGATTCTTGATATTGATTGATGACGATAGCTTTATTAGTTTGGCCAATCGTTCTTCGATGCGGCGACGGCGGCTGTCCATATCTCTCAGCCGATTCTCTTGCACATCGACATCTCGTGCCAGTGCGGCAAGTCTTGTTGAAACGAGCCTCCTTGAGCTCAACTCTGAGATTTCGTCTATGGAATTTCTGGATTGCGCTTCGGCAGCTCTTTGCTTGTCGTCGTCGTCGTTGTCGTCAGTTATCATCCCCGCGAGCAATTTCTCAGGAGTGCTGCACGGCGAGAAGAACTCCTCATCAGCAGGCTCCTCAATTGCTTTCTTCTTCTGAGTAGTTGTCGTCGTTTCGTCCGACACCTCCAACGACGATGCCTCCTCAGTCTCTTCCTCATCCTCATCATCACCCCCCATCATCATCACGCACATGTCGTCAGCGTCAACATCGCCATCAGTGTCGTCGTCAAAGACCGCCTGAAGAACGTCATCGGGGCTACCCAAGGAGAAAGACGAGAAGGATCTCTTTGATGAAGTACAACTACCAGCAGAACTAGCAGAATAAAAGGTGGACCCACCGCGTGATGCCACGCCTGTCAGTGATTGGGAATCATCCGACATTGATGACGAGCACACAGGATTACTACTGCGAGACGCCATGGATTGGTGGTGGAAAATCGCAAGAAAAAGGCGCGTCTGAATTGGGCAATTCCTGAAGTTCGAAAAAATGGGCGCGGTAATTTTTCCCTGTCGATTGCGATTGGGGTTTTCAGAATTTCAGACAGGAAAACTCAACTCGTTTATCGTACGGACGGGAGGAGGAAAATCGGAAAATCGGAAAATCCCCATCCAATGCAAATTTCAGCCACATTCGTCGCGCTTTCTGCATCCGCCATTGATCGCGCCATTGAACGTGCCCACCTGTCCAGACCTGGTAATCTGAAGTCCATCGCCATAATCTAGGCAATCTAGCTAGCTGCCATGTCGCCGTGGGATTATGTGAAGCTGGTGGCTGGCGTTGGCGGCGGTGCGTACATTTTGCAGTGGTGGATCTCAGTGGTGGATCGCGTCGACGGCTTCTGGACGCCCTTTGTGCTCACGATCACGCTGACTATCGCAGCGGCGTCTGTCGTGATGGGAATCGCCTCCTTGGTGTCGAAGGACAACGACGACATTCCCAGCGTGCCTGGCGCACTACCCTTCCTCGGAAATGTCGGCATCTACAGAGATGTTGAACGATTCACGAGCAACGTGGAGGCTGCTGTGAAGCGATACGAGAACGACAAAGGATTCACAAGCCTTCGCCTTCCTTCGCTGAATCCTTTCGGGCGACGTGTCATTCTGGTGAACAACAAGGATGCAATCCAGCAGATGCTAACGCGACGCCCAACCACATTCGAGCGACCGCAGCTTCTTGTCGACGTCATGCACGGAATGTTGGGTTTTAGCAAAGATCTCAGCGTGTTCACGTCTGGTGGATTTGCGGACTGGGGTCGTGCACGCCGCATCACATCTCCATCCTTCAACCACACGAACGTTGCGACGATGAAGCCGCAGTGCTTCGAGGTTGCCGCAAGTCTAGTGCAACGCTGGTTGGAAGCCGCAAAACATTATGCAACAGGAGACGTCGTGGATGCTCTCGAAGACTTCAACTTGTTCACGTTCTCGGTGGTCGCACAAGTGGGTTTTGGCCTTCCATTCGACGCGCTCTCCTCAGACAGCACGTTGCAGGATACGCGAGAGGGTGCACCCAAACCTCTGTCCACGCTCCTTCCTGATCTGAAGGAAACGACTAAGCACCAGGGTGACTGGACGCTGAATCCGCTCCTCCAGGTACTCGACCCGCTCTTTTCCAAGACGAAGCTAAACGAGACTCTCATCAAGCGTGATCGTGTGCGCGATTACCTCGATGAGCTGATAGAGTTTGAAAAAAAGCAGCTTGAGGAGGGCGGACATTCGAAATCGCTTCTCTCGAAATTATCTGATCCAGCGACGAAGCTGACGGCGGAGGAGGTGATTTCGAATTTCACGACGTACTTTTTTGCTGGGGTGGACACCACCGCTGTTGGACTGTCTTGGTCCATCTGCTACGCCGCTCTTGATCAATCTCTTCAACGCAAGCTCGCGGAGGAGGCTGATGCGGCTGGCGTGACGGCATGGATTCGCGCTAGGCTGCTCGGGTCGAAGCAGCAGGATCTTCCCTTCTCGGACGTGGGCATAGCGACGCTACTATCGAACAGCTCTAAGAATCCGCTTAAGCTTGCGCGTGGGGTATTCCTCGAAGCGCTACGTCTTCACCCACCCGCAAGCCAGCTTGGCGCGGACGTTGGTGCGGATGGAGCGGAGCTGATGGGATACCGCTTTGAGCCCGGAACTCTGATGTTCCAGATGTTGCGCAACCAAATGTGCAGTGAGCGCAACAACGTCAAAGAACCCGCGTCATTTTCGCCGGAGCGGTGGTGTGAAGATTCGCCTGACAAGATCGACGACGCTTTTCTGTCTGCACTGATGTTTGGCGGTGGACCACGGATCTGTCCTGGAAGGCACTTGAGCGTGCTCGAAGCGTCGATCGTCCTCTCATGCATATTTTCGCACCTCGAGGTGCACAACGTGAGTGGTGGCGCGGCACTTCCTGCGGAGGTGACGCGCTTCACGATGCAGCCCGAGATGGCGCTCGTACGCGTGAGCCGACGCATTAACTAGGGTGGATGGGGCAAAAACGAATTGAAGAGAGTGGGTGGTGCGGCGTAGTAGAAGAAGGTAAGTGGATAGTAACGAAGAATCAACTTAATCACATTTCCAGTCATCCTTCATCCCTTCCCTCCTGAGAAGTAACTGGTCGTCGGATGTGTGAGTTTAGGGGTTTGATCATAGATCAGTTTCGCGAGTGGGGCCGGAAAATCAGATTTCTATCTGGGAGAACCGTTTTCCGATTCTCCTCCAAGAAATCCGGAGTAATTTAATTCTTCTCGGCGTCATTCAGAAATCGCTCGATTCGTGGTGGATAATACACTCCACTCCACTCCACGGAAGCCATACTGGAGCACGCCATACCTGCTTGTGTATTGTGTTTTGTGTTTTGTGTATCTGGTGTATTTGGTGGGTTCGATCATGTCGCAGGGTGAGTCTGAGTTGGCTCTCGCGCCCATCTTGGCGTTGTTGAAGGCGTCCGCAGACCGGGAAGCGGCGGCGCTCGACGAAGCGCGCCGTTGGAAAGTTCGATTTTCCAACCTGCTTTCGGCGCATCAAAGTCAGTCGGGAACGGGGGCTGGGGCGTCATCTGCATCTGCATCTGCACCTCACGACAATGGTCTCTCTGGTGTCTCTAACGTGACTTTGGATGGGTTAAGGTCGGTATCGGCGCTCTCGGCGTCTCTGTCTCCGCGTACCAGGGTAGGTACCAACGAGGACGCTTCTGCTTCTGCTTCTGCTTCTGCAACAACCAAGGACCATAAGGATAACAACAACAACAACACACCTCCTGTTCTTTCTGCTCCGACGGCGCTGAACCACCAACATCATCATCAAAAAAGTCATAACAAGAACACCACAACGGATGACGCATCACAACAACACAACGCCGCAATAATCAAGGGTTCCAACGCCACGACCATCAAACAAGGTGCTGCCGCCGTCAATCACAACCACAACCACGAACCGCATATCCCTGAGTCAGACCCAATACCGCTGCCAATCCTGCCCAAGTCGCCGACGTCGCGCAGAAATAGCCACGTGCGTGTATCGCTCGACGCGGACGAAGCGGACAGCGTGCTTTTCGACGATACGGGACACGGATCCGTGGGTGCGGCGGCGGCTTCCGCAGTCGCTATGCTAGGAGCACGTGCGTGGCTGAGGCCAAATAGTCCGAGCAGGCCAAATAGTCCGAGCAAAGACGAAGACGACAGCAGCGACAGCAACGGCAGCAGGGACGACGATTTGACAGCCAACCACAACCACGGCTCCACGACCGCCAACCACACCACGCCAACAAAGGCGAGGTTCAGGCTGCTGTGCTCGAGTCAGGCTGCTTCGACGTCGTCATTCGCCGTGGGAAATCGAACTCCTCAGGTACGCAACGGCAACGACAGCGACAACAGCAGCCGTAGCATAACGCCGGTGTCGTCGTACGAGGAAATTCCAAAAATCCTGTCAAATCCTGACAACACGTTCGCCCGCCGAGCTGCAAAGTCGTCATTAGTCAACTCGCAGGCCTCGCCTTCGGCATCCTCGCCACGATCGCACAAGACGCTCGACGCAAGCGTCGTCACACGCAAGGACACAAACACGCTGGAAACGTCTTTGGGACACACGGGATATGACCTTGAGCACGTGCTGTCGCTCACGTGGCTGTCACGGCCATCGCGCGTGCTGATCGTCGCTAAGCCGAGCGAGGATATCATGCGTGCGGTTGAGCGATGCGCGATCCACCTGCTGCACAAGAGAATCACCGTATACGTCGAGCCGAAGATGCACAAGCGAATCAGCGCAAGCCCCGTCGTCACGAGCTTTACCAACTTCTCCTCTCTCGTTCTGACGTGGCCAGTCTCGCCGGCTGCTACCGACGACGATGAGAGCATGTATATGCCCGACCCGATCCCTTGCGACGTTTCCGAGCGCCTTGACCTCGCGGTGACGCTTGGCGGCGACGGAACGGTTCTCTGGACGAGTCGACTGATTGGTGCCGCGCCATGTCCACCTCTCGTGAGCTTTCACCTAGGAAGCCTCGGCTTCCTCGCGCCGTTCGACCCGAAGGAGATGGAGACGACGTTAGACGGCATTCTATGCGGCGGGTTCAACCTGTTTTTGCGCCATCGTCTGCTCTGCCGCCTGGTTCGCGCTGGCGAGAATGTTGTTCGCGAGAAGGCGGTGATGAACGAGGTTGTGATTGACCGAGGCCCGTCGCCTTTCCTCACCAACCTGCAGTGCTTTGTTGGCGATGCATTCATGACATCCGTGCAGGGCGACGGCGTGCTTATCAGCACACCCACGGGCAGCACGGCGTACAATCTTGCCGCCGGTGGCTCGATGGTGCACCCTGCCGTCCCCGGCATCATGTTTACACCCATTTGTCCTCACAGCCTGAGCTTCCGGCCGCTCGTTCTGCCCGACACGTTGACACTCAAAATCATGGTGCCGGACGGCGCGCGAGGCGATGCGTTCGTGTCGTTCGATGGCAAGGAGCGCGAGCGACTCGGTCCAGGAGATCAGCTGTACATACGCGTGAGTCCTCATCCTATCCCGTCCGTTTGCGTCAAGGATGGAACGCGCGACTGGTTTCTCAATGTTAGGAATGTGCTCAAGTGGAACGACCGAGACAGTCAGCAACTGATGAGCAATCCGATCTGACGAAGTGTACTTTGCAAAAGAACAAATAATTTCGTTTGTAAATAAGTATCAATGTTGTGTTTTTACCAAACAATCACACGTCCATGCATCCTAAAAGACTTTTTTGGTAAGTGGTGTAACGTTAAAGTGCACGGTCCACCGCGTTCGTTCCTCCAGACTTGTTTCACCAGCCGATCCTGCATCTCCGGCACCTTCCATCACCGTTGACTTGACCCGACGGCCACCAGCGCGCGCTCACGGCGCTCGACGCTCTCGCCCAGACGGCTCTCGCCACGGACGAGCGAGGCGAGCGCCATCACGACGGGCAGCACCACCAGCACGCTCTCCGCCGTCGCGCCATCGTGACGTGCGCTCGGGCTGCCGCCGTCAGGTTCGTCACGTGCAGCAGCCATGCGCGTGCCGCTCATCGTGAGCGTCACCAGGTTTTAAATGGACGATTTGGGTTTGTTAGGGTTGGTGTTTTATTTGTGGTGTAACGAATTGTTTATTAAAAAGTACAAAACAAATATCAAGAATGAATCACAGCGATCATTTCTTCTTCGGCGTCTTACCCTTTTTCGGGCTGCCGCCTTTGCCACCAGCTTTTTTAGCAGACTTCTTGGCGCTCGCCCGCATGATGTCCTCCACGCTCAAAACCTCGGAGCGGTGCGCTTGGCCAGGCGGCGGTAACCGCGAAAGAAGTTCCGACTCCGAGCGAGACTGCGACATGGGATTCGCCGCTTGCATTAGCCGATGTGCACGAACCTTTGGGTTTGGCGTGAGCGCCGTCTCGTCCACGGAGGGTGTCCAGTAGACGCTCAGGGCACCGCCGGCACCGACGCCGTCTGATGACATGGATGCGCCGAAGGTTGTGCCGGGACTCATCGGGTCCTCCTCGTTGCCGAAGCGGCTGCGTTGTTGCGTGCACGCTGGCTCTGGCATTCCAACACGTCGTCGAGCTTCCGATCGAGCGAGCCAACCCGCCTCTGCGCGCATGAGGCTTTGCTCGTCCGCCAGGGCCTTGCGCTCGCCGTACTCCTCCATCGCATTGTCGACGTAGCTTGCCACCGCCGCCTCGCCGTTGCGAAGCTCGACCCACCTCTCGCGTAGCCAGCTCGCTCGCGCAGCCTCGGCGGGAGTTAGGGTGCGAACGCGCTGCGCCGGTTCAGGTTTTGGTGGTGGTGCAGCTAAAGGCGGGCGAGATCGCTGCGGGCTCTTAGGCGGAGCGACGTTGCCCTTCCAATCGCGCGGCGTGAGCCCTCCGTGCAGTTCTGGCGTCTCCTGCGGAGCGCGTATGCGCGCGGCACGAGCCGCCGCCTGCTGTGGCGTTTCCTCCGGCGGTGGCTTCCACGTGCTTGCGGGAAGGAAGTGGTAAGCCGGCGTTCGCAGTTTAGACGCCGACGACTTTGTCACGGGTGCGGCCCTCGTGCCTGAGTACGGCGTGACGAAGGTTCTTCTCTTCGTTTCGCTGTGAAGCAGACGGCTCGCGCATCGTTCGAGGCTTGCCGCACTCGGGCTTGCGGTGATTGTGCCCACGGAGATCTGGCTAACGCTCGGCGCAAGGCTGACGGCGCCTGGCGTCGGCGTGTTTGCGAAGAGCGCCGCACCGAGCGGCGTTGCGGAGTTTGCGGCTGGCGTCGGCTTGCTCTTCTTGAACCACCTCTGCGTGGCCGCGACTCTGGATTTCCACTCAGCTGCTGGTGCGAGAAGGCACGACCTGAGCGCTTGTCTTGCCGCTCTCCAGAAGGCGCGTTCGCGTGCGGTGGTTGGTGTGGGCGTGGGCACGTCGTCGTCGACGCCCAAGGCTTCCTGGTTCGGCGTGGTAGGTCCTTCAGCCGGCAGGTGTATTTGTTCCCACGTGAGTAGTTCGTCGTACATTCGCGTGAATGCAAGAGTCGTAGTAGCATCGGTCACGGAGGATTTCGCCTTCAGGCAGTCTTGCACGTAAGCGTCGAGGGCGGAAGGCCCTAACTTCGACGAGGTCTCTGAATCACCACCACCACCACCACCTTTCTTAAATCTTGATGATGACATGATTGACGTCTTCAACAAAAACGACAACGCAACGGAACCTGAGGTTGCGATACCACTTCCTCCTGAGGCTGAGGCTGAAGACGACGACATTGAGAGTGAATGGGACGGATCACCAACACCACCACCACCAACACCACCACCACCACCACCAGAGGACGAACGCAACGCACTGCGCAAATTATGCCAACGAGACATTTCTTAAGGTAAGTTTTATTTTAGTTTTTTTAGTTTTTTGTACGATTCTACCGAAAGGTTTAGTCGGGGTAAACGGTAGAGGGCCCCCTCTGAGGTGCCGAGCCGCGGGGTGGCTCGGCTGCTAGGGTTTAAGGTGGTCTCCCTCGGACCACCATTCCTGCTGCTGGTTGCGCTGTTCGCGCAACCTTTGCAGCCACACGTGTCGAGACGCGTGGGATCACTGACGTGAGGAGTTCACAAGTGAACTACCTATCTTGTTACTCCGAGGAGATTTCTGATTTAGTTACTACTCCGAGGAGATTTTGATTAAGTGCTTGAGGGCACTTGCATATGGCAGCTGTTGCACAAGAGCCACCTGAGATTGTGGCCTTGCGTTTGCAGTTGCAGATTGCGGAAGCTCAACGTGATCAAGCTGTGGCTGAGGCCCAAGGCAGAGCTGTTGCGCCTGTAGGACAACAGCCGGTGCAGCTTAACTATTTGCTTCCGAGGGATTTCGAGGAGGTCGTCTCTGCTGATCTTTTCCCTCGCGACGGTGTTGGTCGTCAAGGTGCAGTCAACCCGCTTCGCCTTGATAACGATCTTGCCATAACCGAGTACTCTAGACGCAAGTCTAAGCACCAGGTGTGGACGTATCGGCGATCGCGTACAGCTGGTGCTTACCTCGAGCTTGTTGTATCCGCTTTGGGAGACGTCATAGCTGACGGTCAAAACTTCGAGGACGGTCTAGCCCCTCTAGCTGGCGAGGACGCAGCTGCTTCCTTCGCCAGAAACGATACGTAGCGAACGCATGTTTCGGGTGCCGCCGGGAGCGGCGAAAGGTTCTGCGACGTGCATAAGCCAATGAATTTCTCGAACTTGCCGCCATGGTCGTATACGACGTGTAGCGGTTCTTTGGCTACCGCTGCTATTCGTGCATTTGATGGACATGTGCAACATTCTTGTCCGCAGACGAAGCAAACATCGTCTCTGTTTTGAGAGGCCTGTTTTTTTTGGTTTTTAAATATAAAAAGTACACAATTCGTCGCCCTCGTATTCATTATTTTGCGTTCATGTTTGCTATCCCGTCCTCCTCCGGACATTGCGTCCCCCTCCTGCCAGTTCGCGTGCAAGGCGTTCGTCCTCCTCCTCCTGCCTCTGACGATCCTCCTCATCTTGCGTCACTAGCCAAGTCTGCCGCAAGAAGGAGTATCTGCTGCCATCGTTAAGGGAGTTGGCGAACGATCTTCGGCGGCGGCGGTGGCGGCATCTTCGGCGGCGGCGGTTAGGGCCGGGTTCGGCCACGACGTCGCCGGCGACGACAACGGTTCGTCGACACCAACGAAGTCGGTGCCACTGTCGCCAAGAGCCGTTTCCCCTGGGCCGAAAAGGAAAACCGTTCTGAACATCGCACCCACGACGGATCCCCGATTCCCGTGAAAGCCGGACCCGTGCCCCTCCCTCGAAAAAATAAATCTCACAGGCCTCCTCCGAAACTGACAGCTGAAGAATGACGCGACGAGACGAAATGGACATGTACCACTAAATAAGTGCGTTATGCGTGCGGCACCTGTGTTATTTGTGTTACTTGGTTTGACCAGTGGTTTGCTTCTATTCGGTGGAACCTTTGCATATTAATTAGTTTGGTTTCACGACGTCCGGTGGTAGTTTCGGTTGTTGTTGTGGTGGTGGTTTCATTTGATGGCGTTGATGATGATGAGGCTCGACGTTGGTGTGGTGATGCTCGTCTACATGATGTTCACGTGCGGTTCATTCACGGTGATGAAGAATAACGATAAGTTTGTTTCAGCGTACACGCGAATTGCAACGACTGTCTCGCTTTCAGAAGAAACTCAACAGCAGAATAGGAGGTTCCTGGATCGTGTGCTTGATGCACGAGACACGCACAGCATGATCACGTTTCTCCCAGAAGAAACGGAAGGAAAGCCTGTTCCGCTCGTCGTCGCGCTGCACGGATTCTGCCTGCAGCCGGAAATACAAGAAGCTGTCATGCTCAGGCTTGTCCCGTACGTCACAAACACAAAAAAGGCGATGTTCGCTATGCCGAACGCACCATCCATGGCGTCGGGCGTCGGTCTGCCCGCCTGTCGCGCGTGGGACGCGACTGAGGCGACTCGCCCGTTCTGGATGCTTTGGAACCGCAAGCCCGAGGGAGATGTGCCGTACGTGATGGCGGCAATCGACAAGGCGGTCGCAACAGCGGCTCAGAACAACGTTATTGTTGATTGGTCAAAAATTTACGTGTACGGTCTTGCGAATGGCGCGTTCATGGCGCACAGACTGTTGTGTGAGAAACCAGGAATGTTCGCGGCAGCGGCATCATACACAGGGTCGACGGATTTTGCGCTCGAGGATACGTGCACGAAAAATCTTGCAACAAGTCCAACATCCTTGCTACAGATTCACGGGACGCTCGACACGGTCGTGCCATACGGCGGAACGCCGTGGTGGCCAGGGTCTGAGGAATCGGCGCGTCTCGTCGCAGAGTGGAATCAGTGCAACTTGGAAAGTCCTTTGACGACGGAATCGCGCTTGAATACGAATCCTTTCTTTTCGTACGCCGTGACGTCGACGCGCTACGAAGGCTGCGCGTCGAACAACGTCGTGGAGGAGTGGCGCGTGCACGGCATGGATCATTTGCCCGGTATCGCTGGTGGCGGTCTCGTCGAGGTTTCGCGCAAGGCGGTGGACTGGCTGCTGGACGAATCAGCCGTCTCAGCATCTACGTAAATGAACTTTTATCGTTGATAGACTACAAAATATATATACATATGCCACGTCAATTTTTCTCGTCAAATCGCATGACGAACGTCTCCTCCTCATCCAGGTCAAAGAGGCACGCTTTAAAGCTTGGATAGAGAATGTGATGCTCCGCCACGGCCACGCCGATGTCAGAGATGTCATATTCGTGCGTAAGTGTATTCACCACCTCCGCAATCACGTCACTTGCCACAGAGCTGCTTGCAAGCGCAGGCACGACCGCCGTGTCGTGCATAATGCCCACGAGGCTTGTGTCAGAAATGGCACGCGAGAAGCCAACAAGGCGCCACTCCGAGGCATTGTCACCGTCAGAGTCTCTGTCGTCACCTAAGATGGTCCCCGTGCCGTCGAGCCAGCGAGCTAGCGTCGTCGCGTAGTCGCTGTGCGCGTCGTCTTCGTCGTCTTCTTCGTCGTCGTCGTTTAGCGTTCCATCAAGGTACGCGCGTATGTCCGACGTTCGTGCGTGTGCGGCGCATATGACTGTACTGTGTTGTAGCGCCTTGGCAAGTCTTACTGGGTCAGGTGGCTGCATGGACGGTCTCTGCGACGCCGGCGTGCATGCCACGATAAGTTCAGCGAGCTCGTTGCAGTCGACATCTTCGCAGCGGGCTGTGAGTTCCAGTGGTATGGGTGGTGGCAAACCTTTGCCACTACTATCCGGGATAGAAGGCAGGAGGTTTTCTAACAAATTGCTGAAGAGAGATTGCGTTCGCCATAACCTTAGGTGAAGACTTGAGCGACTTCTTCTTCTTCTGCTCCTTCTCATAAGGTGAAGTGAGAGAATATGGCGCTGCAAGGGAGCAGACGAGGTTGGTGAGCAGACGTTTTTAAAGTTGCTGCTGCTACTAAGAGTAGTGGCAGTGGCTTTGATGCGCGCGTGCACCACCATTCGCATTCGCACGCACTTCTTCGCCCTCCTCCCAGAAGAATGAGACGAAAAAAAAAAAATGAAAATTGTGCGAGGATAACAAAGGGTGAGATTTTCGTGATTTTGGGGGAGTGTTCTCTCCAGTAGTAACTTAGTTTACACGGCGTGCTTCATCCAGAAGTCAAGCACCTTTGGCGTGCTCGCGCTCGCAATCGCGTGCACCGCATAAGCGGAATACAGCGCCTCGTGCAACGTTCGTGCGCCGGTCGCGTCGAGCGTTTGCGTAATCTCAGAAGGTACGACTTCTGGTTCGTGTCCGCGGGGATCGTACGCGAGGTAGCCGTCCGAATCCACCGCACGAATCGCCGTGAGGTGGTCGAAGAGCTGGCGTGCGAGCGAAGGGGCGAGGCGCGCGTAGGTCTCAAGCCAAGGTGCTGAGATAGCGTGCGGGTGATCCTCAACGACCAAAACAGGCACGCCGATGCGGCGCAGCTCGGACGCGTCGTGTTCGACGTGTTTCGCGGTTCGCTTGTCGCGCGGCATGTGTGCGAATGCCACGGCAATGTCGTCGTGGCGATCAAGCGTTTCCCAGTCTTTGGCGTCAGCGTGCAGAGACGCGACTTGAATGCACAAACCGCGGAGGTGCATGTTGATTCGTTGTCGGACGAACGGCAACGTGCTTGCGAAGTACCCACCGGAAGAGAGACCGTGCGCAAACAGCTTGGTGTGTTGCGACCAGCCGTGCTTACTTGCGAGTTCGTTGAGGCGTGCGATGACCCGCGGCGTGTCTCTGTTCATGGACCAGCACTTATGCGTTCGGTCTTCGCTGGACATGGCGACGACCGCCATGTTGTACTTGTGCATCGTCGCGACAATTTGCGTATCGTGCGGCTCTCCTGTGCACTTGGTGCACGTGTTTGTTTTGGGAAAGAAATTTAGAGCAGACCCTCCACATCCGTGTAAGACGAGAACGACGCCACCAAGATGAGAACCACCACCACCTGCACTTGCAACACGTGGTATTGCGACGACCGTTTCAGGTAATGATTCGTCGTTGAATAATGTGTCAGCTTCTGGGTAGTACGTCAAAGAAGACGAGTACACGCTTGAGTCGAGAATGGGCGTGGAGTTGGAAGGAGGACGACTCCTGGAAGAATAACAATATGTAAATGCTAGTAGTAGTAGTAAAGTAACGCCAACAAAGAAGTACCGAGTTTGAGAAGCATAAAAAGCGTGTGCGACGGACATGGCAGGTGGCGGAGAAATTCTTCGTCGTCTATGGGGTGTTGTCCCGGACGGGAACCACGAAACGATAGTCCTAAACATCAGTACTATGAGGGATCCCCACCTTCCCTCCTCAGTACGGTAGGTCACACCTAGGGCTTCCTACTCCTATCTTAGGATGGACCCTTCTGTGCCGGATGTGAGTGCGCTTGGACGTAGTTAGAGATGAAGTACTGTACGTAAAAGCGAAAGAAGAGGTTACTAAAGAATAAAAGGCCCAAGGGAAGGAAAACGCTCACCAGGGGAGGAGCTTTAGAGGTCCTCTATCGGCGTCTTCGGCGAAGGCCAGACGAAGACGAACGTCACCTCGGTGAGGTCGACGAAGCCTTGCAGCCTGAAGAGACAGCGTAGGGTTCATTCTTTGCGTTCCATCTTACATAGGCTTTGTAACTGCCTTTGCCGCCCGCGTAATTCCATCCGTAACCGCCTCGCCCGTGTCGCGGGAAGTCGGTCCAAGACGAAAGTACTCGCCGAATGGCGGCGTCCGTCGTACGCGAGCGCCGCGACGCTCCGTCGGTGCTACGTACTTGAAACTGAAAGCACCGACGCACGATACCTTCTCGCGGCAGCACTTGCTCACGTTGCCCGCATCGACGCCAAGCGTGCGTGCCGCATCTTTAGCGTTGGCATATTGGGTCCACTCGTCCGTGCCTGCCTGCCCTGCCATCCACTCGTCGCCGGGAGTCCGGGATCCCGGTCCGGGCCCCGGACCGGGATCCCGCCTGGATCCCGCCTGCCCCAAACACATGGACAAGGGGAACGGTTCAAGAGCGGGATCCCATCCCTAGGGCCCGTCCGAACGCCCCACTCACTCACGGGTCTGCCCCGACCCCTGGGCCTGCAGGGGGGAGGCCGCGCCCTTTTCTTATTGTAAGAACTACTTTTTCCCTCCCCCCGCGCGGGGACAGGTTTGGTTTGAACCCCTTGGTTTGTAGCCGGCCTCATTTTCATTCTCATTCTTGTCGCGCGCGCATTCGCAGTGCACCTTAAGGCCGGTATTAAGTTTAAGGCCGGTATTATTGATAAGTTCAATGGAGTCGTCGTTGTCACCATTGTCATCATTGCCACCGGCTTTGATTCAGTGTGTCTCACCACCATCGTCAAAGTCATCCTCGTCGTCGAAATGGAAATCTTGGGGGAAGGGCAGGGGGGATGAGGAGGAGAAAAATACCGATAATAAGCTTCTCCTCGAAGATGACCAAGTTGATGATGATGATGACGAATCCTCATCCTCACGTGCTGATGCTGCCCTTACAGAGGAGGAGGAGGAGCAAGAAGAACCTCAAGGCCTCAATGACAGCACGCAGCAAAACAGCGGTGCTGTGCAGTCGTACGAAATGGATACACCCACACTGCTGCACTGGCTGCGTCGAATGCTCGCCATGCGGGATATGCCCTCACTCGCATACCTCGTCGAACACCCGCACGTTTTCGCCGCGGCGATTGAAAGACTTGGGCACCAGACGGAGTCGGACGACCTAGGTGCATGCCTCGAAGCGGCGGGACTGAACGGGGCAAGCAGGCTTGTCGCGGACATGACGTGCGTCACATCTGGGGACAGCGACAGGCAGAGTGCGGCGAGCAGCCTACTCAGCAGGCTGTACCGACTGTGCTACTTCGACTTCCTCAGGAGCTGCGCGGACCCCAACGCCGCAGCGCAGGCTCTGGTGAGACGGAGCACAAACGCAAGCCTGACGTCGGAAGACCTCGACAGCCCTGTGAGGCAACTCAGATTCAGCAAGGTGGGTACCACTTCCTCAGTCGAGGCTGCGGGCGACGATGCCGCACCGAGCGAAGAAAACGATGCCGCACCAAGCGACGAGACGGTGTTGCCTCTGCCGCCGCAGCCGCAGCCGGCCCGAACGCGCGAGTCTCTCGCGGAGGAGGCGCTGCTTGCCAGCCTGCTGCCCAAGGTATGCTCTGAACAGATGCGATCACTTGATGCTACCACCACCGAGGAGGATCCGGAGCAGCACGAGCACGAGCTGCCACTTCGCGAGCTGCCTGAGGAGGAGGAGGAGGTCGAGGAGGAGCGGGAGGCGGCATCATTGGAGGAGGTGGAGAACGAGAACGACGACGACGACGACGACAACGACCACCGCCACCATCAGCAGGCTGCTGCACAGGAGGAGGACTTGCCACTGTCGCCATCAGGCTCTGACATTTCGGCTGATACGCTCGTCTCGACACCGCCACCTCCGCAGCAGCAGGCTCCCTCTCCCTTCCAACAACAACAACAACAACAACCTTCTTTTTCGCCCCCGCAGCCACCAATCTCGTCACCGTTCGCTCATAGCAACCGTGTCGGCGAGTCGATGGACGTGCTCGCAGGTGTGCCGATGACGCGTCGTGCTGTGGCCACCATGCCTGCGTCCGAACAGGCTGGAGCACCATCGACATCGACGGAAGCTGAGGAATTGCGCGCGGAAAATGCGCTGCTGCGTGAGCAAATGACCATTCTCAAGGCACAGCTGCACGCCGCGGAGGAAGCGGTGTCGCGCGCAACATCACGCGTTGACCAGCACAACGATGATGACATACCGCTGCCCGCAAGCCCGCCGCCTTTGGACGAGTCTGCTCGCCGTGCGGCGACGCGAGCTCGACTGGGGGAGAGCCTAGCTGCCGCCGAGGCCGTTGCGGAAAATCTTCAGCGTCGCGTATCCGACGAAGGATTCGCTCAGCACGACGCACTCGCCGAGGCTGCTCGCGAGGTGTACGCGCAGGATTCCTCACGCGTGCGTGAGGAACTCGAGTGGGAAGGTCCGCCAATATCACAAGGTGAAGTCGAGCTGGAACGTCCACCGAGGCGAGGGGTGACCAACCTGTCTGTGGACGCACCTCCCGAGCTCGACCTGAATGCATCGGTGGGAGTCGGAACTCTGGATGAGGCGGAGGTTAGCCTAGAGGAGGCAGAGGTTGATGCGTCGCTGGGCTCGGGCTATTCGGTATTCTGGGCAAATCTTGGTCAGCAGGGTGCCGCAGCGGCAGCTGGATCACGCAGACGTCGCGGTGGTTGGTTCGACGGAGGTGAGGCGCCACCGCCACCTCGCTCCGGCGCTTCGTGGCTGCAGGCTTCGGGCGATGCGCCCGCACCATGGGAGCGGCCACCACCACCACAACCGCAGGATCCGACACCCGTGCCAGCACCATCGACACCGGCAACGCCTGAATCAGGTGAGGAAGCGACGACCGCGCCAAAGAGAGCTGGCGTTGCTCTTTTCGTCGACGCTGCATCACCTCCAACGGAGGTAACGGAGAACGAGTCGCCCAATGCAGCACACAAGAAGATGAACCCCGCCGTGCTCGCGAAGCGTGCCGAGCTCGATGCAAAGCGCGTTGCTTTTCTGACGCAGAGGCGACAACGCAAGGCGACAGCGACACGAGCGCAGCCGGCCGACAGTGCGGTGCCGCCACCGACACCTGAGCGTCAGCAGCCCGACCCTGGCGTGCTGATTCGCGCGGAGCTTGACTCCGCGACAGCGGCTGTTGACGCTCTTCTCGCCGAGCACGCGGCTCTAGCGCTTGAGGACGATGCTGCAGCTCCGCCTTCTCACGACGCTCGGGCAGGAGCCTCCCCCCTCTCCAACCCAGCGAGCCCTCTTGGCAGGGAGGAAAGTAGCAGCACGCCATCCGCAGCGCCGTCACGAGTGAAGCTTTACAGGCCGCTCAGCAGCTCGCGCCTTTCGAATAAGAAGCTGGTTCACAACGCACTGCGCACGGTGTGCCTTGCAGGTCGTGCGGATGCACCGATCCTTGAGGAGGTGGTGATGAACCTCGAGGATCACAGCCGCACGTACGCGGAGGGCGGCGGCGTGTTTGTGATTCTGCTAAAGGACAAGAGCCTGACCCGCTACTCCGCGCTGTACGCTGTACGCGACACGAAGCTCGGCCTGATGGCGAAGCTGCACGGCGTGGGCCCGGCGGAAGTGCACGGAGACATGCTTGTTGTGAGCTTGAAGTACGACTCCGGAGGGCGTCGCTTCGTGGAAATGAATGGCGCGAAAGGCCTTCCCGCGAATGCTTGCGCAATCAAATTGCGCCGTTAATACATTTGTTATTATTATATCATTCATTTACAGGTATACATTGTTTGATTTCCTCAAGACCTGAGAAATCGTCGCCATATTCTCTCCTAGCGTACTCCCTGTTCTGATCCCACGCCAATGCTAGCCTACGAAGCGTCTCCTGCGGAAGCTTAGGATGCTGCTGCATGCCGATCAACCTCGACTCCTCGATGCTCACGTTGTAGAAGAGCATCGCGAGCTCCACCAGCTCAAAGGTAAGCATGTGTAGGATGTGAAATCCAGTAAATTGTCGCCACTCGTGCAATGCCAACGCACCCTCCGCAATATCTCGGCACGCAGAAAATGAATTGAAGTGAACGCCTGCTCTTAGACTAATCGCGTGAAGGGCAGCCTTGGACGCGCGCACACGATTTGCCGGCGTCTGCTCCTCCTCAAGAGCATCGAATTCTCTTGACGCCAGTGCTCTCCAATGCTCGAGCTGCACCGAACGCAATCGAACTGTCGTCCAGTGAGCGAGTCCAAGATGCTGCGCACATCTTTCAATGATCTGAGGCAGTTTACGTAGCATCCTCGCAGGCTTAGAGTCCGGTGATTCGTGCGCTTCGGGCACGAGCTCGCCACTCCCGTCATCCGTCTCCACCTCGCTGATGAAATTGTAAGCGACGTTTTCGTGAAAGGTCTCGATGCCAGATGGAATCTCCGGTTCACCGGCAGTGATTGCACCGCACAGACGGCACCTCCACGCCGACGTTGCAGTCGTCTCCAAGTTGGCGCAAAATGCAACTGCGTCGTTGGTGTCCAGAACGGCGCTGTCTTCCTTGCTTGGCTCTTGTGTGATTGGTACGCATGCTGCACATTGCGAATCCCGTTTCCAGCGATCTTCGTCGTCAACGAGATTCTCCATGTCAAGCATACCATCCTCATCACGTGGATTGCATTTCGCACATGGCAGCTGTCGACATAGGTCATTCGCCAGCACGTTGCACCTTGCACAACGGCACAAGAAGAGCTTAGATTCGAGCAGCACCGCGCGTCGTATTCGCCTTGACGTTTCACATCCGATTCCAAGGTAGGAGATGCACACCAGTTCGCCTGCGTTGATTTGTCGCGTGGTTGAGAATCGCATCACGCCGCGTTCCTCAACGAATCGGAACGTGAGATTGGCGGAACCTGGCGTGGCACCCGTGCACGCGTGTGCGAACAGGCATCCGAACTCGAAGAGCGCCTCTCCTCGTCCTGCTCCGATCGCCATGCTATTTAATTGTTTGATTTGCAGGAGTGTCGCGACGTCTTCGACGGTCCACTGTGCTGCTTGTTGTTGATCCTTGAGTGCGTTAAGCATGGTTTGCGCGATACTTTTTGTTTTGTCGGCAAGTTTGTTTGCAAGGTGTGTGACTATGCCAGCTTCCGGACAACTGTTGTCTTGCAGCAGGTGTTTCAGTACATCGTCGGCGGTAACGAATCCTTTGTTCAGGACGTCTCTAGCTTTTGCAGGTTCCCTTAAGATGGCGATCATCACGTCAACGTCGTCATCGTCGACGCCTTCCAGATCTGCAAAAGGATGAGAGCCCAAGGGAGCAAAGATCGAAGAAGAGCAAGCATCATCAACTCCACCAACCCAGCCATCAACCGAGGAAGCCGAGGAAGAAGGAGTCCACATCCATATGGGCGTTTCTTCTAAAATTACGGTATTCGCAGGTATACCCAGGTAGTCTATGCAGCGTACATACCGGCCTCCGAAGCTATCTGAGGAGCTTATATGACACCCGGGATGCAACGCCATCACGGAAATGATCGTCGGCTGCGGATTCCGATGATGATGAGGTGGCGCTTTTTTTGCTATGGTACTTTAGGGGGAGGTTTGGGGGTTGGTTTCGGGGTTGGGGTTTCCCTTTAGGGGTTTGGTCTGGGGTTTTGGAGTTTGGACTGTGACCCTTGCACACGGCTCCCATTAATGATGCCTTGGCCTTGCCTTGTTTGGCGCCGCCCCGGCCCTTGCCCTTGCTGGACACGTGTCGGAACGCGCGATGCTCGAGGACCACTGTACTCGTATAGGATAGGAGCGCGTCTGAAGTACATACTTCGGTGTAAAGCGAGTCCCAGGTGAGCACACAACAGCGGTGAGGTAAGTCCATGAGTGAGCTCAAGTCTGCTCAAATGAAGACGAAAATGAAGAGAGATGAGCGCCGGCCGGCTTTGAAAGCTGGAAAGCAAGCCAGACCAGACCTTCTGGGACCGTCAGGAGTTGAAAAAGGAAAGGGGAAACCCTCCTTCGAGGCTCGTTCGTTTGGACTTTGGACTTCTTTGGAGCAACAAAGCGCGAAGAACCACCAGTCGCTCTAGGCTGCTAGGGTAGGAACTACAGTACCTGCCTGCTCAAGAATCCCATGAGCAACGGAACCGTCAGACCGTGATCGCTCAAGACTCACAGGGAGAGAGGACTCGCATGGAAGTGTGAAGTTGGAACAAGGCTCCAGTGGAATGGAATAAATTGAATGAAGGCCTTCAACTCTTCAAGCATGACGTCTCAATTCAAGAAAACACCACCAAGTACCCACCACCAAGTAGCCACCAAGTACCAAGGTACCAAGTTTACCAACGAGGCGAGGCTCACCAGGAGGCTCATCAAGCAAGACGAAATAATTGAGGCGAAAGAGGATTCCAAGACGACTTGAAGACGATTCCCAGACGAAAAAAAAAGTTTGAGTTTTCCCAAACCAAACCAACCTCCTCGGGCTCAGACCTCCCTCCCCCCGGCCCCTCCCTCGAAGTTGAACTGAAGCATGGCCATGGCCATGGCCAATGCGTGTTCTCCTGAGGAGGTGCGGCCTCAGGTTTTCAACACGCATCCATGTTACTCGAAGCGGCAACAACGGCCTGTTCTGTTTCTTTCAAGACTTCAGGGGCCCTCTAGTGGTGTGTTCTTGCGGCCGTTTCAGTTTTCTTACATCTTGCTTGCTTCCTTTATCCTATTATGCTCCTCCTCCTTTTTCGGTCTTGGTTTTGGTGCTTCTGCGGCGTACTCGTCGCACGGACGAGCTTCAGGAGTTCCCACGAACATTGGGCCGCGAGGGTCGGCGTACCGCGCACCGGGAAACGCACACACGGCGCAGGTCAAGCCGCCTATCCTAAGAAGCATATCGCCCAGCCATGGAGCACGGGAAGGAGGCGCGACACTCACGATACGAGGGGCGGGCTTTCGAAGGGCAAACACGCTCAGCGTGCGCTTCGCGGCGACGTGGCCACGCACGGAGCTCGACATTGTGCCGGCGACGTACGTGGATGCTAGCACCATCACGTGCAAGGCGCCGAGCAGGGAAACGGACCACACGGCGCACGTCTCGGTGAGCAACGACGGAATCACGTACAGCAGCGCTCCCATGAAGACGTTCGCGGGACACGGGACGTACCTGTGGTACGCAACCGTCAGCCCGAGGCCAACGGGGCACTGGAGGCTGTGGAACAGCACGTTCCCCGCGCAAGGTGGCGGCGTGCTCACCGCGTTCCTCGACGGCAAATTCGTCGACGGCAAGCCGGATGGAAGCACGTTCTTTTCAGGAGGACTGCTGTACTGCAGCTTCGGCGCGACGACGAGGCGAACATTCACGGAATTCACGACGCCGCAGTTTTTCGACTCCGCCACGGCGCTCACGCAGGACGTCGACCTGTACAACAACTTCGTCGCCGTGGGACACCAGTACGGCAACAAGCAGGGACACCAGGCGACAAATCTGCCGACGCCGAACACGCTCAACAGCGACCAGGCACTCTCCGTGTACCCGTACGTCGCGGACGACTACGACACGTACCAGACCAAGAACATCACGTACGAGCTCGTGGGCAACACCTCAACGCACTTCAGGTGGCGCAAGTTCGCCGCGGGCATGGCGCCGAGCGGCGACTTCTCGGACCCGCTGGCGTACTCCGCGACAGCCTGGACGGAGCTCGACCTGGGCGTGAAGGTGAAGTTCCGAACGACAAGCGGGAAGAACCTGTACGACAAGTGGGTGTTCACCGCCGTCAGCGAGGTGCCCTACCTGTCGTCCGCCGCGTTTCACAGCGACCGCGAGATGTCGTGCAAGGCACCCGCGCTGGACCCGAGCCTCGGCGGAGACGAATTCGCGCGCGACGTCGACCCGTACCGGGTTGGCCATCAGCACGAGCTCAAGGCAACGGCGCGCGGTCTCGGCGCCTTCTCTGCGGTGACGTACTACGACGCCTCCGACCAGCGCATCGTCCTCGGGCCCACGTCGTCGCACGCGGACTCGGGCGACTGGCCGCACCACAGCACGAATGCGATCGACACGCCTCGTCCGGGAACGCTGCCAGCCTTCTCGCAGGACATCAAGATCGTCGTCGAGGGCTACTACACCGGAGCGCAGGAGTACACGTACGACGTGGCTATGGTCAGCAGCACGGAGTGGGTCTGGACCAAGTACCCCGCAAGGCAGCGCCCCAGCACAGGTGGTCCCACGACCGGCGCGCGACGTGCGCTGAGCACATCCGCACAGGAGCTCGACAGCGGCGTGTTCATCCGGTGGGCATCCACCACCGGCAAGACGGCAGGTGATCGGTGGACGTTCACCGCATACACGTTCTGGAGCCTATCGTTCTCCGACGTTCGGCCGAGCGCGGAGGCGGACGCGCACGACATTGTCGTCGAGGGCACATTCATCTGCGATGACAGCGCGACATACGAGGTGGTCACGCAGGGCGACTCTTCCACGTTCAAGTGGCGTCGCTGGCCTTACACGGGGTCCGCCCCCGCGGGTGAGATGGGGTACGGTGGAAACGTTGCGTTCACCGACAACACGCCCATCACGCTCGACTGCGGCTTGACTGTGCGTTTCCCCACCGGCGCATCGGGCAGGAAGGTTGGCGACACGTGGACCTTCGACGCGTACTCCGGACACGTCGTGACGTACCTTTCGAAGGATTACATCTCGCCCGCCGTCGGAGATGTGACGAACAAGGTTGGAGATCCGCGCGTACCAACGACTTCCGGCACGTACCTTGGCAACGCGACGGTGACGTACGCGATCGAAATATGCAACCCAGATCTTCTGCACGGCCTTCCACCTTGCACGACGAGCTGTACGAACTTCCGTTGGATGAAAAATGCCACGGAGGCTGGCGGCGCGTCGGTTTGGACGGACGCGGGGTTTGTAGACGGAACTTGGAGTGAGCCGATCGCCATGACGGACGCGCCAATGCCAATCGCCGATGGCCTTTACGTGCAGTTTGGCATGACGAGCGGTTACCAGCTCGGCAACAAGTACTACGTCACCGTGAAGCCGTTGCCATCGAGCATCATACCAATCATGCACGCGTATCCCCCGGCGGCGATACGGCCGACACCGTACCGACCGTGGTTCACGATGGACTCCGAGCCGCAGATCTTGGTGAGCGGTACGTACGAGACGAAGGGCGACGTGCCCACGCACGACAACATCGTCACGATCGAGTTTCTCACGCCGAGCTCGTTCGTGTACCGCCGCAACACCGAGGCTTACATTGGCCCAGTCACGCTCACCTCGGATTCCATCAAGGAACCAATGCCGCTGTACGGCGGTATCGGAACGTATGGGCTGAACTTGACGTTTACGAGCTACACGGGATACAAGACGGGAATCAAGTACCTCATCCCGCTCAAGACTCACATTCCACGCGTGAGATCGATCAGCACCACGTCCACGACGCCGTACACGCTGCCAGTGTTAACGGTCCCCATGGCGGATTCGGGGAACTACAGGAACACGAACAACGGCTCACTGCTCGGAGACCTCGTTTCTCTTCCGTCGAATGTGGGCTTCACCAACGTCACGATGTGGACGAGCGCCGGGATGGGCAGGGGAGATGAGCACAACTTCGTGACGAGTGAGACGGCGGGAGTGTCCAACTTCGCGACAACGGTTCACACGCCTGGCTACGTGTACCATACGTATCCGCAAATTGAGATTCAGATTGCGGGCGACGCGGCGGTCGGTCCCATCCGAACGCAGCAGGCACCGACAAGCTTGAATGTCAGCGACACGTACACTGGGCTGAGCAGTTACGTGTACGAAATTCAGGTGCCCGCGACAAGCTCGACGGTATTCCAGTGGAGGAAGTGGATGAAGGGATTTACCACGGAGACGGCGACCAACTGGAGCCCGAGCCTGCCAATCAAGGTGCTCTCGCAGGGCGGCGAGCTCTTCGATGACGGCATGTACGCGGCATTCGAGCTTGGCAGCTACTCATCAGGCTCGAACTGGGTCTTCACTGCAGAGCGCGGACACAGCTTCCGCTATCGTGTGGTTGGAAATCCCACGTGGAGCCCGGAGACGGAGATCACGGGAACGTCGCAGTCGCTGGCTGCGGGATTCAGCGTTCGATTCGGCGCGCTGAGCGGATATTCTTCAGGTGACGTCTTCTACTCGACAAATCGCACGGTGGATGCGTATGGCATCTACAGCGGCATGTCGGATGCCTCGTACACGATGGAGATTGTGGGCGGTGTCATCGTCGACGCACCGATTATCCTGCGAACGACAGGATACGGCGTTTCGCAGTACTCGCCGCCGCTGTCGACGACAACTGGTCTTGCCGCGCAGCTCAGTGTCACGGGCACCTACGAAGGTCGCGATACGGTGACGTATGAGCTGATGATCTCCCAGGCGGGAAGCCCGAGTATGTTCCGCTGGCGCAAGTTTTTCATAGGGCATCGAGATGGTGCGGGCCCGTTCAGCGGCGAGCGCATCGTCACTCTGAGCCCCACGTACATCGACGACGGCCTAAGCGTGGCCTGGGGCGCCATCACGGGGCAGAGCCTTGGTGACGTCTTCACCTTCACCGTGCACAAAGGTGACGCGTTCCGCTGGCGGAAGTCAAGCCTGGCGTACAACCCAAGCTCTCGAATGCAGCAGGAGGGCAAGTACGAGGGCACGTTTTCCAGAACGTACCGCATGTACGGCGTCGGTTTCGTGGAATCGGACTTGAATAATCAGGACGCTGACAGCTTGGCGAATGATGCGATCAAGGCGATCGGTACGTACACAGGGGTGAAAGACTACACATACGTCGTCGAGATCCTGCACGGCGGCACAAGCTTCCGCTGGAAGTACGGCCCATATGACCAGGCGGAGGGACGCACGAGCCCCGACTCGATCAACACAAAAGCAGGCGCGTACGAGGTGGTACCCGTCGACTCGGTGGTGAGGGATTCGGTCGAGGGCGGCAAGCTCCCGAGCGTGAGCACGCACGACAGGCCCGATGAGATTGGCGCGTGGAGCGGCGCCGTTAGCATGGTGGCTGGATTCCCGCTTCATCTGGAAAATGGCCTTTTCCTGCTCTTCAATAAGGCGAGTGGCTTTGCTCACGGCGACATCTACTACATCCCATGCAAGGCGACGACGCACTTCGAGCTCAGCGATGGTGTGCACATCGTTTGGGGAAGCCGCGGCGGCTATGCGAAGGGTGACAAGTGGTCGTTCCAGGCGAGGGCGGCGTTCCCCGCCCGCGGGCCTATGGACGGCAAGACGGAGTTGACAGTGAAGGGCAGCGGATTCCTGCCCACGGATAAGCTGCGATGCCGCCTGTACGATCCCAAGACTCAGCACAACATGGTGATGCCCGCATACTACGACAGTGACACGCAGTTGCGGTGCATTACCAAGGCTCATCCGCGGGATACGATTTCCGATCCGGAGTTCAACGGGTTTGGTCTGAGCCTGCTGGAGTCGGGCGGAGTCTTCACCGGTGGACAGACGACGACGTACATTATCGAGATGATCTCTCCGAGCACGTTCCGCTGGAGGGCAATTCAGGCGGACTCGTCCGCTCGCGAAAAGGCGAGCGCGTGGAGTGCCACGATGAGCATTCCAACGACGTATCCGCAGTTGGCGACGTACCCGCCCCCGCCACCAAACTACAGCGGCGCCAACAGGAGGCGACTCCTGTACGACGAGTACTACTCGGCGCCGGCGCCGGTGTACGCTCGCGAGCCGGCTGTTACCGGTGGCGAGATTGCGCAGTTCCAGGGCGTGGAGACGAGCCACCTGAACTTCATGACGACGCACCTCGGCCCATTCTACGTCTACGGCACGGAGACCTCGGGAGGGCTGGGGTACTACTGGCCAATTTACCTCACGCGCGACAGCGGGCGGGCGGCGGACAAGAACGCGAAGGTGCACGAGCACACGTTCGCGGAGTACCCGGAAACGACGTTCTACATGCCATCTTCCGGCACCGTGCATCACGCAAAGGCGAGGCCACCGACAAACAACACGATTGTTGACTTTGGCTACCGTGGCATCGTGTCGCCGCAGCCTTCGACAAGTGCGCCTTTCATCCCATGGACGGATCTTTCGAACGGTGTTCGCATTCGATTCGCACGCTCCGACGGCTACACAACCGGCGACATGTGGCGTGTGCACGCGTACTACCTGCAGAGTGGCGACATCGGGGCTGACAGCACGCCGGCTGTTCAGCTGGATTCGCTCAAGCCTGGCGTCGTCAAGCACCTGTACGTGTCGAACGACGGCGGCATGACTTGGTCGAAGGATGAGTCCGGGTTGACGCGCTTCATTTCGAGCGACCTGTACGTGAGTGTTAGCGGCAGCGATGAGACGGGAGACGGCACGTACGACCGTCCGTTCGCGACGATTCAGCGCGGAATTAACGCCGCGCTCGAGTCGCCGCGCACGTCGTACCGTCACAACGACCTAGAGGCGGACAATGCATACCTCGGTGCGCCAAGCAACCGAGGACTGGACGCATACATCAACCGAGATCGCATCATTCTGATGCCTGGCCGGTACACCGGCGTGGGAAATGTAGACCTCGTCCCTCGTGGACGGATGATCGAGCTCATTTCCCACGAGCCTAACGCCGCGGTTATAGACTGCAGTGGAACACAGAGCGGCGACATTGTGTACCAGGGAGACATGTACCAGGGTGGTGGCGTACCAAACATCGGCGCGGTTCGATTTTCGTTGGTGAATGTGGAGAGCTGCGACGACCATCGCGTTAGCCTGGTCTACAACGCGGCTGCCGAGGGTCGAAGTCGTGACCCGTTTCCGACAAGACCATCGCCCATTAAGCCATAGTTAACAAGATGTTAAGTTTTAACCTACATAGTTAACAAGATGAAATGAATACAGTAAGATTGGAGAAAGAAAAAAAAAGTAAAGCACACACACAAATAGTCTAGGATGATATGAGCTGTAACAATCACACATTCAAAACAAATAAGGACTCCGTTTTCTTGTGGTGGGTGGTGGTGATGGTGATGGTGGTGGTGGTGGAGCACTTCATTCTCTCCCTTCTCTTCATGTACTTTAAAAAAATGCGCTGCTGAATGGCACCGGTGAGTGGGCTGAATGGTGAAAGTGAATGGTGTGAATGAACGACCGTTGGACAAACTAAAGTACATTCCATTACTGAATGAGAGATCTCAGCTCTTGAGCTGTTTGCTCCACGCCTCGAGTATGTCGAGGTAACTCGCTTCGCCGAGGTGGCAGTGGCCATCCTCGTTGACGTGAGCACCGCGATCGACGCATTTGTCGGGCGATGATCCTCGCAGCGGGTGCGGCGGTACGTACGGCGTGCCGGCGAAGTAGTCTTTTGGCGATCTTTGACGTACGTCAAGCATTTCTCTGTACACCCAGTTCCCAAGCTCGTCGCCGAACGCAGCCTGCAGGTGTTCTCGTTTGCACGCGCCGTGGTCAGCCCTGTCCTTGGACGCGGGGATGAATTCAATCTTCTCGTACGTGACGGGGTCGACGACGCGCTGGATCACCTTCCACAGCCCCGAGAAGAGGCCCGGGGCGCTGAGCAGGAGGATCTTGCCGACGCGCTCGGGGAAGTGCTTCGACATAACTTCGAGGAACATTATGGACGTGTTGATGGACATGTCGCGCACTCCGAAGCCGTGGAAGTCGACGGCCCAGACGAGCCTTTCGTGGTGCCTGCCAAGTTTCCACGGATCCGGTTCTTCGCACGTGGCGAAGTGCGGGTACATGCTGTGCCTGCGCATGAACGCGATGAGCTTCTCGGCGTCGGTCATCGTCGCGATGACGTGCGCCCTGTTTTCGTCCAACTTCTTCGACTTTGCACGGCTGAAGGCTGAGTAGGCGACAGGTCGTCGCTTCTTGTCGACACCAATCAGGTGCAGGTAGTGTGAGCACTTTTCCTTCTGGCACGCGAAGCAGCCTTCGTGTCTTGCGGCGTGCGTTGCCGTGCTTTTGTGAAAAGCGATGGTATCTCGCGCTCTTGCCAGCGCCTTATCGAAGCTGTACGTGACTTCGACAATAAGGCTCGTTTTCTTATCCCTTTTGGTGGTGCACGTCGCACGCAGGAAGCGTGCGCACGAGTGTTTCTGCTCGTGCTCGTCGTCGCCAATTGCCTTTCTTTCCTGGTCTGTGAGGCTTGCGTGCATGTCCAGCACGAGTCGTGCCTCCTCGTCTCGGTTTTGCGCAGCGCACGACGATCCTGCTGCAGCGTCTTCGACGTAGTTTCGTGGTTGGTCTTGGTCTGGTTGGTTTTTCTCCAAGACGGTAGAAAGGGAGGAAGTTGACGCGTTTGACGCAGGTGCAGGTGCGAGTGCTGCGGAGGAGGAGTCGTTGTCATTGGCGTCGTCAAGCGCTAATTGGTTCATGCCAAGATTCAAGGAAGCAAGGCAAGAAGAAGAAGAAGACGCCATTTCTAATCCATCTGAGACAGAGTCAGAACCTCCAACCTCATGGCCATGTCCATGGCCAGGGCCCGAAAAAGATGGCAAGGCGTCAAAGTACTCGGACGAAGTATCATCAGAATTCACAGAGTTCACGGACCCATTATCATCGTCAAGCTCACTACCCGTAGACACCAAACTTAACGAGCTTAACGACTTCTTCATCACTTCTTCACCCGTACCGTCATACCGTGGAGGAGGAGGAGGTGGAGCACCATTACCACCACCATTACCACCACCACCACCAAACCACCAACGCGACATACTTCTTAAAAAGTAAAAATCGATTGTGATGACGAGAATGATGGAATCCAGAAGAACTGGAACAAGGAAATATCAGAAATGGGAAAACTTGCAAAAACTTGCATGCGCACCACCTTGCATGATTCCTCCTTCCCAATAATAATGCACAATGCACGCACGCACGCGTTTTTCTCCTCCTCCCTTTTTGCATGCATGGACTTCCTTCCGGACAAGACTTGACCCTTCGCGGCCGTAAAAAGACACACACACACATTCTACTGCATGTAGTCTCTGATCTTTTCCCAACGTCTGCGTCTGTTGGCATCTCTTCGAGCTCGACGACATCATCCGTACCCTACCGGGTAGTGCGGCGGCCTCGCAGTTTTTGTTCGTTGCACGAAGGAATCTTTTTCGCTGCGGTGCCCATTGCAAGACTCACATACCAACCAAAATAACCAGAATTTAGGTCCATTATCTGCACACATTCCACACAAATGTGTTTCGGTATTTCCAGGGCCCGGCCCTTAACCACAACCAGCGTTGTTGGCTTGCCCTTCTTGTCCAGTTTCTGTACGCCGTATGGTGGTCGACTGGTCGTCATAGTCTCATAGACTCGGGATCATCTACGGATAGGAGACGGTGGCCACGAATGTAAACGGTATCCGTGAGAGAATCATCGACGTATGCGTTGTGCGCATCTTTGAATCCCAAGTAGATGTATTGTTTCCCGTGCGGCTGCAGCCTGCATGGCGTTGCGAAGCTGTTTGGGAACGTATACGTAAATGAGGCTGCCGAAAATGCGAAGAGCATACATCACACATCTCTAGCTAAGGCGCTTCCACCGCCGCCTTCCACACCCGATTCGCGCGCGTTAGATCGAACTTGGAGCTCGCCGTCATAAACTTGCCTGAGATGGAGAACGCAGTCAACGCACCGCAGACCAACAACAAGTGTTGTGCGAGCTACTCTTATGACCGTATCTGGCTAGGATAAGGCTGCTGAAAGTGGTCTGACCACCTGCCACAGCGGAAGGTTAGGTCGAGAGCTGTTTTCCACTACGCAGTTTCGCTTCGCGTTTCAGTTGTAGTCCAAGTTTTTGAAAACGGTAAAGTGTGACCTGACTACGCTTGACTACGTGCCTTGGGCACGAGGTGTCCTAAAAAAAGGGCCCGCCAGTAGCCCAGGACATGATCTTAGCACAAATGGTGTATCCCGATGGCCCTTGAAAAGTTTTCCCCGAGGGAGAGGGAGGGGAGGGGGGATACCTCTTCCTCCGTTGTGTTGAAAGTCCTTGGGCGCGGCGGCGGAGCGCCATCCGCATCGGCATCCGCATTGGCATCCGCATTTTGGCATCGGCGCCATCCAAAATCCACTGTTCCGAACCTGCGAAGGGACCACCTGAAAATTATTATTGGTCATCATCATCATCACCCACCATCATCCACCCACGACGAATCATTAGGGTGGGTTAGGCTTACCCATCCACTTCACGTTTGATTCGTTCGTCGTCGTCCACGACTGCGATAAATAAACAACGTTTTCGTCGGTTTTTGCTAAGTCAAAGCATTTGCCATGGGAAAGAAAGCCAAGGGCAAGAAGGGGAAGTGGGACGACGACGAGGCGTGGGAGAACGAATTCAAGGAGACGCCAGCGGGTGACGCTGCTGCTGCTGCTGCTGCCGAGCCGCCAGCTTCTGGATCAAAGAAGAAGGGCAAGAAGGGCAAGAAGGGTGGTGGTGACGACGACTTCGACAGCGAGTTTGGCATCGGAGTTCCGTCAACGGAGGAAACGACGACGACGACGACATCGGCAGACGGTGGAGACGCTGACGACGAACCTGCAGAGACCTCCAACGCCACTCAGTCCAAGAAGAACAAGAAGAACAAGAAGAAAAAGGGCAAGTTTGACGATGACGACGACTGGGGCGAAGAGACGGCGGCGAAAAAGGCGGCGTCCAGTCCGTTTGCAGCTCTGGGAGGAGGCGACGACGACAACGACGACGACGACGAGGCGGAGGAGCAGGAACAGAAGCAGGCTGAAGAAGACCCTGAAGAGGACGACGAGGATACGTCAGCAGCCACGACGGCACCTCGCAGTGCGTTTGCCATGCTGATGGGAGACGACGAAGACGAAGACGAAGACGACGAGCAGCAGGAGGAAGATGAGCCTGAACCTGCCGCACCTCCTATTCTCACCATTGGCAAAATCGTCAAGATTGAAAAACATCCCAAGGCAGACAAGCTGAAGATTGTACACGTGAACGCAGGCAAGGGAACGGTGGAGGTGGTCACGAATGCGACGAATGTGCGTGCGGGCATGATGACCGTTTATGCACCAGTCGGAAGCACGACGCGGGGATCGGCAACGGAAGTCACGGAGGCGAAACTACGAGGTGTGCCTTCGTTCGGCATGCTGTGCTCCAACTTTGAGGCGGGATGGGCAAAGACTTGCGACGGTCTCGCGGTGGAAGTCCCCGGCTCCTGGGATCTCGAACCTGGCGACGCGGCACCTGAAAAGCGACCGAAGGGTGACGAAGACGATGAGCAAAACGATGACGATGACGACGTCGAAGCGATGCTGGAGGCGAAGAAAAAGAAGAAGGAGTCCAAGAAAAAGAAGGAGTCCAAGAAAGCCGACTTTGAGGACCTAGAGGCGGAGGCGGAGGAGGCGGAGGATGTGATGGCGGCGCTGGGCGAGAAGAAGGAGAAGAAGAAGAAGAAGAAGAGCAGCTCTGCGGTGGACCTCGAGGCGATGATGGCAGAGGCGGACGCAGCAGAGGATGCGATGGCGGCGCTGGGCGAGAAGAAGGAGAAGAAGAAGAAGAAGAAGAGCTCAGTGGACCTCGAGGCGATGATGGCAGAGACGGACGCCGCGGAGGCGGGCCAGGAAAGTGCCAAGGCTGAGGAAGACCTGAGCAATGTCAAGCGCAAGAGCTACATGACGAAGCAGAAGACGGAGGATGAGAAGGAGGTGGACGACATTCTCGCGATGCTCGACGAACCGAAGCAGCAGGAGGAAAAGCCGCAGGAGACAGCCTCGTCAAAGAAAAAGAAGAAGAAGGGCAAGGCTTCTGGTGGTGGCGACGGGGGAGGTGGTGACGACCTCGACGATGTTCTTGCATTCCTCGAGGATGACACGAAGAAGGCTGAACCGAGCGCATCCTCGAAAAAGAAGAAGAAAGGCAAGAAGGGTGGCGAAGATGACGAGCCAGCTGAAGAAGCAGCAGCAGCGGCGACGGAGGAGAAGGCTGAAACAGAGGCCGTCCCGGAAGCCGCCCCGGAAACCACGGCGGCGGAGGAAACCACAGCGTCGACGCAAGGAAAGGAGAAGGAGGACGATGAGGAGGATCTGAAGGCGATGCTGGCTTCTGGCAAGGACAAGGATGGCAATCCACTAACGGACAACCAGAAAAAGAAGCTGAAAAAGAAGCTGAAGGAGAAGGAACGCAAGGATACTGGTGAAGACGAGGCTGGAGATGGTGGCAAAAAGGGCAAGGGCAAGAAGGCTCCTTCTGCGGCTGTGCTAAAGATGCAGGAGGCACTTGCCGCACGCGAGGCTGCCGAGCAAGCTGCGGAGGAGGAGCGCAAGGCGGAGGAGGAGCGCATCCGGCTGGAGGAGGATGATGAAGAACGCAAGCGCCTTGAGGCGGAGGAGATCAAGCGGCAGAAGAAGGAGCGCGAGCGACTGAAGAAAGAGCAGGCACGAAAGGAGGGACGCCTGCTGACGGCGAAGCAAAAGGAGGAGGCAAAGCGCCTTGCAGCGATGCGAGAGCAGATGCTTCGAAATGCAGGGTTGGAGGAGGGCGAGGAGCCGGAGCAGGAGGCCAAGCCGAAGAAGGTGGTGTACGAAAAGAAGAAGAAGCCGAAGAAGACGGAGGAAAGCCAGGAGGATGTGCCTGCTCCCGATGCTGCCGAGGAAAAGGTTGTGGAAAAGCAGGAGGAACAACCTGCCATCGTGGAGGAGGAACCAGAGGAATCGGAGGAGGAAATGGACGACTGGGATGCTGTGGATGCCGAAGAGCTAGCTGCGAAGCTGCCCACGAAGCGGAAGAAGCATGGAGAGGACGAGGAGGAGGCTGTGGAGGAGAAGGCAAAGCGAAAGACGTCTGCCATCACCGACACTGCCAATGCCGCCGAGGATAAAAGCGATGAAGAGGACGACGAAGACGAAGATGAGGACGAGGACGAGGACGAGGATGACGAGTCAGATGACGAGTCGGATGCCTACAGCGACTACTCGGACTACTCGTACTCCGACTACTCCGAGACGGAATCGGAAAAGGCTGAGCGTGAGAAGGAGGAGCGCATCGCAAAGGCTCGAAAATCTCGAGTTGCTCGACACGAGGAGCTCATGAAGATTCGTACGCCGGATGATCTTCGCTCGCCGATTTGCTGCATTATGGGCCACGTAGATACTGGCAAGACGAAGATCCTGGACAAGATTCGCAGAACGAATGTGCAGGACAAGGAGGCTGGTGGTATCACGCAGCAGATTGGTGCAACATTCATGCCCGCGGAGGACATCGAGAAGCGCACGGCGTCCGTGGTGTCTGATGCGGTGGAGAGTGGCGAAATCAAGAGCGCGTCCGACTTTGCCCTCAAGATGCCGGGACTGCTGGTCATCGACACGCCTGGGCACGAGAGCTTCGCCAATCTTCGCACACGAGGCAGCAGCCTCTGCGACATCGCCATCTTGGTTGTTGATATCATGCACGGCCTGGAACCGCAGACGATCGAGAGCCTGAATATGCTCCGGTCGAAGCGCTGTCCGTTTATCATCGCCCTGAACAAAATCGATCGCATGTACCAGTGGGAGACTGAGCCTAATCGGCCGAGCCGTGCTTCGCTCAACGCGCAGGCTAAGCACGTGAGGGATGAGTATCAGACGCGTCTTGACAAGATCAAGGTGGAGTTTGCCGAGCAGGGCCTGAACGTGGCTGAGTACTGGGCGAATCCTGACATCCGCTCTTACATCAACATCGTGCCTACGTCCGCCATCACCGGCGAGGGCGTTCCCGACCTGCTGTATCTGCTCTGCAAGCTGACGCAGACGATGCTCGGCAAGAAGCTGCAGTACACGCCCGCGCTGCAGTGCACGGTTCTCGAGGTAAAGGCAATCGAGGGACTAGGCACGACTGTGGACGTGATTCTAATCAATGGCGTGCTGAAGGAGGGAAGCCAGGTTGTGCTGTGCGGCCTAAACGGACCGATCGTCACGAACATACGCGCGCTGCTCACGCCGCATCCTATGAAGGAAATGCGCGTGAAAGGCTCGTACCTGCACCACAAAACGATCAAGGCGGCGATGGGCGTGAAGATCACCGGCGAGAACCTGGAAACGGCGATTGCAGGCACGCCGCTGTTCGTCGTCGATCATCCAGAGGACAGCGTCGAGGAGCTCGGCGACGCGGTGATGGAGGACATGACGAGCATCCTGTCCAAGGTGGATCGCAGCGGCGAGGGTGTGTGCGTCCAGGCAAGCACGCTCGGCTCGCTCGAGGCTCTGCTCGACTTCCTAAGCTCCGACGCCGTTCGCATTCCCGTTAGCGGCATCTCGATCGGCCCGGTGTCCAAAAAGGATGTGACACGAGCATCGGTGATGCACGAGCACAAGCGGCCTGAATTTGCCACAATCCTAGCTTTTGATGTGCCCGTGAGTCGTGAGGCGAACATGCTTGCCGCAGAGATGAACGTGCGCATCTTTACCGCGGACATCATTTACCACCTGTTCGACGCCTTCACAGGGTTCATGGAGGAGGTGAACAAGCAGAAGAAGGAGGCGTGCGCTCTGGACGCCGTCTTCCCCGTTATATTGAAAATTCTTCCCAACTGCGTGTTCAACAAGCGAGACCCATTCGTCTTTGGCGTTGACATCGTGGAAGGAACGCTTCGCGTTGGAACGCCGATATGCGTTCCGTCAAAGAATTTCACAGACCTGGGCCGTGTGGCTGGCATCGAGGTGAACCACAAGTCCGTGCAGACAGCCACGAAGGGTACGAGCGTGGCTGTGAAGATCTGCTCCACCGCGCCTATGGAGGCGACGCGCTTGTACGGACGACACTTCTCGCACGAAGACGAGCTCACGTCCCGCATCAACAGGAGAACGATCAACGTACTGAAGGAGTGGTATCGCGACGAGATGCGCAAGGAGGATTGGAAGCTGCTCATTCAGTTGAAAAAGACATTTTCGATTGACTGACTGACTTGAATGTGAGTGTGCGTTATCTTATCTGCTTATCTCGTGTTATCTGTAACAATATCCAACAAAGGTTTCCGAAAGTCTTTCTGTTTTTTCCAACAAAGGCTAAGGTACATACATAAGTACTACCAACTATGTAGTTTCCCCCTGGGTTAGGGTTAGGGTTACCCGCGGGCGGGGAGTTCGTCACGTCTTGTGTCCGCACTCTTCCCCCCCCCCCTGTGAAGCGACCTCTCGCTCCTCTTCATCACTTCTGACGCGCGTCATCATCACCATGCCGCCATCCTCCGCTCGCATCATCTCGTGGGATACGAACACAAAGTCGCTGAGACTCAGGACTCAGCAGTCACGCAAGCGCACTGCTGGTGACGACCGAGTCAGTGATGGCACGCACCAACCGCCGCCGCAAAAGAAGGTTGCTGTGGTGCAACAACAATCCGCACAGCCGTCGTCTCCTAACATTGCAGCGCCAATTCAACCATCGGGAGGCAACACCAAATACCGCGGAGTATATTGGAACAGCTTGCAAAAACATTATGTGGCACGTATTTGGAACAACAATAAGTCTCTTTACGTCGGAGATTCTGCGGATGCCAAAGAGGCAGCGTTCATGCGCGATCGCGCTTGGCGCGACTTGGGCAAGGATCCGTCTAAATTGAACTTCGACGACACGGTCACGATTCCTGACGAGTACCTCGCCTCGGTGGCTGAAGCCAGCAAGAAGGTCGCATCGCACACCGCTGCTCGGGCAGCGGCCGCCGCCCGAGCAGCGGTGCCGCCGCCGCCACCACCGATAGCTCTGCCGCCGCCGCCGCCACCGCTGCAACAATCCGCACAGCCGTCGTCTCATGCCATTATTGCAGCGCCGACTGCAGCATCATCACCCGGATATCGCGGAGTGTATTGGATCGAAAGGGATCGTGTGTTTCACGCACAAATTAAGCACAACTACAAGGCTCTTTACGTCGGAGCATCTGCGGATGCCAAAGAGGCAGCGTTCATGCGCGATCGCGCTTGGCGCGACTTGGGCAAGAATCCGAATTTGTTGAATTTCGACGACACGGTACCGATACCTAACGAGTACCTCGCCTCAGTCGCAAACGCCAGCAAGAAGGTCGCATCGCATGTGGTGCAACAAACTGCGCAACAACCGTCGTCTGTTGCCATTGCAGCGCCATCGGCAGAAGAGGCAGCGGCTGTTCTCGAGAGGGCAGCGCCTTCCTCGTCGGGCGTTCCGGTCCCTGACGGTCCGGCTCACGGTTCGGCTGAGCACGAGCATGTTTATCAGCCGACAAAGCTCTCTCGGCTGATAAAGATGCTCGTGCTCCACTCCGGACTGCCCCCGGACAAGCTCTCGGCGTGCTTGGTGGCAGCCACGGATGCCACCAAGGTGCAGGAGATCTCCGAGGACGTCGGCAGGCTGATCGACGTGTTCGAGAGAGAGAGGCTAGCAGAGACGAAGGCGGCGCTAGCGAAAGCAACGGCCAGCTTCTTTTTGTTGCAGTAAGGTGCGTGAGGAGGCGTGCAGCGGAGACTCCTCTTCTACGCCATGGACTTTTTGTAAGATCAAAGCTGTAACAGTTGCAAGCTTTACAACAACTTGTCATTCCGTACGGTCGTCCATTCACACCAGCGCATTCACATGTATCATCCAGCCCATTCATTGGTAAAATGCAGGACAGGTAAAGTTTACGTGAATGAACGGCCGTTGTTGGAACAAAGTAAAGTTTAAAGTACATTCCATTACCGTACTGAATAATCGATCTGAAATTAGTGTACGCCTAAGCGGCGCATTTCGAATTGCGCACGCGGTAGAATTTATCCGCCATCCGGAACTTGGCCGCCGTATCGAATTTTTCCACCTGCTTCCTCTGAAACAGAACGTCCACCAAACTCTGGTAAGCGTCGGTCTTCATCGCAGGCAAATCGAGAACCTCCTCGAACAGCGGATACGTCTTATCCCAGATCAATCTAGGCCAAACGCAGTTCAGAGCACTCTTCATCCGGCGAATGTCATCCTCCGCGTAGTACTCGAGGTAGTGCATGATGTTCTCGATCTTGTAAGGTTCGCCCTGGTGAATCTTGTGCGCCTTTTTCGACCTTCGATTCGGCGGGGGAACGCCGTTGAAAATCACAATCATCTCCTCCCACGGTATGATCTCCGAGTATGGCAGGTCCACCTGAGGTGCCAGCACCACCGGAATGCTGTTTTATTTAGTGTGTTAGGTTGTTAGTGAAATATGTGTATCCGCCACGGATGGTTAGAGGTAAACTTACCAGTCATTCAGGATGATCTCCACAAACTCAATGTTCCATCCACGACGCACTGTCGTAAGGCAAAACGTAGACTTGCTGTACAGCTCGTGCATGTGCTCCGTGCTCACGCCAGGAACGCCATTATCGTTCACCGCACCGCTCAGTGTGTGTCCCTCACCCTTCTGATCTTTAATAAGGTACAGCCTCTCGCGTAGTTGCACGCTGTTCCCCGGTTCGTTGTCCTTTTTCAGTTGCTCCACCAGAGCCTCGTAATCGTCGTACGACTGGTTTGTGAAATATTTCCCAAGCTGCTGCTGCATTCCCAGGCTATAGTCACGCTCCGTCAGCTCAGGTTCAAGCATCTCCAGCCTGCCGAACGCGTACATCGGCTTGTCCACCACATTGCCTCTCGAGGTTTTCCCGTCACGAAGCCGTTCCAGCATGCCCTTGTATCGATCCTGTCGCCAGTCCTTCACGGGTGGCAGGACGATGTCCTTGCCCTTGCGGTGGCAGTCGCCGCCAAACGAGGGCAGGTACGCCGGAACTGCCGTCTCGGCAGTCTTATCCTGGTTCCCACTAGCACCCGTGCCGTCGCGCATCATACCCCAGTGAGATAGACGAATCGCATCACGTCCAATCGGGCCCGCGAATGCGCGGCATGCACCGACATTTCCTGCAAATGGGACGACGTGATCAGCGAATGAATTTTTCTTCGCAATCTTCGGGAACTTTTGCTCTATCCACTCCATCACACGATTCACGTACTCCCAATCCATTCCGTCGAAGCCGTTGCCGTTGGCCATCTGTAGCAGAGGAACGAAGTAGAAGTCTGCGTCATTCGGGTAGTCAGACCCAATCGTAAGATGCGTAACGCGTGTATTCACGTCTCGAAGCATTGTCTCCCAGAGGCGCACTTCCATCGCATACGACGTATCAGCAGCCCAAGAAACGCCGTAGCCTTGCTGGCTGAAAATTTCCGTGCTCAGGTGGGGTGGCAGGTCATAGATGTAAACATTCAGCGCAGCTTCTCCCTTGAGGTTCTCCTTGAATTTGAGAATTTCCTTCTGCTGCGCCTCGTCAGGGTCCTCCGGAAGAGACTGGAACATTGGCAGTGAACAGTCGGCGCCGTACGCGCCGACCGTGCAGTTGCAAGTTCCGGAGGCGCACGTGCCATAGGTTGAGCAGTCATTCACGCAGAGAGGATCGTGATGTCCGCAGTCTGGTCCGGTAAAGCCGGGAAAGCATTCACATGCCGTCGCCTGCGTGTCGAGATCTGCCACGCAGTATCCACGCGATCGGCAGAGATGCGCGCCGCAGGCCTTGGCGTTGCGAAGAGGCTTGATTGGCCCAGCGACCTTCGTGCGATCGTGCATCCACATGTCACGTTCGATGTACTCATCGCGCGGCTGGTCCGAGCCCGGCCTCATCCATCGCTTCCAGTGCGTGAATGTCTCGTTGCCGACCATGTAGTAGAGCGAGCGGTGCGCGTTGTAGTCGCACGTCTCAACATCAGTGGGCGTTTCACAGTCGACGAGATCGTAATCCCACAAGCGCCTTCCGCTCTTCTCCATTTCCGGCTGCATGTCGTACATGATAGTGTGCATCTGCTCATCGCGCTCGTCCCACTTGCTGCGATCTCCATCATCCCATATCGGCTTGTAGTACATAGGAAGCTGCACGCCAAACTCGTTCTCAAGCCGCTCGATGTTTGCTGCGAGCGCGGGCGTGAGCATCTGCGTGAGGTTGTCGTACTGTGCATACCCAGGTCGCCACTCGTAGCGGCGCACGTGGCTCGTGCTCACGCTCGCGCGTGCCCTAGTTTCGACGCCCTCCTTAAAGGTTTCGTCGCGAGCCTCTGGCATGTACGGCGGCACGAGACATCCTGGCGTTGCATTGAACATTCCGACGCCAGCTTCGTAGCACTGCTTTCTGCACTCGCAGCTCGCCGCCGTGGACCCGCACGGCACCTTGACCAGCCCGGGAACGGCGATGCACTTTTCGAACGCCTCTTCCTTGCAGAACGTCCCTCGAAAGCCTGGCAAGCACTGGCATATTCCCGTCTCCTCGTTGCAGTATCCGTACGGCATGCAAGCGCCAAGGTGGCCGCACTTGCTGCTCAGCGGCGAGGCAAGTTCTTTGCCGATTCCAAGCAGAGGGCTGAGCCGCTTTCGCTGATACCGCTCACGCAACTTCTCCCACACGGTGGTGGAGGAGGAGTCGCCGAACAGCAGGTCACGGTTAACTTGCGGGTCATCGGCGTCCACGCGTCCCACCTCGTACTTTTTCTCAGGCGTGTCGTTCGGCGACGCATGCTCCTCACGTTTTGCACGCCCTTTGCCCCCGAGAGCCCTCCCCCACCACGATCCGATGGCGTTTGTCACTTCTCTGAGCGCGGACTCCTTGGTGGCATGCTCTTTGCTTTCGTCGTTCTGCCTCCTGATTTCGTGGCTAGCGAGGTGGTCTCTTTCCCCCGGAAGCGTGCCCCCGTCGACGACGTTATCTCCTGCGTACGACCCACCTCGACCCGCCATGTAGTGCGCGACGAGGTGTGCAGAGTCCGTGCGTCTCCCAAACGCGTCGGATTGCACGGCGTGTTGAAACGTGTGAAGATACTTTTCCTTATCAACAGCATCGGCGCGACGTTCCGCCTTGCGCGGCGCACGCTCTTGCTGCGACTGGCGTACTGCAAACCGATCGTTCGCCCAACCACTGTAGGTCTCGCCGTGCGGACCCGTGCGGCGCGCCAATACCCCAGAAGGCGCCAAAGCTGACACCACCACTAAGACCACCAGCAGAGCGAGCGACATGACGAGCGAGCGAGCGAGCGAGCGGGGAGTGTGCTGGGATCCGCAGAATAAAATGAATATCACCTCACGCAACGCCGCGGCCCCCAGAACTGTTTTTCTACGTCTTACGTCTTCGGCCCGGGATACCTCGTTGCGTGCATCCCCTTTTCCCTGCCGGACCTGATACGATAATAGCAATGAATGTCCTCTACGACGCGTAGGAGGAGGCGTGCTGGTTGGTGCGGCTAGCCATGGCGTGTGCTTTTGTGCACGTCGTGGACGAGGACGACGAAAACAAGGACGTGCGCGCTTCCGACCTCACGCCCGAGCTCAAGGAGGCGATCGGCGACTACAAGTTCAGTTGTACGAGCACGGGTGTTAAGCTGAACGGCCTGCCTCGTTGCGCCGCGCTTAAGACGCTTACCGGCCGCCTCGTTGCGCCGACGTTAAGCTCAAGGGCCTGCCTCGTTGCGCCGCGCTTAAGACGCTTACCGGCCGCCTCGTTGCGCCGACGTTAAGCTCAGCGGCCCGCCTCGTTGCGCCGTCGTTAAGCTCAGTGGCACATCGACAATGTCGGCCTCCCAGTCGGGCACCGAGCGAGTTCTCGGTGACGTGTTCTCCTCGAAAACGTATTGCACACTACACGTACGACATCTTTGTGCTCAAGGTGGTACGAGCACCGCGGTTTGTGTGAACCGAGCAACTAATGCGTCGTGACTCGTGACGCGGCAATGCCATTGCACATGAACGTCTCGAGGTTTGTGACGCCGAACTCGTTCTTGAGGCGCGCGAGGATGCGGAAGATGCGCTCTTCGTCGCCGACACTAGAGAGACCGATAGAGCCATCTTCCGAGTCGCCACCGCCGACAGAAGAGGGGGAAAGACCGGGATCCCCAGGTGCCCAAAAAAAACCCGATTTCCAGTCTACATATATAGCAACCAATTACGGATCCCCATCGTCGGGGGAAAATACAGCAGGGCCCGGAGCATCACTCCGTCCGGCGCATCCGTGTGCGATGCCGGACGCCGACGCCGACGCCGACGCCGCGTCGCGTCAGCGCCAGCACGTGTCCTCTTCGTATTCTGCAGTGGCTTCGAAGGAAGGGTCGTGCTGCGTCTCCGTCTCACCTTCTCTCGTAGGATACTCCGCTTCAGACCTCTCTCTCTCAGGGGTTGCCAGCGCAAACCTCGGCGTGGGATGTGGAACGCCAGTTCGTCTCGCTTCGTTGAAGCCTGAAGAAAGTGTTCTGGACCTAGGATGTGGTGCTGGAGTTGACTGCATACTCGCCGCACAAGAAGTGGGCGAGGCGGGTGCCGTCGTCGGCGTGGACATGACGCAGGATATGCTTGCAAAGGCGCGAGAAAACTCGAAGCATCTACCCAACGTGAAATACCGACTGGGAGAAATCGAACATCTGCCTGCGACTGACGGCGAATTCGACGCCGTCATCAGCAACTGTGTCATCAACCTCTCTCCTGAAAAGGGTAAGTCGATCCTCTGACCAACCGTGGCGGATGAACGAGCAATTGTCACTCACAACCTATCCATAACACGCTCAATAATAAAAACAGATAAGGTGTGCCGCGAGATGTTCCGAGTGCTGAAGCCGGGAGGACGAATCGCCATCAGCGACGTCGTGTCGAAAACGGACTTCATGCCAGAGCACCTCCGAACTGCGGAAGCGCTCGCCTGCTGAGTGGCGGGGGCACCCTCGGCCGGTAATTTGGCCGAGTTGCTCGTCAAGGCGGGCTTTGAGGCGGTGAAAATCGCCATGAAGGATGAGAGTGCCGAGTTCATCAAGCAGTGGATGCCAGACGCCGAGAAGTACGTCGTCGCGGCTGACGTGACTGCGAGGAAGCCGCAGGTGGCGAAGGTGGCGATGGCAGGAGTGGTTGCGTCGTCCGCAAGCGGCCTTTGTTCGGCGCTCGTCGACACGCTGCATGACATCTCGACTAACCTGAAGAAGGTGGTGTCGAGTTGGCTGAGTAGTGTGCCGCCGTCGAAGACAACGACAAAAGCGAAAGCGGCAGAGCAGCAGTGCTGCCCGCCTGCAAGTTCGTGTGGACCGCCGCCGATGCCAGCACGTGCTGTGAAGGCATCTACGGCGTCATCGTGAGGCCCACCGCCGCCGCCGAAGCCCGAGCCCGTTTCGGCGTGCGGTCCTGGCGGCTGACATTAGCTTCACGCGACGTCTGTTTTTTTCTTTTTGGTGTACGTTCCCGTTGACGCCGCATGGTACAAACCACATGGTGGCCATGTGAAGGCTGAGGGTGCTTACGATACGCACGCACGTGCACACACCACAGGAGTACTGTACTTACCACGGTAAGGTCCTGTAATCCATTTTTGTGACATTTTCCAACTTCCTATCGTATGAGTAGTTCCACCCAACTAAGGTGGGCGCGTCTTGGCTAAAATCACGTGTTGTTGATGTATAATTTTTACGAAGTAATGTTACAGCTCACGAATAGTATTTATTGCTACATCCAGATGGCGACGGGGGGCGCATTCAACACGGCACTGCACCACGGGCAGGTCACGCCGCCAGTCGGAGAGGCGCTCTCCCACACGCTCATCGCGCAACTCAGGCACTGCTTCGCGTGCAAGCAGGGAAAGAACAAAGCGCGGCGACCATCGCCGTTGAGCGACAATGCCTCAAAGCACACGCCGCACTCATCCGCCTGAACCGCGCTGCCGTCCGCATCATCCACGTCCGTGTCACGTGCCGATGTGGGAGGGGCGGCGGCAGCAACATCCACGTCTACAGCAGCGGCCGCCTGCTGCTCGGTATCCTCACCCGCCGCGGATGCAGCAGCAGCCTTAGCCGCAGCACTTTCACTGGCGAAATCTGCTGAAGATGTCATCTCGCCCAAGGAGGCGTTGGCACCTTGGCCGTCCGCGTACCCGAGGAAGTCGCCCATGGATGTCCAGCCCGATCCCTTGTACGTCGTCTGAGGAGCGCTTGGTATGTCGTGCGGCCTCGCGCCTGACGAACTCCACGCACGCCACTCCTCCCAGCTCTTCAGACCGAGCGTGCGCACGTACTTGCGCGCATCCTCGAACGTGCGAAACGAGCCGCGCGCACCTTGGCCCTCCGCGTATCCAAGGAAGTCGCCGAACGATGTCCAGCCCGATGACGCGTACGTCACATTAGGAGCGCTCGGAATGTCGTGCGGTCGCTTGCCTGACGAACTCCACGCCTCCCACTCCTTCCAGCTCTTCAGGCCGAGCGTGCGCACGTACTTGCGCGCATCCTCGAATGTCGCCTTGCCCTTATCATACCCGAGGAAGTCGCTCCAAGACGTCCAGCCCGATGACGCGTACGTCCTAGTAGGAGTGCTCGGAATGTCGTGCGGGCGCTTGCCTGACGCACTCCACGCACGCCACTCCTTCTCGCTCTTCAGGCCAAGCGCGCGCACGTACGCGCGCGCATCGTCGAAGCTGTGAGACGAGCCGCGCGCACCTTTGCCCACCGCGTATCCGAGGAAGTCGCCCCAAGACGTCCAGCCCGATGACGCGTACGTCTTCTCAGGATGGCTCGGTATGTCGTGCGGTCGCGCGCTTGACGAGCTCCACGCCCACCACTCCTTCGAACCCTTCAGACCGAGCGTGCGCACGTACGCGCGCGCATCGTCGAATGTGCGATATTCACCAGCCACACTGCCAATCGCGTATCCGAGGAAGTCGCCATACGATGTCCAACCCGATGATTTGTACGCCTGCTGAGGAGTACTCGGAATGTCGTGAGGTCGCGCGCCTGACGACCTCCACTCATGCCACTCCTCCCAGCTCTTCAGGCCGAGCGTGCGCGCGTACGTGCGCGCATCCTCGAACGTGCGAAACGTTGTACTCCGCGCCTCCTTGCCCTCTGCGTACCCGAGGAAGTCGCCGAACGACGTCCAGCCTGATCCCTTGTACGTCAGATTAGGATTGCTCGGTATATTGTCCGGCCTCGCGCCTGACGAACTCCACGCACGCCACTCCTCCACGCTCTTCAGGCCAAGCGTGTGCACGTACTTGCGCGCATCCTCGAACGTGCGAAATGTTGTACTCCGCGCCGCCTTGCCCTCCGCATATCCGAGGAAGTCGCCGTACGACGTCCAACCCGATGATTTGTACGCCTGCTGAGGAGTACTCGGAATGTCGTGAGGTCGCGCGCCTGACGACCTCCACTCATGCCACTCCTCCCAGCTCTTTAGGCCGAGCGTGCGCACGTACTTGCGCGCATCCTCGAAGCTGCGAAACGAGCCGCGCGCACCCTGGCCTTCCGCATATCCGAGGAAGTCGCCCCAAGATAGCCAGCCTGATGACGCGTACGTCCTTTGAGGACTGCTCGGTATGTCGTGCGGCCTCGCACCTGACGAACTCCACGTGTGCCACTCCATCCGGCTCTTAAGACCGAGCGTGCGCACGTACGCGCGCGCATCCTCGAAGCTGCGAAACGAGCCAGACACCTTGCCCTCTGCGTATCCGAGGAAGTCGCCCCAAGACGTCCAACCCGTTGACGCGTACGTCACATTAGGAGCGCTCGGAATGTCGTGCGGCCTCGCGCCTGACGAACTCCACGCCTTCCACTCCTTCTCGCTCTTCAGACCGAGCGCGCGCACGTACTTGCGCGCATCCTCGAAGCTGCGAAACGTGCCAGCCACCTTGCCCACTGCAAATCCGAGGAAGTCGCCCCAAGATAGCCAGCCTGATGACTTGTACGTCCTTTGAGGACTGCTCGGTATGTTGTCCGGCCTCGCGCCTGACGAACTCCACGCTTGCCACTCCTCCTGGCTCTTAAGACCAAGCGTGCGCACGTACTTGCGCGCATCCTCGAATGTGCGAAACGAGCCGCGCGCACCTTGGCCCACCGCGTATCTGAGGAAGTCGCCCCAAGACGTCCAGCCCGATGACGCGTACGTCACATTAGGCGCGCTCGGTATGTCGTGCTGTCGCTTGCCTGACGCACTCCACTCCCTCCACTCGTTCTCGCTCTTCAGACCGAGCGTTCGCACGTACTTGCGCGCATCCTCGAAGCTGCGAAACGAGACTGCCGCCTTGCCGTCCGCGTATCCGAGGAAGTCGCCGTACGATGTCCAGCCCGATGACGCGTACGTCCTTTGAGGACTGCTCGGCATGTCGTGTGGACGCGCGCCTGACTTGCTCCACGCCTCCCACTCCTTCTGGCCCTTCAGACCGAGCGTGCGCACGTACTTGCGCGCATCCTCGAACGTGCGAAACGTTGTACTCCGCGCCGCCTTGCCCTCTGCGTATCCGAGGAAGTCGCCGTAAGATGTCCAGCCCGATGACGCGTACGTCACATTAGGAGTACTCGGCAGGTCGTGCGGTCGCGCACCTGACGAACTCCACGCCGACCACTCCTTCCAGCTCTTCAGGCCGAGCGTGTGCACGTACTTGCGCGCATCGTCGAAGCTGCGAAATGAGCCAGCCACCTTGCCCTCCATGTATCCGAGGAAGTCGGGGTAAGACGTCCAGCCCGATGACGCGTACGTCGTATCAGGACTGCTCGGAATGTCGTGCGGGCGCTTGCCTGACTTCCTCCACTCCCTCCACTCCTTCTCGCTCTTCAGGCCGAGCGTGCGCACGTACACGCGCGCATCCTCGAAGTTGCGAAACGAGCCGCGCGCACCCCGATGACCCTCCGCGTAGCCGAGGAAGTCGCCGTACGACGTCCAGCCTGATGACGCGTACGTCGCCTGAGGATGGCCCGGAATGTCGTACGGACGCGCGCCTGACTTCCTCCACGCCTCCCACTCCTTCTCGCTCTTAAGGCCGAGCGTGCGCGCGTACGTGCGCGCGTCCTCAAAGCTGCGAAACGAGCCACGCGCACCTTGGCCCTCCGCGTATCCAAGGAAGTCGCCGTACGACGTCCAGCCCGATGACGCGTACGTCGCATAAGGATGGCTCGGTATATCGTGCGGTCGCGCGCCTGACTTCCTCCACGCCTCCCACTCCTTCTGGCTCTTCAGGCCGAGCGTGTGCACGTACTTGCGCGCATCCTCGAATGTGCGAAACGAGCCAGCCACCTTGCCCTCCGCAAATCCGAGGAAGTCGCCGTACGACGTCCAGCCTGCTGATTTGTACGTCGTTTGAGGATTGCTCGGAATATTGTCTGGCCTCGCGCCTGACGCACTCCACGCCCTCCACTCCTTCTCGCTTTTAAGGCCGAGCGTGCGCACGTACGTGCGCGCATCCTCGAAGCTGCGAAACGAGCCGCGCGCACCTTTGCCCACCGCGTATCCGAGGAAGTCGCCGTACGACGTCCAGCCCGATGACGCGTACGTCGCATAAGGTTGGCCCGGAATGTCGTGCGGACGCGCGCCTGACTTGCTCCACGTCTCCCACTCCTTACAGCTCTTCAGGCCAAGCGTGCGCACGTACACGCGCGCATCCTCGAATGTGCGAAACCAGCCGCGCGCACCTTGGCCGTCCGCGTAGCCGAGGAATTTGCCGTACGACGTCCAGCCTGATCCCTTGTACGTCAGATGAGGAGTACTCGGAATGTCGTGCGGCCTCGCGCCTGACGAACTCCACGCCCACCACTCCTTTGCGCTGTTCAGCCCGAGCGTGCGCACGTACGTGCGCGCATCCTCGAACGTGCGAAATGAGCCGCGCGCACCTTGGCCTTCCGCGTATCCGAGGAAGTCGCCGTACGACGTCCAGCCCGATGACTTGTACGTCACATAAGGATCGCTCGGTATGTCGTGCTGTCGCTTGCCTGACTTACTCCAAGCCCACCACTCCTTCTCGCTCTTCAGACCGAGCGTGTGCACGTACGCGCGCGCATCGTCGAAGCTAAGAAACGCACCGCGCACTTTCTTTCTCTCGTGGCACTCGTCATCATCGCCATCATCACCAGGTATACGTTTTCTCTTCACCACCACAGCAGAAGACGAAGACGACATCGTGTGTGTGATGGAGCCAAACTTATCAAGTGGGATCGACGACTGTTCGGCAAGGGGATTCGGCATAGGTATTCGGCATACCACCAGCAAAGCCCTCCTTGCACACCGGCCGGCCCACCTTGCGGCCCACCTTGCATGCAAGCCCTTGCCCCCCGGATCCCCCGGCCGGCTGTTTCTTGCATCACGAGTGTTGCTTCACGTGGTCAAGAATGACCATTGACCATTAGAATACAGTACATTCCAGATTCCAGTATGAGGGATCCCGAACGCACAGCGATGGGTCGTGCAACTTGCCGGCCGGCAAAGCAACCCTTCTCGAGTAAAACTCGCGGCCGGCCGGTGATTGGGAAAAGAGCTCTAAGAGGGGGCAACTTAGTGCTTAGTCTAAGGAAGAGCTCTGTCAGTGTGTGTGTGTGTGTGTGCACTGTGCAAGAAACACTCGACTATGAAATATGTGTGTGCCCGTTCGCCCTTGAACCGGTATTCCCATTTGTATTTTGAACATTTGTATTTCCCTTCTGTGTGCGATGCGATGCGATGCGATGTCGCTGCCAGATACATGTCGCTTGCTTGGTGGTTTTTTTTTAATAAAGAGACTTGTGTGTGTGTGGGGGCCACTGGGTCACTGGGCCACTGGGCCAATGTGCCACTGGGCCACTCTGGGCCACTTTTATGTGTGTGTGTGCGCGACTTGTGTTGTGTGCGACAGTAGAACTGTTGAGCTTGCAGGATAGCTTGCACTGACTGACTGACTGACTGCTTGTGTGTGTGTGTGTGGAGCAGCAGGCAGCGTGTATGTAGCAGTGAGTGTTTGTGCGCATATGTATGTCTCGCCTTTACTTTCCATCATATGTGCTCATCGGGCTCATGCAGGGGCGCTCCTTAACTCGCTCGTTCAAGGCCTTGCTTCATCTTCATTTTGATTGCTTTCATTCTTCACGTTGCATTGCATTGCACTCATCGTGCAGACATTTGCCTCGTCTCGTCTCAACAACAAAGTAGTTAACTGCTCATGTCGCTCTCGCTCGCGATGGAGTCAACAGTTCCGTCGTCGCGGATGGAGTGCGCGCTCACTGCAATCACCAAGACGTCAAAAGCTTCGGCGCAAAGAGGAAACGCGGGCCTGCCATGGTCGCCGTCGTACAACCACAAAAATAACGCAGGAATGAGCAGCCAACACACGTCGTCTAGCACAAATCTGCACTCTGGTGCACCTGCTTCGTCCAAATCCTCGTCGGAATTAACCATACAAGAACGCGTCTTTCTCGTCGAAGCACTCAAGCAAAACTTCCTGTTTCGAGGATTCTCAAACAGCGTGCTCGAAAGCATCGTCAGGCACATGAAGTACCGCACATACCCGCAGAACGGAACGCCCGTCGTCATGCAGGGGGAGGAGGGGGACAACATGTACATCGTCGACCACGGAAAACTCGACGTCTACGTCGGCACAGGAGGAACCTCGCGCAAAATTCTTCAGTACTCACGAGGCGCGTCGTTTGGGGAACTCGCCCTGATGTACGACTGCCCGCGAAGCACGACGGTGAAAACCGCAACGCCGTTCGTCAGCGTGTACGCGCTCGACAAGTCAAACTTCAAAACAACCGTAAGTCGCATGAGAGAACGCCAGCGTCATATGCTGCTCTTCCACGAAATACCTCTGCTGAAGGACAACCTCAACCGCGCACAGCTTGTCGAGCTGTGCTCGCGCGCCGTGCTCCGGCGACACGACGGAGGCATGCCCAGCGCCGATGGCAAGGCGGCTTACGCACCCATCTTCGCCAAAGGGCTGTGCGAGGCTCGCGGCACGAATCACACGCACATCCGCCGTGCGTCGCTCACGACGCGGCTGAATCAAGCGGCACAGCCTCGAGCGCTCGCCGGCGCGCCGCTGTACATCATTCAGGTTGGTCGCGTGCTCGAGTGCGAATCTGCCGAGGATGCAGAGCAAGGACGTGGGCACATGCTGCACGCAGGCGATGTCATCGGCATCGACGCGTTTCTCGAGGGAAAGCCGCTCGCGTACAACTACTACACGCGCGAGACGACACTGCTTCTGCAGCTCAAGGATGACGAGAATGACAACAACGGCGCCAGAAAGAAAAATGCAGCTCTGCCAATGGCGTGGGCATCGGCGCCGTCCTCAAACGGCAAAGGAGACGGCTCTAGCACTTCGTCCGGGGCTCTCAGTCCTGGCACGCTTCGAGCTCTGCTGCGTGAGCCGCTTCGGATGTACGGCAGGATGTGCGCGTTGCGTCAGTCTTGCGCAGGCAACCTGCAATTCTCGTGGCTCAGCCGAGACATGCTCAACCGATTGGCCAAAGATCACATGATCGAAATCACGCTGCCCGAGAGGACTGTGCTCGCGCGGCGTGGGACCATTGCTGACAGGTTGACAATCGTCGTGTCAGGAAGTGTGAGCACGAGCCGAGGAAGTATGGACGACGACGACGACGACGGTGGTGGTGGTGGCGAAGGCAGCACGATGATGAAAAGGGAACCTCAGGAGGCAACGACACAAGAAGTGCTGGCCGGTGCTGATCAGGGTAGGCGATTCGGTACCGGCGTGCTCGTGGCAACCGTGGGATGTAGCCTCGTTACGCACTTGCCAGAAATGGGGGATGTCGTCACGACGTCGACATGCAAGGCATTTCAAGTTGCGCCGGGCATCGCAACAGCACCCACGCCCGTTGCGGCAACACCGAAAGTCGGTGGTACAACCAAGCGTGCGAGCACGCTGGGCTCATCTCGTAGGCCAGCGGAGAAGTTGGCGGCGTTTGCGCAGGTATGTTCCGAGCTTCATCGCAAGGGTGCGGCACATGCACTGGCTCAGGCACTTGACGCAATGGGAGGAATCAGCCTTGGTGCGAAGGAGGTGGAGCGAGTGGCCCAGGACTTTCGCGCACTTCCATTCGAGCCCGGAGACACGCTTGTTCGGGAGGGGGCGCCGGGAGAAAAGTTCTTCCTACTCGCCTACGGCGAGGTGGAGATCAGCGTTCGCACGATGCCAACCGAGTCTATCAACTCGACAGGCCAGGTGGTTGGTGTGAGCCGGAATCTGCAGCAGGAGGCGTCGTCCAAGGAAAATCCGCGTCGTGCGACACCTGCCACCGGAGTGCTGATGAAATCTGCTCTGGGTGCTATTGCGAATGTTCCACGTGCATCAAATGCGCGCAGGCTTACGAGGTGTTCCACCGAAGATACTGGCACCGTGTCGCGACGTGCGACGCGCGTTAGCCAGACGCTCACTCGATTGAAGGGTGGAAATGGTGCGTACTTCGGCGAACGGGCACTCGTGGAAAAGAAGCCTCGAGCAGCCACCGTGCGCGCTCTCACGCACGGAATGTGCTACAGCCTTTCCCGTGATGCCTTCGAGCGACACTTCGGGAAACTGCGCGACCTGATGCGTGCCGCTGCCAAACGAGAGGACCTTGCGCAGAAGGAGCGCAACATCTCGACGGACAATCTTGACGTGGTGCGCACGATCGGCATCGGCACATTCGCGCGCGTAAGGCTTGTGAAGGACTCGTTGACGGGTAACGTGTATGCGCTCAAGACGATGGATCGTCGGCGCATCACCAAGTATCGCCATCAGCACCGCGTGCAGAACGAGCGCGCGATCCTAGCCGCGTGCTCGCATCCCTTCATCACACGGCTTGTCAAGACGTTCAAGGATGCCAGCGACGTGCACATGCTGCTGGAGGCGCACCTTGGGGGTATGATCTTTCGTTTTCTCGATGAGCTGCACGAGCAGACGTTCGACGAGGCATCTGCGCGCTTCTACGCAGGCTGCATCATAAGCGCGTTAAGCTACCTGCATGCTCGCGGCGTGGTGTATCGCAACATTCGACCGGGCAACATCTTGCTCGGCGCTGACGGGTACGCGCGTCTGATTGACTTTTCCTTCGCGAAAACGATCGGGTTCGACGATCGCACATTCAGCGTTGTCGGAGCTCCCGACTATGCGGCGCCCGAGATGATTTTGCGCAAAGGCCACGCCTTTGGCGTCGACTGCTGGGGGCTAGGCTGCATGATCTTCCAGATGCTGACAAACACGTCGGCATTCGCGCCGAGAAGGAGTGGTCCGGCGTACGAAAGTCAGGTGTACCGCAACGTGCTCGACGGATCTCGTGCGGCAATGGGTCGACACCTCAGCGTGCAAGCGCGAGGCATTGTCGACGCTCTGCTCGTTGTTGACGAGAATAAGCGACTTGGCCATGTCAGCGGCATCCAAGACGTGAAAGAGCATGGTTGGTTCTGGCGCATTTCGTGGGCAGATTTGGAAGCTCGCCGCCTTCCTCCACCAGCTACGGTCATACCTGGAGAATCGAATTTCGACTTTTTCGAGGATGACAACTTGGATTGGAGGCCAGGTTGCGACTCTGGTGGCAAGACGGTGGTGACTGCAGCAGCACGTGCCGACGACGACGTTGAGTGCTCGTGGGACTCGGAGTTTTAAGAAGGCATAAGTTTATGCATGCCGGTATTGTGGTTGACGAAAACTTGAATGAGGTAGTGGGGTAGGGTAATAAATTTTCATTTCAGGGGCTGGGTTCGGGATGACTTAATTTTTTGTGTAAATCCCAAGGTATTATGATTTGCACGCGCGAAATATCGCTCTAGTGGTATTATCACCTGAGTGTTTTCTTAAAGTATATCACTTCATTTTACCCAACAAAAACAATTCAAGATGTACAGTAGTCGCAGAAACGCGTCGGCTTTTGTTGGCGAGCTCGAGCAAACGGCTGGCTTGGTGCGTCACTTGACGTGCGTTTCGTACAGTAATTCCCAAAGTTCTCCTAACCTTACATAGTTCTTACATACCCGTATCATCAGACGCAAAGCGAGCTGTCGAAAACCTTTTCATAACAGGTAAAGGTATGTAGCAAGACGTGTGACGTGTGTATGTATCCGAGTTGTACCCCACCATCCTATCCTCCTAAAAAAGTGGGATTTGCTATCCGGATTGTCGCCCTAAAATAATTTTATGGGTCTGGATTCTCACTTTCGGGGATTGGTTTTCTTTGAGCCTGGGGAGAATAGGGGGTGAGAATTTGCCGGGTGCCGATCAGTTTTGGGATCGCGATAATATGCGCGATGATGCCGGTGCGTCGTCCGCCTTGCCTCGGACTGTGCGTCTCCTGTGCCTGCACGGTCGATGTCAGTGCGCGTCCGTCTTCTGTCATAGGCTCGAGTACCTCACTCGTCGACTCAACCGCTTCGCATCCATGAGGTTCGTTGACGCACCGCACATCCTCGCCGATGACGATGAAGGGAAACGCGCGTGGGTGTGCAATGCGACGAATGACAGAGAGGAGGTGTACCGTGCCATCGCATATCTCGAAGAACACTTAGCACAAACGAACGCGCCGTCCTTCGACGGTGTGCTCGGATTCTCAGAAGGCGCGTCGCTCGCCGTCGCAATCCTGCACGTCGTGCAACACAATCCCTCCAAGTTCCCCTTGCTCGCGACGAGACTGCGATTCGCCGTCGTCGCTGGTGGCGCTTCCAAGTACCTCGAGCGAGTCAAGCACGATAACGACGACGGTAAGATGCTGAGCTTGCCAAGTCTGCACTTTGGAGGAGAGGCGGACGAGGCTGTGCCAATAGCAACCTCAAGAGAACTTGCGGTGAAAGTTGGAGGTGAGTTTGTCGCACACAAACAGTCGCACGTCTTTCCCGTCAAGAGAGCTGAGGTTGACCGCATCGTTGACTTCATCGTCAATCAAGGCGATCAAAATCACAAGGCGATGGATGCCGTGGCGAAGAGAGGCTTACAAAATACAGCCGCCGACGACGTGGAACTGCTGGAAGAATTCGACGCACTTACGGCAATCTTCGCCGAAGACGTTGAAGTGCACGCAGGTGACAACGTTTTTCCACCCGTCGTACGCGTGCGTCTCAAATCGGACGACTCGTCAGCCTTCCTTCGTGCAGAGATTCCTTGTGACTATCCAACAGCTCCGCCACGTCTTGACGTCGAAGGACCGTCTGCTGGACCTGCTTTTTGCAATCGCATCCTAGGTGTGCTCAACAATGAGCTGCGCGATCTCCCCGGCATTCCATGCCTATTTCAGCTGGCAAGCGTCGCACGCGAAGCAGCGTTGGAAGAGGGAGCTGACGATGACATGGCGTCGCCAGCATCGGCACCTGCGCCATCTATCGACGGGGTGCACGATCCATCCTCCATCGACGACGACAATGAAATTGGCGATGATCGCGATGATGGCGACGACCTCTTCGCTAATCCTGCACTCCTCTCGGAGACGCTGACTGACCAAGAGGAGGATGCAATGGCGCGTGAGGCTCTCGAGCGCGCCGCTGCGGCATTTTCCACGAACCCGCCTTCGGAATTCTACGCGCGAGGCAATTCTGGTGGACGATGCGACTTCACCGTTGGTCTTGTAGGCAAACCATCTGCGGGCAAATCAACATTTTTCAACGCGGCTACAGAGCCGACGAGCGAAGCAGAGGAGGCGAAGGTTGCAGCATATCCCTTCACCACGATTGATCCGAACATCGGCGTGGGTCAATGTGCCCTTCGCACATCGCTGGATATCAGTAGTAGCAGGAGCAGCTCGATCCCAAACGAAGGCGCGAGTGCGGGTGTGCCACGGCTTGCGGTGCCCTCAAAAAGATTCCATGGAAGGCCTATGCCCGTGATCATAAAGGATGTCGCAGGCCTCGTTCCTGGTGCATGCAAGGGCAAGGGTAAGGGAAACCAGTTTCTGAACGACTTGTGTGACGCACATGCTCTGATTGTTGTCATCGATGCGTCGGGAACTGCCACGAACGACGGCGTGTCTGTCGGTTCAGATGAGAGTGCGAGCAATCCCTCGGAAGACATCAAGTGGCTGCTGGTTGAGGTGCACATGTGGATCTACGGCAATCTGCTGGCGAAATGGGCGACGATATGTCGCAGGCTACGTCACAGACCTCACGACGACAAATTTCTTCTCTGCTTTACTGGTTACGGCTGCTCGGGCGATCTCGTCAAGGCGGCATTGCTTCGAGCGGGAATGCCTCGTTGGCCAAAGGCGGCTGAACAACTTCCATCGTGGACAGCTCGCGATCTTCACGCGGTGGTGGCGCAGGTGGTGCATCTCCGATTTCCAATCGTCGCGGCGTGCAACAAGTGCGATATCGCAAGCGCATCCACACACCTCGCGGCGCTCCGCGAGGATCCTTCGCTGCACTATCCAACTATTCCGTGCTGCGCACTCGAGGAATGGACAGCCGTGAAGTCTAAGAGTGGCGGCGTGAATGCAGCACATCGCCAGTTTGGCGTCGAGGCGTTCGGCGTTCGCGCGGCGCTCTCTACCGCAGTGAGCCTTCGAGAACCGACTATCATTTTCGTCGTTTCCGATCACGATACGCAGCACGCCGCCGGCGCACCAACTCCGGCGAGTCGATGTCCGCCACAAGCTCCTGACGGCTCGCCTTGGCTTGGTTCGGCGGTAATGTTGATTCCTGGAACGACGACGGAGGATGCATTCAAGGCGTGCTGCCGTCCACCTTACAACTTTTTGGACGGCGAGCTCGTGAGAGCTGAGGAGAGTACGAGCGACGGCAAGAGGCGTGTCATGGCACGCGACGAGATTCTTCGGAACGGTTCCGTGATACGCTTTGCGAGCACGAAGAAGAGCCGCTGGCAGCAGCAGCAGCAGCATCGACAGACAATGGCTGAGTAGTACCCGACCTAGACCTGTACTGTACTGTACTGTATGTATAAAACGTGTGTTACTACTATAACTATAAAAATATTTTATTGGTTAAATGAACAGAGTGCGTCGCGCGTGGATTCCACGACTGTGAAGAGTGCGGCGTTGGCGGGGAAAGCTCTCGCGACTGCTGGCACCCATCCTTTGAAAAACGCACGCAGTCCACCCTCGCGGTAGACGTTTTGTGCAGCCTGAAAGATGCCCATCGTCGTTGAGGTGCCGGCGCATCGTGCCGCCTGGATTCTGGTTTTTATGGCGTCCACGGGCATCACAGCGGTCCAATAGACGGCTCCTGCACACCCTCCACCGACGACGACTCCCGTCTCTTCCGAGTTCGTCATTTGTCTCACCAAGCTTTTGAGTTCCTCGTAGGAGACGAAGAAGAGTGCGTTTCCAGGAACTTCGCGCAATAGCATGGCTGCGAAACCGCGGTAGAGTCCGAGCGGTCCTTCCGCGTTCACGATGGCGCGCAGCGTGTTGAACGGCCCAACGTCTTTGTTTCCGTTTTGCAGTTTTCTTGTCTGCAGCGTCGTTTTGACGAGTTCCGCGGGTGTTGTGACGGCGGTGATCATCGTTCCGCTCACCGCCCCTGCGCACGCGTTGACGACGAACGGTTTGTTGTCGGTTCCGTCCATGCGTCTTCTCATTTCCGCGTACACGGACATGTTGATGCACACGTCGAGCGGATATGCGACGATGGGTCCGGCGACACCTCTCCAGAGTCCTCGCGGTCCTTCGCGTTGGAGTATGTGTGAGAGGACAGCAGGGAAGGATGCGTTGGGTGTGACTTGCGCACGCGTCTTGACGACGTCGAAGGGCATGCCAACGATGACGTTGGAGACACCCCCTGCGAGTCCTGACATGGCGTCGATCATAAACGACGACCTTTGGAAAGAACCAGAACCAGACGACCTTGAACCTGAGTTATAACCACCACCTGAGGTAACATGAGCGTCCGCGGCCATGTTGACATGCGAAAGTTGAACACTGGAATGATTCATTCGGATGAAAAAAAAGCCGCCGTGATTCACTCACGTGACCGCGTTTTCCAATTGGATGAAACCAAACCGAGCCGAGGGAAGGTCACGTGATGGATCCCAATGTGCGTATGTGAAAAATAAATACTGTACTGTACCAGTGGGAAAGGTGAAGTTTTATGTACTGTAGAGCGATAATACAGTACTGTAGGTGATCTGGTGATGGGCGAATAATGGGTGATGGCGATGTGATGGCGATGTGATGGGCGATTGGGCGATGTGATGGGCGATGTGATGGGCGTTGGGATGGGCCTATAATTAGTCTATGAAAAAGGAATGTGCGGATGAATTTCAACGTGTGCAAAGACAAAAGTGGTCACTCACACACCTATACATCATCAGGCAGTCCGGGCTGCCGGGTGCGAGCAAAGCACAACTGATCCACACATTCACACATTCCCTGGCATTCCCATGCAACACAGGCGCACACAACTACCCTTATGATAACTCGTTCACATTCAGCACAGGCGCACACTCGTTCCCATTCACACACACGCACGCCGACCATTCCCATTCCATTCACTCACACGCACGCAGACCATTCACTCACACATTCCCATTCACACGCACACCCACCCAGAGAGAGAGAACACACTTCTGTTGTGATCCGAACCGGTATCCCCCATGCATGTGATCGGGGTGATTAGGTCATTTGTCAGTTTTTGCACCAGGTTTTTGGGGGACCCAGGTAAGGTTAGTAAACCCTCCGTGGGAGTGCTCTGGGAGATCTCTGCTCTTGCACCAGTCCTTGTGCATCCAACCTTTTCAGGGATAATTCCTTACTCAGGTTCGTTTGTCGGAAGGAGTGGGGATCCTTCGTTGTCGCCCTTGCCCTGGGGAATGTGTGTTCTTGGCCTTATGATTCGGGGTTTCTCCAAGACTATGCTAGAATTTGTGGTTCACAAAGAAATCCACCTCTTATCTCTTTGTTGTTTTTCACCCTGTTCATATTTGGATCCAAAACACACATAATATAATGTCCGTCGCCAACTGTGCTGCCAATGTCCGTGGTGGTGGTGTTGCAAGAAGGTGCCCTGCCTCTGGTGTTGTGCGTGCGTCTGCCTCTCATAACAACGGGACTTCCTCTGTTGCAGCCCATGGTCATTCTCAGCAGGTCTCCTTGGTGAGGTCTGGATCCATGGATCGTCGCACCATGAGCATCATGCTTTCCAGCGTGCCCCTGTCCATTTCCAGCCTCGTCACGCCAGCGGCAGCCTTCGCGAAGACGCCGTCAGGATTCACCGTCAAGAAAGACCTACAGGACGGATACGAGTTCCTGTACCCGTTCGGGTGGACGGAAGTCGAAGTGCAGGGACAGGATACCGTCTACAAGGACGTCATCGAGCCGCTCGAGTCCGTGAGCGTCAACGTCATACCCACACAGACGGAACGACTCAGCGACATAGGAAGCCCCGAGGACGTCGGAAAGCAACTGCTCTCCAAGGTGCTCACGTCGCCGTCGCAAAGCCCGAAACTCGTCGGCGCAGGCGTGCGCCAGGACAAGGATGGAAACGACTACTACACAATCGAGTACCTCACCAAGGCGCCCAACTACATCAGGCACGGACTCACGGTGATCGCCATCAAAAACGGAAAGTTCTTCATCTGCAACACCGGATCAAACGAAAAGCGATGGGACGCCATGAAGGATAAGCTGAAGGTTGTCGTCAACAGCTTCACGCTCGTGCCGGCACTCTCAGGGGCGGTGGGCGCGACCATCCCAACCTTCTAAAAAAAACTCGCAGCGAGCGATGTTTTTGTTTTTAGAGACAACGACAACAACAAAAATTAAAAACAGTTTGTTACGCATGCAAAACTAAAAAAATAAAAAGAAACTTTGCTTCTTGTTGTCGAGCGTCGTAGGCAAGCTTCGAAGCACTGTCCATAGCATCCTGCTGTGCGTGCGATGCTCAAGCTTGCCGTGCGATGGTCGCTACCGCAGGTGAAATAGGCTCCTGCGACGATATGGCAGCGTTTACTCTCGTTCGCGAATGATGATAAGACTCCACGAGCCACGTCGCGTCGTTTGTTGTCACAAACGCCATCGCACTCGACGTCTTTCCTATTGCGCTCTTGGACCGTGATGCGTGGAACTACTCTCGTCGCTCTTTCGTAATTTTTATACATCATTTTCCTTTTCATTTACTGCCTTTGAACAACGCTATGACTCCATAGCCGTCGCGCCGTAGCCTCCGCCAGCTGCTGCTGGAGCACCACCTTGCGACGGGTGGTACATCTCCATCTCCTCGTACACGCGGTTCCGCAGCGCACTCTCCCTCAAGTCCTCGTCCTCGAAGTCAAAGGCAAATGGCGCGGGAGCCACAGGCTCGCACTCGTCGTCGTGCAAGCTTGCCAAGTAAGGGTGGCGCAGCGCCTCCTCGACGCCAATCCGCTTGTCTGGGCAGAAGCGCAGCATCTTGTCGAGCAGGTCAAGCGCGAGGCGGTTCGCCTTCGGGTACATCGTGTCCCATGGAACCGCCTCCTGGTGCGGCAGCGATCGGATGTAAGCGCGCGCCTTGTGGCTCTGTATGAAGCCGAGGTCCTGCTCCGCCGGCGTGCCGAGCTGCTGCAGGATGATCGTCAGCTGGTGGATGTAGTCCTTGCCGGGGAAGAGCGGCTTGCGCCCGAGCAGCTCGGCGAAGATGCACCCGACGCTCCACACGTCGATCGCGCCGCTGTACTCCTCGCAGCTGAGCAGCAGCTCGGGCGCGCGGTACCACCTCGTCACGACGTACTCAGTCATGAACCCTCGGTCGGAGCTCGTGCGCGCGAGGCCAAAGTCGCAGATCTTCAGGTCGCACGACGCGTTGAGCAGCAGGTTGGACGGCTTCAGGTCGCGGTGAAGGACGTTCGCGCTGTGCACGTACTTCAGGCCGCGAAGCACTTGGTAAATGAAGTACTGGCAGTGGTCGTCCGTCAAGTCCTGCGGGCTGCGTATGATCTGGTGCAAGTCTGTGTCCATGAGCTCGTACACGAGGTAGACGTCGTGGAAGAGGTCCCTGCTCGGCGGCCTCAGGATGTCTCTCACCGCGATGATGTTCTCGTGCTTGAGATACCTCAGCAGCGTGATTTCGCGCAGTGTTCGTCGCGAGTCTGTGACGTTCTCGAACGCGTTGGTTATTTTTTTGATGGCCACCTTCTCTCCGCTTAGGGCGTTTTTTGCGGAGCACACGACGCCGTACGCGCCCTTGCCGATAGGCTTGATGGGCGTGTAGTGGTTGTCGATCTCGAAGAGCGTTCGCCACAGCAGCCAGATGGACTTTCCAGGGTGTCCTCCCTCCTTTTTCACGGGTATGTTGCTGTTCGATCCGCTCGACATGACGACTCGCGGCTGTATCAGCGACGTATCAGCGATATCAGTGGAGGCTGGAGGTACACGGGGAGGTGGTGTGCGCACGTCAACGAAGTGGCGCGGCAAGCTGCTGTGTAAACGAAGTGCAGCGAAGCAAAGTGCAGCGCAGCGAAGCGTATCTCAAAACGAAAATCAAGAAAGCGAAGAAGAAGAAAGCGAAGAAGAAGAAAAGCGTATGCAAGACGATGCAGTCGACTCTTGAAAGCAACACACAGACACAGACACAAATATGAATCTGAATCTGAATCTGAATGACGAGCTGAACACTGACTACTGAGCCGTGAAATAATGAATGAACACGCACGCACACACACACACACACGCACACACACACTCACGTGTTGATTGGTGCGATTGAACTGGGCCAATGCAACTCTGTGAAGAACTTTGTCAGGTCTTGAAGGTTTGGTGGAGTTCACGCGGCCGCTGTTACAGTACGATACTCAACGCTGTTCCGTAAAGTTAACAGCTGAACCCTCTGAGAAGTCCGCGGAACCCTAGCGGCATGCGGTGATGCGGTGATGCGGCACGCGACAACAACGGCGATGCAAGGCGACGCCGTCTGCGAACTCCGCGCGACAACAACGGCGATGCAAGGCGACGCCGTCTGCGAACTCCGCGCGACAACAACGGCGATGCAAGGCGACGCCGTCTGCGAACTCGACGCGCGACAACGGCGCTTTTAGGCGCGGCCTGCTTCGTCGCCCGTATGCTTTCGTGACTCCCGCCATATCATTCTTGTCTTCCTGGGCCCCATGCCTGCGACTCGTCGTCGTCGTCGGCGGCGGCGGTCTTCTTCATCATCATCGTACTCTCTCTCCAGTGAAGAAGACGGTGACGGCAGTGACAGTGAAGACGATAGTGACGACGGTGACGGTGAAGGCAGCGGCTTGTTGAAGGACAAGAACAAGCACATCACACTTCATAGTCATACATGCAATGACGATGGGCACGCGCCAGAATATGCAAATTCGAATAAGCTTAACAGAGCTCACGATGCACATCACTGGAGAAGTAACTACCGCTGGCCTGCTCGCAAACCTGTGTCGCAACTCGCAAAGGCGGCTCGAGGCATACGCGCGCTCGCAGCCTTTGTCGCACCGTCTTTAGGACCACTCGCACGCGACGCCGCCGTCGTCGACGCCGTGGGGACCGTGCTCTTCACGGCGTTCGGAGCGCGACTGCTTGCGGCCGTGGAAACGTCAGGAGATGCCGCCATCACCAGCCTGGAGAACAACCAAGCTTCCGCGGCGTTCGTCAAAATTGTCAGAAAAACTGCACAAGAACACGCCGACAGGTATGGCGACGGAAGCAAGGGCATCGTCACGTTCGTCGCCGCCGCCGTCGAGTGCGCCGCCAGGCGGATCGAAGGGACAAACCAGACGAACGCGCACGCAGCGGTGGCACACGCCATGGCGGGTGTCGCGGCGAACGAGGTGAACGACGCACTTAGGGAGGCGTGCAGACGCCACGCACCGATGTCTCCTCAGATTCCTAAGGATGACTGGCAAACGGCGAGGAGAAGGTACGTTGAGGCGAGTGCGCTGTGCCTCGGACACACGCTTCTCGCTGGCAAGCTTGCACCTGCCGTGCAGAAGCGACTGGCTGCACTCGCGTGCACCTTCCTCGGACGGACGTACGCCGCAGCTGCCGCGAAAACGAGCGACGCAAGGGTGGCGGACGCACGATTCCGACGTGCCGTGCGCGACGCGCCCACGGTCGATCCAATCAGCCTATTCGGCGCCGCGGACATATCCGCCAGCCACTGCCGCGGCGGTGTCGTCGTTCACGCTGGCTTGCGTGCGGGCAAACGACGCCACGATGCGACGTCGCGCGTGCTCGTTCTCGACGCGCCGCTCGTGCCGCGACGAGGCGCGCGAGGTGCGACGACCACCAGCTCCGCCGACGGTGCGGGCATCGCCGTTGCGTCGGGAGAGCAGCGCCACGAGGCGATGGTCGTGCTTCCGATGCGACAGTTGCACGCTGTCACGCAGGCACTTCGTGGACTCGGAGTGACGCTCGTGCTTTGCACATGCGCGCTCGCGGAGGCGGAGGCGGAGGCGCTCGCCTCAGCTGGCGTCTCTGCCGCGGCGCTCGTGCCGGAGCGCGATGCAAGTCGCGTCGCGCGCGCATCGGGGGGTGGCGCGTGCTGCGTGTCCGAGCCGCTCACGGAGCAGCTTGTGGCAAGCGAGGCATTCGCACGCAGCCTGTGCCGCGTCGCCGGCTGGGCTCAGGGCGAGCCGGCGCGGCTAGCTGGACACGCCGTGCCTTTGGAGGTTGACGAAGATCCTTTGTGGCCTGACTCGGCCACAAGCACGCGCCGTGCGCACGCAATCTGGCTACACTTTGACGATGACACGTCGAATGGAGAGGTGGACACCAAGCTCGGGCGCGGCGATCTTGTGCAACTGCAAGACCTGCGTTCGTCCGAACATCTCAATGGACGGCTCGCTTCTGTCGTCGGCGCCGTGGATGGCGAACGCGTTGGAGTGCAGCTGTTGTCTCGCGCACTGTCGGATGGTGACTCGCGCAGGCTTTCCGTCAAGCGTGACAACCTTCGCGCATTCCATGGCGACAGCATTGCCGAAGGCAAGAATCCCGCGCTCGCGCTCGTCGTTTGTGCACCATCTGAAGCGCTTGCCACGCAGTATGGCCGCGCAATTCTCGCAATTCTACGTACGATGTCAGCATCCTTGGCTGACGAAGATGGAGAGCTCTTTCAACTGTGCGGCGGAGCAGGCGCGCCAGAGCTCGCGGCGGCGGCGTTGCTCGAGGCGGCGCCCGTCGCCAGTACGTGGGCCGTGCAGGTGGCTCGTGAGAGCTTCGTCGCCGGTTTGCGTGCCGTGCCGCGTGCAATTGCTCGAGGGTTGGCTGCGACTGTGACCCCGAATGAAAGAGGCTCGCTGCGCATGGCGACATCGTGGTTGGCAGAATGCATGGATCATGACGGTGGTATGGCGCCGATCGTCGACGAGGCGGCGCCTGCCGCAGCTTACCGCTCCGGGGTGCTTGAGATGGCTGGCATTCGATGCACCTACGCTACACCATTGATGAATCGAGGTGGCGTCGGTGTATCGAATGCCATCTCCGCCGGCGTGCTCGCTGCGACAAACGAGCGCATTGCGGCACTTTCTGCGAGCGTTCTAACAACGGTGAGCATTTTGCGAGTGCAAGGCATTCACGGATGTGTGAGGAGGAGCAAGAAGGAGGAGGAGGAGGAGCAAGAGGAGGAGGAGGAGGAGGAGGATTCTTAAATTGTACCAACCTAAGTAAATAGAAAAGACTTGTACACTGTAATCTTTTTTCACTTCACGCTGAGTCGCGTTAACAACTTCGTGTGTATTGTTTGTCTACGACGCTCGACAACAGCAACGTTTCTTTTTGTTTTTTAAGTCATGCGTGTGTGATGTAACAAAATTCTTCGAATTCTTACTCAAACTCCTCCTCTGGCGTTGCTGCCTCCACCTGCTCCTCAGCACCAACTGCCGCAGCCTCCTCCGCGGCGCTAGGCTCCTCCACCTCAACTGCGCGGCGCTGCTGCTGCTGATCAACGTAGTCCTTCATGCGTGACAAGATGTCGATGAGGTGCGCTTCGTACAGAGCCGTGCGAGTACGAACGCTTTCGGCAGCTTTCAGTGTGAGTGTCTCCTCTTCTCTCACACGCTCAACGATTGTTGATGCGCGTGCATCCGCGTGTTCTGTGGAGTTCGTCGCGGCAGCATGCGATCGAATCACCGTGTCCAATTCCACGAGTGCGTCTGCGTGAAGCAGTGCCGTGGCGTCGCGGAATGTATCCAGGTCTTCTGATGCTAGAGATGGTGGTGAAGAAGTGATTATTGTCGTAGACGCTGTTGTTGTTGTTGTTGTCGTCGTCGTGGAAGATGTTGTCGTTGTTGCCAGGCCAATGTGCTCCTCCTCCTCCTCTCCTCGGTGAGCTTTGTTAGCTGCTCTTGGAAAGATGCGCCGCCGTGCCTCTCCTCTCACGATTGGTCGAGCAAACACAGTTGACAGACGGGTGAGTACGCCCATGATTTTCTGATTGTTCGTCTTCTTTTTTCGTGCTTCTTTCATTTTTGACGCCGCAATCGCGTTGACTTTCGTGACCGGTACGACGAGCGAGTCCATGATCGCTTCGAGCGCCTTGGTTTTCGCGCACATCTTGTGCTTGTCACCGCACGTCAGACTTTCTGGTCCTAGGACTGTGTTCAGGTACGACGGGTACGTCGACTCAACACCTGCGGAGACCACGATTACCACTGTGGACCCACCACCTAACAACAACAACGCTGTTGACATCATGAGTATCATCATTGTTGTCATCATCATGAGCGCCGCCATCGTCGTCGTCTTCGTCGTCGCCATACTTTTGTTGTGTGACCAATTTTAAAACTTGGATCCAGAACGTGCCAGGTCCACTCGGAACTGATTTTCCGACAGGTATTTCCGACCCCGAATCGAAACACGGGGTGCCCGAGGGCCGAGGGTTGGAGAAAAATCAGAAAAATCGGAAAATCGGAAAATCCCCCTATTTTTGCATCTTTTGATTTCCCCCCCCCCCCCCCCCTTCTTTTCCCTCAGTCTGCGACAACGACAACAACAACACGATTAGGTTGCGGTGAGGACATGTGTGTGTCCCTGAGGATGAGTGAGTGCCAATAAAAGGAAGTTGCAAGTTGCTGTGTGTGGCGACTGATGACCTTAGCATGACGACGATGCGTGTTGCGAAACGGTGCATGTTGCGAGCAGGAAGGGGTGAGTGAGACGGCACTAATAAGGGACTTTAGCGTTTTTTACTTTCATGTAAGATGTTTTTTTTGTCACTTGTCATACTGTCATGCGCTGCTCCGACAGGCTATTTTGTGTGTGCTCATTTGGCAAATCACATTTGCGGATGGGTGCTATTATGGCGACTTGGCGAGTGGTGAGTGGTAGGAACAACAGGAGAGCGATGTCGTCGCCAGTGAGTGATGGAGGCGCCACTCCTCATTGCCGCGAGTAAGTTAGTTGACTAGTTGAGGTGTAGAAAAGAGAAGAAGAAAGTAGTCGTGTTTGGTGATTACACATCATCATGGGAAGCCATGGATGGATGGAGGCTAGTTATAGTTGATTTTAAGGAAGGTAGGTGCAACAAGTGAGTTGATTATTAGTGCTTCATCAGCAAATGTTGTTTGATGGAGTGTTTCGCAGCACTTGTGCTTTGAATTGACTCAGATAGTTGCCTTGCGGGCTGTACTGGCAAACCGTGTAGACGCTCTGGTACCTCGAGACGCTTCCCGCGGGACAAAGCGCCACGCCGCATCCCACTTTGGTGGTACTCGTCCACACGACCTGCGTGAAATGACCCGTTGCACTCGCGAAACCTGGATTGTTGAAGTCGTACTTGGGAAGCTCGCGATCGTACCAGCCTTCCATCGAGGTTTTGGCTGGGTTGTCACGGAGCAGTGCAGACTTGGATGAGCTCGCGTACATGGCCAAATTTTCTCCGACACCACTCATACGACTGTGCTTCCATTCGCACTTCTCCGCGTACTCTTGGCTCTGCTTGGAAAGCTTCTCGTCCCAATCGAGCGGTGATGAACCGTGGAGGCATCGCTTGTCGTTATGAGACTTGAGAAAGCAGTTGGGATTGAAGCTCAGCGGAGTTCCCTTGACCCCTGGCTTTTTCGTGAGCTCCTGTATCGGCCCATACGCACACGTCGTCGTCGTAGGCGTTGTTGGTGCAGGTAAAGTGGCTGCTGCTCCTGTTGTTGCTGTGGTGGTTGCCGTCGTCGTCGTTGTCGGTTCGCTTTGTTGTTGTTGTTGTTGTTGTTGTTGTTGTTGTTGTTGTTGTTGTTGTTGTTGTTCCCTCTCTCGTTGAGCCTGCCTCCTCGCCCTCCTTGCCTTCCTGCGGCGGCACCTCCGTCCACATTGTGATTCCGTGGTGATATCGCTAGTGGAAGAAGAGGATGGCGTCGTCGGCGAAAGGCTCTTTGCTTCATCTGTCGTGGTCATCGTGGTTGTCGTCGTTGCGCCGGATGTCTGCTGCTGTTGCTGCTGGAATAAGCGGAAGAACCGGAAGAGTGCTGCCATTTGGTCGTTAGATGCCATGTTGCTTACTAGAAGCGTCTCATCATTCGTGTTGTTGTTGTTGTTGGTGGTGGGGGGTAGTTTGTTCTCCTGCGCGTGTGTCGTCTTCATCCCGACAAGCAGCAGTGCCACCACCATGAGCACGAGCGCCGCCGCCACCTTTGCTGCCGAGTCCTTCTTCTGTGAGCGTCGCAGCATGATCCGTTACTTACTTACTTACTTGCAGCACACACACGAGTGAGTTGATGAAGAGTGAAGAGTGAGCGAAGAATGAATTCAAAATAACCCAACTTTCGAAAGCGTCGTCCGGGGTCCCACGAAGGTCGCGCACAACAGATACCCGCAAATCCCGTGACGTAATCGCCCACATGGTTGTCGTCGACGTGAAACTCGACGAAGAGTCGAAGGCGAAGAAACCACTCACTCAGGTCGACAGGAAGGTTCCCACATACAACACACTTTAGAAGTCCTATATGTGTGACATCATGGATGTGACCCCTTGTCCCATTGATTATTTGATTGATTTCACTCCACGTCGGGGAGGACGAAACCGACTATTTTTCCGTACTATTTTTACCGACTAGTTTGAGTAGTTTGAGTGTTTTGAGGGGTGGGATTAGGTGGTGGTTTTTTGAATTTTTAGGAGGGGTGGGATTAGGTGGAATGGGGGCACAAAAGTGTGATGTCAAGTCTTCCCACCTTTACCCCCCCCTGTTTTACACCTCTGTTTAACCGGTCGGGTTCTGTCTCGGAATTCTGTCCTTTTTCAACGGGCAACGGGGGTTTTCTTTTCTGTCTGGGAAGTTTCGCAAACAAACAAACTATCCCCTAATAACGGATGTTTTTTTTGTCTGTCTGTCGAATTCGTTTTCAAATTTTTCAATCCTGTACCAATCTCCATACATACCATGGCGTCAGCGCTTCTGCCCCTTCTCGCGCCCTCCCCCGACGGCGACGATCTCCTCCTCCTCCAAGATGACAACGTACTTGGTGGTGGTGGTGGTGGTGGTGCTTCCAACGAAGAAGAAGAACGTGTCTGGACGCGATCGCACTTCGTGTACATGCTCCGCGACGAGAACGTCGTTCTACTCGTGACGACTGTATTCTGGATGGTGTTCAACGCCACGATGCTGCTCATCATGTGGACCGAACGACTGCGCGCAGCCAGCGAACGGTCGAAACTGCGTCGCAAAAACAGGAAAAAGGCGGTGGAGAATGTACGCCTGCTCGACTTTGCCAGCGTGACATTTGCGCTCGTCGTCGCGATCATTGGAGCGGGTGATCTCGCGTCAGATTGCGCGTACTTTGCCACACTCGTGCGTGAGGCAAAGAATGAAAATGGTGCCTACAGCAAGTGGCTCGCCATACCCAGCGGAATCGTGCTCTTTCTTCCCATGCTGCTCAGCGTGACACTCTTCTGGCTCGAACTCACGTATGTGTCAGGACAGAATACATGCCTGCTGACGAAAATGCGAGAGCGTGGCGAACTGTGCGTGCTTGACTGGATCGCGATGGTCATGCTTCCTGCATTCACACCCGAAGTCATCGTCTTCCTGCCTTGGCACGCGAGTGATGCGACCGCAACAACAGACGAAGTCACCTGGTCTCCAGATGACGAAGGGGGGCTGAAGATTACAAGGCGAAGCACGATCCAGACGATCCGGTCCGTCATTACGAGGCGTAGCACCGTTCCATTTGCGACGCCGGCAACCACGATGGCTGGAAGCACACGCCGTGAGGCAATCAAGGCACTTAACGACTCGCTTGAAGTCTCCGCACGACTAAATATGCCATCGTCTTGGTTCTTCTGGTCAATCATGCGAATACAAGTTACCGAGGATGCGCTTCAGCTCATCCTCTCGCTTCTTTACACATTCCTGACTGGCAACGTGACGGCAGCTTCAGCAGCCATCTTCAGTGTTGCGAATTTGCTTGCACTGTACGTCGCGCCGTTCGTTGCTGCAAGAATTAAAATCTTCATGGATGATACACCTCAGGTTGCAGGGTCAGGTCTCACCATCACCACGAAGAAGACGATGTTTGCTCCGCCAGAAGAAGAGGCTAATACAGGTTTACTTCCTAGGCTCATGTTTGAGATGGGAACTCTGCGCCGAGAGCGCGATGAAGCGCGCGCGTTTGCACGCGCACTGCGTCACCAATTGCGTGCGTCAAGGGTGCAACAGGAGACAGACGATGATGAAGACAGCAGCAGCGACAGCGAAGAAGGAGATGACGACGACGACGAGACATCCGAAGCGGAGAGCCAACAAGAAGACGCCATGGGCGAGCTGGAGCTGGAGACGCGAATCGCAGTCCCAAAATGAAGGGAGAAAAATGAAGAATGAGGGATCTCAGAACAAAAGTAACTCACATGATTCCAATCCGCACAATCAAGACCAAGAAGATGACTATGAACACCAAGTACCATCCGCTTCGCCAGATGAAAAGAAATCCTCGACTCATACCATCGCGCACGCGATTCATAGGCCCCCCTCCTCCTCCATCATTATCATTGCCTATTGTAGTAGTCTCGGCGTCAGTTGTGGAATCTTGATTGATCCCTGGTGCGACTTGCAGTGGATGAAAGATCATGTTGTCACGTTGGCGACGTGAATACGAGTCACGAGGAGGAGGGACGCCGGGAACGTTCGTGATCTCGCGGTGGCATATTTCACACATGTTTGAGTGGCGCACGTCATTGTACCATTTGCGAGCGCATTCAACATGGCACACGGCAAGAGGTCCACGGCAGTCGCAGTTCAGTGACACTGCGATGCCACTTACCATATCCTCGAGACAAACTTCGTCCAAGCACACGCGACAGCACGGCATACCCGACGTCGTGCTTGCCGAAGCTGCCGACCGATTGGATACTATGGTGGAGCGTGAGGCAGCGAGAGGGTGAAGAGCTCTTGTTGAAGGTGTTGTTGGCGTCGTCGGCGCCACGACCACACTGACGACATCCGCTTCTTCCTCCTCGGCGTTGTTGTTGTTGTTGTTGTTGTCGGGTTGAGGATGTTGAGGATTCGTTGTCGCATCCTCCTGAGCCCCTTCTTCTTCTTGGATCACCACCACGGTTGCATACGCCTCCTGCTCCTCCTCCTCCTCACCACCACTCGCTCGTTGTTGTTGTTGTTGTTGTTGTTGTTGTTGTTGTTGTTGTTGTTGTTGTTGTTGTTGTTGGGTCAACAACAACAAACCACTAGACTCTGCTGACACCACCGCCGCACGCGAATCTTCTTCTTCCTGGTGCAGTGGCATCTCGTCAGAAGGAGGTGACGGCGGTACGACAGCACCGGGTACTACCACCATCGCCGTCACATCGTCGTCACGTGGTAGATGCGACTCTTCTTCTTCCTGGTGCAGTGGCATCTCGTCAGAAGGAGGTGACGGCGGTACGACAGCACCGGGTACTACCACCATCGCCGTCACATCGTCGTCACGTGGCAGATTGCTCGCCATTCATTCAAAAAATTACCACACAAATGCAGGGTCGCGCAACTACCCAACGTCTACCGGCCCAGGTTTCTAACCGAACTTTCCCCCTGCCTGGTCGGCGATTTTGGTCGAGGTGGAAGGGATTCGGAAAAATTGGAAATCTCGGATCTCAAAGAAGAAGGGGGGAAGCGGGAAGTTTTGTTGAAAAGGTCTCCATTAGGGGATCCGTCGCAGATCCTTTTCCGTAGTAGGTGGTTATATTAACACTGTTCCTCCAGAGGTTCCCCGGGGACTCGGGCCCCGAAAAACGCTCCCCACGCGGCTTCATTTCAAACGAACGCGGTATCGTCTGGGATGGCGTCTGAGCTGCTACGCGTGACTCATGCGCCTGATTTGTCCGCTGCTGTCGCGCAAGGGTTCGGTCAAAACCCACCGGAGGTGGCGGCGCACCTCATGGGACTTCGCCACGCCTTGGATGCGTGGTGCACGGCCGACGAGGACGCGCCTACCTTTGATGAGGCAGCTGAGTTGTTGATGGTGGCGCGAGTTGAGGAGCTGCGGCGGTTCGCCAAACAAAATAAGGGCAGGTGGGACGCGAGAGATGACGCGCGAGCTTGCCGATATTGGTGGCGGAGATACGCGGCGCGTCTCTTGGGGTGGACCGCGCGGCGGGGAGAGTCGAGTGACGATGGCTTTCCAGATGCCATCAACTCGGCTCTGCGCGCCATCACCTCGGACGAGTGGGCTATGGTACGTTTGCATGTCTGCTTGTCCACCGTTTGCTTGTCGCTTGACCACTAACGACACACAACGTTTGCTTGTTTCTCTGCTCACACTAACGAAAATACACACACCGTGTGACGTGATGGTACCAGTGACACCCGGTTACCAGATACACGCACACCCACACGCACACCCACACCCACGCCCATACCCACACCCACAAATCATAAGGTCTTTCGCTTCTTCGAGGGGTCGAAGTTCGCCGCGCGCGTGCGCGTGCGTGCGTCGCACGCCAGAGCGTGCTCAACGATGCACACGTAGCACAGGCGGGTTTTGCAAGTAGCACATCCGTCGCTGGTATTGCGACCGGCCAAGAGTGCGTGATCGCGGTTCTCAACTCCACAAACCTTGCACGGTCTACTCTTGTCAAACAACTTCACCTTCGGCGAACATCTCATGCATGTGTCCATATTCGTGTCGCGAGTCGATTGCTTATGAGCTCGTGCCTGAGCGATGTCTTCGGATGCTACACGCGCACGCCTGGATTGCTCGTCGAGCCATGGCTGAATCATATCAAATATCCAACTCTTTGTGAACCGAGCGTGTTTCCGAAGTTCCTTATTCTCCTCCGACTGTTCGGTGGAAGCCAAGTAGAGCGCGTACCCCTGATCATCAACATAGTCGACACACCATTGGAGATAGCCTTGCTTATACCAGCGCTTGCGCGCGACCCAGTCGCACTCGTTCTCATGCATTCGCTTGCCTTTGATGTCCACCATATACTTGCCATTCGCGTATGCGAACAAGCCGGGTGTGAACAATATTGCTTGTCTCGCTTTCGTCTTGTATGCCTCTCCGGACACTGAGCCGTGTGCCGCCTCTAGACTTGCCATTGATGATGCCAACTTTTGTGCTGCGGTCGAAGTCTCAGATCGTCTCGACGCCGAACACCGCATGAGTGTATTGGCTGATGCGGTGTTCCCACGGGTTGCGAACCCATATGACAACCCACACACGAGTGTGTTGTCGTGAAATACTGACAGTAGAACTCCAGGCATGTCGTCACGAACGTAACTCACAGCATCCCCTTTTTTTGGCACTCGTGCGCTGACATCCTTTAGCCACCCGCGGGGCATTCCAACCCACCCGCTGTTCGCAGTTGCCGCGACGTGGAATTTTCGCGCCGCGAGGCGGTGGACCAATGCCGGAGTTGGAAAACCTCGATCCATGCATAGCGTACGCCATGCCCCATCAACATCCAAGCCCGCGTGCTCGAGCAGCCGGTGCACTTCCACAGCCCTCTTGCCAATTCCGTCAAGCTTCATTAGTGCTTTCTCGGCATCTGAGAGAACCCACAATTCTTGTGGTAGCATGAATGTCACGCACCACATGTGATCCTTATCAACCAAGAGGAGATATTCATAATGAAACTTATTCGGCTTCGTTGGATTGAAGAATACCAGACCAGGTGGTGCACGATGGTGCCCCCCCTTTCCATATTCGTCGATGTGAAGGACCTGCCCCGGATTCCACAATTTCTTGTTGTGAGAGCGCAAGATTCTAAGTAGTGGAAGCACCTTCTCTAGCCCTTTCGCTTCATGACTAGCGCAAGCGATGCACCTCATGAACAACTCAAAGCGAGCCCGCCCACCCCGGCCGTCCGTGACCTGCCTAAACTTCCGGTGGCCCAGATCTTCGGAAAAGTAATCATGAACCCACGGCAGTTTGAGTATTTTTCTCATCGCCCATAAACCAAAGTGTGCCTCGAATTCCAGGTACTCAAATGGCACATCATTGCTCTCCTTGACGCGGTCATTCAAATTCTTGAACAACAAATCCAAGAACTTTTTAGGCATCACCTTCCGTACAGCCTCTAGAGGCGTCGCATTTTGGGGGAGGCGACCAATCTGTGATGGTCCACCACGTGCACCAGGTACCCGGCATCTGTGCGAGGGCCCATCACGTGGGATTGAGACGTCGTCATTGGGCTTTGGTTCTCTCCATGGTGTTGCCTTGGTTACAGGCGTAACACTTTGTGGTGGTGCCGTGGAGCCCGGCGACGGCGCAGATTGTCCCGGCGCAGACTGTCCCGGAGCAGGTGGTCCCGGCGGAGATGCCCCCGGCGGCGGCGGCGGTGGCGGCGGCGGTGGCGGCGGTGTGAGTGACAACGGCGGCGGCGGTGGTGGCGATGTGAGCGGCGGCGGCGGAGGTAGTAGTAGTGGTTGCTCGCCATGAGCGCCAATCTGTCCGGAAAACGGCTCGTCGGCGACAGGGTCGTCTTCATCATCAATGTCGTCACCAAGACCCTCCTCTTGTTCGTCGAGTGTGGCGTAGGGGTCATAGAAGTCTCCGTCGAAGTCCTTTGCGAGTTGGCACGCCTTGATATCGTTCCAACGCAGCCACACTGACGTGTTTGTAGAAGCACATCGCACCAAAACTGAACAAATCTTGCCTTTCCCCCGAATGCCTGCCTCCTCCACGCGACCCATGGTCGGCATCTCGTCGTCGCCACGCGACCATAGGTGTTGAGGCACAACGTACACCACTCCCACGGTTGAACAAGCTGTATCAAGGTCATCAGAGCGAGCGCCGCCAGCACCCGCGGATCCACGGCGAACAGACCCCCCCGCCATCAGTGAGCGATGGGAATGCTTTCCTGAGGCGGAAATAGGCTCCAGTACCCGCGTTGGGAAGCTCTGGTTGCGAGCTTTCCAACGGTGCAGAGAGGGGGCTCGGAACGAACGACCAGTCGACAGGGCGGAACAAAACGTCGAAACGAAGAAGAAATAAATTGGGGGTTGCGAGGGCGAGGGCCCTCGCATGGAGGAATAGTGTTAAAGTGGGAGGGGAGGTGGGGATCCCGGTCGCGCACGAAAAACCTTAACGTCACTCACATGAGCGCGCGCGAACACACAATGGCGTTCATGGCGCCATCAAAGGGCGGGGGTGGGGGTGGGGGGTAGTCCACGGGGATAAACCTGGCCGCCGCCCCTTCCCCGTGCCCCGCCGTTGGGCCCCTCTTCTTGGCTAGCCCATGTGAGCGAGGGAGAAGCTCGCGACCGATCTTTAAGCTATTCCGTCACCCTGGGGCACACGCCATATCCCTTCCGAGAAATTTCCCTTCGGTACGTGATGTCATCATGTTGTGGGCGTGCCGAGCATATTTCTGATGTGAAGGAGGTGGCTGAATCATTGGGTTTTACAGGAAGAGTGGTGGCGTTTGACATGAACGAAGTGGAGGGCGCTGTGAAGTTAGACGCGCTTGATGTGCTGGGCGTGAAGAGCTTGGTGGAAAGTGTAGGAAAGATGGTGCTGTTGGTGGAATCACCGCCTTGGGGATCTGCTTCGCCTTATGTGGCGGCAGCGCATATGTATGGCTGGAGTTACGCGCTGCATCTGCGTGCAGGGTGGCTATCATCAGCACCAACGTGGAGGCTTGCTTCCATGGTGGGAAGGGTTGGTGGCTGGAGGGCGTGCTGATGTGGAGGTGGGGGATGTGCTAGTGGATCGCGGAGTTTTGGGTGCTGCGCTGTGGTACTTGGTGGCGCCTCGTGAAAGAGGTCGCGCGCGTTGGTCCGAATTACCTTTGCCCAAAGAGGCATGAGTTTGGATTGCATGGCAGAGTGGTTGAGGAAACGTTGAGACTTTCAAGGAAATATAAATCGGAAGTTCTCGAAGTGGTCAAGGGCCTGGGGAACACGTTGTGCGCTGATGGCATGACGAAGCACCGTAGACACAGCAATAATAGCGTTCTACGAACATTACGCGGCAGTTATTTTGGAGGTCACACGGTCTTTGGTGACATTAGAAAAAATTGGGTGGTGCTTAAAGACGACTGTGTACGTGTGTACAACCGTTTAGGTGGAAAAGACTACGTGTTTATGATCTGCATGGATGGGGCGTGCAAGCGTGTTCTCAGGGAGTGGCACGCGCGCCACCGTACAACCCGACATTTTAAAAGAACAGACACAAAATACCTCCGGCTGTGCTCGGATGGATGACGTGTCCCTGTTTGAACTTTGTCAAGCTCTCCTCCGCTCCCCTATCATATCCTGCCGCGGCGACCTTTTCCTCCTTGACGAGCAGTGACGTACCTTGGTGCTTGTCATCTCTCGCGCTACGTACCTGTTGGCGCGAAAAAACCCCGCCCACCATGGCAAAGCCATGGGACCTTTCGTCGGGGAGAAGAAAGATAGCCCGAAACCCTAACCCGAGTCCCTCCCGACCAGGATCCTCCCTTGTGCGCTTTTGCACCACCTTTTGTTCCCTTTTTGGGTCCCGACCCTCCGCGGCGGCGCATTCTTCCCCAGAAAGAAAGAAGCGGATAAAGTACAATGGCGCCGTACATGTTGGGTCTTAGCAGTAGCAGCAGTAGCAGTGGTATGAGGTTGTCTCTCAGAGGTCATTCCTGGCGTCGGGCTGCTCATTGTGGTGGTCCTGGTGGTGCTCGTGCTCATGGTGCTCCTCGTGCTCCTCTTGCTCATTGTGGTGGTCGTCGACGGGTGGCTGCTTCCTCTTCATCTTCTTCATCTGGAAAGTCGTCTTCGGGTGACGACGCCACTGACGTTCCTTCGGGAGTTGGTTCTTCGAAAGATGAACCTGGTCGTAACTACGTGGGTGATTCGTCAAGTGATAGGCCGATGTTCACGGACTTTGACGCGCCCGCGTCGCCAAACCAGGAGGCGTCTCCCAGCGCAAATACGCAGTCGGCGAAGTCTGAGGTGCAAAGGCGTGAATTCTTCGACGACGACGATGACAGCATGTACGACGACGACGACGACGACGAATACATGAGGGCGCGCCGAGCGCGACGAGATGAAGACGGAATGCTGCGCATGGAGTTTGGAGAGGACGACGACGAAGAAGCAGGCGGGGTCGCCACCTTGGCACGCGCGGAGCCGCCTGTCAACCCCTCTCAGCTGACGCCCGCAGACTTCAACACAGCGACGTTGTCAGCGCTTGTCGAAAAGCGAACCACCGCGTACCTCGACAACGTTGATAGAACGGAGTACTTCGGGTGGTACACCGGCGGCGTGCGAGGACGGCATAACCGCGCCATGTCGAGCGCAGGGCGGCAAAACTGGGATAAGGAACTGCACGGAACGGGATTCGAGTTCCTCTTTCGCATCGAAGACGGCGGCATCGTCGACGACATGACGGCGCACATCAATCCGAGCAGCGTGCTGGTCGTGGACGTGGAGTCGGAGTCGCAGCTCGCGCACGGCGACGTTGACATACGCGCGGGCGACATGGGTGGTCGCACCGCGCGCGACGTAGGCGAAAGTCGCGCTTACCAGGCGGTGGAGGTGGCGACGGACTACGGCGGCAACCTCGTGAAGGATATCGAGGGGTACACGCTAACACACAAGGTTTTCCTGCTCCCCGTCAAGGAGGTGGAGGATGACATGCAACGTCGCCTGCGCACGTTCGACTGGGAGGCTGGCATCCTTGAGCTCGACGAGAGCGGGTTCGTCGCAGGTCCGTGGTCTGTGGAGGGTGCGGGTCCTGACGCACACCCGTCGAGCGTGCTGCGGATAATCCCTGACGACTCTGGCGAAGTCGAAGGTCGCACGTGGCGTTTCTTGCTACAGCGTCCTCGCGACATGCCGAGCTTCGACGCCGTCGCGAGCGACGAGCCGGAGCCGTCATCGCGCGACGATACGAACGACACGTCTGAAGTTCCGAGCGACCTCGAGGACCTGATCACGGAGCGTGCGGAGGCGCTCAAGGAGCTCAGTGACGAATTCGACGTACCTGAGGTGGACATGCTATGATTGATAGTCTACAGTATTGACGGATAACCGGTTGTCAGGGAAGAATACATACTCGAAGTTAATTAGCCCTAGTTCTTACCCAATACCCTAACCGCCTCCCTCTGGTTCCTCCCCTCTCCCCTCCCTGTACCAAACCTCCGACTAGAAAAAAATGTCCCCCCCCTTGCACAGGTCCCTCGCACGCTCCTAATCCCTTGCACAAATGCACAGGTCCCTTGCGGCCTTGGCCCTTGCGGCCTTGCACACCGGATCCACCGGTGTTGCATCACGTTGATTAAGGTGGTCAAGCGCCCGAACGCGAACCTGCAAGCTCTTGCAAGCTCTGGGAAGCTCGCGGCCGGTGTGCAAGGGGGGGTCTTTTTTTACTGGCCGGAGTTTGGTATTCCTCATGCCGATGCCGGTGCCTCCGGTGCCTCCGGGCTTCCATGCTGATGTCTTCGCTGTGCTCGATGTGCTCGATGGTGACCTCGATGTCGTGCTTGATGGTGCTGTGCTCGATGATAACGTCTCAGAAGATGTCGCTGTCGCCTCCGTCTCTTCATCTTCATGTTCATCATCGTCTTCATTCTCGTTCCCTTCATGGGCATCCTCCTGTGTCGATGTTTATCTTTATATGCTAGGAATGGTTCTCAAGACATCAGGGCGGGGGTTTGCGGCACTGGCACACGCGTCGCTCCGGGCGACTTGTCGTGACCTGCGAAGTATCACACCACCTTATTCCCACTTGTTTGGTTCACATGAGCACTCCTTGGAGGGGTTACCTTTAGGGGTAGGGGGCACGCTCCATGCCTCGAACCTTATCAGTGAACTTGTGAAAGATGCCGCGCGTGCGGTTCCGTGCGAGAAACATGTTCTAGTGTGGGCGCTCAACCTCAAGGCGTCAAAGCTTGGGGATGACTTCAACGCTGACGACGAATTTGCAGAAGACGCAGCTATCGCCGCGGCGGAAGTTGGCAACGTCGAGAGCCTGAGAACCATCAGCGAGTGTGGCGCGGAATTTGACGACGGCGTCGTCGCCACGGCGGCGGCGAGGGAAGGACACGTGGATGTGCTGCGCTATCTCGTCGAATGTGCGCGACGCGACGACGACGGCGTTCTCATCTTCCAAAAAGCGTTCGTCAGTGCCGCGGCGTCAGGGCACGTCAACGTTCTCGCGTACGTCGTTGGTGCAACGCCACACGACGATGGAAGCAGAGCGTCTCGGCGTGTTTTCGGCGACCCACTCGCGGCGACGCTGGCTGCACGAGGTGGTCATAAGCACGTTCTCGAGTTTCTACTCGCACACGGGATAAAAATTGAGGCATGCGCCGCCACAGCAGCTGCCGAGCAGGGGAGGCTCGAGATTTTGCAGTGGATCTACGAAAAGTGCGCAATCATGCCACGCGACGTCGGACTTAAGGCAGCACACCGTGGTCACATACCAATCTTGGAATTCGCGCTTCGAAGTGGGTTGAAAATGACGAAGTACACGGCACGCTTTGCCGTGTATTCAGGGCAGCTTAATGTGTTGCGCTGGTTGGTTGAAGTGGCGAAGGTGAGCATCGAAGAAGACGACGAAATTGTCGCGCTCGCAGCAACCTACGGTCACATTCCTATTCTAGAGTACGCTGTCTTAGACAAACGGTGCACGTGCGACCATGCAGCGTACCGGTACGTACGTGCACGTGCCAAAGACCAGCCAGACGTTCTGCGATGGATCGACGAACATGCAGACATGTTATGTAACAACATTCGATGAAAATGTGTAAATTATTTTCTACAAGAACAAGAAAGGTCAGCTCGCGGCAGCGTGCACGACGAAAGCTGCGCGGCTGTTGGCCAAATCAAGCACCGCGGTCATCCCACGCAGTGCATCTGCGGACACGGCGCCGCAGCTGTGAGCGCTCAACTGCAAATTTTTCGGATCACCGCGAACGTGAACGATCGCACGAGGCGATGCTAGGCAACCTCCACGGAATTCCAGGCGCGCAAGACGGCCAGACAGAACCTCAGCCTCGGCGATGGACTCCATTCGTGCACTCGTCTCTCCAGGCGCCGTGACAACTCCACCTGGCGTTAGCATCGGGAAGTGCCGTGCGTCGACGAAACGTGATCGCATCGCGGCTGCACGCGTGAGCACGACCGCCGTTCCACCAATTCCAAGGTCGATCGCAAACCATCCGCCATCGCTCGTGCTTCCGTAGCCGCCAAAGTCCCCGAGCGATGGCGCAAAGCCGGGCGGATCGGCAATCGAGCTCGTGATAGGCTGCGCCACCCCAGAGATGATTTCGGCGGACGCCGTGGCGAATTCCTCCGCCTCCGCCTCCGGCGTTCCAGGCAGGGGTGTGGGATCCTCCATCGCCACACCAAGTCTCACATGAGGAACGCCACCGAACGATCGAACCTCCTGCCACGCCACCTGCGTGCGCGCATCAAGCCATGTATTCGTGGCATCTGCGTCGGTTGGGTCGAGCACCGTCACCTTCGGTATCGCCGGTGAGCGGCTTCCCGGCACGCGGCGCGGCATGTCGAGAATCGCAACGACGCGATTGATGACGTCAGCTCCCACGACGCCGACAACTGCCTTGTCGTCCCCAGAAGAATCGGGTGGTCGAACGGCGCCATCTAGCTCAAGCTCCACGAGCGTGAGACGGTCGAAGCTGACATACGCTCCATCTTCGCCAAGGGAAAAATTGTGTGCAATGCGATATCGGCCCTTGATTGGCGTTCCACCCAGTCCAACGAATCGGCGCTCCCCACCCGCGACGCACGGTAGATTCATTTGACTTGCCGTCGATCGCGTGATCGCCATCCCAGTGAGACTAGGATCCACAAGCCACCATCCCCCCGGATCCTTGCCGTCAATTTTTGCGCGTACGAAAATGTGGCCACCATTTCCTCGGCAGCACTTGACAGCCACACGTGCGCCGCCGTGGAACGAGACGCGTGGTGCCCAAGGTGCTAGCATTCCCACGCTTGTCTCCAGCACGTCCGGCGGATTGTCGTCGCTGCTGTCGTGCGACTGTCGCGTCTCGTACACAATGCGTTCTTTGGAAGCGGAGGTTAGTATCGCCTTTGCAGGCGGAGCTAAAGCCGAGTCGTCGTCGTCGGCAAATCTCCAGGAGTCTATTCCGCCCGCCGCTACCACACGAGCATACCTAAGCGCTCCACTGCTCACGTCAAGCCAGAGAACCGCGAGTGCACGCCGCTTGGTGAATGGGTGCTCTTCGTTGTCGTCGTTAGGTGAGTGCATGCGCATGGAGAAGACCCCATAATGCTTTGACACGCGAAGCAGCCGCAGCACGACATGTTCTCCTACGAATGTTGCCATACATGGCGATGCCTCCGCCTTGGCGAGTGCACCCGACCCCACGTTCGGCGGCACGCCTCGTGCTCCTCTGGCAACGGCGTCTTCGTCGGAGACGGCAGTCAGGCTTTCTCTCCACTGCGCGGTTCGCAGCCAGGTGGCGAGCACCGTGCGTTCCATCTCGTCGCCTACGGAGCGTTTGGTCACTCCGCACGTGTCTGTTTCCAGGAGCACTCGATTGGTCGCGTCATATCGCGTGCACGTGTTCAGGTCGACGTCGACGAAATTTGCTTCTGCTTCTGCTTCTTCGTCTGAGTTTTTGTTTTTATGCTTTTTGTTTTTTTTGACGTTCTTTTTCCTTGTATATTTCTTCTGGCGCTGCGTGTCTTTCGTTCCGTCGGTTTGTCTCGTCGCCCGCGACGCATCGTCGAACGACCCTCTGCTCGAGTCTTCGCAAGGTGCCCAAGAGAGGCGCCAGATATTCGCCATTGCACCAAACACGACTCCGTCGCCGAACCGCAACCGTGCGTATTGTTGATTTGATTGAGCTTGCGAAGTAGATGATGAAGATGCGTCATCGCCACCCAAGGCGGCACCACGATCCATATGAGGCGAAGTAGTCGGCTTTGCGGTTAACAGGAGACTCCACTCCGTGTGAGTCCCTCCTAAAGGCCCTCCGAAACCGAAACGTTGGTTTCCATGAGCACTCGCCGTAATCCTCCATAAAGGTACCCTGAAATGACCCTGAATCCTCCTAAAAGTTCCTTGCAATGCCATAGGAGTGTTATTATGACGACGACGACCATGACGCGAAGACAACAAAAAGGCATCATGACGACAACGACAAGCAAGCAAGTGCGCCATACTTCCTTCTTAAAGAACAACTACAATGATTTGAATGGAAATGAGTGCCAGCGTGGAACAACCTCGGCGGGGAGGTACAGTGGACAACGGGGGATCCACAAATTACAGTGGACAACGGGGGATCCCCAAGCATACAGTGGACAAGGGGGAATCCCCAACCATACAGTGGACAACGGGGGATCCCCAAGCATAAAGTTACTACTTGACTACAGTGGACAAAGGTGTATCCCCACGCTTATGGGTCCATGAGCAGGACCAGGGCACGGGTGAGTTGGAAAAGAGGCCCCCGGCGGCGGCGTTTTGGCCAAGATTCCGACCAGTCCAAACAGTAGTGTGTGTCATGCCAGATACAACAAATCAACCATGTTCAGATGTTGAGGCTCCTGCAGCTGTAGAACAGTCATCTGTGTTGGTGGGATCTCAGAACGATGGAGCAGCTGATGCCACTCTGCAGGCGAATGATGGTGGGGAAGGTCCTCATGCCCCGGGGGGTTCCGCTCTGCAATGTCCTGCAGAGGACAAGCATGCCTCCGCTCCTCCCCAGGATAATGATGCTCACAAAGGTGCTGATAAGAATAATGTTGTTGACAATAATGACGATGAAGAGGGCAAGATGCGCAAGCGCAAGGTGGTCCTCTGGCTCGCGTACAAGGGACTCGGGTACTACGGAATGCAGCGCAACCCGGGCGTTGTCACCATCGAGGACGAAATCGCAAACGCGCTCGTTAAGAGCGGCGCGATGAAGGAAGAAAACGCTAAGGAGCTGCAGAAAGTCGACTGGGTGAGAGCCGCACGAACGGACAAGGGCGTGAGCGCCATCGGACAGCTCGTGAGCCTGCGCATCCTGTCCACCGACAACGACGGAACGGCGATGGTTCCCATCATAAACTCCAACCTGCCCAAGCAAATTCGCGTGCTAGGCTCGCAGCGCGTCACGAACACCTTCCACGCCAAGAACATGTGCGACCGAAGGAGGTACGAGTACGTCCTGCCGACGTTTGCGTTCAACGCAAACTACGGAGTCAGCGAGGTTGACCGCTGTGGGAGACTGGGGATCACACCCGTGTCGAAGGAGGAGAAAGCGAGCATCATCGCGGCAATCAAGGCGAAGGCGCAGACGGACGAGGGTGACCCCGCCCAGGATGGTGATGCTGCCGCTGCTAAGGAGCATGCAGCAGCAATAAAGGAGTCTACGGAGGCAACTGCCGAGGCAGCCGCGAAGGGTGATGATGGGGAGCAGCACGACGCTGAGGCGCTTCCCACGGTGCCACAGCTGCCTGGCGCGGAGGATTGGACATTCACGAAAGAAACACAGAAACGCGTGGATGAGGTTCTTGCATGCTACGTTGGCACACATAATTTCCACAACTTCACAAGCAGAATGGATCCGAACATGGCGCAGGCGAAGCGCTACATCATCAGCTTCAAGTGCGGCGACCCATTTACCATCGACGGCAGAGAGTACGTCAGCCTGACGGTGATTGGGCAAAGCTTCATCCTCCACCAGATCCGCAAGATGGTAGGCATGGCGCTCGCCGTCGTTCGCGGTATTTTGACGACGGACATGCTGATGAAAAGCATGCAGCCTAGCACGACCGTGGCAACGCCGCTCGCGCCGGAAGTCGGCCTATACCTTCGCGAGTGCATCTTCCACGGCTACAATCGCCGATGGGGTAGCACGCACACGGCTGTGTCTATGGACCCGTTCGACGACACAGCTTGCGCCTTCGCTCGCGAGTGGCTGTACACGCACGTGGACGCAATGGAGATGAAGGACCACGTCATGGAGGCATTCTGCCGCAGTTTGAATGCACGAAATTTCGACTTCTCGCCACTGACTGGTGGCGAATCGAAGTGGGTGAGATCGGTCAACAGCGTCGCACCACCGACTGCGATCGTACGTGGCCAACGCGGCAACCGTGAACTCGGCACAAACCCTGCGCCAGCGCGTGGTCAGAAACGTCCCGCGAAGGATGACGGCACCCGTTCGTCGAAGCGAGCATCGTACGGTGGCGGTGGTGGTGGTGGAGGAGGTGGTGGCGGTGGCGGTCGTGGCCGAAATGAGAAGCCTCGACACAATCCTGAGCCGTTTGATCCGGACCTGTACTCTGATGGCGAGTAAAGTGCACGTATCATAGGGTAGCACCACCTTGTGTATTTCTTTTTTCCTTTCTTCTTCCTTGGTGGCAAAAAACCAACCCGCCAAACATTTCTTTCGCGTTGTGGTTTTGTTGTTTGCGTCAAAAACATTTATTGTTACTTGTTGTTGTGTTATTCTTATTTCACTTTTCACGAGCGTCGTTCCGTGTTACGAGTGCCTCGGAACGTGCTTGGTCGACCCGACCATCTGCGATCGATGGTTTTCGTAGAACAGCCCTTTATCAAGGCTTCGAGGTGGAGGAGCGGCAGCGTCGTTGCCCTTGGGCACGTGTCCCGCGTATCCAGGTATGTACCCCGCTTTCACGGCGTGGTTTTCACTTGGTTCGCTGGTGAAGAACTCGCGTGCTCCACGCATGCCTGCGCCAAACAGCCTCCCTTGATCTGCTCGCATTTGCCTTTGTTGCAGTGCCACGGGTGGCTGCACCATTTTCCTAGTCGGCCGACGCTTGACGGCGTACCCGACGCCGTCGTCGAACACGCGCACGGGTTCCGTTCCCGCCGCGGCCATCGCCTCGGTGACCCACTGGCTGGACGCGGGCGTGTCGGACCTTTCTGCGTTTCTGTAGAGGACGTCGCCTTCGTCCATGTGCATGGTTCGTGGCCTCGCGAGGTTGTGCGCGAGCCCTTGAACGAGTCTTGCGTCGTCGACAGCGCCAATGGCGTTTGCGGATCCGACGTCGTTTTCGGACACCACGAGTCCCGAGGTGAGGGACGACGCCTGCGCGCGGCTCGTGTGGGCGTTGAAGTGTCGTCGCTGCGCGCGGCCGGCGTGTATAGAACCGCTGTCGTCGTCAAGGGGAGTCGCCATGAGAGCGATGGAATGATTCAATAGGGGAGGTAACTTGTAGTAGCCGCGGAGGGGAGGGCGAGGGGAGGGGTTCAAATTCAGCCTCTAAAGAGAGAAAAAGACGCGCGTGGGCGTGTGGGCGTGGCCGGCCGCGTGTTGTTGGGCCTTGCACAGGTGCCTTGCATTTGCCATACCATCGCAAGGCAAGGCCAGATGCAAGATGCAAGATGCAAATGCAAGGTTTAAAGCAAAGCGCACAGTTTGGTTTTGAGCGCACTAACCCCTAAATAAACCCCGAAACCCTGCTCCCCAAACCCAGATATATGCCCTTGGCTCCCCTATCATCCTATGGCAATTTCTCCGAAACCGGTATCCCCTTTCTACCCCCCCAAAGGCCTTTGCTCTTTTTATCCACAATCGGGATTTCTCTTGGGACCTCTTGGGTTCTCGGGAAGAGGAAGAGGAAGTCGGTCGGGTCTGGGGGGGGCCCCAATCTGAACTGGAACTCGTTGAGCCGCCGTTCCCAGTTCAGTTCTATCCCCCTCGCCGCCGAGACAAATACTCACGCGCTCGTCGTGGGCCCCCCATACCCATAGACATTTATTTGTCTGCCCTGTCATCCTCTCCCATTCCTCGTGAGGACATTTTATTTCCTCGTTACCTCGAAGACTTCTTCATAAGTTAGCTCTTCATCTTATCTTCTTTCACAGAGAGAGAGAGAGAGAGATTGAGAATTCAACGCATTCTTTTCACAGAGATTCCCCTAGAGAGATATGTCGGCACAGGTGACATCAGGTGCCTCGGGAGCACAAGCTGCTCCAGGAGCTGCGTCCTCAGCATCGGCTCTGTCGAGAAGAGCACACACTCGCTCTAGAGTTAACCGCAAGCACGCGCGTGCGTCTCGGTCCAGGGCACCTCCGGGTGTGAATGGAAGTTCCTCCTCCACAGGAGGTAGTGTGCAGTGCAACGCAACACCAAACTCGCAAATCTTTGGACCGGAACTGGAGTCGTCGCAAATCGCAAACACCGCGCAGTCGCTCGGACCCGCGAGGTACGCAGCTATGGCGGCGGCCGTCGCCGCGGGCGCGTTCGCGGGCTCGGCGGCAACCGCAGCGGCGTGGACGGTGATGGGAGACCGCGACGACCCCGACTCGATGAGGGCGCCGGACGCCGTGCGCGGTGTCGCCGCCGCCGTCGGTGCAGGCGCCGCGTCGTACGGCGCGTACTACGCGGAGATGGAGAGGCGCAAGCTCGCGCCCATCGCGCTGCACAGGTACCTGCAGGGACTCGCAGATGCCGCGGGTGAAGGCGGGTTCGACCCAGCCATGATTGACACCGACGCTGTCGCGGCGGTTGCCAAGGACTTCGCCACGGGCAACGTCGCGGAGGACTTCCCCGACGACGTGCAGAGACTCTACTACGGATACCTCAACCACATCGTTCCCATGTCTCGCGGCGGGGAACCGCTCGACGGCGGCGAGGCGACCAAGCTCCGCGAGTTCCTCGACCGCATCGGGCTCGCCGACGAGGAGGCGGCTCGTGTGCACATTGCGTACGGGAAGACGGCGTACCGCCAGCGCATGGAGATTGGAGGTGGTGCCAGGCAGACAGCCGAGCAGGCGGAGGAGAGGGACTCCGCGCTGCGCACGTTCCAGAAGATTGTGTACCTCTCAGACAGCATCTTCGGCGCCGCCAAGGCTGCGTACCTCGTGCCGTGGAAGCGCGAGCTCGGGCTCACGTCGAGCCAGGTGGAGGTGGCGAAGCGAGACACCGCCGTCAGCTCCCTGCGCACGCTGCTCGACGCCGCGCTCGCTCCCGTGCCCCTGCCCGCCGACGCACCGGAGACGACACCGGAGGGCAAGGAGTGGGATCTCGGCATGGAGGTGCCAGGAACAGCCGCGGCATGGTCCGCCGTGCGGCAGCAGCAGGTCGCGTCGCGCGTTCCGGAGGACGTCGCGCGGGATCTGTTCGCGGAGTACATGAACAAGGGCCTCGTCGCGCGCGCGAAGCTCGCCGAAAACCTCATGAAGGACAGGCGGCTGAAGCGGTCGGCCAACGACACGGCCACGTCGGCGCACTGCGGCGCAACGGCGATCAAGGACATGCTCACCTACTGCAAGGGACTTGAGAGCTGGGCGAGCAGCACTGAGGAGGGTGCTGTGCCCGAGGGAATGTCTGTTCCCACGCTTAAGAGCCACCCGTCGTTCAGCAGCGAGACGAAGACGAAGCCGCTCGAGGAGCTGTACCAGTTCATGCTCGCCGAGAGCCTGCTGATGGAGAAGAAGTTCACCGACTCGATGGAGAGTGACCTCGCCGACCTCGCGTCGCTCTTCGGGCTCGACGAAGAGACGATCGCCTCCATCACCGAGAAGCAGCTCACCGTCAGCTACAAGGATGTGCTGCGTGGCCAGGTGGCTGACGGCACGCTCGACGCCGCGGACAGCAAGGCGCAGGTTCTCGCCGCGATCTGCTCGGAGCTGCGCTTCGACCCGAACAAGGCTGCGGAAGTGCACAAGGAGATCTACCGCACGCGCCTGTCGAGCGACCTGAGCGAGAAGAAGTTCCTCTCCGACGCCGACAAGGAGGACCTCAAGCGGCTGCGCATCCTGCTCTGCGTGCCGCAGAACGTCGTCGACGAGGCGAACATGGACTTCTGCGGACGCATCTTCCGCGATTCTTGCCAGATCGCGCTGCGCGCTAAGGTGGAGAGCGGAATGGTGGAGGAGAAGGCGAATGTCGAAAAAGTGCAGAGCCAGCTCAACCTGAGCGACAAGATGGCGTACGACATCTTCACCGGCGCCGCAAAGCAGCAGCTGATGGCTTTCGTCAAGGACATTCGCTCGAAGCGAAACATGGCGGAGTTTGTGCAGGCGCTCAAGAAGCTCATCCTGTACAGCCAGAACGTCGTCGAACCTCTCGCGCAGATGATTCGCGGGGACACATCTGAGGAGGACGAGAAGGCTGCGGAGGCGGAGGCTGAGAAGGCTGCGGAGGCGGCTGCGGCTCAGCTCAAGATTCAGACAGGCGCTGAGGCCAAGGAGGGCGAGGAGAAGAAGGAGGGCGAGGAGGGCGAGGAGAAGGAGGAGGACGACGAGGAGGCGAAGAAGAAGGAGGAGCAAGCGAACGAACTGAAGGAGGTTCTCGCGGAGGCTATGAAGGCTGACGCGAAGGAGGCGGCGCTCGCGGAGAAGAAGAAGCAGCCGCTTGTCAACGTGAGCGATCAGCTCGACTTCCAGGAGAAGGTTCAGCTCTTCTCCACCTACATGCAGTACTGCACCGAAGGCGAGCAGATGGATCTCGCTTTTGGCACGAAGATTCGCCTGGCGTCAGACCCGGCTGAGTTTGAGAGGCTCGAGAAGCTCGGATACCTGCTCGGCATCGGCAAGAATGAGCAAGGCATGCTTGGTGGTGCTATGTCCACGGAGCGCTTTAAGTCGGCCATCAAGAAGGAGATGGGTATCTCAGGCCGCCTGCCCGACGAGAAGAAGAGCACGCTGTACGAGTACGCCGAGCAGTGGTCCATCTCGAAGGAGGATGCCGACAAAATGATCGAGGAGGCGTTGAGCGCAAAGGTGGCAGACGAGCTTAAGACACAGATGAGCTCTGGCGACCTGACTCTCGACCAGGTGCGAGCGATGAAGAAGGAGAAGGACCTGGACGTCAACACGGTGCTGGACATTGGCACGCGCGATCGCATGTTCCTCAAGCACGTGGAAACGAGCTTCACGGAGGCGCCAGCCAACTTCGACGCGGAGGATCTGCTCAAGACGATCCCCGAGGAGCTCGGCCTTGACGTTTCGAAAGCCTCGAAACTCGTGAAGAAGCTCGCGGATGATCGCAAGCGCCCGACTCTCATCCAGGCTGTCAGCATGCTCCGCCAGAAGAAGAAGGCGGAGACCATGCAGGCTGCGTATAACCTCGTTGCATGCCACCTCAGCGATGCCGGCGATGCCGTGGCATGGCCAAACACGTCGGAGATTGAGGATCTGTACGTCGGCTTCGCCAAGGAGGCTACTCCGGCATCCACTGAAGCGATGGCATCAGTGCTTGGCATTGAGGGATCGCGACTCGCGGAGCTTGATGGTCTCGTCAGCTCTGGCGGTGGCTACGCATTCGAGGAGGACTTGGCAGGAGCTGGCTCAGGCGGCGAAGGTCCGAAGAAGGCACTCTTCTAACTTCAGAGCTGAGTGATTTTTCACAGCAGAAGACGCATAATACAAGCAAAAACATAAAACATAAACAACACAAAATTTTGGGTTTTGCATGGGAGCATTTTGAGGGTGGTGGGATGGGTGGTGGTTGTGGTGACAATGTTTTTGTAAAGCTCTTTTTTTCCTTTAGCTAGAATACTACTTAACAATCGCCTCAAGAACGGGAACCTTCCGTCCGGTGGGTGTGCCCGTGGAATCTCGCGCAGCCACCATTGCCACGCGAAGTTCCACGACGGGAAGAGGATCGTCATCGTCGTCGTGATCATTGGCACTAGCTTGGTTGTCGATCTTCACACCAAGCTTTGCAAGGGTTGCGGCATTCGCATCGTCCGACGCACTTCTGCCACGCGTCGTCGACGGCGACGATGCTGCCGCTGCTGCCTTTCGCATCGCCGCGCGACGTGCCTCGAGCGCATTCTCCGCAGCACGCAGTGCTCGCGCGACGTGCTTGTTCACCACGCTCGTCACCTCCTTTGCGCCCTCGATGGCGTACGGGCCGTCGTAGTCCACCTTCGACGCGAGGAAGTGAAGAACGGCAGAATTTGCGGCGGCGGGAGATTGGTCGACAACCTGTGACCGCGACTGTCGTCTCTCCGCCCACGTGAGCTCACAAACACGTCTGCGAATGTATGCTGCGCGCTTTTCCTCGAGTCGCAGCGCGGCAACAGGAACGAGATGCCTCAGCTCCATGGGCGCGAATGGCACGTAGTGGTCCACTGCGCTGACTGTGCGCAGGGTGTCTACGGCATCCTCGCACCCGTCGGCTTCCCAACGGGCGTACACCGCATCCTTGAGCGTGCGCGACATGGCATCAAATACCGCATCTGCACCGAGCTTGCGCGTTTCGTCGGTGTTCAGGATGTCTGCCATGTCGAGGTAGCCGGCATTGCTTTCGAGCACGACGATGCTACGGCTGAACAGCGCGTGCGGCTGCGCGCTTGCGAGCGCGTCGTCGTCCGCCGCGGCATCGCCGCCTGCATGCGCGCGCAGCACGCTGCTCATCGCCCCGCCCTGAGGGTGCGACGACGACGACGACGACGACGACGACGACGACATTCCCGCAGCCCTTGCCACGCTTGGCGCAACGAGGCGCCGGACAAGCGCTCGCGTTGCGCAGTCCATTTTATCGTACTCCTCAACGACGAGAACGCTCTCCGGATAGTGCATGGCATGTGCGAGGAGGCTGGCTCTAAGCTTCGTGAGAGCGCGTGGTCTCTCCGCGTCGCTGAATCTCGTTCCGTACACGACGCGGTATGCGGGACACCCGATTCCTGGGCATGGCGGTGCTTGTGGCACCTCTTCCCCCGGCGTTGTTGCGTTGTACAGCGCCCTTGCGAGTGCGTAGTGGAAGAGCGACTTTCCGACGCCCGGCGCGCCGTGCACGCTGAGCACGAGCGGTTTATTTCCTGCGGATATGGTGGCATCGTAGTGCGCCTGCGCGTGGTCGTCTTCGTCCGCGAGTCCTGCGATGTGTTCGCACACGGCGTCTGTGAGCGCGAGCGTGGCAAGGTCCTGCGCCTTGATCGCCTTGTTGGTGTATGCGCGTACTCTCGTGCACGCGTCGCGTCGTACGAAAGCGTTCGGTCCGAATCCTGAGGAGAAGTACGAGTTGCTGACTGTGTACTTTTTGAGGACTGCAAGTCCGCTGGATGTTAGTCTCGCCGTTAACGCGCCGACCGCGTTCATGAAACTGTTTGTATTGGACAGAGGAGAGGACGACGTTGACGCTTTCTTATGTTTGGCATCAGCATCAGCATGAGCATGAGCATCACCACTACCGAAAGAAGCAGAGCACGACGACGACGACGACGCCACGTCGTCAGAAGAGGCACCACACGATTCTGACGATGCCGCCGCCGCGGACTGATGTTGATCCTGCGACCCAACAACTAGCGCTCCATGACAAGGCTCTGTGAGAATCAGAATCAGAATGAAAACAGAAATGTGCATCATCATCATGAGCACACTGGTGAGCCCATGAATTCTCCAAGTCCCATGATGGAAACGACGAATGAAAGGACGACGAGAACGAGAACGAAGACTTTTATGACTAAAGTTCATGAAAGCCGCCATCATACCACAACCACTACCACTACTCCGAGCAGCAGATGATTTCATCATCGTGCGCATGATGCGCATATGCGATGGCCTGCTCAGGAATGCATTCGGCCCAAGGCCCAAGGGGAGGGGAGACGAGGGCGCGGGAACGAACCCCGAAAAGAAACGAAACCCCGAAAAGAATTTTAGGCCATTCCCCATTATTCGGGTTTGGGGAGCCATTTATTCGGGTTTGGGGAGCCATTTTCCCATTATTCGGGTTTGGGGAGCCCGAATTGGTTGGCAACGAAGCCCAACGAAGCCTCCAATAACCTCAATCAAATCCTCATGACAGACGAAGCCTTCCAGTGCACTGAGTGTGTGGGTGTGAGTGGAGAGGGAATCACGAAGCGTCATGGGAGGCTTGTCACAATAGCGCTGGCTTGTTCCCCTTGTTCACCTTGTTCACGGCAAGTTCAAGTTTAAGCCCGTTTTTAAAGACCTTGCGCAGAGAAGAGGGAAGCGCAGAGCGGGTCCCTGAGGCCTGAGGCCCGCCCGGCTGCCCCCCGGGCGGATTCCCAACACAGCACAAGCCTTGTAACAAGCCCGGCCGCGCTCGGGGCCCCACTTGCAAGGGGGGGCTTGCAACCCCGGCCGACACACATTTCGTCCTTAAGAGTTCGCGGCGGCTGTTTCTTAAACTTGTTTCTTTCCTTGTCTCGCTCGCTTGTGTCTTGTCGCTCTCGTGGTTGGACACTCGCCGTGGACACTTGTAGGGTAGTGGCTTCTGTCCCTCAGTGATCTGGTGGGTGGATTTCTCGTCTCTGGTGACTTCCCTTTTCGAAACACGTCTTAAGAGATTTGATTCAAAAACGCAACATTCTTTTGATGGGAAGAGATCTTATGCGCATGTCTTTCTTATTTTTCAAGAGCGCATACTTCATGCAGTCTGCTTTCGTCGCTTTCGTTGCAGTCTGCCTACTCCTACTTGCAGGTGACGCGCCTGTGAGGGTGGCGGCCCAGCAAAACAGGGCGAGCAGCGCGGCACAGACACAGGCGTGGAACAAAGATATCAACGACCCGATGCAAGGCCCGAACGCATGGCCTGGCACGTGCCAAACGGGACAACAGCAAAGCCCCATCGACATTCCACTCAAGGATGGAAACCTGAAGTATGGATCGTCCACCAGCAACAACGCGAACCAAATCATACAAGCGCCCGCAACCTCGTTGCGGGTGGCGCAAAGCAACGGTGCGCCCGTGTTCACGTGCCCTACCTTGGACCAACGGACGGCGGGAAGCTGCGGATCGCTCACCGTCGGCGGCGTCACGTACAACTTCCTGCAGGCAAACTTTCACACGCCGTCCGAACACACCGTGAACGGCAAGCAGTTCGACATGGAAATGCGCATGGCATATTGCACGGGTAACTGTCAGCTCGGCGTGGACAAGTTCGCGGTTGTGGGCGTTCTCTTCGAAGGCGTCAACACCGCGGCACCTCACGCGGGTCTGTCGAAGCTGTGGAACTATGTCGCGTCTGACGGTATTCTCGGTCCTGCAATGAGTCTATCGGAGCTGTACGACGGCACGTCAGGCGCCTGGAACTGGAAGGGATCGCTCACGATGCCACCTTGCACGGAGGACATAGATTGGGTGCTTTTGTCGACGCCGACGACGGTAGCGCAGAGCCAGATTGACGCGTTCTACGCACATGTCGGCGGCACGATTTCAGGCAAAACGCGTCCGGTACAGCCGCTGTACAGCCGCACGATCAACGATATGCACAGTGGCGCACAGAAGGAAGCGAAGTATACATGGGATCATCAGGCGTACAACGGACCCGCTGGCTGGGGCATGGTGACGCCTGAGTGGGCGACGTGCATGACGGGACGCGAGCAGAGTCCCATTGACATTCCCAAGTACATGGGATCTGGTGCATCGACGGCGTTCGCCGCATCGACGATGGTGACTTCACCGTCGAGCGTGTCTCTCAAGGTGACGCAAGCGAAGGGCGCACCCAAGTACAGCTGTGGAAGTGCTCCCGAGCGTACGTCTGGAAGCTGCGGATCGCTCTCCTTCGGAGGTCTCACGTACAACTTCCTGCAGGCGCACTTCCACACGCCGTCCGAGAATACCGTCGACGGTAAGCAGTTCGACATGGAGATGCACATGGTGCACTGCACAGGCAACTGCGAGCTCGGCGTGGACAAGTTCGCGGTTGTGGGCGTACTTTTCAACGGCATGAGCTCGGCGGCACCTCACGCGGGTCTGTCGAAGCTATGGGATTTCGTGGCAGCGGATGGCAATGCTGCAACAAATCCATTAAGTCTGGGCGACTTGTACGACGGCACATCGGGCGCTTGGAACTGGAAGGGATCGCTCACCACGCCGCCTTGTACGGAGGGCTTGGAGTGGGTGCTTTTGTCGACGCCGACGACGGTAGCGCAGAGCCAGATTGACGCGTTCTACGCACACATCGGCGGCGCACCAGGCAACGCTCGTCCGGTACAGCCGATATACGATCGCACGATCAATGATATGCACGATAATGCTGATACAACAAAATATTCATGGAGTCCGGTGGCTCCAAATGGCCCGAGTAAGTGGGGACAACTCGCGCCGGAGTGGTCGGTGTGTGCCACGGGACGTGAGCAGAGTCCCATTGACATCCCGATGACGGCACAATCGATGGGATCTGGTGCATCGACGGCGTTCGCCGCATCGACGATGGTCACATCGTCGAGCGTGTCTATGAAGGTGACGCAAGCGAAGGGCGCACCCAAGTACAGCTGCCCTACCGATGTCCAACGTACGTCTGGAAGCTGCGGATCGCTGTCCTTCGGCGGCGTCACGTACAACTTCCTGCAGGCGCACTTCCACACGCCGTCCGAGAATACCGTCGACGGTAAGCAGTTCGACATGGAGATGCACATGGTGCACTGCACAGGCAACTGCGAGCTCGGCGTGGACAAGTTCGCGGTTGTGGGCGTACTTTTCGACGGCATGAGCTCGGCGGCACCTCACGCGGGTCTGTCGAAGCTGTGGAACTATGTCGCGTCTGACGGCGTTCTCAGTCCTGCGATGAGTCTATCGGAGCTGTACGACGGCACATCGGGCGCTTGGAACTGGAAGGGATCGCTCACCACGCCGCCTTGTACGGAGGGCTTGGAGTGGGTGCTTTTGTCGACGCCGACGACGGTGGCGCAGAGCCAGATTGACGCGTTCTACGCACACATCGGCGGCGCACCAGGCAACGCTCGTCCGGTACAGCCGCTGTATAGCCGCACGATCAAAGATATGCACGGAGGTGGTAGTCCCAAGTACTCGTACGGTCTGACGGCTTCCGATGGACCGAGCAAGTGGGGACTCCTTTCGTCACAGTGGGCGGTGTGTGCCACGGGACGCGAGCAAAGTCCAATCGACATCCCGATGACGGCACAATCGATGGGATCTGGTGCATCGACGGCGTTCGCCGCATCGACGATGGTGACTTCACCGTCGAGCGTATCTCTCAAGGTGACGCAGTCGCATGGCGCACCCACGTACAGTTGTGGAAGTGCTCCCGAGCGTCGATCCGGAAGCTGCGGATCGCTCTCCTTCGGAGGTCGCACGTACAACTTCCTGCAGGCGCACTTCCACACGCCGTCCGAGAATACCGTCGACGGTAAGCAGTTCGACATGGAGATGCACATGGTGCACTGCACAGGCAACTGCGAGCTCGGCGTGGACAAGTTCGCGGTTGTGGGCGTACTTTTCAACGTCTTGAATACGGCATCGCCTCACGCGGGTCTGTCGAAGCTGTGGAACTATGTCGCGTCTGATGGCGGCGTGAAGACGGATAAGCTCAGCTTGGCTGACTTGTACGACGGCACATCGGGCGCTTGGAACTGGAAGGGATCGCTCACCACGCCGCCTTGTACGGAGGGCTTGGAGTGGGTGCTTTTGTCGACGCCGACGACGGTGGCGCAGAGCCAGATTGACGCGTTCTACGCACACATCGGCGGCGCACCAGGCAACGCTCGTCCGGTACAGCCGCTGTACAGTCGCACGATCAACGATATGCACGGAGGTGGCTACTCATACGGTTTGACGGCTTCCGATGGACCTGCCAAGTGGGGAGTTCTCAATACGGAATGGGCAATGTGTACGGCGGGACGCGAGCAGAGTCCCATCGACATCCCGATGACGGCACAATCGATGGGATCTGGTGCATCGACGGCGTTCGCCGCATCGACGATGGTGACTTCACCGTCGAGCGTATCTCTCAAGGTGACGCAGTCGCATGGCGCACCCAAGTATAGTTGTGGAAGTGCTCCCGAGCGTCGATCCGGAAGCTGCGGATCGCTCTCCTTCGGAGGTCTCACGTACAACTTCCTGCAGGCGCACTTCCACACGCCGTCCGAGAATACCGTCGACGGTAAGCAGTTCGACATGGAGATGCACATGGTGCACTGCACAGGCAACTGCGAGCTCGGCGTGGACAAGTTCGCGGTTGTGGGCGTACTCTTCGACGGCATGAGCACAGCGACACCTCACGCGGGTCTGTCGAAGCTGTGGAACTATGTCGCGTCTGATGGCGCAAAGACGATGAAGCTCAGCTTAGCTGACTTGTACGACGGCACATCGGGCGCTTGGAACTGGAAGGGATCGCTCACCACGCCGCCTTGTACGGAGGGCTTGGAGTGGGTGCTTTTGTCGACGCCGACGACGGTGGCGCAGAGCCAGATTGACGCGTTCTACGCGCACATCGGCGGCGCACCAGGCAACGCTCGTCCGGTACAGCCGCTGTACAGTCGCACGATCAACGATATGCACGGAAGTGCCCTGGCACCATCGGCGGGAAACGCAGCTCCACCAAAGTACTCGTACAGCCTGACGGCTTCCGATGGACCTGCCAAGTGGGGACTCCTTTCGTCACAGTGGGCGGTGTGCGCGACGGGACGCGAGCAGAGTCCCATCAACATCCCGATGACGGTACAATCGATGGGATCTGGTGCAACGACGGCGTTCGCCGCATCGACGATGGTGACTTCGCCGTCGAGCGTATCTCTCAAGGTGACGCAGTCGCATGGCGCACCCAAGTACAGTTGTGGAAGTGCTCCCGAGCGTCGATCCGGAAGCTGCGGGTCGCTTCAAATTGGTGGCCGATCGTACAACTTCCTGCAGGCGCACTTCCACACGCCGTCCGAGAATACCGTCGACGGTAAGCAGTTCGACATGGAGATGCACATGGTGCACTGCACAGGCAACTGCGAGCTCGGCGTGGACAAGTTCGCGGTTGTGGGCGTACTCTTTAATGGCGCGACTATGGCGGCACCTCACGCGGGTCTGTCGAAGCTGTGGAACTATGTCGCGTCTGATGGCGGCGTGAAGACGGATAAGCTCAGCTTGGCTGACTTGTACGACGGCACATCGGGCGCTTGGAACTGGAAGGGATCGCTCACCACGCCGCCTTGTACGGAGGGCTTGGAGTGGGTGCTTTTGTCGACGCCGACGACGGTGGCGCAGAGCCAGATTGACGCGTTCTACGCACACATCGGCGGCGCACCAGGCAACGCTCGTCCGGTACAGCCGCTGTTCAGTCGTTCGATTGTTGACTTGCACATCAGTGGTGGCGGAGGCGGCTCTTCAGGGGGCTCCAAAGGCGACATCAATGCTTTGCCTAGAGGCGCGGCGTCGGGAATTGCCATAGCAGGTTGTGCCCTGGCGTTCACATTGATCGTTGTGCTCACCAAGGGAAGAATTTGGGTGTTTAAGTCGTCCCTGCCAAGGCACAATCAAAACAGTCGCGAATTTGTGAATTTCGCAGATCCGAACCCGAGGATGACTTCGGCGCCTCCAACCCCTGTTCATCAGTATGAGTCATACATACATACGGGCGACGGCGCGCGTGAGTCGGATCGGCTCAGGGTGATTTCACATCCGGGAAATCCCCAATGGAGTCCCGTGTCGCATGCGCACCCTTCGCCCGATCGACTTCGTGCGTGATATCAATTTTGTAACAATCGAAGAAATGTTTTGACCAGACGGCCTCGGCGAGTGTTCTTCTCCTTCTCCCAGTCTGCTATGCTGACATTGAAATTCGATGTAGCGCAATGCACCGTTTTCAGGGTTACCGTCGTCGTGACGTCGCTGAAAGACACGGGCTTGCACCGCGTCCTCCTCAGAGTCCTCAAGCTCCGTCCTTGTGGTTGCCTGGTCGAGCGTCGTGCGTCGTGCCACTCGTGCGTCCGTCGTATTCCCCAACTGTATGCTTCACCCGCACCAAGGTGGCCAGCCAAGCCTTCTAACCGCCTGCTTCTATTGGCTCGACCGGGATGATCCCGGGAGGCGGAAAATTTCCAAAAATAGGACCTACCTTGTGGTCCTACGACGGATTTAGAGTTTGTCACCCACCCAGTGCCTAGGGGATGCATGTCAGCGCGAGTCAGCGAGATTGATGCCCAGTGGCGACGACAACGGAGCTCCACGACGCCATGAAAAGTATACTATGGCATAATAGATAGAACCTCAGATAGAAATCACCAGCGCCATGTACACAATGCGCTCTTGAATTGTGGTGAGTGTGAATTGTGTAAATGGGCGACCGTTGTTTGAATGAATGAAGTAAACTCTGTTACACTGCTGACTCAGCCATCTCAGCGTCTTGCTCCTCGATGTTTGTCGTGATGACGCTCTTGGATGTCTCCACGAGATGCCCAGCAACGAGCACCTCATCAAGCATGTAGTACGCTTTGTCGAAGTTGAAAATCAAGTCCAATTCGCAGACGTTCCCAAAGTGCTTGTCGAGCACCACGACGTAGTGGTGAATGATGTCGAGCGTATGCAGCTCGTTGTCCCCGTCGTCGATACCGACAATGAAGTACAGTCCGGCGTACCTCTTGTATGCGACACGCACGCCCCGAAAGTCCAAAAAGTTGCACAATTTGGACGACCTCGCGATGACCATCGGCGCTAGAAGCTGCACGATTCTCGCGCGTTCTCGCGCGGAGTACTGCGTGTAGAATTTGCTCAGGCGTACTTTGGCGCCGTGGCGCGACACGAGCAGCACGAAGTGAATCATAGACTATGAATGTATATACGTGCTCAAGAGAATAATTGCGTGACACGAAGAATGCGACGAAAACTGACGATAATGGAAGGGCCGTTTTAGTCGCAGACCTCCTGGCAGCCTGGGCCCTGATGGCACCCTGTAGGGGATCCGTCGCAGAACTGGAATCCGGAGCGGGGGGACACGCGGGTCGCGGGTCGTCGCGGGATCCCGCTCGGGAGTCGGGAACTTGCAAAGTACTTAAAGCTCATCATCAATAGAGCGCGCTGGTTTCCCGTGCCAGAACTCAAGGATGACGCTGCTCTTGTTCAGTTCATGGAGAAGGTTGGGGCTGGACTGGCTGAGGAGATTGAGGACGAGTGGTGTAGCGACGGTGATTGACGGGAGGGAGTATGGTGGTGGCCGCTGACTGTGGTGGTGGTGGCGCCTCCGCTTCATCCCCACCAACGCATACGCGGCCCTTAAGGGTTCTCTCCGCGCACACTGCTTCACCTTGGACAAGTTGTGACGTCATGCCTGAACTAGACCACTCAAAACCTCCGCTATTCGTACCGTCTAAACGCTCTTACAACGATTTCGTTTTGGCATGGCGCGGCCACTCGCGAAAGCGAAACTATTCGCAGTTGTTGGATTGGGCAGAGCACCCGGAAAACGCACCGGAAGCGCTCACTCAACAGCAGCAGACGTGGAACTCAAGATTTTTCTCCGATTTGGTTGACTCTCTGTACAATGGAGAGACTGACGACGCTGCCAGACACCGCGGGGGGCCCGCCGGCCCGGGCCGCACCCCGCACCAGAACTCCCCGCTCCCTCGCGAGTTTCGGGGTTAGGGATACCGGTACCCCTTCTTGACCAGTCAGGTTTGGTCGTTGACCCCCTTAAGCTTGGCAAATATCCTAGGTGACCGGTCGTCGACAACTCTATAACATATGGTTGGCATGACTCGAGGTGGTGATGAAGTATCATCAGGTGGTGGTGGTGGTGGTGGTGGTGATTCCGAGGGTGTTAAGGCCGTTAAGTTGGTTGGTGGTGGTGGCGGTGGGGTTGTTAACGGTGCTTCTTTACGGCGTCGTTTGGAGCGCACGCGAAGTCTGATAACGAAAAGTCTGTTTGTCAAGTGGACGGACACCTACGGTGGACAGCTCCGACGGGATCCGCGAAATAACACGAAACAGTCACTGCTCGGCGCATTTCTTGCTCTCACGTTCAAGGCGCTGTTCCTCGTGCTCGTCTCCATACAAATTCGAATGTGGACAGAGAAGTACAAAGTCACGAGAGAAGGCAAGACTTGCATGTACTCGTATCGCGCCGACGGATTGAAAACCAAAAAGCGAATAGACTTTCCAAGCTTGGACGTCGACGTTCTGCTTGACGTCTCCTTTTTCGAAACTACGGAATCAAGCCTGCAGCGCATCGACTGGGTCGACGAACAAGGCATGTACGACACGCTGACTAGTGAGAGCGTGAAGGCTTACACCTTAGCTGCAAAAGCAAAGCAGGGAACGACAGTGGAACAGACTCGTGCGGCACACGTGAGAGCACATAGCATACCTCTGGGAACTCACGCTGACAACCTGAACCTTGCCGCAGAAGAGGATTCCAGTACTTTGAGCTTTGCTACTCTGACAGCTGAGACACAACTGAAAAGTACGTACCCTGAAATGTCGCGTGCTCTTAGCCAGTTCGACACGTTGGCGCTTACAGCTGATGAGGAGCAGTCGTACACTGAATTCATGCAGTATCAACGCTTGCGAATGAACGGCCACGTTCTGAACTCCGCATTTGTTCGCCTGGACACCGCGCAGACGCGAAACCTCAAGAAGTGCCAACTGCAGATGGCAGTCTTCAACGCCGCGGACGAGGCGACCACGTTGGCCAAATATGCGCGTCCGGGAGCGTATCTTGACCCCAAGGCGACCGGTCGGATGCGCTCGCTTCGCACCACCGACGAGCTTTGGAAACCGCGCAACTTCAACAGCTATTACTCTGAGACGGACCTGCGGGCCGATCCCCTCTCGCTGGGCACGCACTACCGGGACATGAATCTTGCAATCTTGCGCGACTTTGAGTATGGCACGAATCGAACCTCGTTCGCGGAACTGGCGCAGCACTTCTACGACTTTTTCGTCAGTGACGGAGAGACGACAGTCGTAAAGGAAGACGAAGTTGAGCTTGCAACCAAACAAATGAACATCAAGGATTTCAAGTTGAGCATATCCTACGTGAACAATTTCAACGTGACGGCACAGACATACACGTGCATTCGTCCAATGATTGCAGCTAGCAAGGATACACAGAAGGCAACCATAAAGCAGGCTCCGCACTTTTTGCAAAGCTTTTTGACAGGTGCTCGACCTCCTGCTAAGTCGGACACGTTCATTGTGATACCAGGCTCCGTTGACATGTCAGCTCTGTTGCGCACAATGTGCGATCAATCTTCAGAAAGTATGTCTGCTAATCTCGACTGCTTTCCTGCCGAGATTTTGCTGAATGGTGCAGCGGGTGTCGAACGCGTTCAGTGGCTCGGATATTCACTCTGCTATAACGAGAGTGACGCTTCGGCAATATCGATCGCGTCCGCCGTGGCAAAGCCTGTGCGTGACGCATCTTGCTTGAGCAAGTATAACGTCTCTGAAGGAGACAGTGCACTTGTGCTGCACGTTGAGAGGGCGAGCGGCATGCGCGAGTACGATCCAACATTGAATTCATACGTAAGCACACTAGCAAATCTTCGCTCGAATTCAACAGATTTCGCTGCAACAAGTTCTGGCGGTTCTGAATACCTCTGCAAAACAGCCACGTACGACGAAGCCTCGAGATCTGGTGATGACATTGCTCACGTACATTGCGATTGCGAGTGCGGCATGGTAGATCCGGATTGCTTCAATTCGCGCGTGCTGCGAAAAGCAATAATCACACTCAATGCCAATGGCGGCAAAGATTCCGTGCTGGCACGTGGGTGTGACCAAGGGATGTATTGCACAGCTTCTGCACATTGCGCGCTCATCAGTTCTTCAGGCTCAATTTATACCAGCTACGATTCTATCGACATTTCTGAACCTTGCGAACGCTACGTGCTCCCAGGAGAAACCTATCGCGACGGATTTGTTGGAAGTGACGAAGACTACCTGTTGCACCAGTCCGATGGCAGTAACACTGGTATAGGGGACACGTGTGTGCCATGTCCAGGAGATACAGAGTATGCAGAACGCGCCAGTCGTGCGGGAAATGGGAAATTTTCGTGCAATTATCGTGCATCTGGCACTTCTGATCAACAGTCTATTCGTGCGAGAAACTTTACGACCGTTGTCAACAATACTGATACCGTGCAAACAGCGATTGAGCTGGTTCTCGACATCGAGCGTGACGCAGACGCATTTCCCCCGGCGAACGGCTACACTGTGCTCCTCAACAAGGGAACTCTGCTCGAAAGTACTAAGGACGTTCTCATGGTTGAGCCGAGAACACTGAATCATCAAACATTGGTACGTCATCCTCCAATAAAAGAGAGCATCACGGTGCATTGTTTTTGGTTTTGCCTCGTTTTGCCTTTCGCTTTTCTAGACAGAAGTCAGCCATAATCTGCAAGGTGACGGCGCTCTACGTTTTACTCACAATATCACACACGCTAACCCAATTCAATTCGCAGTGGTTGACTTCGCCCGATCTCAGTGGTGATAAATCTCCTCTGCCTCTTGCATCGGGAAGACTTGTATCGGCTGTTGATCCATCAGTCGGTTATATCCACGTGGTATTAAATGCAGTACCATTGTATATGCAAGGCGACGACGGCTCTTACAACATTCATAAATCCTATGAGGCAGAATTTCCTCAAGTAGGACCTTACCAGGCTAACATACATGGCCTCGGATTAGTCCAAATCCAATCAGCGTTGCCTTCGGAATCTTGCAGCCCGCTGAATGCGCCTCCAGATCAGTTGCTCAGGTGCCAAAAGCTATTTATCGGAACATCTATGAGTGTTGGGACTACGTCAGTTTCATCAAAACGTGAAAATTACGAGTTGAGACGTGTGGGAATTACGAAGTGCTCGCAACTTGATTCCTCTATCTCCCAAGAAGATGATGACAGATGCATGCTTATTCCGTACGTCGCGTCTTCAGGCTCTTCCACATCATCATCAAATGGTCCTTCTCAGGGCCCAGGGCAAGGCGATCCCACGGGTCCATCGCAGGGCGTTTCCAAGGGCCCTTCGAATACGTCTGGGCCTCCGCAAGGTTCCAATGGGACGTCTCGAATGCTACTCCAATCAAGGCCGACGGCACCGTCAGGATCGACGACGCCGACCGCCGGGTCAGGCGGCTTACCGTCGACGGCACCGTCGGGATCGACGACGCCGACCGCCGGGTCAGGCGGCTTACCTTCAACAGCACCGTCGGGATCGACGACGCCGACCGCCGGGTCAGGCGGCTTACCTTCAACAGCACCGTCGGGATCGACGACGCCGACCGCCGAGTCAGGCGGCTTACCTTCAACAGCACCGTCGGGATCGACGACGCCGACCGCCGGGTCAGGCGGCTTACCTTCGACGGCACCGTCGGGATCGACGACGCCGACCGCCGGGTCAGGCGGCTTACCTTCAACAGCACCGTCGGGATCGACGACGCCGACCGCCGAGTCAGGCGGCTTACCTTCAACAGCACCGTCGGGATCGACGACGCCGACCGCCGAGTCAGGCGGCTTACCTTCAACAGCACCGTCGGGATCGACGACGCCGACCGCCGGGTCAGGCGGCTTACCGTCAACAGCACCGTCGGGATCGACGACGCAACCCGGCAGCGTACCTTCAACAGCACCGTCGGGATCGACGACGCCGACCGCCGGGTCAGGCGGCTTACCTTCAACAGCACCGTCGGGATCGACGACGCGACCTGGCAGCGTACCGTCAACAGCACCGTCAGGATCGACGACGCGACCTGGCAGCGTACCGTCAACAGCACCGTCGGGATCGACGACGCGACCTGGCAGCGTACCGTCAACAGCACCGTCGGGATCGACGACGCGACCCGGCGGCTTACCGTCAACAGCACCATCGGGATCGACGACGCGACCCGGCGGCTTACCGTCGACGGCACCGTCGGGATCGACGACGCGACCCGGCGGCTTACCGTCGACGGCACCGTCGGGATCGACGACGCCGACCGCCGGATCAGGCGGCGTACCCTTTCAAGGACCATCACCATCACCATCAAAAATCACCTTATCGGATACGGGCGGTCTTAATTCCCAAAACCCAAAGCAAAGTTCGATTACTGCCAATGACATAATTGATTCAGACACATCCTCCACTGAAGTTACGACTGTATCGCGCGAAATCGATTCGTCTCTTATGCAAGCAGTGAATAACGGAACCATCATGGAGACGACTGTGGCTTATGATGGCGGAATTTACGCGTTGAACGCCACGAGTATAAATTCGTATGCGTTGACGACTCGGGATTTTCCAGATCTGGATCGCCCAATCTATGTGATGATGTTCATGTTTGATCAAGATCTTGACCAGTACGTTTTGGACACGGGTATTATCGGCATTTCCACCAGTGCGACTGCTACTGATTTGACAAGTCGAGATGTTTCTATACATCAGATCGCAGAGCACTATCGCACGGACATTGGAGAATCATACGACCCAGCAGATCGGTCTAGTACAGCGACATATCACGAACCATGGGTTTCCCCCAAGGAATTAGCGTCCGAAATAATCTTATACTCCTCACCAAGGAGGCAGCCCCTTCGGCGTCTAGATGATATAAACATAACTGGCAATGCCATTCTCGACGATTCATTTCTTTGTCCAACGAATCGGATCGAAGTAGCAACCAATGCAAGCTCGCAAAGATGGGATGATCGTGAAATGCGCCTGAGTTCTCAAAATGGCTGTCAACTACGTCTTCTTGAAGTCAATGCTGATCCAAGAAATTGTGAGGAAGCCCTTGAAAGTGTTCTTACAGATGGCGCTGAACAAGTGTGTAGATCGCCTGGATTGATGCCTCCAGTCAATTTATTGCATCAGCATGTTCATGTGCCAATGACAAATCGTTTCAATGTCACCTATCCGAATGGCAGGAACATCGCCGATCCGCAGCTGAGCACATTCAATAACGCGGTTGAGACCACGACAACAATTTTAATCTCCTTGCATTTTGCGCATGACCCATCCGTTTCGAACAGCGAGATGGCGTTCACCTCAACAGCGAAGAGCGGTGGGGACAAGATTCTTTCTGCTGACGAATTAAATTTCCGTACAATTTACGCTGGTGCGAGCGATTATCGCGGCTCGACAGTAGAGACAAGTCGTAAAGTAGCGGATTACATCAAGAATGGCACGAGTGATAAACTAGTCGACCTTATAAATTCCACTGCTGGGGTGGGGTTAGTAGGGTTTCCTGCTGATCCTCCGTATGCTCATCTCACAGTCAAAATTGTTCCACAATATGAGTACACCATGGAATTTCTAAATCGCGAGAGCAGCTTGAAAACAGGCGCATGGTCTAGGATTGCGAAGATGACCAAGCAGCAATTCTTGGATACGTTTCAAGAGACGATCCTTAAGTTCGATTTCGGCGAATCCGTGCAATCTAGATTTGGAAGTGTCGGCAACGAGTTCTATTTGGAACCAGGGAAAAGGCTTAGCCTTCATGCGGATGCAAGATTGATTGCGACGTACGATACTACAACCCCTTTACCATGGCGGGCAGCTCAGGAAAAGGTTGTGGGAATGCGGCTTAGCGTCACGTCTACACGGCACAAGTACGAAGAAATGACACGGACGGAACGTTCTAAGATGGAGATTCGAATTGAGGTGCAGTTGACCTCACAGGAACTTCAGAGCATCGCAACAGACTCGTACACATACGTGGACTTTCTTTCTGCGTTTGGCTCTGCGATTGCGATCATGGGACTTGGGGCTAGCGTTTATGTTGTGATTATAAAAGCACTGCTGGCCACGAAGGCACCGGGTTCTGAAAAACTTATGCACGATGCAACTCCCAGGACCACAGAACACGACGGCCAAGGAAATGTCCTAGACACGAAATACGTGAGGCAACGTAAGGAAGAGTCTCCTGAGGTGACTGATGCCGAGGAGTCTCCTAATGAATCGAGGAAACACCACGCGCTCGTGTATCCTGAGCCAGATGTACCGAAAGTGCCCGTCGCGTTTGCGGGGCCGAACGGAAACGACGCCTCGGTGTGAGACAGCGATCGAGTCTTCATGCATGTTACAGACTAGTCGGATGGAGCCCTACCCTACTAAAGGATTATTTTATTTGTTTTTTTAGATAAAAAGCTTAATTACGAGTCATTGATTACCATGGTTGCGTTTGTGGTTCCCTTGCCTTAAAAACATTAATGGTTCAAGCTGCGATGGCAGCAGCTACCGCCATCGCAACCAACGCAGACACAAATTGGGCACCTGATTCTGGCACCTGAGAATTCGCCGTGCCCTTGATGGCAGATATTGTTGTTGTTCTTGGTGGTGGTGGTGGTGGTGGTGTAGTTGTGGTTGTGGTGGTTGTGGTGGTTGTGGTTGTGGTGGTTGTGGTGGTTGTGGTGGTTGTGGTGGTTGTGGTGGTTGTGGTGGTTGTGGTGGTGGTTGTGGTGGTCGGCGCCGCCGTGTTTGTGGTTGTTATCTCGGTTGTAGGATTAGACGACGTATCCTGAGCCTCACTGACATTCACATTGGGTGCACTTATGGACGTAAAGCTGGTAATGCCAGCCTCTTTGAGGTTCGTCTCGAACAAGCCTTTCTCGACCGCATCACCGAACCTGTCGTTGATCTCCATCGCTTGTTCCATATTTTGAACAGCCACCTTGAACGAAACCTCGAGATTAGTCATCAGCAGAGATCGACGCGTTGATGTTGTTGAAGCTTCCGCCTCCACAACTTTCACGTCTGTGATGTCCTGTGTCTTGATCTGCATCGTCTTGGCCGTCGCCGCGATGAATTTAGATGCATCAAATGCATCCTTTGTCATGCCCGTAAGCGTCACCGACGCACGAATCGGCAACTTTGGGACTGATGATGGTGCCTCAGTCGTAGTGGTGGTAGTGGTGGCAGTCGTTGTCGGCGGCGGCGGCGTTGGTGCCTCAGTGGTGGCAGTCGTTGTCGGCGGCGGCGGCGTTGGTGCCTCAGTGGTGGCAGTCGTTGTCGGCGGCGGCGGCGTTGGTGCCTCAGTGGTGGCAGTCGTTGTCGGCGGCGGCGGAGTTGGTGCCTCAGTAGTGGTGACGGTGGGCGAAGAATCACTCACACAATAGACGAGGGTTTTGCCCCAAGGAGATTCGTCAACGCCGTCTTCCTTCCAGCAGAATACGTCATCCATGTCCGTGCGTGTGAAGCAGCGAGGTGCAGTCACGGGGCCAGGACTCTCGCGACCCCATGAAAGGCAGTCTCCCATCTCTTTATCTGGATGGACCGACTGGCACTCCTCCGCCGTCGTCGGTTGGTGGTAGCCCTTTGGGCACGCGTTGGGAAGCGCACGAAATCTCTGCAATCCATTTGCACTTGCCGAATCGCACACGGGAGGCACGTACTGCTCAAATGCAAGCCGGGCTTCGAATTCCGACTTCGTCAGGGACAAGCCAGGGTATTTGTTACCCGCAGTCGTACAAGCGAAATGGTACTTTTCGTCGCGTGAGTCGAATTCAGACTGCATTGTGATGATATCCGTGCCCTTCGTCTTCAGTGCGATCACGCACATTTCATCTTCGCGCCGCTCACCCCATATGATGTTTTGGCTGAGTGTGTTTTCGTAGTCGCACTCGAAGATGAGCATGTCTCCTGCCTTTAGCTCCCTGTTCACGACGAGGAAAGCTTCGGTGACACCACGCTTGTATGCTACCATGTCGTAGATGGGTGCCAATTCCTTCCCGTCGCGAATTTGGCGCAGTCGTCCGGAAACGCCATAGTCGTGCATGTGGAATCTCACCTGTTCAATCATCAGGTCTCCGGTGCGTTGGCTGCACTCGCTCGGCATGTAAACTTGCACGGTGCTTCTGCCGGGAGGGATGTTAAGCTGCAACGTCTGCAAGTTGATCTCCGTAGGCTCAAAGGGTCGAAGCTGCGGCGTGTATTTGATGCGCCAGCGATTCTGGTCCTGCAAACCTGAGAGCAGATTCGGATTGTAAAAGTGGCGCAGCAAGATGACGCTGATGGTGCCTCCCTCGTAGCTGCCCACGGGAATACCCTCGTTGTCGTTGATTATGGTGCCGCCGCTCAACCAGTCGCCGCTGCAGTACTGCCACGTCAGAGCGCAGTCGAGTATTCCTCCGTCCGTAACCGAAGGGATGGTCGTGTCGAGGTCCTGCTTGCATGCGTACAAGATAGTGTGGTGCGTGAGGTCTTTTTCCCAAGCCGCCGTGATGACATGGTCTTGGACCACACCAATGACGTGCTGCTTGTTGGTGGTTCGCATGGACTCGGGAAGCCTGTGAAAGCTGCACACCTCCTCGCCCGTTGTTGAGCTCGAAACTGTGCTGACTGGCGACGTGATTGTCGCTGTATAAATTGATTCCTCTTGCTGTTGTGAGCTTGTCTGCTCGGAAAGCGTCGCCTCGTACACAGCCTCGTTGAAGACGTAGCTTGTAAACTTGCGGTTGTTTCCGTGGTAGTGAAGCTCGCTGTTTTGTGCGTTGAGTCCGTACGCCATGATAAAGGAGACGGAAGTGGTGTCGCTTTTTATTTGCATGTCCTCGCTGGCGTCGCACGTCGTTCGAGGGCGCTTGACGACGCACCATACGACGCCTTGCTGCGTGCCGCTTTCCACGACGGTCCAGTCGTTGATTTGGTCCTCCTTGGGCGTTCCGTAGTCAGTCGCCATGTAGTCGCGTACTACTATTTGATCATTTTTGTTGTGGCACGCGACGATATCCGACCCCGCCATGGACGGTGTGCTGGGATTCATGCCGAGTGCGACGAAGTTGGAAGTTGTCGCCATGGCCACGTAGACGTCTCCTGCATCGAGTTTCCAAAATGCGACTCCTCCGGCGGTATCTGCGGCGGCGACTTGGCTGAGGTGCACTCGGTTAAACGACGTGCGGTCGAATGGGAGTGTGAACGGGAGTTGGGAGGATGAGGATGAGCCTGACGCGGATCCACCTGTGGACCCAAACGAGCCCGTGACGGTGTCTCCTGGATGTGACGCCAACACGAGGACGCAACACGAGAAGTGTGGGACGAGAATGTGCAACCACAAAAGCATGGTTGTGGCCACGGAACTGGTGAAGGTCAAACCGCGTTTTATTGCCATCATCACGTGATCAGAGAGAGATGAAGATGAGCCGCATCAAGTTACCCTAACTAACCTCTTTTTATAACTATAAAAAAAAAAAAAAACAAAGGAACGTTCGCTACCGGTAGGGTACCCTCTAGGGTAAGGTTAGCTACACCTTTAACTTTACCGGGTAGCGAATCGGGTCCCGAGATGCTCTCAGAAGGTGGAACGGTGCAAGTGGCACACCCGGCCGCATGCCTTGAGTTCCGGCCGGGCGCATGCAGGCCTTGCACCCCTCTTGCAACCACTTACAAGGGACTTGCAAGGTCGGGATTCCGGGATCCCACCGGTTAACCATGCCTCGGCCACCTCCCTTAAAAAATAGCTACCCGGTACCATCCCACCGTTTGCGAACCATTCCGGTCCGGAAAGGGGATCCAACCCCTCCCCCCTAGTTGCGTGGTGAGAAGTGGGCCTGCCCCCTCCCCTTCTGCCTCCCTGCGAAGTGCGAACTTATTATAGGGGATATTTGCCCCTTTTTATAGCACTAGAAATTACTGTACACCATGAGTGGGATTATTAGGTCGGCGAGCGGGAGGAAAACAATTTACCCCCCTAGGAAGGTAGGTCTTCAACGGGTCCCGATCTTTGTCGGGGAAGGCCCAAGGCCCAAGGGGAATTTTTTTCCATGGTTTTGAACTGGAGGCGGTAAAGGCTACTGTGGGTCCAGGTGGGGCCGCAAGATATTATTCTTCCCCGGAACCACAAATCTGTGTGGCCCCCTGCGCCTGACGCGCGCATTTTCGCACTTTCAGTCCGACTTATTCATTGCCGTTGCCCTTTTAGGCTTCATGCCCGCCTTCTTCGTTGCACCTCATAGGTGTGTCTCCTCATCATCGTCATCTTCTCGCCATGGTCTTGGCAGGGGACTTGGTGGTCGCAGGGGTGGTCGCAGGGGTGGTCGCAGTGGTGGTGTGCCTTTGAGGCGTGTGCGAAAATCGTCCATCCCTCGCTTGGGCGCTTCTTCGTCGTCAACGCGGATCGCACCTCCGTCACCTCCTCCTTCGTCATCCTCCTCGTCTTCGTCATCCTCGTCGTCTTCGTCTGGAGTGGTTGTTCATAGTTTTGGTGCGCGTCGCTCTCTCTCAAACGATGGATCTATATTGTTCGAGTTTGGTAAGTCACAAGCTTTGGAGGAGGAGGATAGTTTACCTTTGGTAGAAGAAGCTCAGGAGGGGGAGGCGACTATTTCTGTCAATACCCAGGCACAAGCAGCACAAGTCTTGCCGCTGCCGCCCATAGAGGAGGAGGAACCACAAGCACCTGAGAAGCCACAGGATGCAGCTGACAGCAAAGAAGAAGAAGAAGAATATGCTGATGACGACGCCGTCGCAAAGCAGAAAAAAGTGCCAACACCAGATTCCACCACCACCACCACCACCACCACCACCACCACCACGCAGTCGCTTCTTCTCCTCGACATCCTAAGTTCTCGCCAAACGACCGTCTCCGCGTTCGAGCGTGTGGACGATGTCGTCATGGGCGGCGTCTCTTCCAGCAAACTGATTGCAAGTAAGGACATGCCCAAGCTTGTTTGGACAGGACAGGTTCGTGTTGATGGCGGGGGATTCACGGGTGTTCGCACGCGCAGATTCAACAGCCCACTTGATCTCAGCAGCTACGATGGACTCGTGTTTGACACGAACCTAGAGTCAGACGACGAGCCAGAGCGAAGGACGTGGAAGGTGACAGTTCGAACGCAAGATAGCCGAGGTGAGATGGTTTACCAGGCGCCGTTCATGCCTAACACGCCTACGGAAATTCCGTGGAGCGCTTTCCGCCTCGTGCGAGGTCCCGTCGCCGTACCTAACGTCCCGCCGCTCGGCGACGAGCCAGAGAAGCTCAAAGAAATCTACGGCGTGGGAATCATCATGTCACGATTCGGCGCGGCAGGACCAATGGAGAACTTCAGGGACGGCTACTTTCGTCTTGCAATCAACGACGTTGGCTGCTACTCCAACGACAGCTCCTCGACGCCTCCGCCGACCGCTTTCATCTCCGACCTTGCGTCTGCCGAGGATTCAACCAACAGAGGCAATCGCACCTTCGTCGGTGTGGTGCTTGCGCCTCTGCTGAAGGTTCTCTTCAACGAGAAGCGAAGAAGGAGGGCACAGGCACGTCGCCTGCTGAAGCGTCGGTACGGCATGTCGGAACTCAAGGCACGCTTCGTCTTTGGGCACAAGCTCAAGATGAATCGTTTGGGTGCGCCGAGTGCAGTGACGCAAGGCGTGGCGGAATTAGCTGCCGACCTGCTCGCGATCCTAGTGGCTATTCCCGTTCGCCTGCTCTTTAAGACGCAGGGCGTGGTGTTTCGCGTGATTCGCAAACTCCGAGGCGAGAAGCCGCTCCCGAAAATGGCCTAAGCGAATAACAACCTTCTTTTTGATGACAGTATTTTTTGTGTATTGATTGCTGCAATCGTTTCGCGCTTTTTGTTGATTTCAAAAATTTTTTATTCTTTTTTATTTTCTTTTTTAATAATATAATTTCCCGCAGCGGCTTAGTGCTTCCCCTCACGACTCTCCCTCTCCTTCGCAACCACTCGCGTTTTGGAAGTTCAACTTGCATCCAAACCTCGCGGCGACATGCTGCACCGCATTCTGTACGCGCAAGCCGCCATGTTTGGCCAAGTGCGCGATCGCGCTTTCAACGTGCGTGTGACGTATCGTCGGATTGGCTGGCAAGCGCAAGACCAGCAAGTCAAGCACACCAATGTCGACGAGAATCTCGAGCTCGAGCTCCTTGAGAAGTTCACTCTAGACAAAACACGACAACGTCACGTCGCCTCGTCTAAATACGCAGTGCCACCGCTTTTCCGTGTCCCGTGTAAAGAAGGACAAAGCCTGCCCCGCTCCGACGTGAAACACGTCGAAGCGAGACAAGCTCGCCTCGTAAACCACCACGCAAATATCCCCCGCGTGGCAAGCAATCGCTTGCTTTGAGTTTGCCGACGCGTGGGATTTGGATTGCGTTCTGTAGTGGTCGAAGTGCCCGTTCGATGCAACGCCGTAGCCAAGGGCCAAGCGCGAAATGCAACGCGTCTGTGCAGAGGAGCAAGCATGCCTTTCGCGTGAGAGGCGCGCCCACCTCTCCGCACTGCCTGAGCTCGCGCGCGACAGCGACCGCGACAGAAAACCAACCGTACTTTTGCTGAGGCTTTGCTGGCGCAACCGTGAGCCCTGTACACGGTGCGCTCGAAAAAATCGTCGAACGTCGTGGGCGTGTCCATTGTACAACTCGTACTCTTCGGCGTCGGGCGTCGCGCTCGAGCTCCTTGAGAAGTTCACTCTAGACAAAACACGACAACGTCACGTCGCCTCCTGTACACCTCCTCCCCTCCCCCCCCCGCCCCCCCCCCCCCCCCCCCCCCCCGCCCCCTTTGATGGCGCCATGAACGGCATTGTGTGTTCGCGCGCGCTCATGTGATGTTAAGGTTTTTCGTGCGCGACCGGGATCCCCAGCTCCCCTCCCACTTTAATATAACCACGTCTTACGGAAAAGGATCTGCGACGGATCCCCCCCCCCCCCCCCCCCTTGGAATCACATCATACTTCCCGCGGGATCGATCATCCGCCCTTCTCCGGATCGATCGAAATCAATGGCGTCTTCCTCCTCCTCGTCGTCATCGGTGGATGCGGTCCTCGGTGACTTACTTCAAAACGTGTTCAACAATAGCCCGAAGGAGTTCCTCATGGCGGTGATGCGTGTTCTCTCCACGCAGAATCCTTCCGGTTTCATGGACCAACCAGAGGAGTTTGCTGCTGGCGTAGTACTTCAAGCTTTGAAAGATCAAAGGGAAGCGTACTGGTCACCTCCTTCTGCTTCTGCTCCCCCTTCTGCTCCTCCTTCTGGTGCCCTTACTTCTGCAGCTGCAGCTGTGGATGTCGATGAACTGGATCGTGAGTTGATTTTGTCCCAAATTTCCCAGCATAGCACATTCGATGACGAAACGCAGGAGGCAGAAAAGGAGAAGAAGCAGGAAAAGATGATGGCGTCGTCAGGAAACAATAAGAACGACAATGCAGCGCAGATGGACGTTAACGGCACGTCGGCGTCTAAAGACCCAAGCCAAAACTCTGAAGAGTCTGAAGAAAAAGCAGACTCGGATAACGAAGATGACGACGACGACGACGACAAGCACCTCCAGCGTCCAAACGCAGGAAACGGAGGAACCGCGACGTGGGGAAGCTGGACGCAAACACTGCAGGATGTCGCGATGCGCGTATTCGTTCCTGATGGAACGAAAGGACGGGACATCAACGCGAACATCGCCAAAAAACACTTAACCGTCAAAGTACACGGCGAAGTTATCGTCGACGCGCCGCTATCCGACGTCGTCAAACTCGACGACTCGTTCTGGTCTGTGGGCGACGCGAGCGTGTACGACAAGGAGCTCGCTTCAAACGACGCCACGCCGACGAGTCGCGTCGTCGAGGTGCACCTCCAAAAAGGAGACGACATGCACTGGTGGGACTGCGTGATGGAAGGCGACCCGAAAATCTCCACCAAGAAGGTGGAACCGGAGAACAGCAAGCTGAGCGACCTGGACGGCGAGACGCGCACAACCGTGGAGAAGATGATGTTCGATCAACGGCAGAAGGCGCTCGGTCTGCCAACATCCGAGGAACAGCAGAAGCAGGATATGCTGAAAAAATTCATGGAGGCTCACCCGGAGATGGACTTCTCGCAGGCGAAATTCACGTGAGTCAACGCACTGTAACACAAAAGAAGAAGGAACGAACGAGGTTTTGAAGACCAAAACTTGCTGTAGCTTGTGTTTTTGGTGTCAACAAGCTATGATTACGTGGTGGCGCTTAAGAACTCATTTTGATGACCCGTTGTCTTACATGTTCTACAAGGGTGCTGCTGTCAACGCAGTGTAAAGTACATGACTGTTCCACATGGCATGAAGTGCAATCGGCGCAGCAATGCTGCGCGTGCTAACCATCGCAGTGCCGAGCACAAGGCCTAAAAATGCGAGGGGGAGTGTACGCGATGGCGCGAAGTGCGCGCCGGCGAACGCTGCGGCGGATGCAAGCACGGCCCATGCTGGAGGCAGGTATTTGCATAGGCTAGGCAGGAGGATTCCTCGGAACACCATCTCCTCCCAGAGCGGGCAGCACAGACTGACGACGATAACATAAGCGGCGTTCGACGCAAGCCCTCCTGTCGCACTTAGAGTTTGCTCGAGCGGCGGGGCGGCGGACACCGTGTATGCTTTTTTCGACGACGACGACGACGACGTGGCGGTGTTCGTTGCCGACGACCCTTCCGCGGCCGACGCTTGATGGTGGTTGTGACGCGAGGAGGACGTCACCGGGATATGCGATCGTGCAGAAACCACCCATCGGTTGTAGTGAGAAAGTCTGTCGACGAGCGGAAAGCACAGACAACCTACCGCGATGCCTGCTGCGAGCTTGCGCAAGCCTGAACCTCTTCGTGGGCGTGCCAAAAGTCTCATGGGGAACGAAGCCGCCGCCGTCTTTGCAGACGACGCACCGTTCACATCAGATGCGTTCATTTTTTGCGTGGCGGTCACAGGTGCGGCTGCCCACTTCCGCGTCGGCATCGTCGTCGGCATCTGGCTCGCGTTTTGTGACTTTGTCGCTTGATTATTATTTTCCTTTCCTCCCACGAAACCTCCTAGGCACGCTCTTGCGACGGCGAGCGTCACCGCGAACTCGAGCAGGTCCGTGCACAGTGCGTACAGCGCCTGTCCTCCGTATCCGAGCGTCGCTCTGTCGATGCCTACCATGCGCACGAGCGACGGCGCGGCGATGACTCCCACGAAGCAGAACGCCGCCATCCACCACGCCATGAATCTGACGACATCCGCCCACGTCCACGGCACGTCCCAGAGGTTGTTGGTGGTGACGAACCAGCTTCTGAACCACTCGTTGATTTGCATGCGTCCCCAGCGCACGTGTTTTCCGACTCCTCCACGAGCTCGTCGCGAGACAATATGTGCATCATTGCCACTTTCAGAACGCCCACGCCCACGCACACGCACACGCAAGGTCCGCGAGGTGGACGACGGCGGGAACGCCTGTGAAGTCCTGAAGCACGACACGTGCGGGTATGAACGGCACTTCCCCCTCTCCTGCGTTGTTCCCGCTGCAGTACGACTGTAAAATCTTCTCGACGTCGTCATCTTTGGCATGTGAGAGGGCGCCGGCATGTTTTGGCGTAGTCTGCGAATGCGGACGAAAGCGGACGGACCTCCGGAGAGGCGGAAATTGGAAAAAACAAAAACAAACAAAACGGACAAACCTTGAAGCAACGCGTTCGAACCCTAACCCTAACCCTAACCCTAACCCTAACCCTATTCGTCATTCGTGCATTATTGGTCGGCAGGTGGTTTTAAGTCGTTAGACTATGAAACATGGACCTATTTCGTACTTCTAGCTACGGTAGTACGCCTTCCCCGCCTCGCCCCGTCTGCTCCCAGGGGATACACCTGTGGTGCGGTGAATCAGACTGACACACAATAGCCGGAAAGAAACAGAGAAAGAAGAAGCAGTCCCTCCCTCCCGTTCGTGGAATCCTTCCCGTTATCGGCCGACCTTCCCGAGGACACACGAAGAAAAGCACCAAACAGTAAAACACTCCTAGCTAGGTGGGCAAGTGGGACATAGCGAAAACCAGCTCTAGCAGTCTAGCTAGAGAGTAGAGAGTAGAGAGCAGCCAGGCACCAGTTGGTGGAAGGACCCACACAGGCTCACTCCTCGGCCTGGCGCCCTACTGCCCAGCCAACCCAGCCAACCATCCCATCCAGTTTGCCTTGCATTTGTTTGTTTTGTTGCCAACAGCCAACATCCAACAAGGCCGGGCAAAACAGCCCAGCAACGTGGCCGGCCGGGACCCAGCCAGCCTCCTTCCCAGGCAGGCAGGATTCCCGGCACCGCTTCTTCAACCTCGTGTCCTCGAGACAACACACGCTGCAGCTGTTCTTTGAGGCTCGGAAAGCTGTGAATCCGCATCCGACGAGCAGCTCCTCCTGTCTCTCCGACGCCTTCACGCTCGCTCCTTGTGCTGTCCCGGACCTCACATTAGCATCACTGCATCAGGTGAATGGGAGGGAAGGGCACTGGGCAGTGCGCACAGTTCAGCTCAGTTCAGCTCAGTTCGTCGGGACACTCGCCGTGGGTTCCCGTGGGTTGTACCCGGTACAGGGTGCAGGTTTTGCAACCTCGGAGGGTTTCTCGCGAAAGGCCGGAGGTTGCACCTGAAAGCCGACTTCACTGCAGCTCAGCTCCCAGTTCTTGAAGGGTAGTAGCCATGGCCGACGACGCACCTGAAGCAGCACCTGAAGCAGCACCTGAAGCAGCACCTGAGGAGGCCGCTCCAGATACCGAAGCACCACCTGAACCAGAGGCCGTTGTTGTTGAACCAGAGACGGAGTCTAAGGGCACAGAGACTCTTCAAGAGGCAGAGCAGCCTGAGCACGTCTCAGAGGCTTCGGCGTCGACGCAGGAAACGTCCGCGCAGGCGACGCAGGCGGACGAACCACCTGCACCGCCTATGCCTCCTGCAGAAGATGACGCACGACCGGCGTCGTCGGACGACGCCAAAGTCGTCTTTCGCGTCGAGCCAGAGGGATTCACACACCCACGCTCGCTTCCCGTGAACACAACCGTCGAGCAGGCGCGCGCAATCGTCAGCGGGGACCTCGGCATTGCGCTCCCAGCCATCGGACTGCGAACGTCAGGCTCGACCGTGGAGGCTCCGGACAACGTCACGCTCGCAAGCCTAGGCGCCGTGGCGGGGCAGGCGTTCGAAGTGTCGCTCAACGTGCGCTCTTCTCAGGCGATGGCGAAAGAGCACGCGGCGCTGCCAGCCATTGATGTTGAGGTGGTCGTGGACGGGCAGCCTCGCCTCGTGCAGGTGAGCATAGACCGCTCGAAAATCGTCCGCAAGCCGTTCATGGGCGGATACAGGCACAAAAAGACGGAGGTGGTGTACAACCACGCCTCAACGCAGACGGAACGCAAACCTCGCTACACCGAGGCGGACCGCAAGCTCAGCCGCGAGACACAAACGCACAAGCACGTGCAGCGCAGCCAGCAGAGCACGCGAGAGTTCGGCACGCAGATGGCAAGGCCCGACCTTCTACTCGCGGACGCGTTTGATCGAGAGGTCATTCCAGGCCCGTACTTGACAGCCGAGGCACTCGACCGTCTGCGCGAGCAAAAGGCGATCATCATCCAGTGCCACGTGCGAGGCTGGTTCGCGCGCAGGCTGCGCGCCGACCTGCGAAAGGCGTACACCGAGCGCCTCGCTTACCTCGCGGAGCAGGAGGCGCGCATGGTGGAGCAGGCGGATGATCGGCGGCGCAGAGAGATTGACCGTCGCATGCGGCCTCGGAAGGCTGAAGACTTTGAAATTCTCTACAACGAGCTCGAGGCTTGGCGGTTGCAGGAGGCGAAGACCATCAAGGAAGCGCACCTGCCGAAAGAGGACGAGGATGCCGCACTTCGGCAACTGCTGTTCAAGGAGACGAAGCTCCTTCAGACGATCGACAGGCTGAAGCAGGTGGCGGCGAAGGAAAACAGCGAGGCGCGCGTCCAGAAGAGCTTGTCATCCATGTCGGAGCCGAAGAAATGGGAGCTTGCAAATGGCACAACCGTTCACGTTCACACGCCATTCACCACCCGCGCTAAGGAGCTCATGCAACTGTACAACGGCCTGAAGTTGCCGCTGCTGACAACCGACGAGCGCTTGGATGTTCTGCTGCACGTGAAGTGGACGGTAAAGGAGTTCGACTGCAACCTCACGCGCGAAGTTGTGGAGCTCGTCGATCGCGAGGCGGACCTGCTGAACCGTGGCCGCAGCGTGGCAAGCCTCGAGGGGTTGCGAAAACGCCTGGCCAACCTTTTCTTGCAATTCGTGGAGACGCCGGAGTTCAACCCCGAAGCGACGCGTCAGATGATGGTACCAGGAGAGGCGAGTGTCTGATGTTACGAATTCAGGTTGAAATGAAAATGAATATTCACAAAAACCTCAACTCCAAGACAGCTCCTTTTCCCACAAATTGGACTCCTTTAGATACTCTCTAGGTAGAGTAGTAAGTTGGTGGCAATGGCGACGACAACAGCGACAACAAGCGCAAGTGGAGCTCTCACGCCGGGTGTGAATGGTGACGACCGTTGGACAAAAAAAGTAAAGTGCACTCCATTACTGAATGAGCGATCTCATCCTTTATGTTTTTTCTTCTTGTCCTTGTCCTTAGTGACCATGGAAGGATTGTAGAGGCGAATGCCGTGCCTGTGCATGGAAAGCTCGTGCTGTTCGTCAAGCTTCTTTAGTGCGCCCTTGTAGGCGGTATTCACAGCCTCCTCGCGCTCCCTTCGCTCGCGATGCAGCTGAACGCGCCGGTTGAGGTGTGAGTCAAGCTCAGCAGTGCGATGCATGAGCTCAGACTGAAGCATACCCGCCTCCTGCGAGCGTTGGTTCATCTGCGCACGCAGCGTGTTCAGGCGATTCTGCTGCTTACTCAGCTTCCCCTTCTTCATGCCCTTCAAAGCTGCCTGATTTTCGGCATATGTCTTGGCACGTGCCGCATTTTCGTGCTGAATCGACTTGACCTGCTCATGTAGGCGCGCAATGTCACCCTTCGCTTGCTTGACATTCTCCTGGTGATATCTCATTTGACCCGCAGCCCTCGACCCTCCATTGTAGGCCATGTTGGAGTGTGCACGCGCGCGCATGTCGTCAAGATGCTGCCGCTTGTTCTGGTACTCGAGCTCGCCATACCCTGCACGGCGCACGAACGACTCCCAGTCCTTCGACGAGTACCCTGGCGCCGGCCCGCCCTTCGCCATAAACATGCGATTCTCCTTATCCTTCTGCTTAATGCGCTCCTCCTTTTCCAACTTTCCGAGGTAGCCACTCGGCGTCTCGTGCTCAGTGATGGCTGGCTTGGTTTCCGTGTACAGACCTAGCGCGTCGTACTTCATCGTCAGAGGCGTGTCACCTGTGCTTCGTTGATTGGCGTCTTCAGGCGCCTCCGACGCCTTCCCCCCGCCAACGTGCTGCAGGTTGAACCACTCGCCAGACGATCCTGGCCCGTTCTTCCATTCTGGGCCCAGGCTTTCGAGCGACATGTTGAAGGAGCGCCACACCTCGCGGTCGGGACGCAGGCCGACATCCTCAAACACCTGCGTCCACCACTGGCGTGTCTGCATCGACTTCGGGATGTTGGGCGAATCCACCTCGGGCGAGTATGTGATCTGCGCGTCGCTCTGTCCCTCATATGCGGAGATGCCCACGACGAGCCGTCCTGCGGATACGCGAATGAGCTCGCGAAGAACCTTCGACACCATCTGCACAGGCAAGCGCTCGAGCACGTACGCGACCACCACCAGGCTGTACGTGCGGTCGCTCGCCGACACTCCACGCGCGAGAGGTGCCGCGGTCACCGCTTGTTGCGTTTCCATGATGTCCAGGCAGTGTGCGCTTAACCTCATTCTGTCAAAGTCAAACGGCTCGAGTCCTCGGATGGGTGTGTGAGGAAAGTCGTGCATGGCCATGCCAACGAACTCGCACGCGTGCATGCCCACATACAGGATGGGCCTCGTTCCTCGCCTTGTGCCTCTTTTCGCCTTGACGGGGTTCTTTTTCCTCTTGAGCAGTACCTTGAACTCCTCCTCAGCCTCCTTCTCGGACATGGTTGCGAACGCCTTGTTGTACACCTCCATGATTGGCACGAGAACGCGGCACGCTGTGGTGAAGCACCTCGGCGGTGCAGGCGGCGGTGCAGGCGGCGGCGGCGCGGACGCGACTGGCGGCGGCGATGGCGGCGGCGGCGATGGCGGCGGCGGGAACGTCTCCGGCGTCTTCATGTTTCCCATCTTTTTGCTCATGCGTTCCTCCGCCATATCTTTGGTTTCTCCCACCTTGCTGAGTGCCTTCTTGAGGTCCTTTCTCTTTTCATATGTTTTCGACTCAAGTTCCGCGCGTTTATTTGCGTTTTGCGCGAATGCGCGTTCCGAGCGCGCGACAGCCTTGTTGACCAGGTTCACGCCGACGCTGTGCGGCAAGGTGGGCTGGGCCACGACGACTGCTGGTAAGGAAAATAGACAACATACACACCAGCACCAGCACCAAACGCTGAGGGGTAATAATCCTGACCGCATCCCCTTAAAGCATAACGGCTGAGCATAACGGCGGTATGATCTTGAAGTACTATGAGCACTACTACAACTAGGCAAGGAGACAGGAAACATCAACAAGGACAATGCCATGGCCATACGTGCACACACCCTTAAGGCGTTTCCGTTTCCTCGCAAGCACAACAAGCAGCGAGTGCGATCTTTCCGAACCAACAACAAGCGCGATCGGATGCGGGGGCGGGATGGCCGAACACCAATGAAACTTTACGCGTCCCCCTCCCGCCTCCTTTCGGCTTCATCTGCGCCTTAAACTCCCGTTATGGCAGTGCAGTTTGCCTCCTTTCGCGGTTTTAATCTGCGCCTTAAACTCCCGTTATGGCAGTGCAGTTTGCCTCCTTTCGCGGTTTTAATCTGCGACTTAAACTCCCGTTATGGCAGTGCAGTTTGCCTCCTTTCGCGGTTCCAATCTGCGACTTAAACTCCCGTTATGGCAGTGCAGTTTGCCTCCTTTCGCGGTTCCAATCTGCGACTTAAACTCCCGTTATGGCAGTGCAGTTTGCCTCCTTTCGCGGTTTTAATCTGCGACTTAAACTCCCGTTATGGCAGTGCAGTTTGCCTCCTTTCGCGGTTCCAATCTGCGACTTAAACTCCCGTTATGGCAGTGCAGTTTGCCTCCTTTCGCGGTTTTAATCTGCGACTTAAACTCCCGTTATGGCAGTGCAGTTTGCCTCCTTTCGCGGTTCCAATCTGCGACTTAAACTCCCGTTATTTCTCAGTATCCCCTATGTAGCCGGCCAATCAGCGTTTTCGGAGCTTGCATTCGTCCGTGGGCGGGTCCCACACTCCCACGAGGTGTCGTGGGCGAGCCGGCGAGGGGGGAAAGCGTCTGTCTGTCATGGAGACCTGTCGTGGAATGTGGATGCTTAAGCTGCTCAAAGAAACAGGCCATTATTGCCAGGAAGGTAAACAAGCAATCAATCGGCGCAGCAAGTAGGTTGGCGAGGTAGGTTGTCCATCGCCGTACACCTGAACATAACCCCGAATTGAATTGAATTGAGTCCTTGAGTCATTGAGTTAGTTCGGGGTTCCATGATCAGGTTAGTTCGGGGTTCCATGATCAGGTTAGTTCGGGGTTCTATGATCAGGTTAGTTCGGGGTTCCATGTCTGGTCAGGGGTCGGGGCGTGGTTGGGTTCGTGGCGGCGCCTTTCCACCTAAAAATAATCCTCATCCGAAGAATAAGTATGGCGTCTCCACATCCGTCCCAGCCTTCTATGTCGCAGTCCATGGTGCAGTCTCCGTTCCGCTTGAAGTTTCATTATGCTGCTTCTGCTCCTGGTGCTTCTGGTGCTTCTGGTGGAGGAGGAGGAGGAGTTTTGGAGGAGGAGAAGAAGATGAAGAATTCGGCGCATGTTCCTGATGGTGCTGATGGTGCTGATGGTGCTGACTTGAGCTTACCTCAAAGAAGAAGGACGCTCGCTCCTCCTGGTGATGATTATGATGATGATGTCCCTGCTCCTTCTTCATCTTCCCACCCTTCTTTGAATCGCACGATTCAAAAGGCATCCACGCCTCAGTCTCAGCACTCTCATCAGACGCATTTGGGGGGGAAGAAGAAAAATCAGGATGCGTTCGAGTGGGTCACAGCCGCGTCGTCCCAAAATAATAATCAACATGCGACGAAGAAGGTACCGGACATACCTGCGTCGTCACACGCGGCGGGTGTGCCGCCCGCTATCGTGCGTGCCATCAAAATGGCGGCGGCAACGACAAACGCTTCCAAAGAAACAACAACGAGCAACGGGGCTGTCGTCGACGCGTCAGCACTTGGGGGTGAACTCGCACTCGAGCTTTTTCTACGCATGCAAAGCTATCGCGATGTCACCTTCGCAACCGGACAGATGGCGAAGGACATGGCACAAAAGGCAGAGTTTGTTGCGGCGGCGCATGTCGTCACGCACGTATTCAGACAGTGCGCAGTCGTCGCCGCGAACAACAAGGCACTCAAGGCGGCTCAGCTGCGTCGGCGAAACGTCATCACAGAGCGTCGGGCGGCGGCGGCTGCAGCCAAGTCCGCCGCGGAGGCGGAGGCGGAGGCGAAAGCGAACGCCACACAGGGGGCGGCTGAGGGCCGGCGCACGCTTCTTGCAACATACGACGACAACGACGACGAGAACAACGCAAATCGCGATGCACGGCGAGAGGAGAACGAAAAGCACCTCTCGGAGGAGCAGGAGCAGGAGCTTTTGGAGGTACCTGTCGCCCCTCGCGATCAAGGCTTCCACAGGGCGAAGGTGCTCATCCTGTGCCCAACGCGAGCGCACGCCTACCGCCTGCTTCGTACTATCGTCATGCTCACGCCTAGCGCGCATGCAGCTGATTTCCAGAAACACGTGGGTGCAATCGTCGCAGGCGACGGATGGCAACGCTTCGAGCAGGAGTACGGCGGAGATGCCGACGACGACGGCGGCGGCGGCGGCGGCGAAGATGGTGGTGGCAATAAGAGGCAGGGCGTCGGCAGGCGGCGGAATGCGCTCAGCGGAGCATTCGCAGGCTGCTCTACGCAGGACGAATATGCCGCGCAATTTCTTGACGGAAGCCCAAACACCGACGACCACTTTCGCATCGGACTTGCCATGCAACGCAGCCGCTGGCGCTTTTTTTCCGACTTCTCCGCGGCGGACGTGATTGTCGCGTCGCCACTCGGGCTCGTGACACTTCACACGGACGAGGTGAGTCGCACCATGGAAGGTGGTTCGCGAAAGCGCCGGCGGCGTGGTGATGCGGCTAATGGCGCGACCAAGTCGGCAAGCGACGAGCTGCCGCCGCCGACCCTCACGGACGTGCTCAGCAGCATCGAGGTGCTGCTGGTGCATGCGCACGACGCCATGGTGATGCAGAACCACGCGCACGTTGACACTGTCGGGTCGCTGCTCAACATGCTCCCTGGGGAGGGAGAGGCGTGCCTGAAGGTGTCGGGCGCGCATTCCGGTATTGACTTCTCGCGCGTACGCGAATACTTTCTGTCCTCTGGCGGCGGCAAGTCGCGGAGACAGACGGTGGTCATCACGAAGCACGACTCGGAGTTGCTGCGTCGATGGGCGCGAACTCACTGCTCGAATGAATGGGGCACCGTTTCGCTGCAGGTGAAAATTGCGACAAATGGGTCGGCTGCGCTCGCACGACTTCCCGCGGATCATCCAAAGTCACCGACGCACCGCTTTCGGCGATTCGATGCATCTTCGCCAAGCGATGCACCTGCGGCGCGCCTTGCAGCGTTCGAGTCGCTCGTCGCACCCTTTCTTTCCATGGGCAGGCTTGGCAGGAAGGCTCGTGACGAGGCTGGATTTGCCGCAGCTGCGCCGCGGACGCAACGCCTTTCCGCTGGCGGAGTCGTGGTGTTCGTTCCCGACTACCTCGACTACTGCGATTTCCGCGCGTTTATGAGGAAGCTGAGCGAGGCTGAGGAGAGCGCGGTTGCCTACATGAGCGAGTATAGCTCTAAGGCACAGAGCCTTGCGGCGAGAAGGGCGTTCGAGGATGGCACCGCCAAAGTCCTGCTGTGCACTGAGCGTGCGCACTACTTTCGTCGCGCCATTCTCCACGGCGCACGCCACATAGTTTTCTGCCAGCTGCCACTTGATGCTACTTTCTACGCGGAACTCAGCGCCTACACGAGCCTATCGAGCGAGGGTGGAGATCGTGGGACGGTTGAAACACTCTTCTGCTCTTGGGATCGCATGAGACTTGAGCGAGTGGTGGGATGGGCGAAAGCGCGCAAGATGATGTGCGGAGACAAAACGGACTTCACAATGTAACAATTTGTACACGCAATTCCATTACTGAATGATGAGCCATCTTAGCTTTTATTGTTTGGTGGTGATGATTCGCTCTTGTTGTTGTTGGCTTGTTTCGGCTGTAGCGACGGCGGCGGCGTGTGTGCTGCGGCATGTGTTCGTGTCGCCGCCAAATCTGCATTCTTGACGTGTGGCCATGACGGTGTAAATTTGAAAGCGTGCTCCTCCTCCTGAGGCTTGGCTGCTGGTGGTCTCGGTCCTTCGTTTGACGTCCCCGAAGAAAGCAGCCTCCACACGCGCCACTTCGGATCCTTGTGTTTTCTTTCGTATTTGCCAGAAGCGTTGTGCTCTATTCCGCCGACGTGGTCATCAGTATTATTATTGTCTTCTTCTTCCTGGTCGCCATCATCATCATCATCATCATCATCATCAGAATTTGTGTTTGGTGCGAGACAGCACATTGGCGACGATTTCGCGCGAGGGAAGGAACTGCTGCTGCTGCTGCGACCACCACCACCAGTCGTTTTGCGCGACGACATTGATGATATGCGCACGTGAAGTGAATTTGTCTGGGGGGAATCTGGGTCGACCGGACTCCTCCCCCCTCGTCTTCGAAAAGGGGTTAGAAAAAAAAGTAATCATAACAACAAATTGTCTGTCTTTTGAAACAATCAATCAAGTAAGCGATCGTTGGTCAGAGCCCGTTCCTAGATGGTAAAAGCTGATCGCCGAGCTCGCCGCATCCTTGCCCGTGATATCGGTGGTGTGCCTTTTCACATCTTTCAAAGAAAGATTTTGCTTCACGAATGGAACGTGCGTTCCGTGCTTGATTGCGGTGGACAAGGCTGTTTTCGACTTTTCGCCTAGATTCGTCGAAACCTTCGGTCCCACCGCCGGCGGCACGTACGCCGGCAGCGTTCCCCTGAGCATGTACGTCCACTCCTGCTGATCGGACGTCACCACGAGCAATCCACTCGACTCCTTTCCGTACTCCACAGGTGCATAGCCGATGTTCAAGATGAGAGGACCGTCCGTCGGCATTGTGCCTGACGTCGGTGAGACTGTCAGCTCGTCAATGCTGCTGACATTTCCAAGATCCAGGATTTTCGCCTCGAACTTGACTGGCGTGCCACCCTCCTGGCGAATGGCCAGTGCCGTCGAACCAATTTCGTGCACGGCAGCCGTTACGACCACGCGTCCATCAGGCTCGGGGCCAGACACGTCGAGTTGCAGCACGAAGCGCCAACGACCTCCGGATGCCTTGGTCACAACGAAGGCGACTTGTGCCTGCATCGTCTTGAGTGGCGTGAACGTAAGGCGGAATCGCAGCGGGGCGTTCAAGTCGATCTTGTCGCTCAGCGGCGTGACAAAGAGCGACTTTGCCAGTGCCGCGGCGTGCTCTGCGTCCGCGAGCACCTTGCATGTGAACTCCTCGCCGTGATTCTCTTCCGTCAGGCCACTCAGTGTCACCTCGAAGGTTTCGTCCAATCGACGGCGCGCCTTTCCTTCGAAGCGCAGAACGGCACCGACGCCCGCCGCCTCCGCCACACCCACGATGGGGTAGGTCCACCGCACGGCACCGCCGGCGACGGCGGTGGAAAGGGTGTCGGTGGATGCCTCGCTTGGAGGGATGTCGTCATCAACAGACGACTCGATCGCGGCATCTGCAGGGGTTCTCGGCACAGCGTCGATCACCACAGATCCACGACTCTCGCGCATCTCATCGGGGCTATAGACGAGAGGTATTGTGAGCTGGCCGAACGGCGCCACCGTGTACCCTCTGGCCGACTTGCGAGTCGGAATAAGCAGCTTGAATGGCTCTGACTTCTCGCCGCTCTGCTCCAACCTCACATCACAGACCAACGAGTACGAGAAGGGGTTGCGGAATGCAAGGTGTGCCGTGGCACTCTGCGACACCACGCACGAAATGTTCGTCTCTTCCATCGTCGTTGGCGGTGTTCCCGTCCCGCTTATTTCGTACTCCCACGTTCCAGCGTTGCGATGGCTGAGTGAAACAACCCCGCGCTCGACTGTGCCGAGCGACGAAGGCGCATACTCGATGTGCACCTCGCCCGTGCCAAACGGAGGCAGCACTAGGCCAGCCGCGGGATTAGGGACGAAGTTGCGAGGGTTGTCGCTTGACAGCGACAGCACTATCTCCTCACCCGTGGGATTCGTGACGGAAACCGTCGTTTCGGTGCGAAGCCCAACCTCGCTTGTCATAGGCGCGAGCGCGATCGGAGCGGCCGGCTCCGCTTCGGCGTCTATGCGATACCAGAATTCTCCCTCAATATCCGAGGAGAAAAAGAGAAGACCATTTGTGATGTGACCAGGAACGAGTGGAGAGAAGATGACGTCGAATGTCGAGGACGACTTCGACGCGATCTCGAACGTCGGCTCCACGATCACGCCAGGGCAGTCGACGGTTGAGACTGCGAATGTCACGTCGTAGTCCAGAGGATTGCTCACGGAAACCGACGCTACAACCGCCTCACGCACGGGACACTTCAGCCTAACGATGTCCTCGGCGGGTGGTCGCGACACCCTCACGTCGAGAACGAACCAGCAGTACTGCCCAGACATGGTGTCGAGGAAAGTCACACATCCCGTGTACAGACCAGAGCGAGGTGGCAGTGCTCGCAGCTTGTACTCGGTCGTGGGCGGCGGTTTCGGCTCACCATCGTTATGAGCACCAGACGAATGGCCACCACCAGTGCCCGGCGCCGGTGCGGCGGGAACCACCAGTTCGGCACCACCGCTCACGAACGAAATGTCCGTGAAAACAGAGTAGCGAACCTCGCGCCCGCCAACCACGTTTGGCACGCGCAGCGTGATCGAAGATTCTGTTCGTGCATGGCAGTCAAACTCGATGCGCGATTCTGCCAGTGGCGCTTGGCATAGGCCACGCAGCTCGTACTTGCTCTGCTCATTCGGATTCACGCGGTCCGAGGAGGAAGTCCCGACCGACAGCTGAAGATTTCCAAGGTACTCGCCTGCTGTGCGCCCGTAGAATTTGAGCGGATATTCTCCAGAGCTTGATGCGGGCACAGTCACCTCACGTGGGCCCGAGAAAGAGTCAGCGCCGGTCAGATTCGCACGCACGGTGAGCGGCCGCTCACCGGCGTTGACGAGCGGTATCATCTGGAGCATTTGTGATCTGCACGGGCCCTCGAAGTCAAGCTTCGCGACCATCTGCGGGGCGGGCACGGTAATGTCGATGTCGACTACGCGAATATCATACAGTCCCTGCAGCACGATTTTGCAAGGATACGAGCCAGCCTTGCGAGGTGCAAAGCGAAGCTGCAGCACGTTTGTGTGTTGCGCAGTCGAACGATTTGTCGACGCACCGCCAGCAGGGCTGATCATCATTCCCTGCGACTGCTCACCTTCAGCCGCCGCACCATCAGTGCCCGCATTTGTCGCTCCCGAATCTTCTGCGCCAGCCGCCGAGCCAGCGCCATCACCAGCAGCACCATCCCCCGAACCGTCCCCACTGCCCGATCCCTCACCCGCCGGCCCAACCTTATTCTGGGCCGCGTTGCTTCCAGCGCGAATGATGTCCTTGCTGAAAATGGTGAGAACCTTGGGCCCGTTGACGAAAGGATTCTCCCGGCGCACCAAGTACATCAGCTCATGCGGGGTGTCCTGCACGGCATTTCGGCACATCTCCGCCATTTCCTTGTTCTTGGCTAGTGGATGCCTCTCAAGGAAAATGCGACGCGCGCTATCGCACAGCGAGTTGTTGAACGGAATCGGAATCGAAATGTCGTGTACTGCTTCCTCGTCGAGCTCGAACGAGAGCTTTTGTGTGACCGTCGGATTTGGCGTCTGCGCCGTACCCACAATCATATAGCTGAAAGCTCCGTAGTCCTTCTCCTCGAAGCGAATTTTGACTGCTTCTTGGCCTTCGTCCCACGGAAGGTACGAAACGACGAGCTTGCCAGTCTCACCCTGCTTCAGACGTAGCGTCTTTCGGTCAACAGCAAACGGCAACGGGCGGCCAGGGCCTTTCTGCGGCTCATCGGGATTCGGTTGGAGCAGCTCACTCAGAGGAACCTCCACCTTAGCTGGCTTGCCCTTGCGCGCGCGCTCCATGGCAGCCTTCTTCTCCTTGCGCTCAAGCTCTTTCTTCTCCTGCTCGGTGAGCTCAGGTTCCGGAGGCTTGGGAACGGGGCATGGGTTGTACGTGATCGCAAGCTCGACGTCGTACGGGAAGGGGTTCTGTACCATCAACTCGCGTGTACGCATTTCGTACGCCTTCGCCGCCATCTGCAGCGTCTCGAGAGGATCAGATTCGTCCGCTTGGTTGCGCAACTCAAAGCACAGCACCGATGCAAGTGCCCCACCTTCATCAATGCCAGTCGGCGTGAGGATGAGGCGAGCGTTCGTCTGCCTCGTCGTGGACGGAGTGCACTTAATCTCAAAAAAGGCCTTCTCCTTGGGCTCCACGTTCACGAATGTCGTCGCCACGGTGAAGTCCTCGTGGCCAACGATGCGGGCGACGTAGTGGATCGGCCGCGACGATGGATTGCTAAGCTCGATGTTATTCACCATTTCGCGCGCAACATTAGCAGTGAACTGCACGACTGCGCACGGGACGTACATGGGCAGCATTTGACTCAGATAAAGAACGAAAATCAGCATGTCGCGCTCGTCTGGGTTGAACAGCTCCTCGGCCGTCAGCTTGTAGACAAGCCCAAGATCTTCGCACATCTTGGCCACATTCGCACAATTTGCATGCCTGTCAGCGTCTGTTACGACATCCTTCTTGATCGAACCGGCAAGAGCCTCAAATGCAGGCCAGTGCCTCACAAGAAGGGCATAAATTACCAGACCATCGTTGAAATCGTACGAGAAATTCGTGACGCGCCTAGCAACAGCGGGCAAAGCTGCCTGGAAGTGCGCCGTGCACCAACCGAGAAGCAAGAGCTCGGAGGAGGAGTACAGATTCGACGCAAGAGCGGGATTCTCCGGCTTTGCTTCCTCCTCAGCGTTTCCACCCTCGGCGGCACGCTTCTCTGCCAACCGAGCATTTGGAGACGACTGGTCACCCGCACCGCTGTTTGCGACATGGAATCCTGCCGCGGCCAGTAGCAGATTCGGATCTCCAATGCCTGGGAAGGTACGAATGGTCTTATTGTTTATCTTTTGTGCGACGAACACCTTCACAATCTGGCTGTACACGTAATGCCACGCAACGGCATTAACGTGATCGCGCTGGTTCTCAAGCGACCGCCAAGATTCTAGGATGGCTCCCGACGGCGCTTTGACCACTCCATGCTCGTCAGCAGCAACGACGTCTGCATCGTCTCGACTTCCCGCAGGCTCAAGCACAGTCTCGCGATACTCCACAGCGCGCTTCAGATCATCTCCATCCAGCAGCATCTCTGCCTTCACGATGTTGAGAAGACAGCCATGTGATTTGAGGAACGAGAGCATCGCGTCGTATGACTTCAATAGATTCTCCGTCTGCTCAAATTTGCGAAGGTTGGCATTTGCCGAACCACCGCCAATAGAGGGCGTCTCCATGGCCTTGACGCCACCAATCTGAGCCGCAGCTACACCTGCACCACCTCCCGGATTGCCGCCACGGACTCCTTGAATTTGTTTGCCGCTGATTCGTTGAATCAACTCAATCATAAGCCGGCCTCGAGAGGATGAGCAATCGTGAGCAAGCTCGTCGATCTTTCGGCCCGTGGTTGCCGCAAAGTAGCGAGCAAGAGCACTCGATACAACGCGCGGGCGAAGAAGACTGTCAGTTTTCATGCACGCGCGAGGATTGAACGGGTTGAGCATGTGAAATGGTTCCGTAATAGCAGCCTTTCCATGACCGGGCTCCAGCTGCACAGGTTCAGGGATGCGAAGCCGCACGGGTGACTGCTCACTCGCAGCTGCCGTCTCGAGGATTGCGGCATTTGCACGCACGAATGAATAGGTGGTGAAAATTGAATTGTCCGCCGTCCCTGTCACGGCGAGAGGGTACCGATTTCCGTCCTCGTCGAGGACCTCGATTTCCGCCGTAAACGACATCGGCTTGTCACTCGTGAAGCGCACGTCAACGGGCAGGCGGTTCTTGGCAAGGCCAATCATGCGACCCTCAGGGAAATGCAGAGAAATGGGAATGCGGTTGGAGTCTTGCGGCATTTTGCACTGCAGCTCGAGATTGGTGTACCCGTCGTTTAGGACGTGGAAACGCTGCACGGTGCGCACACCTAGCGGAGTTGGTGCAAGCACCACCTCGGTGACGTCGAAGAGCAGGCGTGGAAGCCGGCCTTGGCCGCGCAGCTCAAGGTCGAGGTAGCTTTTCTTCTCCTCACCGTCGAGATAGAGTGGCACCACAGCCTCGTGCGACAACGGCTCCTTTGGAAGGAAGTGAAGTCGGATATTTGCCGACTCCTTCACGCCAAGCTCGCCGCGGCGTGGCTCTATCGAAAATGTATGCGCACCCAACGGCGGCGTCGCGAACGGGTCGTCTGCCGAAGTCCAGTCTGCGTTGATAGCATCATTGCCATCAACGCTCACCATTGGCGACCCGAAGTGCCATTTCAGCGGCACGCGGTCGTTGTTTTTAATGCTCATCTCCAGTGTGTACGGCATCTTCCTTTGGCGATCCATCAAAATGATCCTCTGCGAAAAGTCTACGATCGAGTCGCTCACAATGAGGCGAGGGCGAAGTCCATTGTATTGGATGTCAATCACCGGATACGTCGATTCGTCCGCGCCAAGCACCATGCAAGTCAGCTCAAGGTCTTTCCGACCCACCTCACGAGGCCGATAAACCAGATTCAATCTTAGGTTGTTTCCGGGGAGAACGACAAGTCGGTACACGTGCCCTTCCGGTATAGGTCGATCTTCAAGGCTCGGATCGTCTATTGTCATGGTGGAACCCTGGCTCGGCGACACACCGCCACCTTCCGTTCTAACTTTCGACAGCGGCGGATAATTCTTGTAATCTTCCATATTCCATCCGCCACCGTCGCGCGGAAGCTCCAGACGGAACTGGCCTGCATTCTTCATATCTATGTGGAATACTGTCTCAACAGGGCCTGTATTTCGGAAATGCAAAGGCCTGCGGCACGACCCGCCGATGTTCACATCTCCCATATCGAGTCTGGGAGACTCAACGATGAGATCGGGAATCACAGCCTTCGCCTTCATCGCGACCTTGACAGGCTTTCCACCGCGCACGTAGAACACTACCTTCTCGTCAATTTCCTCCGCCTCGTTCAAGTGCAGCGTTAATTCAAACTCGACACTCTGACCTGCACCAATGCGCGCCTTTTTCTTTGAGATCTCTAGCTTGTCACCAAGTGCGAAGAGAATAGACTCGTCCAGAACAATGCTCGCGTCATTCGCGCCTCGATTTCTCAATACGATGGAATGCGTGCTCGAAGTGCCCGTGGCAAAAACGCCAAAATCAATCTCCTTTTCTTTTGATACCACCCTAGAATCTGGAAGCGTTCCTGTAAGCTTCACCGCGCGCTCCTGCCCACCGACGACTTTCAGCAACATCGTCGTTTCGTCCGACACTGCACCAGTCTTGGAAGGTGGCACACGCCATGTAATTGTCACGTCAAGCGTTTCCTTTGGATTTACCACACCAGATGTCGGACGGAATGAAAACCTTCCATTTGCCGACCTGATCTTCTCCACGAGCGCCGCATTCGCACCGCCACCAACCTCGGGGTTGATGAGCTCGAGCGAGAACTCAGCCCTCATCGAGTTCGGATTGCTAAGCGTAAGCATCTCCTTCACCTCGTATCCATAATTATCGGGGCTGAATCGGAATGGCAGAAGCTCGCTGCTGACATTGAGTGTGACTGGCACCACCTCGATCAGCAATGTCACGCTATGGAAGTGGTAATCGTTGATCACGTACCCAAGTTTCAGCGCATGTTTGCCAGCATTTTTCGCCATGAAAACAATTGGTAGACCTCGCGTATCACCAGGCTTCACGACGAGCGTCGTCGGCTTCGATTCGCGCAGCTCCTCGAACAGATGAGAGTCCACGGAGATCTTGATTGGTTTCTTGAAGCCGTTGGTAACGGCAAGGCAGCGCGTCGTCGTACTCAGGGTAGCAATCTTGCCGAAATCGATCACGCGCGGCCCGACAGCGATGGACGTGATTTCGCTCGTCTTCAGGCGCGTGGAGCACACCTTTGCCATATCGCCCTGCGGGAACTCTGACTCCGCGGGTGCCGCGGCAAGCAGAACAGCTTCCTCCTCGATGAGAAGCGCGCGATTGTGCGGCTTGACGAAGCTTCCGTCAGTGTACTTTGTGTCGATGAAAAGCGGATCCTTCTCGGTTGGTAGCGATGGCATAGGAGCCATCAAGCCGGAGTACATGTCAATGCCAAGATCAAGACCCGGATCCAGCACATCTGCAGTCATCGGTGCACTCTTCTTTTTCAGCGACGGCATCGGCTTGATCGTCTCCGCTGCGGCCTTGCGGTATTTTGCAGACCTACGCATGTACTCGGTGTATTCGTTCTCGTGCGCTTTCTTTGTCACGATTTCGCGATCGGTGAGAGAGAATTCGGTCATGTCACGCTCAGAGCCACCTCGGGGCAGAGGTGAAGTTTCGCGAACGCGCCTTCGCGCACGTCCATCGGCTGCCGATCCTTTCCCGGAGGGAGCCCAACCATCCTCCTCTACAAATGACCGAACGGGTTCAAAGTCCTCCGGAAGCGCGTCGGGAGCGCGTGATGCTCGCAGCGATGCCTTGGTAACACCATGCGCCTGGCCATGACATTCGAGCGTTCGATTCAGCACACCTGGCGAGGAGCCGGAAGCTCCTTCGGAAAATACGTCCACTTGAATTGCCGCACTGTGCTTTCCCATTGCCTTAGGCTGATACCAGCAAAGCAAGCTTGAGCTGTGCCCAGGTGGAATGAGCAATTGACGAGGCTCAACATGGAAATACGACGGCGGATTGAGTTTCACCATGCAAGCGAGGTCGTTCGAATCGTTCGTCACCGTAACGGGAATGTCAAGGCGCTCGCCGACCGTCGCGTCACCGAAGCGCAGCACGGGCGGATCGATCGTCACGCTAGGAACGATGCCCTGTCCACCCAAGTCCACCTTGATGTTCTTCTTGATGCCAAGGAACCCCACCACGGTGGCGAACGAGTACGCGGTCGAGCTCCCGTCGTCCTCAGACGGCTGAGATGTGAACCCCTTCGCGGTGTCTCCCTTGCGATCGGGACGGAACTTGAGCGTGATTTCGCGCACTTCGTAAGGCTCCAGCACACCGTCGAGCGGCGAAATGGTGAAGGTTTGGTTCCTCGCAGCCTGCTTCCACCTCCTGAGCTTGGATACGATCGACACGCCGGCCACAGCCGCATCCTGGATTTCCTCGTCGTCCACCGTGGTGGCGTCAATGTCCGCCTTCGGTCCGATGCGCACGTAATATTTCGCCACCGACGGGCCGTTGTTGACGACTTTCAGCTTCCTTCTGATCTCGCTGCCATAGAAGCACGGGCCAACGTCGAGACTCTTCAGCGGATTGCCTTTCTCGTCGAGCATTTCAAACGACTGAGATACGACCGTCGCTTGAAAGGGAATTGCCGTGGGCAGCTTCGAGTCGGTGCCTCCCTGTCCAAGGTAAAAGTCGACACGCCCTGAATACGAACCAAGCTCCGCAGCGGTGTACTGCACCTTCACTTGCCTCGACTCTCCAGGCGGCACCCCGCCTTTGGGCGGGTCAAGCACAATAGGCACCACTCCATCGAACTCAGCGCGCCACGTCGCCTTCTGCTTGCCCGTGTTGGTGATAGTGATGCGCTTTTCGGTCGACGCTTCGTGTATGATAGCACCAAAGTCGAGGTCGCCGCTCAGCGAAAGCCGCCCCTTCGGCCCAAGTGCGTGCAGCGGCACCTCGAAGTCGAGGTCGGCGGTGCAGACGTGCACGCCGTCGAAGTAGTCGTCTTCGCTGTCCGCGACAAAGGTAACCTCGAAGGCGAACTCCATTCCCGGCGCTAGCCTAACTGTGAGGCTCGGAATACCCCTAATCTGAAAGAAAGACGTCGCCGGCCGCTTGACGCGCAGCGTCTGGATCGTCGGCGAGACATTCTTCACGGTAACAAGTCGGCTGACTGGTACGTCCTTGACGTTCTCGACGACAACCTCCGCGGGGTATATTCGCAGCACGGACGACTGCACAGGCTTGCGCGGTTGCCGCTCGCGCGGCTCCGCGGTTGGTGATTCAGGCGGCGAGTTTGCCACCGCGGGCGGCGCGGCGACTGCCAAGCTAGGCGCCTTGGAAGCTTGCCTCTGCATGTTGCGGGTGCCCCGTTCGCGTCGTTCCGCCTACCTCAGTTCGTATGTGTCCGCCGCGAGCGTGGGACGTCTCTGACGACGCACCGGCCGTTGCGCACGTACGTTTGCGTTGCCGTAGTCGCGCCCGCCTAGTTGCGTAGCTTCTCAGCGTTGGTGTGGCCTGAGCCGAGGCGGTGAATCCGTGAATTGCGCAGTTGGTCCCAGGATACCCGCGGGTCCCGGAGAGGGAGGGAGGCGAGAACTGGGGAGAGGAGGAGAGAGGGCCTTTCCTCGCTCGAGAGAAGAACCAGCAGAGCACCTGGTCCAAGAAACACTGCCGTGAAGCCGTGAAGCCGTGAAGCCGTGAAGTGGAGTGGAGTCGTTGGGAAAGCTTTGAGCCTCCTACACTCGCTCCAAAGGGCCTACCCGGTAGTAGAACCATGCTACTGTGTATGCTCGTTCTCCCTTGTTGCCAATACAATAATAGTCTAAGGTCGGCTGCGTTTGTGTTTGCTTTTCTGGAAAAGAAAAGCATTGCAAAGAAGATGGCAAGCAGAGAGCCTCAGCAATTCCCCTTGTTGTTCCCCTCAGGTTGTTGTACCACGAGGAACCTGGTAAGTACTGTACCACTACCACGGGCCACGGCAACACACAAGTGGTTGCAACTTGCAAGAGTGGAGTGGTTTCACTTTCGGAGACCGGTTTCCCTCGTCGTCGTCTTATTAGACCTTTAGACGAATAATAAGGGGTCGTGGTTACATAATACAATACTACGATAATCCTCCTTCTTCGACCTTAGACTACGGTGTTATCTAACGGTTCCTTGTGGTCTTCCTGCTCCTTGTGTTTCTTCGGTTGCTCGCTTCCGCCTCTCCGCCTGGCTGCCTAGGTGGGGTTTTCTCGCCTCGCCGTCGCCGAGCCTTGCTTGACCTGCCTCTGATCTTCTGATGGGAGGTCGGCCTGCCATCACCTCCCCGTCCCTCCAGTCCCTGATAGAGGAGATGAGGCACCTCCCTCATCAGGGCTCAGGCATCCTTTGGGCCTTTCGGGAAAAGCACATACTGGAGGCCTTGCGTGAATTTGTTGGGGATTCGCCTTTGCATTGCATGCGCATCGTTGCTTCGTCTAAGCTATGAGTACCCGGGTAGTGTGTCGATCGGCTGGCATCGAGTCAACTCGTCTTGGTTTAAGGTTAGGACTTTAGGTGAACAATCCCCGATCAGGCGATCAGGCGTCGGGACTCGGTCGGGGTTCGTCGTCCCGTGTTGTGTCGTTCAGCGATGCAAGTAACCCTTACTTCGGCTTGCATAGACTAAGTTGCATCGAAGCGCGGTCGGTGGTGTAGTACTACCCTACTGGTGTCGCCTCGGAAAACGCGGCCGAACGACGCTGGGCCTTGACGTTTGGAGGTGGCAGGCTGTGTGCGCCCCCGGGCTCGCCTTCGAGCTCACCCCGACCACGAACACGAATCCTGGACTGGACTGGAAAGGAAAGGGGCAAGACGAACCGACGACGACCGACTCTGTTGGCCCATAGTACAGGTACCACAACCAATACGCCATCACGAGACGAGACGAGACCAACTAGCCGACGGAGTCGCAGTCGCAGTCGCACGTGTCAAGTAATAACGGGTGGTACGAAAGGGACTACGCAAGTCGGCCTCTCGCTCGTAGATACTGCTCTGCTCTCGACGAGACACTACGGGAAGAAACAAGCTGAATCGCGCGTGTCTTTGTGAAAACTGCTTAGGAGAACGATGGGCAAGAAAGGTGCGCGAGGCGGAAAAGGTGGCAACAAGTTTGCGTCCAGCTTTGTGTACAAACCACCGAAGCTTAGCGAAATTGGACGCGAAGGTGAAAACGACGTCGTCAACCTGTGCGTGAGTATGCTCGAGTGCCCCGCGATTCGAATTTACTCGGACCTCGTTCCAATTGCGCGAACCAACATTGGCGACGTGAAGCGCCTTATTCTTAAACGACACGGCTATGCGATTCAGCGCGAAAACATCGAAATGTACTTGCTGAAAGCCGACTCACACCTTGTCCCGAAGGAGTACATCGAAGGCACAATATACGAGTTGCCGAAGCATATTCTGCAAGGCTCGCACGACGACGACGAGTGGCGCACGTGTCTTAACGTTCGGGACATTGGTCCAGGTGGTCCTACGCTGCTTGACCTTGGGATCAAAGGGGCTGCCGCCCCTGTTGGTGGGTTCGTTCCTGTTGCAGAGCCAGCGAAGGCAAGCGCCGAGAGCGACGACGGCAAGGAAGCCGGCGCTCCGTTTTGGCACGTCGCCATACCAACCGTGAACATACTCTACACAGCCATCCCCGTTCGACTGAACCCACCGTGCTTGCTGCTTGAGAGCGAGCCTTGGCAAGTCGACCCTCTCGCGGGAATCAGCACGTATGATCCTGATGACGCAGCGCAGCGCGCCATTTTTTTGAAATCCGCTTATGCCGCGAGTCCCGGCCAGATCAAGTTGCCCGCGCGCGGCACGGGTGTGCGCGCGGTGCTGGACATCGGCCACATCCCGTACGCGCGCTGACGTCTGAGATGTGTTTGACACTGCTTGGCGTCACCACGTGCTGTTCACGTGTTTTTTTTTGTATCTGTCACATATATCTATCTATCGTAATCGCACTCGTAGTGCTCTTCGCATTCGTCGGGACGGGGAGGAGCTCGTTCGGGGTATCGGCGGAGTCTCGCACGCCACCTTGATCTTGATAAGGGCTTGAGAAGCGGGCGCCCACCATAATAAGCGTGGTGCGCCGCGTGTTTTTCGCCATGGCTCTGGTGATGCATACCTGTATGTAGAGGTGCCGAGGAGTTGAGACCGGGATGCCCAACCCCCAATCCAACCCCCAATCCAACCCCGAATAATCCACTCTCGCCTCCCCTCCCCATCCAGAACTCCATCCTTCTTCTTCTTCTACGTGTCATTGCGGCGGCGGCGGTTTCCAAGGCGCGCTTCCCACCACCCCTTGTATATGTCGCTGCCGCACCCGCTCGCTCAGAACCACTCGCGCAAACCAACCGCCTACAACTGCAAGCCAACACGCAAGCACTGCGCACTGCCGGTAAGCGGCTCGCAACTCGCATACCTCAGACCCGACAAAGCTAAACGCATGGTCATCCCAAACGACTCCGATGCAGAGAAACTTGGGTCGCAAGCTGCCGTTGCGTCCACTTCAGACGCGCTCATGCTACCACACGAACCGCTCATGGGACAGGATAAGTGGCTCGGAGGCGCGCTCGGAAGAGACGGGTGCATCTACGGCGTTCCAGGACATGCGAAGCACGTCGTCCGCCTGAATCCGAAGAACGGCGAAGTGACTCTCGTTGGGCCGCACTTTGACGGCAAGTATAAGTGGCTGCGTGGCGACTCCGCACCGACCGGCACCATCTACGGGATACCGTGCCATGCAGACCGCGTGCTCGCCATCACGCCTTCGGATGGCAAGTCGGAGACGCTGGTGGAGACGATTGGCGACGCATTGCCAGGCAAGTGGAAGTGGCACGGTGGCGTGTATAGTCCGCACGATAAGTGCGTGTATGCCATCCCGCAGGCGAGCGACACCGTGCTGAAAATCGACACGGTGACGAACGAGGTGTCAACCATCGGCGGTCCGTTCGAGGGCGTGTCTCCAACGGGCAGGCACAAGTGGTATGGCGGACTTCTGGCTGGCGACGGATCGATCATAGGCGTGCCCACGTGTGCAAATAGCGTGCTTCGCATAGACCCAGTGTCACAGGAGGTGTCTACGTTCGGGGAGCTCGACTGTGGCGGCTGGAAGTGGCATGGCGGTGTGGTTGGACCGGACGGGTGCGTGTATGGTATTCCGTTCAACAGCGACGCGGTACTGAAGATTGACGCGCGCGAGAGGGTCGTGGACTACATCCCAATCGCGTCGTACACGTGCAACCATCGGGAGGATGGCAAGTACAAATATCTCGGTGGCGTGGTAGGTCCCGACGATCGGATTTACGCCATCCCGTGCGATGCAGAGCGCGTGCTTCGAATTGATCCATCTAAGAACGAGGCTGTGGAAATCGGGCCGGCGATCCGTGGCGCGCAGAACCCAGCGTCGGTTTCCGACAACGGACTCGTCACGCTCAATCCAGGACCTCTGGACTGCAACAAGTGGCAAAACGGGTTTGTGGGCAAAGACGGAAACCTGTACTTCATCCCGCTGAAAGCTGAGAGCGTTCTGCGCGTGAATCCATGGACGGAGGAGATGGACCTCATCGGCGGGCCATTTCCCGGCTTCGAGAAGTGGGAAGGTGGTGTGATGGACCGCGACGGCAACATGTTCTGCATCCCTCTGAACGCGAAGCGCTTTCTGCGCATCACGCCGACAACGGCTACGTCGTAACACGCTACCATAGCTAGACGACGCATTTGTAGTACTAGACGATGTAAGATGACTATTGATTTTCATTTGTTTGCGCAAAGTTACTATCGTAACTTTGTTGATCAGAGTTGCTGAGCTGGCTGGCGGGGAAGCTGAAATCGCCGCCCTTGGGAAGTTGGCAAGTCCCGTGCAAGCCTGCGAGCCCGTTGCGTAGGAGGTACGATAGGACAGCGCAACTGGCACCGATACAGAACACCGCTGATGAAGGTGGTCAAGACTCGGATGCCCAGGTGGTCAAGAACACCATGTCACGACGGCGTTTCTCTGTCCGGTCCCCCTCCCTCTCCTCTCCCCCCTCGTCCCCCTCTGCCGGTCGCCAACGCCGCGAAAACGAAACGGCAGCCGCATGATGCACACGCCCACGGCGCACTTCTTCACGCCCATGGCCGCCGCAGAGGACGGGGAGACGCCGAGACCGACGACAAACGGAAAGGCGCACGCCTCGTTTGCGGAGGCGTGGGACGCATACGTTGACACGCAGGAAAAGCTGAGACAAAGCACACGCAAAGAAGCTACGCGCCCGGCGCTGGCAAGGAGACTCTACGACGACGACGACGACGACGACCACAACGACGACGACGACGCCGTCGCCGTTGGCAAGATTATTGTGCCACCACGTAGATCGCAGCGCTACAGCTTTCTCGACTCGGATATTGCACCGCTCCTGAGACGGATGCTGAGGAAGTTTCGCGCGAAGGCGAGTGCTAGGAGGGCAACGCGCTTGCTCGTGGCCAGGACGCAGATGCGTGGGCGCGCGCTGAGACGTGCAAGAGACTGTCTCCGCTCGTGGCGGCGTCGCACAGTGGCAGCGACAAGGTCCTTGCAGAGGTACAGCTACCGAAACTTTCTTGCGCCAGCGGCGACAGCGTTTCTTGTGTGGTCGGTGCGCGTCCAAGCGACCAACTACCTACGCTCGCGGGAGATCGACACGAAGCGCGGCAAGTACCTTGTCAGCCGGGTCGCACGCCTTGGCGTTCAAGCGCGTCTTCGCTTGCGTGTGTTTTCGGCTTGGCGCATGGCCCTTGCAGCCAAACCCTCCGCACGCGCCGCCTTGGCCCGAGAAGAGGTTTCCGAGGCGCGCCGTGAGGCGGCGGGCACCGATTCAGAGCTTGCCCGAGTGCAGGCGCAGCTTAAGGCTACTTTGTCAGAGCTCGAGGCGACAAATCACCGCGCCGAGGAAGCATCCGCGAGACGTGAGGCTGAAATTGCGGGGCTGCGTGAGAGAATGCGTGAGGAGGTTGCACGCTTTGAGTCGGAGGTTGCCGCGGCGAGGGAGAGTGCCCACGTCGAGATATCTCGACTCGAGACGGAAGCGGCCGCCGCGCGCGCTGAGGCGATGGAAAAGCACCAGGAGAACGCGCGGCTCGAGGCCAAGCTGGCACGAGCAGAGCGCAACGTGGAGAACACGGGCGACGAAGCCTCTCGCCTCGCGCTGACGGCTCGACAGGAGATGACAAGCCAGGTTGTGGACCTGCAGGAGACGATCGAGGCGCTCGAGCATCGCCTCGCGGAGGCGGAAGAGCAGGCTTCACTTTCTCGTTCCCTGCAGGAACAGCTCGATGCGCACAGCTCTGATCGACTGCGTGCCGAGGCGCTGGCCGACTTTCTCTCGTCCGAGCTAGAGCAGAAAGCGGCCGAAGCTGCGCTTCTCGGCAGCGACGTGCGAGACATGCGCGACGAGCACGCGCGTGCCGTGGGCGCGAGCACGGGCATGGCGCGCGAGGCATCTGAGGCTTTCCGAGAGGCTGAAAACTTGCGCAGCAAGTGCGCTATGCTGGAGTCTGATTCTAGGCGCATGTCAGAGGAGCTGGAGGATTGCCGGACCGCGCTGCGCGAAAGCGAGCAAGTTGTCGGAGATCTGCGGAGGCAGCTCGTGGAGACGCATCACGACGTCGTCGCCGCTCGAAGCCTCGAGGAGCGCGCCAAGGCGGAGCATGCTGTTATGCAGAAGCTGCTTCGTCAAAGCGAGCAGATCGATGAGCGTCGCCAAGCCATGGAACTTAAGCACGAACATGCACTCGATAGGGCAGAGCTCGACAACCGCCAGCTTTCCCATCGCGTGCCACAGCTTGAGGCGCAGCTGGCTGATGTTCGCGGCCGCCTGGCCGCGGCGCAAGCGGAGGCTATGAAGCACGCTGATGAGCGAAGTCGCGCGGAGATGGAGTTGAAGGCGGTGCAATCTGCAGCCGAGGCGGAACGTGATACGATGGATAGCACGATAGCGGAGATTCGGCGTGACTGCGACGCGAAGCTCGACGAGCTTGCGAATGTCGCAGGAGAGGCAAGAAACGAGGCTCGGCTTTTGTCCGAGCGCCTGGAGACGGAGCGTCTTCGCCCAGACGCACTTGCGGCAGAGCTTTCCGCGGCGGAGACGGAGAACGACATGAGGAGTCGCGAGAGTGCGGGCCTGCGTGCGATGATGGAATCCCTGGAAGAGGAGCTGCACGTTGCGCGCATGCACATTACGATGCTCGAGGCTGGCGAAAAGTTTCAGAAGAGAGGCACACCCATTTCGGCGGCAGCCCTTGCCGCGGCGTCATCGCCGGGACCGTCTCCTGGCGGCGTGGAGACGGCGGCGGTGCTTTCGCCTGGTGAAACGGCAACCACTGCATTGCAGCGCGAGCTTGCGCGAGCGCGCACCCGCCTGAATCACTACGAGTCGCGCGAGATGGAAATGAAGTTGCGCGAGGAGGAGCTGCTCGAGCTTCGTACCAAGGCTAGCACCGGGGAAACAACCACGGATCACCTGCGCCGCGAGCTTGGGGATGCGGAGCGCTCCCTTCGCTTGCGCACCGAGGAGTTGGACGAGGTGAAGGCGCGCTTGGCGGAGCAGAGTGTACCCGCAGCTTCCACTGCCGTGGATGATTCTCACCAAAAGGCGACTATGAAGATTGCTGACCTGGAGCAGAGGATGCCAGATCTCGTGTCTTCACGCGACGCTCTGAAGACGCGGCACGAGGAGTCGGAGCGTAAGCTTGAGCTCGCGGCGAAGCGCGCCGACCATCTGACAGCAGAGGCGACACGCCTCGAGGCAGTTCGCGCGGATGTGAGTGCAGAGCGGGATGCCCTGCAGGCTGCGCTCGATGAGGCGCGCGCGTTGGAGAGTCGCAAGGATGCACGCATCGCCGAGCTCGAGCGCGAGCTGGAGCAGCGGGGAGTGGTGACACCGCCGCCGATGAGCACGGATGCGGCGGAGGCGGAGGCGGAGGCGCTGCGCTCGACGATCGATGGCATGCGCGCATCGATGGGCCAGAAAGACGCACGTCTTGCTGAGCAGGCTCGCGAGCTCTCTCGTGCGCACGAGCAAATCGACATGCTGCAGTCAGCTCTGGATGCTGCCTCGAGCGGTGGCGGTGATGTTGGCGGCGGCACGAATGTGCCAGAAGAGGTGGAGGAGGAGCTTAGCGAGCTACGAGGTGCCGCTGAGATGCAAAGATTTCAAAATGTCGCACTGCGAGAGGAAACGGAGGAGTTGCGGGAGATGTTGAAGTCCAAGGACCACGAGCTCGTGCAAGCGTTGGACGAGCTATCGCGCAAGGAGGCAAATTTCGAGGCACTGCTGACTGCTGCACGAGAGGAAGTTTCGTCGCTTCAAGAGAAGCTAAGGCAACAACAGGCACGAGAGACGAAGATGGCGGTTCCTCCAACGCCTCCTCCGTTTGCATCCACATCGTCGTCGTCATCATCATCGCAGCAGCAACATTCTATTCCTCCTCCGTCACGCCGCGCAAGCACAAAACGGACGCCCGAAGTGGATGAGGATCGAAACATATTCACGAGTGCCGCATTGGCCCGTCGACGAGCGTCCACAACAAGTTCTCCTCCCACATCCTCCACCTCCACCCCCACGTCGTCTGGTCGAGGTGGAGGTGGAGGTGGCCCGCCTCCTCCACCACCACCGCGTTCGAGAAGGGGCTCGGCTTGGAAATGACGACTCGAGTGGTTACACACAACGTAAATTATTATTCTCGTTTCTTTCAGATTCAAAATCATCTATCCTCTCGCCGCCATTGAATTTCGGCACCACCATTAGCGATGGTTCTACGACGGATCCCCCTGATAAGGTTGTTGAGACTGTGACTTTTCTCCATGGTGTTGCAACTACTGGCGATTCCGTTGTGGGCGAGAACACGAGGATGTTTTCATTTGAATCCTCTCAAAGACAAGGACGTAGAAAACGCTGGGCGCGGTCCTTCTCCGTGAGCGTGAGCTCGTAAAACATCGTCTTCATGTTAAAAAAAAAGAACAACGGAATACGTTTTCCACTTGTTTTTTCATCACCAGCACTTGTGAAGTTTAATCGAACAGGTCGAACTCAGCCTCCTCCTCTTCTTCCTCCTCCGGCTCCGGCTCCGGCGCGGCAGCCGCGCCAGCGTCGCCGCCGCCGCCGCCACCGCCGCCTCCGCCACCGCCACCGCCGCCTCCGCCGCCCTGGCCGACGTTCGTGATGAGATCCTCAATCTTCTTCGTCTCAAACAGCTTAGCGAAAAGCGCGGGCCAGTACGCCTCGACGTTGACACCAGCCGCCTTGACGACGTCGTTGATCTTATCAGCGGTGATTTCCTGCTCGTCGTCGTGCAGGATCAGCGAGGCGTAGACGCAGGCGAGTTCTCCGGCAGACATTTTTGTGTGTGAAACGAGTTTGGCCTAACAACAATCAAAGAGAGGTGAAAGGAAGGATGTGCTCCTATTTAACCTGCGTGAACGTGGAGTGGAGTGTGGTGTAAGTGTTAGTGTATTGCCTATCGTCGGAGCGGAGAGAAGGGAAGCGAAGGGAAGGGGCGGAGAGGCGGGGCGCCATGGCGTACCTTTGCGAAATGGACCGTCGGAGAGGAGGAGAGAAAAGAAGGACGGCGGCGCTTCAACAGAATACCGGTATCCCCTGCAAATCTACGGGGACAAACAGGAAACCCCGAACTAAAATCCAAGGCCATCATTGCCAACCCCGAAATTGGAAATCTGCGCCAAGATTTGCGTAAAAGCGTTTCGTGGATAGGAGAGGGGGAAACGGGACCTATTTCTAGGCTGGATTTCTGTGCCCTTTTTGTTCTTCTCCCTTCCCTCCATCCAAACATCCAACCCCACCGAGACATCCTACTCCTTGGGAAGGAAGGATCGTATGGCCTGGCGCAGTTAGGCGAACGCACGCACGCACGCACACCTTCTACCTTCTGCTGCTCGCATGGAGGCGCCCACGCCTCTTCCGCGGGCGCCTCAGAAACAAACCACCAAAACGGTGGTGCGGGGCGACCGTGACGCCGCGAACAACGCGGCATCCTCGGAGCCGGAGGACAGCAGCGACGACGACGGAAACAACAACGCAACGCCATCGCAGACGTCTTCCGAGGAACGCAACCAGAGACAGCGCGACCTCGACTACGAAGATGAGCGTAACGCGCTCGGGAAGATTGTCGCGAACATACGCGCGTACAGAGGCTTCGGCATGGACGACGTGCGACGCGTCGAGTACCACTACGGCCGGCTCTCCGAGGCGCACAAGGCTCTCATCCCGCACGAGCGCGAGAAGCACGCGGCGATGCGAAGTGCCGTCGACGCGAACGCGCGCTTCTTCGACGAGCTGGTGAACACGTTCCGCGACATGAACGAGGGCTCGCCGGAGTCGCATGGGAGGCCTAGCCATCTCGTGGGTGGTGAGGAGGAGGCTCGCAAGCTCGAGCACTCGGGGTACCAGATCAGAGGCGTGGATGAGGACAAGGTGAAATACGTTCTGAAGAACCTCGTTCGCGACTGGTCAGAGGAGGGGAAAAATGAGCGTGAGCGCAGCTACAGATATGTCATCGACGCGCTGCGCAGGAGCTGTCCTGCACAAGGGCGGGGGACGCCACCGCCAGATGACAAACCAACAACATCGTCGGCGAAGGCAACTACTTCGGCGGAAGCCTCCAGCGAGTTGGTGGCGGCTGCGTCTGCGGCTGCTGCCTCTGGCGGCAATGCTGCAACGAACAATGCCGGGCCAGCCACGTCAACGCCACCGTCAGCGCCAATGGACCACCATCTGGAACATCGCGCGGAGCCTCCGCGCTGTGTCGTCGCGGGCGCAGGGCTGGGGCGCTTGTGCTGTGAGCTCGCGGCTCTTGGGTATGATGCTCAGGGCAACGAGCACTCTTATTACATGCTGCTGACGTCGTCGTTTGTGCTCAATCACACGCAGCGGCGGCATCAGTGGCGGATCCACCCGTGGGCGCATCAATCTTGCAACGTTGCGCGCGACTCCGACCAGCTGCGGTGTGTCACCATCCCAGACGTTACGCCTGGTGAGCTCGCGTGCCGAGTCTCGCCTGGCCTGCTCTCGATGTGCGCCGGAGACTTCGTGGAGGTGTACGGCGTGCCGGAGCAGGCGGGAGCTTACGATGCAGTCATCACATGCTTTTTCATGGATACGGCGCACAACGTGCTTGAGTATCTCGAGGTGATCCGCCACATGCTCAAGGTGGGTGGCATTTGGATTAATCACGGACCTCTTCTGTACCACTGGGCAGATGCATTCCAGTATCTGTCAACGGATGAGCTTTCGATTGAAATCAGTCTGGAGACGATGCACGCGGCTGCGGAGAAGTTAGGATTCGAGTGCCTTCACCAGGAGATGGCTGTGTCGCCGTATACGAGCAATGTCCACTCGATGATGCAGACAATATACAACTGCTCGTCGTCCACGATGGTGAAGAGGAGGTGAACAGATTGAAGTGCAGTTTTATTGTTTTTTAATGATTAATTTTTTCCTATTGTTTCTTCCTACATACATAATATCGCTCTTTCAGTTATGGATTGTACTTCACTTTGTCCTTTAACGGTCGTCCATTCATTCGTTGAGCAGGCGCGTTTGCTGATGACACCTGTGCATTCGAAACTACAGTAATATCATACTTTTCGCGAAAGGCGTCCGGCAAATCGAGCTCGATTTGCGCTCGTTGTCACGTTTCACCAACCTTGGGTACAGTAAGAATACTGGGGATACTGTGATGTCACTCGCTAAGACTTCGTTCGCACTCATCACCAGTGCTCCACCTTCCAAATAGTCCCAGAGAGCAGAGACCTGAGCAGAGACCTGGCCCAGAAGGTCGTTTTGAGGCCGCGACCATTCGCGTAAACGTTTGGGGCTTGGTTGCTGATCGATCGATGAAGCAACCTGCCCGACGCAATCGTCGCTGTGTGAAGTTAAGGTAGGATCCAACTACGCAGCCGGCCGATGGCACTGAGGAGAGAGCGCGGCAGGGCAGGAGCTAACGGTGCCGTGCGCAGAGTAGAATAATTAGAGTACGCGCCCTGCCCTGCCCATGCCGTTGCGTGCATCGGTCGAGTCATTAAAGCCGTCTGCACTGCAGGTTGTCGTCGTCGTTGGAGGATTGTTCTATTTGTCCCTCGGTCAACCCCTCGTGCAGTGCTTGCAAGTTGCAGGAAGAGGGACCAGAAGAGGGGGCCAGTTAAGGGGAAGGGGTCTCCTCTTCCTCCCCCCCTCCTCCCCTCTCCCTCCGCCCACACCTCTCTCTCTCTCTCTCTCTCTCTCTCCCTCTCTCTCTCTCTCTCTCTCTCTCTCTCGGAGCCCATGAACGAAGACGCCATGGCCGACGAAAACGCCAACACGCAGCCGGCACAAGATGCCGCAGAGCCTGAGGTGCCGAAGAAGAGGACGGTGCGGGTCAAGGTGGTGCCCAGCAGCAAGGTGGTTCCCGCGCAACCGACACCCAACCCTGCGCCAGAGGTGGCGGAAGAAGAGGTGCAAGAAGCACTGCCACCACCACCACCACCACCGTCGGCTTTCGCGCAAACCGCAACCACATCAGCGGACACGCCGTTCTACCACGTTCTCGGAGACCCGACTATGTTCGCGCAAACGGTGAACGCCGAGGAGCTTGAGCGTAACCCGCCACCTCCGCCGCCGCAGCTCACCCTGCAGGACCTGCCTCCCGACGTGAGAGAGGTGGCCAGGCTCACGGCAGACGGAGGTGCGTCGATACTTCAGGCGTACGAAAGGTTCACCGGCACGCGAAACTCGCTGGCAGATAGCACCGCGCGGCTAGATGCGCGGGCAGACCCTATGCCCGAGTTCCTCACCACGTACTTGCCCATGGCAAGCGGCGAGCCTGTTCCCGCGGAGGTTTCGCTCAACAGCAGGCACCTTAAGGCTCTCGAGCGGTGGGGGCAGCAGGAAATGCTGTGGGAGAGGCAACGCGACACGCTTCTCGCGCAAACGTACAAAGATGTGCCTGAGCTCGTCATGGACCGTGCGCAGGAGTACCGCAGGAAGATGGAGGCGCTGCAAGAGCTGCAAGCTGCGATTCCAGTGGAAGAGCGCTTCGGCGCGGAGCAGTGGATCATGTCGCTGCGAAACAACTGGACGCGCTACGTGCCTGTGGGCAACCTCTTCTCGGGACTATTTTGCTCGAACGAGGAAGCGCACTTCGACGTCAACGAGCTCGAGCGGATCACTGCGCACGGCAACCAGGTGAACGTCCTGCAGAAGTCGCGGAGAGGGGTTATGGGACGCGGTTGGGAAAGCTCGCGCTTCCTCTCGCATCGTCGGAGGCAGTATCGCAAGCGCATCGAGGACGTCATACCGCCGAGGCCTGATTTTGGCGCTGGCGAGGATGACGGCCTCTTTGTGCGAGGTGTCGCGGTGTCATCCGTGGTGGGCAGGGAAGATGGAGGCGGCGACATGACGATGCAGGATCTCGAGGACTTCCTCGCATCAGACGAAAGGTTCCGTGGGACGCTGGAGGAAATCTATCTCATCCGCCGTGCTAAGGAGGAGGAGAAGCGCAGGCAGGCTGAGGCTGAGGCGGCGCGCCTGCAAGAGCTTGAGCGACTGCAGAAACTCCTTGAGCCGATGAAGGGGCCTTGCATGTATGTTCACAAGCAGCGCCTCGCGCTCGACTGCGAGAGCCAGGGGTCGGCGCGTGGGTCGGTGAAGATGACGAACCGTGGCACCGTCACACTGCGGTACACGTGGACGGGAGAGCCGCGTGCGCTACCAGACCATGCGCGTGGGCTGAAGGAGCCAAACCGCGCTTTCTACGCCTCCAAGGCATCCGGCGTGCTCCTTCCCGGAGAGTCTGCCGAGATTTACTTCACATTCCGCCCACAATACCCAGGGATCTACACGGAGAATTGGAGCATTTCGTGCATACCTTCGCTTCCCGAGCAAGCTACGCCAATCACGCTGCGCGGCATTGCGGTGGCTGAAGACTCGGCGCGACTGCAGCGCCGTCAGCTCGAGACCGATCTGCGGGCGAAGGAAACAAAAAGGCACGGCGCCTACGCCGTGGAATGCGTACTGCGTAAGGTGGTGGATGGTCCCACGCCAACGCGAGCGCCGCACAAGCCTGACACCGAAGCTGGTTTCAGAGAGTCGGCGTTCCTGCTCTCGAATCGCGGCGACCCTGAAGGTCGTTGCTTTTACTTCTCCGACGAACTCGCGGATGCGCTCGAGAAGCTGGCGGCATCTCTCGCTGATGTGCCACGAGCCGCGGATGACGCGGCGGCGAAGGATCCAAAAGCAAAGAAGGGGGAGCCCGAGGTGGAAGTGAAGCGGGGACCCGAAGACGCGCTGGCCTTCACAAGCTTTGATGCATTCCTTACCGAGCTGGAGGCTGAGGTGGACACCTTGGTCTCTGAGGCGGAGGCTGCAGTCGCCGCCGAGGCTGAAGGTTCGGCTAACCTCGAGGCATTGCAGGCGACTTGCGATGGAATGGTGGCGCGTCGCGACGCAATCAAGGGAATGCGCCAACGCCTGGATGAACTCGTGTACATTGGACAAGTGCCCATCGATGAGACGGCGATGAAGGCACGATGCCTAAGCAAACTTTGGGGAGATGCCGCGGAGCCGAGCCCCGATCTCGCGGAGGCAGCTGTTGCATTCGCCGAGGAGAGGCTTGTTGAGGCCAAGGCCAAGGCCAAGGCGGATCGTGAGAAGGCGCATGCCGCCGCGGTGGCCAAGGCGGAGGAGGAGGGAACGGAACCGCCTGAGCCTGAGCCTGAGCCGGAAGAGGATCCCGAAGCTCCAACGTACGATCGCGACGTTTACCTTGCCAATTTCCACGAACGCTTACGCGGAAGTGTGCTCAATACCGTTGGTGACTTTGAGCGCGCATATGCCAAGGAGCGGGCTGGTGTGCGCGACCTGCTGAATGCGCGCATTATCGAGGCTGACACGATCGGCGGCGTACCGCAGCTGTGGACTGCGTTCGAGTTGCAGCGCCTTAAGCGTCGCCTTCACCTTGACGTCGTCGACAAAGCAGAAGCGCTCGTCGCGGGCGAGGAGGACTTTGTCGTCGTTTGACGTTTGAACCAACCATGTAACTGACCTGTCGAGAGTTCACCCCTGACTGCCTGAGGCTGAGGGCTGAGGCTGAGGGGATCCCCCCTTGGATGGAAATCCGGGTTTGTCCTCCTCTCCTCCGGTCCCGAATTCTCGCCTTCTTCCTCCCCTCCCCCCGTCCGGTTGCCCTTTCCGTCCCGCCTCGCCCTTTTTACCTTTTACCAACTTGACCAACTTTACGCGCGACGTCCTCACGCGCCATGAGCATGAACGCGCGCATGCTGGGTCCCATACGCAACAACGCGCACGTGTATCGGCTGTATGCGGCGCGCCCGATGTCCTCGTCTTCAGCAGTGCCGAGGGACCCGAGGGACCTGCGGCACGCACTCGAACACTATGCAACGAAACTTCCCGAATCCGCGAAGGAAGAACAGAGACACGCGAAACTCCTCGCGGCGCAACTCAAACTCTTCGAGAGCCTATCCGGCGCGGCGAGACAAGCGCTCGTCAACCAAGCGGGCGATATACTCAACGGAAAAAGACCACCACCTCGTCCACATTCACTGTCACCGCCACACATGCCACCCCCACCACCAACGCCACCACCAACGCCACCACCAACGCCACGTCCTGCACCACTCGCCTCACCTTCGCCGCCACGTTCCAATGCACCACTTCAACCACCACCAACGCCAACGCCACGTCCTGCACCACTCGCCTCACCTTCGCCGCCACGTTCCAAAGTACAACAGTCACCACCATCCCAATTACCACCACCACCACCATCCCAACCACCACCACCACCAAAACAAACTTCCAAAGCAGTATCACCAACGGCTTCGCACATCATAACATTCGACCTCGAAACCACGGGCATGAAGACGGTGTGGGGTCCGGACTTCAGCGAAGTCATCGAAATCGCTGGCGTGCACGCAGAAGACCGCACGAAAACGTTCAGTATGGTCGTCCGACCGAACGAAAGAAACCTTCCACTTCAGAGCAACATCGTCGCGCTAACGGGCATCACGACGGACGACGTCAGGTCAGCCAAAAGTTTCGACGAAGTTTGGGACGATTTCAAGCAGTGGGTGAACAGCTTTGGTCCAAATCCAATCTTGGTGGCGCACAACGGGCGAACGTTCGACGTTCCCGTGCTCTGCAACGAGCTGCGCCGTGTGCACTACAACAAGCATAGAAAAAGCCGCACGGGCACCACGATGTCGTATGCCGAGTTCAACCCATTCGCGGAGGAGGTGCCATCCTGGATGTTCGCAGACTCACTCGCGCTCGCCCGAGCGACGGCAAAGTATGGCGAAAGGAGCAGGCTCAAGGATGTGTGCGATCGATATGGCGTCGAAGGGCCGTCGACAGCTCACCGAGCGATGCCTGATGCGGAGGCACTTGCTCGTCTCGTTGGACCACTCGCAGGAGAGCATCGTGGCGGCGACATTGTCGACAGGGATCGCGTCCTTCAATTCTGGACCAGCCACACTCTGCCGGCGATCGACGGCGTGGGCAACGGCGGTAAAGATATGCTTAGAAGAACAGCCGTCGAAAAGCCGGTATCGCGGCCTTTGCCACCACCACCGCCGCCGCCACCACCATCATCGGAGTCGGACTTTTTACTGAAGCCACTGTATAATAATCAAAATATCACCGAAGATCGAATCGAATCGCTTCGCGCGATGCCTCGTCAGGTGATTCTCAGCGTGATCGACACAGGCTTTCGAGCGGACGGTAGCATCGGCAGCGATGACACCACCAGCTGGCTGACGCCCGCCGTTGCAGGGAAGCTGGACGAGATTGCCGAGGCACCACCGTCGCAATCCACCAATCCCAGGTCCATCTGGACCGTAGACCTTGGCATTGCCTCACTATCAGAGCGTCTTTTGGACAATTTCAAGAAGAAGGGGTATGACCACGTGTCCGACGTCGTCGAGCGATGGCCGAGACGCCACGACGTCTACCGCCCCTGGGTGTCAGGCGATGTTCGCGAGCTGCAGGCGGATGATTGTATAATTTTCCGAGCATATGGTAGTGATTCGCAGATTATCAAAGTGAACAAGAAAAGCGGCGTTGAAATGATTCAGTTCACGCTCACGGTGCTGCCACTTGAGCAGCGCAATGCAGAGGTGACTGTCCGTGCCAAGACAGCACATTTTTTTTATAGGTCGCACAAGGGAAGGTATGCCGCGACCAGTTTTAAGAGAACTTATCTCGACCCGATCGTCAAAGCGGGAGTGGATGAGACATGCCTGTGGCGCGCTCGTGTCAAGCGGATTACAAGAGCGAGCAAGCAAAGAGCAGACCAGGATGTGGAGCTTGAAAACGTCGAGCGCCTGACCAACGATTCGATTACAATGAAAATTGTGGATGGCATTTGGGCAGATGTCGCAAAATCCACCCTTCCTCTCGGCGAAAGGCTTCCCGCATACTGCCGTCCATTCTATGGAGACGACGCGCCTCTCAAGGACAAGGACTTCTACGGACACCCTCTCATGAAGAAAGTGCCCACTGGCATGAGCGTGCCTTATCATCTGCTTAAGTTTTTCGAGATTTCCGGTGGATCGGGTGTTACACGAGACTACCTTAGCGAGCAGGATCGAGAGCGCATCGCGCTCGAACTTGCCGACTCTCACAAGGCACTACATGGCGCGCCGCTGCCATCCTGGCGAGAGGCAGCCATGGACATGCACGAGCCGCGCAGTCTCCTTCACCTGCACCGCGCGAAGATGCGCATCGCCTTTGACGAGATGACGTTACTGCAGATATACGCGCTCGAGACGGGGAGAAAGGACCGGGAGGCGAGTATTAAGCAGGGCGAAGAGCGTTTTGTGCTCGACGACGACACGTCACTCGTCGCGGGGATTGTGCGAAGTCTGCCCTACAACGTCACGACTGGCGCGGGAAGCCAGCTGCACGCGCTGAAGCGTTGTCTGATGACGATGGGGTGTGAGAGTGCAGTCAATCTGGATATGGACCTTGGCCTTACTGACAATGTAGAATCGCCCGACGTAAATGACGACGACCCCAACATCAATGACGATGCTGCAAGTCTTCCGATGAGACGGCTGCTGCACGGCGACGTCGGATGCGGCAAGACGTTGGTGGAGCAGCTCTGTCTGCTTCACGCCGCCCAATCCGGTGTGCAGGGTGCCCTTCTGTGTGCAACGGAGGCGCTCGCGCAGCAGCACTACGAGACATTCTTGGAACTCCTGAATGGCGTTAAAAATGCAGAGCGCATTCCAAAGGTTGAGCTCATGACTGGATCGATGACGGCGAAGAAGCGCGAGGAGTTGAATAGCCGCTTGTTGAACCACGAAGTTGACATTCTAGTGGGGACGACCGCGATGGTTCCGTCGGATGAAAATAAGCAGGTATTCAGCAAGCTTGGCATGGTAGTATTCGACGAGTGCCAAAAGTACGGCGTGCGGCAGATGTCGCGTCTTGCGGATGCTGGTCATGCGTCTCATCCTAAGCCTCATCAGCTTCACGTGTCTGCTACTCCTATCCCCCGCACGATGGCTATGGCGACGCGCGTCATCTTCCCCGAGGAGGGCGTGCGCGATACCGTCAGCATTCGGAAGTATCCGCCCAACCGCGTGCCGGTGGAAAGCCGCGTGCTGAGCATGAGCGAGGTGAACGAGGCTTACCGTGAGGTGAGGAATGCCATTGAACGCGGGCGGGTGGCACTCGTCGTCTGTCCTCGCATCGAGGCGCAGGACAGGAAGAAAAAGGGGGCAAAAGATGAAGGATTCATCCCGCTGATGATGGAGGAGGAGGAGGGGGAGGGTGACGACAAGCTGGACTACCCGAGTGCGGAGGACGTGCATGCGTACCTTTCCGGCCCCGAGTCTCCGCTCGGCGACGGTGTGAATGTTGGTATAGTGACAGGGCAAGCATCGACGAAGAAGGCTTTGAAGGAGCGTACCGAAACGCTGGAATCGTTCCGAAACGGCGAGATACCTGTCGTCGTGTGCACGACCGTGCTGGAGGTTGGCATAGATGTCCCGGATGCTGACGTCGTTGTGGTGTTAGGTGCCGACTGCTTCGGCCTTGCAACACTGCATCAGCTTCGAGGTCGCATTGGTCGACGATATCATGTCGACAACAAAGGGGATGCTGCGCCCACATGCTTCTTCGTTAGGCGTGAGAGCAGCTCGGACAACGCGCGAAGTCGCCTTGACAACCTCGCGGAGGTTTTGGATGGGTTCCAGGTTGCCGAGATGGACCTTTCTCTACGCGGTCCTGGATCATTTGTTAGTTTGTCGCAGAATGGTCCTATGAAGTTGCTTGATGTTGCGAGCTGGAGCGACGAGCCATTAGTGTTGGCGGCTGCTCGTGAGGCGAGGAGGTTGCACAAGGATGTGATCTCCGTCGCTGGAGGAGAGAGTGAAGTTTTGAAGCATCGCCTAGATGCCTTCGAGAGAAAGGTGATGAATTTGTCAAAATAGATAGATAGATAATAACTAAGACAGCTCATTCAGCAATGTAATAGAGTGAGTTTACGGTCGTCCATTCACACAATGAAGATTGACGCCGAGGGGCGCCTTCTCGTCGTGACTGGCGCAAACATGGGAGGAAAGTCCACGCAGCTTCGAAGCGTCCGGTGCCTGCGTGAGATCGTGAAAAATTTCGCGATGGCGAGCAAGTGCTGCCTGGAGGACTTCGAGGGACGAGGGCTGGACACCAGTTTTTGGTGTCCGGACACCACCTGTGAGGTGAACCCCTAAACGGGAAGCTGGACTGACGGACTCGGTGTCAATCAGGTACACGTTAATCCTTGTCCTGGAGGGGGGCAATCGTGAAAATTGATTGATCATCATTTGCTGTTGTGGTGCACGCGCGCGGTGTCGCTCAAACAAACGACGAAGGACTCATCATTCATCAACAAATCGCAGTGATGATGAGCGGCGCGCGCACCGCGAACGTGCCGTCCCTCCCTGCCGAGATCTGGAAAATCGTACTCGAGCAGATCCCACGTGACAGAGAGGGAGTGCGCACACACGCCGCGTTCGCACTAGCAAGCAAGTTCTTCCTCAAGGTGGCAGGAGGGCGTGTGGGTATGGCGCTTCGCGCACTCGAAAGTCATGAGGAGGACGGAGATATGATAATAACTTTTGCCCTAAGGACGCTCAGTGCTTTGCGCGCGCACGCGGCGCCGCACGCGCCGGCTATCGCCGAGCGACTCGAGCACGAGGAAGAAAGAGTGAGGCGTGCCGCTGTGAGGGCACTCGGCGTTTTGGGCGAGCATGCGGCGCCGCACGTGGCGGCTATCGTCCGGCGTCTCGAAGATGAGGATAAAGAAGTGAGGCGTGCAGCTGTGGAGGCGATCGGCGCTTTGCGCGAGCACGCGGCGCCACACGCGGCAGCTATCGCCGAGCGACTCGAGCACGAGGATGTAGACGTGAGGTGTGCAGCTTTGCGGGCGCTCGGTGATTTGGGGGAGCACGCGGCGCCGCACGCGGCGGCTATCGTCGAGCGACTCGAGGACGACGAGGAATTCGCAGAGAGGTGTGCAGCTTTGTTTGCGATCGGCGCTTTGCGCGAGCACGCGGCGCCGCACGCGGCTGCTATCGTCGAGCGACTCGAGCACGAGGAAGAAAGAGTGAGGTGTGGAGCTTTGCTGGCGCTCAGCGCTTTGCGCGAGCACGCGGTGCCGCACGCGGCGGCTATCGTCGAGCGATTTGAGGACGAGGGCGCACAAGTGAGGTGTGCAGCTGTGATTGCGATCGGCGCTTTGCGCGAGCACGCGGCGCCACACGCGGCGGCTATCGTCGAGCGACTCGATGACGAGGAAGAAAGAGTGAGGTGTGCAGCTCTATGCGCTCTCGGTGATTTGGGCAAGCACGCAGCGCCGCACGCGGCAGCTATCGTCGAGCGACTCGATGACGAGGAAGGAGGAGTGAGGTGTGCAGCTGTGGAGGCGCTCGGTGCTTTGCGCGCGCACGCGGTGCCGCACGCGGCGGCTATCGTCGAGCGACTCGATGACGAGGAAGAAAGAGTGAGGTGTGCAGCTTTGCGGGCGCTCGGTGCTTTGGGCGAGCATGCGGCGCCGCACGCGGCGGCTATCATCGAGCGACTCGATGACGAGGAAGATGATGTGAGGCGTGCAGCTGTGGAGGCGATTGGCGCTTTGCGCGAGCACGCGGCGCCACACGCGGCGGCTATCGTCGAGCGACTCGAGCACGAGGACGCACAAGTGAGGTGTGCAGCTTTGCGGGCGCTCGGTGCTTTGGGCGAGCATGCGGCGCCGCACGCGGCGGCTATCGTCGAGCGACTCGATGACGAGGAAGGAGGAGTGAGGCGTGCAGCTGTGGAGGCGATCGGCGCTTTGCGCGAGCACGCGGCGCCGCACGCGGCGGCTATCGCCGGGCGACTCGAGGACCAGGACGCACAAGTGAGGTGCGCAGCTATGTGGGAGCTCTTTGCTATGGGCGAGCACGCGGTGCCGCACGCGGCGGCTATCGCCGGGCGACTCGAGGACGAGAAGAATGGAGCGGTGAGGGAGCTAGCTTTGGAGGCGCTCCGTGCTATGGGCGAGCACGCGGCGCCGCACGCGGCAGCTATCGCCAATCGACTCGAGGATGGGAATAGTTTGGTGAGGCGTGCAGCTATGGAGGCGCTCCGTGCTATGGGCGAGCACGCGGCGCCGCACGCGGCGGCTATCGCCAGGCGACTCGATGACGAGGAAGATGATGTGAGGTGTGCAGCTTTGTGGGCGCTCCGTGCTTTGGGCGATCACGCGGTGCCGCACGCGGCGGCTATCGTCGAGCGACTCAAGGACTCGCGAACAAGTGTGAGGCGAGCAGCTGTGGAGGCGCTCGTTGCTTTTTTTCCGAAGGACGTGCAAGAGAGATTACGGCGATTCCCGTGAGTCGCGTGGAGGAGGTGCTCGAGAATGCGCTGGAAGGAGGGTTGTTGGGAAAGATGGGAGGAGGGAATCTGTAAAGGTGTGTGTGTATACCTACCTATCTACGTAGTAGTGTTTGAAAGAGTGAGTTCCCACGATTCACGAATGTCAACCAGTGCTCTCCAGGAGTCCTCGACATAATTCACACGCCCGGGAAAGTTGGTTACTGATCTTCAAGAAATTTGCTCAACAAGGAAAAGCACTACCAGTAGTGCGTTGTCAACGACTATGGTATATTGTTCCGGGGCTGCCCCTCATAAAGACACGTAGCAGCGGAGCGTACTATCGCGCGATTGCATCGATGAACACCCGACCTGACACTGAAGATTATCTAAGTAGTACTTACTACAAAGTCTACAATCGAGGTCCCATACATGCTGTGAAGAAGCACTTGTCTAAAGTGTTGAGTGGGGGAGGACTGTTGGGCGAGCGTGCGTCGTATGCTATCGCCCAGCGACTTTAGGACACGGACAGATTTACACTCTCAAAATCCTGTACCCTAACGAGCAATACTGTCAGTTCCAAAACTTCCAACAATACACAAGTACACGTATATTTTGTTCACATTTAATACTTTACACGCATAACTTTATAGTTCATACATTTATACTGTAGGATATGAGTTTTTATGAGTTATTGTTGACCCAAGCTGCGGGAAGTCGGCCACCAGGATTTGGCCGGTAACGCTGACCGGCCCCTTCCGCGCCTCCGTACCATCGTGTCAACATAGACTTATTCTTATCCTCCTTAAGCTTTCTCCGCTCGTCAAGCTGACCCCTCCACTTTGACGTTTGTTGGCGCTTGCTGGACGTGGTGCTGCTCTTCGCAGTAGTTGCTTTACTGGGCTCGACGTGGGACTGCTTATTCTTCATGGCATGGACACTGCGAAGAGCGGCAGCATTCTTGCTTTGAAACACGCCTTCCATCCAATCGAGTGATGGCCCAACACGTGCGACTGTGCCGTACTTATCTCCAATACGAGCAGGAACGCTAGGACCAGGTCCAATTTTTCCCTGCGCAATTCCCGAGTTGCCGCGCATGTCACGTCGCCAGTCACGCGCGGGTGCAAATCTTGCCTCAAGATCTTCGATCTCCGGGTGTACTTGGTTTGCTCGAACATCGCGCCTGCGAGTCGACTCGAAGTATCTCAACCGCATCAGGCGCTGCTCTTCCTGCATGCGAATCTTGGAGCGGTGCCGACTTTGCGCTTCATCAAGCAATCCGTGAAGGCGCTCTTTGATCTCCGCCGTCTTTTCTTGAGGCACACCCTTCACAATTAGTTCAGGTTCAGGTCTTTTGCGTGGCTTCTCGCCATCAACAAGGATTGCAAGTTTCGCCTCCGCCGCGTCGTCAACGGCCATTGAATCGGAAATGTCAAAAGTTTGCACCGACGACATGTGATCCTTAGTAAGTCTCGCGAACGACTCGCGCAAGAGAAACGTCCCCGCGTCATGATCGCGACCAGCGTTACATACAAGCCGCATCATCTGTTCCGCCGCCACTTCCAATCTCATGGATGCTTCAACGTCATCGGAATGCTTTGCTTTATCTTGGCCAAGCGACTCGCTCGACACCTCCGAGCGTCTTATTCCAAGCTCGAGCGCCACCGACGCTTCGTCGACTGCCGAACGAACAATCTGGTCTGATGCCCTGTCAAGATTTTGTTTCAGGACCTGTAGGAGCATTTGTGAATCAGTTCCGCGCAAGCACGCGCTCTGTTCGTTGCTCCAGAACGGAAGATCCAATACTGCCGAACCACTCGCTCGATGTCGCCCACGAGCGTGAGCGAGTGCCGCCCCGTCGTAGGCGATAGGATCTGCGTCGCCCATCGACTCTAAACTTGATGAAATATAATCCAACTCTGTGCTATCGCTGGCATAAATACGTACTTCACTTTGCGAACTGTTCTCATCAACGCTCACCGCCAAGGCTCCGATCACCGAGCCTGAAGCTGCGGATACGGTGGCAGTATAACCGCCAGGGAGGAATGGGCTGCCCATTGACGCCACAGCTGTCAGCGCAAGCCCTGCGGCAGTTGCAATGTCCGAGGCCATTCCCGGTGGTGCTGCGAGGCTGTGCGTCCAAGCATGCCGCGCGTTATGGTCAGCCTCGACAGCCGCATTTGCATGGGCCACTCGTCCACGCATCAAATTGCGAAAGATGCGAGCACAGGTTGCAAGAATCTGGTTATCGCCCGCTTCTGTCTTAACGAGCTCGACGAGGTCTGTGATAACTTCGGCGCACGCCTTGGCTCCACCCCCGTCGCTCCATATGCGAGGTGCGCCCTCCGAAGCACACGTGAGGGCAAGCTCGAGACATATATTCACAATTGCGCCCGAATTGTCCGTGATGTCATCGTCTGTGAGATTTGATGAGTTTGTTGACGTCGAGTGCGCTAGCTGTACATTCTGCGCAAAGGCCGATATTCTGCGAGCCGTCCGAACGCACTCTCTGAGCATGTGTGGTGCAACACCACGCTCTCTTGACATTCGAAGTAACATTGTTTCCACGACGCTCCTCATTCTCGTGCTCACCCTCCCAGCACGGCATATCATCTCAATAGCACGAAGCGATGGATGAAAGAGGCTGCAAATGCTTGAGGCGTGAAACGTGTGTGCGGAAATTACCTCTTTCCACTTGCTGGCTGCACCTACCGGAACTTGTGGCATGGTTGTCATTTTATCAAGCGCGAGAATTACGGATTCGAGAAGCGCAACGTCGTCCCGCAAAATAGCCGAACTTTGATCAAGGCTATTCTTTACTTCGACGCTTTGTTCCCCGACGATGCCAACGAGAATTTTCAGCATAGAAGAATAGAAGCGTCGTGCGAGATGATGGCCGCGGACAAGGTCATGGCGCATCTCAAAGTGGGATAGAAAAATTGAGCGTCCGCTAAGGCTATACGCTAAAGACCGGTATTGCACATGGTACCACCTATCACGATAGTCTGCTCCATTGTGATGCCAAACGCTATCGAAGTAGAGAAAAGCATCACGCAAGCGTATCCAACCCAATCCCATGCCACCGTTGTCACGCCAGGCCAAATCTTTATTCTTCGGTGAAGAATGGCGACTATTCAAACGCCGCTGTACCCTAGATCCGGCAGTTGAGAGACGGACAGGAACGCCGTAGGAATCGCGGCGGATTGGAGCGTAAAATCTTATGAGCAAATGCGGAATCGTCAAAGAAGCTCTCACTGCACGAACAGCGCCTGCGCGTAATGGGGCATTATGGCCGCAATCAAGATAGCAAACCAGGCGCGACACGAATGCCTTTTCCCATGTACTGTGAGCTTCCTCAAGGTATTCGACCCAAGCCAAGAGGTGCGGTGCATTATTTGACTGTGTTTCTTCCATGACATCAAGCATAAGACGATGCAACTCCTCGAGATTCTGTAAGAATGCATTGAAGACGCAGTCGTATCGACGGACAAGAGCTGCACGAACAGCACGAGGCGAAACACGCGAGACTTCCAAGGCTATGTAGCATGCGCGCAATCGCGTCGTCAGCCTAGCAGTGTACTTGTCCAGTTGCAGCTTTCGTGTGTGGTCAGGACTTAAATCTCCTTGACCGGTGCTGCCTCCGCCTCTCAGCGCGAAGCCCGCGGGATCGCGCGTCCAGAATCCGACAATAGCATCGCGGTTGGGATGAGATGGTCCGAAAGTGTCAGCATCGTCTGCACGCGAATCAAGAACCTTCGTCGAGAGTGACGAGATCCATGACGGCAATCTGCCACGAAGGTGGATTGTCGCCGTGATTATTGCTGATAAACATCCAAAGGCAAAATTAATTGCATTTGCACTGTCAAGGCCCTCGGAAAGTACCAGCGACGAGAGTGCGACGCCAAGCACGAAACCGAGTGTTCCTGCACGAAAGGTATTCGCAACACGAGCAAAACCACGGTCAGCGTCGAATGTAAAGTGCCACATAATAAGTGCCAGAAGGGCGATTAGGTTCACATTTGTGTGAGCGTTTAGCGCGATGTCGTATAGATTTGCATGGTTTGATGCGTTAATTCCATCCGAAATGACGTGAAGATGCTCCGCTACGCCGCACGAAGATAAAGATATGGAGAAGAGAACCAAAAAACGAAGCATCGCATAGCTCATAGATGGCCGGAACATGACCACCTCGACCTCAAGGAAACTTGTCCGCCAAGCAGCGAGAGCCAAAAGCGCAACGAGGATGAGCTGTGATAATCGAATTCGGCTCGCATGCCCATCTCCGATCCAACATGGAATAGATGGCTCGTCGACCATATACACAAAAGGCCTAGTGTAGTTGGTATGCACGCACGAGAACTGGAGCATGCATCCATTTATTACGCCAGGTAATAAAGGGCCTAGCAGAAATATGCACGAACCACGTTGAGCTGTAAGTGCATAATCCATAACTCTCTTCCATCGGATTCCACGCTCCTCGCACAACTCCTTTCTCGCAAGGGACTTAATCAAGTCGTCTACAAGCTCGGCCTTTTCTGGCTGCGAAAAGTTCAGGACAATGGTAAAAGCCTCTGCTTCTTCCTCGTCAGCCTCTTCCCGCTCCTTCATTTTCTGAAGCGCCTGCTCCTCGGTTGTCCCAGGTGATCTCTTAGCCTGTTCATGAAGGGCAATCGCCTTGCTCCGAATTTCCTCGGTCGCTGCATCAATATCCTAGAAGATTGTTTTGGTTTAGGTCAGGGTCCGTCCACGACATTGTTTCGTTCACCATGCAATCAAAACTCGTGGGCAATTGGGATTCGGGGTGAGCTTGAAACATACCTCTTGACATTCGCTTTGAATGCTGACATTCCGTCCAATGAGATAGCGACATAGAGCTATGGTTGTGGGGCATACGCACAATATCATCACCAGCAGCAGTAAGCCAAATACCATAGCATTGTATCCAACGCCTGTGGTGCATGCAAAACCTCCTCCAAATATATATCCGGGAAGAAAAACATCCAGCGCACCCGAGGCTCCTGGTGATGTGCAGATTGGATTTGCACCGGAAGTCGAGTGCTGGACGCGGATTGTGTAAAGAGTGGAGCGCAGCAGAGCGAACATATCACACACAGTCAAGGCGGTGGCTAGTGCTGCTCGCTTGCACATATCGTAGTAGCGCCGATTGTGTAGAAAAAATCGCCATGCCTCGTACTGCAGATAACTGTGTAAAGGCAGAAAGTCTCGTGGTTTGCGCAGAACCTCTCGAGGATTCAAAATTAATTTAATCCATCTTGACCGTGATGTTGTGCCCGCGGAATCAAGTAACCATTGTTGCTTGATTTCAACAAGCGAAAGGGCACATGACCTGCGCAACTCCCCGTAAAGACGAGCCGCCTCGAGATCCAAACCAACCTGTCGTATCCCGCTACTCAGGAGGTTCCTTCGAGCAAGAACTACCATCACAAGAATCCAGAGCGAAACGACAATTAGCGAAGCAGTCTGCAAACTCTCATCACGATTCATTCCATGAGATGTGACACAGCGTGAGTCGTAAAGGATGCTTCTCTCAGATATTGCCATAAGAGGTCTGCTAGCAGACTCAGTAAGAGCATTCCCCTTGCATCCATCAGTGACGTACAACGTCGTCCTGTAATCGCCCTCGGCAGTCGCAAGTACCTGAGTCGAGCTGTACGTTCCGTCGTCTGCCAGACTTGGCACTTTCACTGCCCCAGGTATCGGGCCAGTCGGACGGCGAGTCAGTGCCCACTGAAAGTAAATTTTGTCTCCATCGGCATCCTGGGTACTCGAGATGAAGCGGATCGCGGGTAGGCACCAAGCTGCCTTCTGTGACTGATCCTGGGACTCAGAGTTTTCATCCGATCCAGAAAGAGTGTTTCTAGATTTAACATCGAAATCCAGCATTTGCTTGGCATCATCAATATCAAGCCACACGATTTCGTTTTGAATGCTTGCGGTGGGCCGAGCGTTGCAATTCACCGTGACGTTGACAATCGAAACTTGCTTTTGGTGTGCGCATGGGCCAGTTACCTCGAGCTTATATGCGTATTGTCCAGGGCGGTCAGGTCGCATAGATGCCGTCGGTAGATCTCGCGTGACAACACCCAGCCCCGCCTGATCGCTCGACAGGATATCCTGAGTAAAGGCGTATGCGAGTGGGTTCACGTTGTCCAGCGGCATTGTGGCTACGTCAGCTGCACTGTTTGGAATACTGCCAGTTGTTAGTGCGCCGCTATCTTGCGGAGCACGCACCAGGCTCCAATCATACGAGACGAAGGGATTTGGGCATCCTTGTGGCGTCGTCCTAGAAAGGCCCTCGATGGCAAAAGTCTCAGCGTATCCGCGCACCTGCCAGAATTGCGGCAGTCCGGATACGTACGAAGGCTGTATGTTGCCCTCGTACACCCCAAAGAATGACTGGTACGTAGGCGGCGGAATGTCACGGTCGAAGAGCTTGCTGAAGTCGTGGCGCACGAATCCGATCATCCGAAGAAATTCTTGAGGGATGAGAACCTCGGTGGTCGTGGTGAAAAGTTTCGGCTCGATTCGAGGCGGCTTCAAACCCTGCCGATCTGTCCTGACGTACGTCCTGACGTAGAGAGAATCAAAGCATGTCGTAGCTGCAAGTTCGGAGTACGACTTTGGCTGCAGCAAGCCAAATTCTGGAGGTGGAGGAGGCGATGGCGGAGGTGGCGAAGCGACGGCGACGTCTGGCTTCGGTGTGCGTGCCACATCACGGCGAAGATCTTGTTTTTGGCTCAATTCGACAGTCGCTAAGGTCGCAGAGGGTATACCAACTATGCCGCCTGCAACTACACCGCCCAGTGACGCACTTCCAGGTACGATAGTCGTGTTGACCAGAGCAAAGAATTGCGTCGCGGGTGGCCCATGCAGGATACCATCGTTGGCACCACCGACGTCGTATCGTACCGACACGTGCGCTAGGGTAAGAAGTTCGTAGAAGTACGTGTCGTCCCGACCGCGCGGTGTGCCTTCTGCCTCCCGCATCTCTTCTGCCTTATGCACTTCGCTCTCGATGAACTTAAAGCTCGTGAGATTGATGGCTTGCGTGAAATTAACCTCAACGCGCACACGCATCCAGCGCCCGGGATCATACACGGCTATGTCGTGAGCGCGCGTCACATTGTCATCGCCATATTCGTAAAAATTAGTGTCGCAGTCGGCATACAGTGGACTAGTCGCGAGCAGTTCATCCTGTTCTTCCGGTGATAATCTCGTGAATTCTAGCTGCGTCATTTCATGATCATCTGGATACAGATTCTGTGCACCGGGTGCCGCTGGCGGCGGAGGAGGCGGGGCAGTGCGAGCGACAAACACATCGCAACGCCGATGTGCGATTCCCTTTAGTTGTCCACGCTTCCACTCGAGCGACACGATTTTGCGCTTGCCGTCGTCGACAAGCGACATGTATGATGTATGCTCACGCCAGAACATCTCGGATTCGGTAACGTTTTCGGGCACGGGTGGGATTGGCGGACTTTCCGTCTCATTGCGCTCGTTGAGAACCTCGAAGGGCAGACTGTCCTTGTCCGCGCCGAAGAAGGCATACGCGGTGAACCTGCGCAAGTCCTCCACCCGCGCGTACTCACCCGTGGGCTTGTTTAGCACGTAAGCATCGAGCGGCGGGAGCACAGCCGCGTCAACCCTAACGCTACTTCCAGTCGAACGGAGCGACAGCGGTGGTACAATATCCTCTTCCCGAGTGTAGTCTGCTGCTAGGCCACTGCTTATGCACATCGCCTTGCCACGCGGGCAACCACGCGGAGCAACTCCCGAGTCACTTGAACCAGTCGTGCCCGTGCCGCCAAGTCGAACCGTTGGGAATGCATTTTGACTGTAGACACTTAAGGTCGTATCTGGGCCATCTGCCGATGCCTCGGCGCGCAAGTTTTGAACACACGTCCCACCCCCGTGCAGAGGTGGTGGCGGCGGCGGCGGCGGTGGAGCTGGTGGCAGATGCGGCGGCGGAGGTGCGTATGGCGGAGGAACGGGTGGTGGTTGAGCAGGAACAAGAGGAGGCGGGGGAGGCGGCTGAGCAAGTACGATTTCACCGCTTACGAGCAGCATCCACCATAGCAGAGACCACACGCTTGCGGTCGCTCTCATTTGGCCAGCCCTCGCTTGTGCTCGACGCATTGCAAGGCCGACACGTCTGTTTAGCAAGGTAACGGCACTCACCGTTGCGTTGCAGGTTCACCAAGCCATCCTACTTTGTGTGTTCACCATCAGGCTCTGGCATGAAGGCGTTGCCTGGGCATCACGAGTTTGTACTTATTATTGAGTCGGACCGCGGACGTTCAAACTTGACTTCACCCCCAAACCAGACCGTCTAGCCATGTATGTACGGGGGATGCATTGTTGGTCGACTCCCGAAAACGGGCAGGGCTCTCCCAAAACTCCCATCAGAAACTCCCATCAGACTCCCACCGCACCTCGCGAAGAACCTCAGCATATTCACACCGCGATCCAAACTCCATGAGGCGTGTCGGCGTCGCTGCGCGGGACGTCGAGCAAGGCCAGACGAGGTCGCCTTCGCTGTCGAGAAGCGGCTCAGGAGGCAAGCCGCCCCTTGCGCCGATCCAACGAGATGTTGGCCAGCGAGCTACGTACGGGCACCAGAGTGTAGAGAATAACGATCACTCGCACGCGTCGAGGCGTTGGGTATGGATTGTCGTAGTTGTGGTGCTGATTATCGCCGGCGCGATCGGAGTGGTGTTGTTCGGCGAACACCGCTCGGAAACTTCACCGCATACGCGTGAAACATTCAAGTTGAGCGCTTCGACGCCAAGCACCTTGGATCGGACGTCAGCGTCCACGGGGTATGTTTCGCAGGCCGAGTCCGAGCAAATGGCCGATGAGCACGGCGACGCTGCTGACGAGCACACAGCGGAGTCGCCGACGGAGTCTCACGCGGACGTCGAGGCGGTTGCCGAGGAGCCCGAGCAGATGGCTGACGAGCACGCAGCGGAGTCACCGACGGAGTCTCACGCGGACGTCGAGACGGCCGCCGAGGAGCCCGAGCAGATGACTGACTCGCATGAGGAGGTCGAGACGGCCGCCGAGGAGCCTGAGCAGATGGCTGACGAGCACGGCGACGCTGCTGGCGAGCACACAGCGGAGTCGCCGACGGAGTCTCACGCAGACGTCGAGGCGGCCGCCGAGGAGCCCGAGCAGATGGCTGACAAGCATGAGGAGGTCGAGGCGGCCGCCGAGGAGCCCGAGCAGATGGCTGACGAGCACGGCGACGCTGCTGACGAGCACGCAGCGGAGTCACCGACGGAGTCTCACGCGGACGTCGAGGCGGCCGCCGAGGAGCCCGAGCAGATGGCTGACGAGCATGAGGAGGTCGAGACGGCCGCCGAGGAGCCTGAGCAGATGGCTGACTCGCATGAGGAGGTCGAGACGGCCGCCGAGGAGCCTGAGCAGATGGCTGACGAGCACGGCGACGCTGCTGACGAGCACACAGCGGAGTCACCGACGGAATCTCACGCGGACGTCGAGGCGGCCGCCGAGGAGCCTGAGCAGATACCTGACTCGCATGAGGAGGTCGAGACGGCCGCCGAGGAGCCTGAGCAGATGGCTGACGAGCACGGCGACGCTGCTGGCGAGCACACAGCGGAGTCACCGACGGAATCTCACGTGGACGTCGAGGCGACCGCCGAGGAGCCTGAGCAGGACCTGGCTGACTCATTTCCACCCCCAGACACACCATTGTCGCCGTTCATGCCGCCACCGCATCCTCCTCCGCTTGCACCTCCACCTGTACCGCCTCCACCGCCTCCTCCACCATTTATCCGCTCTGCGGTTCAACTTGCCGAACTCAAATCAAATATTGCATTTCCCATAACGCCTAAATTTCATCCGCAAATCACAGAATACTTCATGACTATTCCACGGGGCCTCCCCAACGTCGTATTAATGGCACGCATGAAAGAGTCCGACGCCGTCCTGAAATTCGACGAGTACTTAATAGGAGCCGATACTCTCGTGCATGGTAGCGGCGTGATATCAGTTCCTGTGGGTGGATTCACCACCGCAACTTTTACAGTCGAATCCAGGACTAGGATGATAAGTGATTTGACGTCGACATACACAGTCACCATTTATCGTCGCTCGGATGATCTCGAAGTACAGGCAACAGATGCACGGTTGACTGCTCTTGTCGTTCAGGCAAACCTTGCGCAGAGACAGACGAAGATACAGCCCAAATTCAACGCTAAGAGATTGGGCGGGTCTTACACTGTGAAAATTCCACACGAATGGGAGAACTTTCGCTTGCTCGGCATGTCTTTCCCAGGAGCAGGCAGCGTGATCACAGGAAATCAAGTGCAAAAATTGGAGCTCACCGCAGCCACGGCGGCTTCGGCAGGCTCAACATACACACTGGTTTGCACATTTGCCGCGGTTGACCCAGGTGCACACATTTTTGTTGATGGGACTGACTGTGGAGTCGATATGGATCACACTCGAGGGCGTGATATAATACGAAAGCTGAAGGTGGGGCAAAATGACTTCAACATCACTGTGATCAGCGCCAATGGCATGTTCTCTGCCTCGTACTACCTGAATGTATATCGTGAAGCTGACAAGAGCGCTGAATTGCTCGAAAAAGCAACAAAATCACGAGGAGCTGAAATGCTAAAAACTTTGAATGCAAATCCAGGCAATCAGGCAGTGGCGAGGGCAGCCCACGATAATGACGCCATCTTCGACTTTCTCAAGGAGAGAATTGAGCGATGCATGGGTGCACCAAATCCATGGACGCCTTTGCTACCCCGGGATATGGACCGGAAACGAAAGCACTCGCGTGTGGAGATATCAGACGAGGACGAAACAGGAAAAATCGATTCGATTGTCGATCTTGCGATGAAGACGAGCTTGCGACTTCGCCCACCCGCGAAGGCGCGCTCACCTCCATCGCCCCGTGAAAAAGACGAGGTTGCAGAGCTTATCGAGCAGCTGGGGATGGGAAGGGTGAATGCTTCAGAGTTTGAGGATTGTGATGCAAAGGAATCCTCGGAGGAAAAGGCTATCTGTGAATGCAAGCAGTACAACATATGCAGTAAAAGCACAATGATTGCGATGGATAGAGCTGCGGCACGCGAGAGGCGAGCACGCACTGCGTCAAATGCGGCGGAGGCTGAACCAGCGGTTGCCAGTGAGAACGAGGACGGGGAAGATGGTCCATCAAGTGGAGCCCGTAGATTGCTCGGTGGTGCCGCTGCGCGCGAAGTTGCGAGACAGTTTGCTCGATTGAAGGATTCAAATGATCGTGCTAAGCCATCTGATGCTCCGAAGCCGGCGTTCCAACTCATGCAGCAGCGTGTACACGACAATACAGGCCAGTTCTTTCCTGACGGAACATCACGTGAAATCAATGCTATCGAGCGCAAGGTTGCTGGGTGCCTGCGCGATTTTTCGAGTTGCCCGTTGAGCGCTGATGAGATGACAAAAACGCTCATGATGCTCAAATCTATGTCTCGATTTTCAAAAGCTCGTTTGCGCTGCGCAACACTGGGCGGAGCGGACTGCTCCTCGTCTTCAACAACAAATCCTGAGACGGGCTCGGGTGCATCGGCATTGAAGCGTATCCGTGCTGCTGGCATCTTTTCACCCTTACCAACACGACGGCTCCGCACATGTGCGGTTGTTGGAAATGCGCCCGGAGTTGCGCTCTCGACACTCAACGGTGGTGCCATCAACCGACATGACGCCGTTTTTCGAGTTAACCTTGCACCAACGCTTGGTTATGAGCGCCACGTCGGCAATCGTACGTTCGTGCGCGTAATGGACGCGCGCACGCTCCGTAAGTTCACGGATACCGCGCGCGGCAACATGCCGCAGCCGTCGCTCCTTCATCACGATCTGCATCTTGATTCCCTTGACTCGACGTACCACCACTTCGGCATTGCCTCACCCAACGATGGCATAGGTGGCTGGGCCTTGTGGCACTACGGTATGTTTAGCGACCATTCGCGGGATTCACAAATCCTTTCCATGACAAAACGTGTTGCACAGGCTGGCCAGGCATTACACGTGGTGCATCCTGACATGATATCGTGGCAGGCTGACGCGGCATTTTCGTTAATGCGAGATACGATTCGCCTTGGCATGGCCCCGAAGCGTGGTCCAGGCTCCGGTTGGGGCTATCCCACCTTTGCATCGCTTAGCTCTGGCATGCACGCGCTGTTGATGGCGACGCAGATGTGCGATCGCGTCAACGTGTTTGGGTTCTCGCTGGCAGCAACGAGTGCGGCTGTGCCTGGTGCCGTAGCGGCAACGGCTGACGGTGTGCCTCGGCGATACTACGGAGCAGTTGCTGACTCAGAAAAGCCAGGATTGTGGCGAAATCATGCGTGGCAATTCGAGGCAAACGCGTTGAAGCTCCTCGCTCTTAGCGGCGCGGTCAATGTTTGCTCATGACAATTTTCCTTTCTTATGCTACAAATTATTTTTTCTCACCATGTTGTACAAATGTGCTCACCCCGTCGTGCAGCTTCAACAGCTGAAGCTGAACAGTGTCGATAGCGCATTAACAGACTCTGTAGCTCCGCCACGGAAAATTTGTCTGGTTCAATGCAAGCGCTGAAAGCTCGCGATCTTGTATCTAGCTGGTCGTCAATACGATGGTTGAGGCGCACGTCAGATGCGATCACTTCTTTCGTCACCTCGCTCTCTTCCTCCTTTTCCTCCTCGGGCGCGGCAATGTCACCGTCCTTCGCATAGAAACTCAAGAAGAGTCGTCGTGCCATGTCAATCGAAGCAAGAGGCAAGCGAAAACGAAGATCCACTCGACCAGGTCGAACGAGAGAAGGTACAAGCACATCGGGAAAGTTAGTGGTCATTATGATGATTCGCGACTCGTTGGAGAGCGCGGCACCATCCAGCACTTCTAGTATGCCGGCAAGTGTAATGCCATGCCGACCCACCAACTCGGTACGAGAGGGCCCTTCCCCATTGGTTGTCAGCTCGTGAGGCAGAGCAGCGTCCACGTCCTCCATCAAAATGATGGATCGCGGCGCAGTCGTCCTAATCAGGTGAAAAAGCGCATCATCACTCGCTAGTGATCCAAGGCGCAGGGTGTATAGAGAGCACCTAAGCTCTCCTGCCAAAGCAAAAGCAAGGCTCGTCTTCCCACAGCCTGGCGGACCATAAAAAAGGTAGCCTCGGCGCCATGGAATGCCTCGCTCGGCGTACCACCGTTCGCCCTTGAGGAACATATGAGCGTCGCGAAGGACTCGATTTCCTTCTCCACTGGGAAGAACGACGCTTCGCAGCGGCCGGCTTGGTCTCTTTCCCGCGTCTCTCCACTCGGGAAGTGGCTCAGACCAACTCATACCTCCGGACGCATTTCTTGGGCCGGAATTGGCGGTGAATGGCGCGTACACTTGGGTGTGACGCAAAGCGTCCACCCTCCCGAGCGCTAGAAGCGACTCAATTGTGGCATCAGCCACAGACGGCCGCGCAAACACAGAAAAGACGAGCGGACTCGATCCTCCGACGCCACTATCCATGGAATGCATCACAGATGAGCTGCCGTGTGGACCGCTAGGAGCGCCAACGTTTGCTAGAGGATGAGTCATAGGACCCAGCCTGAGCACTTGCTGAGCACCGTCCGCTCCACCGGAGTCGAGCCAGTTCAGCACACCCAGAATTTGGCTTGTCCACGATATCTTTTTGACAGTCTTCTCCGTGGCAGCGTGGTTTTCCGCCGCGACGTCTGCATCTCCGCCTGCAAGCATATCGTCCATAGCTAAGTCCGCGAGGTTGCCTCCTTGTAGCCTGTACGCGAACATCGCTACCCCGTTGTGCGACGTGAGCACGCCACGCCTTAGAGCTGGGGCGGCTATGTAAGGACGCCGAGGCGTGGTGCCGACTTCTCCTATTCGTGCCGCGAGCACCGTGCGTTCGGTATGCGACCGACTCTCAGGCTGCGAACGCACGAACCGAACCGCCGCAAAGTACGCGGGAGAACCGAAAGGAATAAGATACGTAGTCGACAACGCCCGCCTAGCAGCATCAAGAAGCGAGCGTGAAAATCTGTATCCAGTCGACGCTAAGAATCCTGCTATTGCAAGCGACAGACTTCCCCCCACGAAGTCGTTTTGTGTTAATGCACGCCACAGCGAGTCCCACCAGCTCCACCTTGTCGTGGTGGTGATCAGAGGCGCCTGTACGTGCTGCGTTTGATGCCTCCCCCATCGCCACGGTGGTGCTGGCACCACCACCACGGCGGTCGCCACTAAGGCGAGCACAACACTCGTCGCCACAAACCACCGTTTCATCTCCGCCCTACAATGATCCCAGAAGATTGTGGAAGGGGTTTTTGGCTTGCATGCCATTTAGGGTTTAAGATGACCGTTGCCTTTTTTGCATGCAACGTCCACTCGATTCGTCCCCTTGATTGCCAGGTGCGTGGTTTGACCGAGTCCAGGAGTGGGGACGGGGCATGCCCTTTTATGTGAAACAACACCCCACTTCCATTTCCACTTCAACATGCTCATCGAACACTCCATCTCCTCGCGCGCTACGTGCAGAGGATGCGGATCCAAGATACTCGTGCAAGCTGTGCGCGTCGGGGAGACTTCCTTCCACCCCGTGTACGGAGAAACGACGGCGTGGAAGCACTTCTGCTGCTCCAAGCTACAGAACGCGAACGCTGACAAGTGCAGGCGCACGCCGGGATTCGCGATGCTCAGGCCAGATGCGCAGCAAGCCATCGTCAGCAAAAGTGTCTCCGCCAAAACTCAAACGTTCGGATGCGGCGAAGCGGAAGTCCAGGCTTCCGGCATGGCGACGGGTGCTGCCGTTCAGGTCGTCGCGGAGACGAGCGCCATCGCGCCGTCGCAGGTCCGCTCCCCAGCTCGTCCAGGGGCGTCGCAGCCTTCGCAATCGTCACAGCCTTCGCAATCACAGCAGCAGCCTACTGACGACGACATTTTTCACGGACTCTTCTCTTGCGATATAGTAGGCTGCCGTTACTACAGCGGCGTCGCACACCGTGGCGAGTACGTCACGCTCGAAAGGGAGCCGCACAACCCGTACGACCGCAACGCTGTCAAAGTGCTCAACATGAACGGCATGCAGGTGGGGCACATTCCGCGCACCGTAGCCACCGGCTTGGCCAAAGTGATGGACGTCGCGAGCTTGACGCCCCCTCGCGTGGAGGGCACCATTCCCCGCGACGCGTCCAACGTCTTCACGATTCCCGTCGTGATTCGCATCTACGGCAGCGCGGCTGATCGCGCTTGGGTGGTAACTACGATGAAGAAGGCGGGCATCGTGCTGCGCGAGGACGAAGCACCCTCGGGAGCAAGTGGTGGTGCAGGTGGTGGATATGGCGGTGGTGGTGGTGGCCCGGCGCGAGGCACGTCTTATGTCGCTGATCCTGCCAAGAGCCAACGCGAGCTTGATGCGCTATTCGACGAACTCTCGAAACAAGTCGACATCAGCAATCTGCCATACGACCCGCAACGTGACACGCCCGCGCTCACGGCTAATCTTCGCAAGCACCAACGTGATGGAGTCGCCTGGATGCTGAGCAGGGAACGTCAGGCGGCGAACACGCTTCCGCCGTTCTTCGAAGAGCGCGTCGAGAGGGGCACGACTGTGTACTACAACAGCATCACGTGCAGCACGCAACCGAGCCGCCCACCGCCTGTGTTGGGCGGTCTGCTTGCAGACGACATGGGAAATGGCAAGACGGTGCAGACGCTTGCGACTCTGCTCGCCAATCCGCCGCCTGGCGTCATCTACGAAGGCGACAACAACACTGACGAAGGCGACGGCGATGGCGACTGGAATCTTGCAGAAACAGCCGCGTCTGTGGTTAGCGGGGCAAAGCGTCGCTTGGCGGAGGCTTTCGGGTCCGGCGGCAGCGCCAGCGCACAACCACCACCACCACCGACGACGACAACGACTACTGCGCTTCCAGCAAGCCTCGTGGATGCTCTGGCAGGCGCGTCATCAGAGGCTGAGCTCGCGAAACGCACAGGTGCTGATCTCAAGGCAATGTGCAAGATGGCGGAGGTTTCGCCGAATGGCACGAAGGCGAAAATGGCGTCGCGCATCTGGAAATTCATTCAGGAGAATGGTGGGCTGCCATCCTCCTCCTCCGGTGCTCCTCCAGCTCCCGCCGCTGCCGCCGCCGCCGCCGCACCGCCGCCGCCAGCGCGGGCTGCGCCTGCGCAGAAAAAGCGCAAAACGACAACGCCCGCCGCTTCAGATCGTCGCGGCACACTGATCGTCGCTCCCATGGGAGTCATTGACAATTGGGAAAGGCAGATTGAGGAGCACGTGAAGCCGAATACGCTCCGCGTCGTCATCTGGCACGGCGCTGACAGGCACGCGCGCGCCGCGGAGCTCAGCACCGCCGACGTTGTGATCACGTCGTACGCTACGCTCCTGGGAGAGCTCGACGCTGTCATGGCTGCACGCGAAGGTGGTCGCCCGCCACCACAGGGACATGTGCTTTCGATCAAGTGGCATCGTGCTGTGCTGGATGAAGCTCACGTCTGTCGCAACCGACGCACGAAAAGCTTTCAATCTATTTGCCAAATTGATGCGACGCACAGGTGGTGCCTCACTGGAACGCCTTTGCAGAACAAGGCTGACGACGTCTTTGGAATTCTCGCCTTCCTTCGCTGCGCACCGCTCGGAGATTGGGCGATTTTCAATCGAGCTGTCAGTCGACCCATCCGCGACGGTCACGACGAAGGTCTCGCGCGTCTGCGCGTGCAGCTCAAAACGCTATCTCTGCGACGAGGCAAGCATGTGCTTGGCGATGAGCTGCCGCCGAAGACGATCAAAGTGCAGAAGGTCAATCTGCACGGCACGACGCGCGATGCGTATGATACGCTTTACAGCTCGGCACGCTCGGTGGTGGCAGCTGCGTTCGAAAGCGGCGTCGCTCAGAAAGAGTACATGACAATTCTCGAGCTTATCACGCGCCTTCGCCAGTCGTGCTGCGCTCGCTCGCTCGTTCCTCGCGAGAGGCTCGAGCAGGCGGAGAAGGTGCTGAAGAGCCTCGGTGATTCGGGCAAGGGCAAGGCGAAAGCTTTGACTGCCGATGAGGTGTCGAGCCTGTTCGCCAAGCTCAAGGATGTGCTTGGCGATGGCGACGATCCTAACAGCCAAATGGCAAACGAGTGTGCGGTCTGCCTAATGCCACAGACGAACGAAGAGGCTCGCATTCTACGCGCCTGCTCGCACGCGTTCTGCTCCGCATGCCTCGACACGATATTGGCCACGGATCCACTGGCTCGCAGTCAGGGAAAGGCGAAGTGTCCGCTGTGCCGGAGCCTCTTTGCAAAGGGCGACATCGTCTCTGCCAAGGAGCTGTCAAAAAGTTGTGCCGCCCCCCTTCCCAAAGAAGACGTTCTCGATCAGGCAATGATGACTTCGAGTTCACAGGATTCTCCCCCTCCGAAGGTGGCGACGATTCTTGACTTGCTCGGCGAGATGCCCAGCGACGAGTGTGCAGTCATCTTCAGCGGCTTCACGAAGTTTCTCGATGTCATCGAGACTCACCTAAAATCGAAGTGGAGCTATGCTCGCATCGACGGCTCGAAGAGCGCCAAGGACCGCGCGACTGCTCAAGAAGCTTTGCGCAACGGTTCCGCGCGCGTCCTACTCGTCAGCACACGCGCGGGTGGCGTGGGTCTCAACCTCACACGTGCGAACCATGTGATCATGGCCGATCTGTGGTGGAACGCCGCGGTTGATGAGCAAGCTTGGGACAGGTGCCATCGTCTTGGTCAGAAGCGTCCAGTAATGGTGCACCGACTCATCGCCGATGACACGCTTGAGGAGAGGCTTCTGAAGTTGCAGGAGGCGAAGGCGGCGCTCGGTGCAGGAGCTATGCGCAAGCTCAGTCCCCAGGAGGCTGCCAAGGCGCGTCTGGAGGACCTCAGGAAGATTTTTGAGGTGGAGTGAGAGATCGTCCACGCTAGATTTGTTGAAAGAAAGAACTTGTTGCGATTTGTTGTTGTTTCAAAAAGATTGGGCAAAGTAAAGCAAACTCAATTACTGAATAAGCCATCTTACAAGAAAATAGTCTTACACGGCATTGCGACCTGACAATTCGTCGTGCCTCTTCCTTGCGACGTTATGGAGCTGGAGCAGCGCATCGGAGATGCGTTGCGTCGCTCGTTGCTGCGCCTCCTCGTTCGTGCAATTCTTCGTGCAGCAGCTCATGTCAATCGGATCGCCAACGACGACGACGACGACGTTGCCACCGCGGGGAAGCACGTTGCCGATGCCAATCACACCTTCCATTCCGACGTGAGCGAATGGCACAACCAGCGGAAGCGTACCATCTTCGCTTCGCGCCAGCGCCAGCTTAGCCGCGCCTCGTCGCGCCGGGGCGATCGAGCCGTCGCGCGACCTCGTACCCTCGGGGAAGACGTGCACCCAGTCACCACGCTGTAGTGCAGTCTCTGCAGCGACCATGCCGGGCTGTGACAGTCCAAGTCCACGCTCAACGGGAAGCACCTTGACGAGCCTGAAGAACTCCGAAAGCGTGGCACCTTTGGAGAAACACCGATCCGTCGCGCACATCGTGTAGCGCAGCCCGCGCGCGTCGAAGACGTATCGAAGAGGCATCGACGCTGCTACGACGAGCGGATCGTCGAGCGAAGCGACGTGGTTGCATACCGTGACGATACCGCGACCTGTGTCTGCGTGCTCGGCGAGAGCGTCGTGGAGCCCTTTCCAGTTGTGCACCTCCGTGGTGTTGAACGCGTACATGAACGTCCTGCTGATCGCCGCTAGGCTTCCTAGCAGAACACGTCGAGCGAGCGCGCGTGCGGGATCGAGGTCGTCTCCAAGGATGTGCGTGGCATCCGCCGTCGCGTCTTTTTCCAAGGACGAAATCTTTCCTCTCTCTGTGTCTGGCATGTATGGTATCTGTGGTCTTTTCCTTTGTTCGACGGTGGAAGTCGTCGGCCATCGCGCCAATACGAGCGCGTTGGCGAGTCTTCTGACGACGGAGTTGTCCTCGAATATCCTCACGGTTGCGGTCCCGACGGCGGCGCTGGACGTCGGCGTCGGCGTCGGCGGATCCGAACGGCTGCCCATCACAGCTGCTGCTTGGGCAGGGACGACTCGCCGAAACGGCGACGTGGCTAACCCTATCCCTAACCCTAGCCCTAACCACCCCTCCCCAACAACCCTAATCGCCCCGTCCCCGGGCTTGAATTCTTGAATTGTCTTGAAAATTGAAGGCACGGGTATCCGTTGGTGAATCCGTTGGAGGCGCGGAACTCAAATTTCGGAGGGCGGGAGAGGAGAGGGACCCCATTGTTAAGCTCCCTTCCCGAGCACTTCCCGAGGGCGGATTGGATGGCTCGACCAATGGTGAGCTATCGTTTGACTGCCTGCCATGCCTTCAAGTGTTGTCCCGTTGTTGCCTTCTGTTGTTGTCTCGAGAACAACGTGTTGTTTGAAGAGGAAGATGCCACCCATAAGAATACGCTCCTTCCTTCCCTCTCTCTTCCTTGTCTTATTCGTTCCACAATCCCACTTCCCTCCCTTTCCCTTCCCTTCCCTTCCCTTTCCCGCGACCCTTCCTTTCAAGCCTCTCCTCTCTCACTGCGCACTTGCAAGGCACTGTCATTTGCAGCCTCACAACACACTCACTACCACGAGTCATTCGCAGCAACGCAACTCCACCTGCAACACCACGCGCAACACGCGCAAGCACAAACACACTCGTAGCTACCTGCGCACAGTAATTGTGCACAACAAGTTGCACAACAACACGTAGCTGCCTCACACCCAGTTCACTCAGTTTCGGCAGTCAACGCAAGGTCCAACTGCGAAGAGCAAGAGAAAGCGGCCGCGGAGCTACCAACCAACTTAACAACCAACCATGGGGACGAAGAGACAACGACTCAAGAGAAACAACTGCAAGCAAGTGCTCGCGGCGGCAGCGTGCGCGGCGATCGCGTGCGGCACGTCCTTGCCGGAAACGACTGCGGCGACACCCAACTCACAGGATAACCAGCAACTTCTCAAGGTTTCCACACTCACGCCATCCATAGTCAACACGGATGGCCAGACGAACATCACACTGCACGTGCGCACCACGCAAGGGCCAGAGCAGTGGCCGTCGTCGTCTTGCAGAAGCCAGTGCTTGTTTGAAGACCCGGAAAGCAACGCTGTGCACCAGACGCAGGCGGACCTTCTCGCGGGCCAGCACGAAAAAGAGTACCAGGTGGTTTGCCGGGCACCGTCTTGGGAACACGCAACGACTGTCGACGTGAGAGCGCAATTGACTTGTGCAGATTACGAATACACGACGTCGACCCCGGCAAAGCTCGAATACGTCACGTGGACTGGCCGCGACTTATCGGTTGACTTGGAGCCTGGCCCGCTCACGACCATTCTCGCGTCCGGACACCTGCCGATAGCGCACGGTGTGAGAACAACCGGTCTGGCGGGAGCTCAGGTGCTCTCGCCTGCAGCGACGGAAACCAAATTCAAGCTCTCCGCAAGTCAACGGCACCTCCTGACCTATCGCGAGCATGACACATTTTCGCACTTCTACGGTATCGAGGCAAGACGTATGTCACTAGATGGCATGGACTTCTACGGCTTAACGGGAGCGGGAGAACTTATTGGAGACATGGCAGGTGCAAGCGCATTGGCCACAATTCCTAGCCTGCCTCCATCACCTCCGCCGCCGCCGCCGCCGCCACCGCCTCCACCACCACCTCCTCCTCCTCCTCCTCCACCACCACCACCACCTCCACCTCCTCCGCCGCCTGGTGCCACCACCACCACCACCACGGCCACCACCACCACCACCACCAATGCTCTTCCACCGCCAGTGCCAACATGGATTGAAGTGGCAGGCTTCTATGGCATCTCCATGGAGCTTTTGCATCCCGATGTCGCACCTGTGGTACTGCAGTCATCACCGCCTCCTCCTCCACCACCACCGTCTTCGCCTCCTCCTCCTCCTCCGCCACCTGCATCCCCGCCGCCGCCGCCGCCGCCTAGCCCGCCTCCAGATGCTTGCATTGAGCGTGGTGACTGCTCGCCGCCACCTCCCCCTCCCCCTCCACCACCACCGTCCTCGCCCCCTCCTCCTCCACCACCGTCGCCTCCTCCTCCGCCACCATCGCCTCCCCCTCCTCCCCCAAGCCCACCACCGCCTCCTCCTCCTCCCCCAAGCCCACCTCCTCCTCCTCCTCCTCCACCACCACCATCACCACCTCCGCCGCCGCCACCAAGTCCTCCACCGCCACCGAGTCCTCCACCGCCTCCTCCTCCACCACCACCGCCGAGTCCACCACCACCTCCGCCGCCGCCGAGCCCGCCGCCTCCACCAGCCTTTACAGGACTTGCGTTTGCGACCGGCTATCTCAGCAATTGTACCGTGTACGCCGACCTCGATGGAGACTCGAAGATCGATCCCGCTGAGTCTGCACTTGCAACAGCCACCGCGATCGTTGGAGGCACATTCACTTTGCCATTCCAGCCGTCGCGCGTAACCATATCGCCGAGCAGCACTTGCACGGATGAAATCACGCAGCTTGTGCTCAGTTCCAGCATACGCGCGGCTGTTAACAATGCGGCTGCTGGCGCACGGCTCGTGCTTTCCGCGATATCCACAACGGCATCGACATCAAAGTCTACGTCGCCAACACCCGAGGTTGCCACTCAGCAGGCTTTGCGCCTGCCCCCCGGCGCATCCGCCGTGACATTCGACGCGCTCGGTGCTGCGGCAGCGGGTCTGGCACAGGGGATGGATGCATACGTTGCATTAGTTAAAGTGACGTGCGCGGTGAGCGTTTTCTCCGAGGGAATGCATCTGGCCACGCCGAGCAAGTCTCTCGACTCTGCTGCCACTTCCGTGTACGAAGGCATCATCGCCCTGTCATCAGGAAGGCGAACGGCTCAGTTCGAGCCAACGATTTTCTTCAACGTGACCACGGACATGCAAGAGGTGGCAAGGCAGGCGAAGTCTATCCTGGATGCAATGCCTACCACCACGGCATCAACGCCGGCAACGAACACCTCCTCGCCCCTCGCCATTCGTCGGCAGCTCTCGCATCGCGATCCTCCTCGTCGACGAATTCTCCAGGCGAACTCGGCGGCGCTGACTGACGTGTCTGTGACTATTGTCACCGATCTCGCGAAGTTTGCGGACACGGCCCGTGCATCGGGCATGACAGGCGAACAGCTTTTGACGGAGATGGCGAAGATCTCGCGTGTTGCTCAACTGGATGCTTTGGAAGCGCTGCGTTCCCTCTCCAATGGAACGAAGACTGCATCCGAAGTCACCTCGCAGTACACAGGAACTGCATTGCGCCGCCTTGTTGACGCGGCTCCCGTCCCTGGTCAGGCTGCCATCCAACGGACGGTCAAGGACGCATCCAGCAAGCCGCTCAGCGACTTTGGATTTGACAGTGGTGCGGTACCTCCACCCCCTCCACCCCCCGGCAAGCCAGACGAATGGGCATGGGGTACAGACAATGCATGGATTGTCTTTGGATGCGCGCTTGGGCTGATTGCTATGGTAGCTATAGGTGGCGGTTATGCATACATCCGGCAGAAAAAACAGATCATTATCCCGCACGATCCTTTGCGAGCGCGCGAGCTGGAAATGCAACCGACTGCCGGGACAGGGGGGCGGTACGTCCCAGGTGCTGGTTACGGAGTACAGATGGCCCAGGGTGGGCCGACGACGGCACCGCTTTCGGACGTTGCCCTTACCGCGGAGGCGAAGGCTCAGAAAGCGGCCCAAGAGCGCGCGGAATTTGAAGAGATTCTTCGTCGACAGCAGGATTACATCGCCAAGCGTCTTGGAAGAGGCGTCGCGAGTCCGTCTCTGTGAATCCCGCTCAATTCATTTTCAAAGAATGTAAAACGCAATGAGGTTATTATTGAACAGGGAACAGATATCAAATATACGTCGCGATCAAAACGGCGCCGTCTTGCGAAGGTAGAAGGCAGTCTACTGTAGTCTATGCTATGTAGCAAGAAGGTGTGCACGTGCGCGCTGAACGGCGCAGCTTGCGTTGTGTGAATGGACGACGGCTGGACAGAGTAAACTGTATAACGTTACTGAATGACTGATGTTAGCTATGTGTATAAGCCCCACGCCTCGAACGAGGTGATGGCTGCGGCGAACGCTTCGACGGGTGCCAGTGGTGCGATGCAGTCTAAGCTGTACCTGTGCTTGCGACTTTTTCCAAACTGCAGGAGAACCTCCTCGCCGCTTTTCGCCGGTAGCACGAGCTGGAAGTTACGCACACTCGCCTGCTTGACTCGGTCGGTGAAGCTGCCCTCGTATCGGCCTTGGACGGGGTTCCAGCGCGGCGCCTTGGTGGCAAACGTGTTCAAGCCTTGCCATCTGCCCGCACGCAGAGCTTCCAGAAGACCCGATGCGTCGCTTGAGCTCGTCGGCGTTGGTGTGTGTACTCTCCTACCCTTCTCGTCGAAGCCACGCGTGACGACAGTCAGTTTGCGCGGGCAGTCGCCGCGCAGGTTGCGCTCGTACGTGATTGCCGCGAGCTCCACCGGAGGTACGCCGTTCGAATAGCCGTTCCAAGCAGCCTTTCCCTTCGCGCCTTTCTCGTGCGCCTTTTCTGCGCCGCGAGGAAGGCCAAGAAGTCGAAACTCCGTTCGTGTGACGTTTGATCTGAGTACGGCAAAGTGGTTTGCGTTTCGCGGGTTATCCGCGAAGGTGGAGATGAGGTAGTCGGCTCCCCTTCGTTTTGCGGACAACACGAGTTCGTCTGTTCCCGCTCGGTACAGCTTCATGCCGAGCTGCTCCGTTAGCCACGGCCCTGTGCCGAATCCGCCCCAGATTCGCTCGATGTCGAACGACACCATGCCAAACTCGCTCGGCACGGGGCAGAGCATGGCGTCTGAGGCGTCGGGTATGTCAACGACGCACTCTTCGTTCGTCCTTCGCGGCGAGAGCCTGCTTGCTGTCGTCCCGTGCGACGAGGACACGAGCAGTTCATCCCTTCGCACACCCGACGCCGCGGTCTGCATCATGTCCACGGAAGTGCCTGGCCGCTGTGCCAGGGAGGTCACCGGCATACTGTTTCCCACAGCACAGCACAGCCACAGCACGAGAGACACACCGGCCGAGACACACCAATAAAGGCTTAAGTGTGGTGGCCTAAGCGATCCCAAGGCAAGCAACTTTCGACGAGGACGAGGACGAGGACGAGGGAGGGGGAGGGAGGGAGGGAGGCCGGAGCGAGAGGGGGAGAAGGGGGGAGGGGGAGCGAGAACAGGGTACTTCCGTACTAGTACTAGGCATGCTTGCTTGCTTGAGCTCATTCAATTCATTCTTTCATTCCTTCTTTCGAAGAAGAAGAAGAAGGGAAGGGGCCTCGAAGAAGGTTGCTTAGACTAGACTAAGTTCGTTCAAGGCCTCGGTGCCGGCCGGCGTCCTCATGGTTATGTATTACGGGACTACTACGGTGCTCTGTCGTTTTCGACTGTACTGTACCCCTAGGACCTTGGCGAGTGAGTTCTACCTATGCACGTCTCGCTTTCGCTTTGGGCTTTCTTTCGCTTTGGGCTTTCGTTCTTTCGCTTTGGGCTTTGGGCTTTCTTTCGCTTTGGGCTTGCTTTCTTTCTTTCGCTCTTTCGTTTCCCAGCCTCACACCTACCGGGTAGGGTAGGGTCTTCTTCCCTTCTTTCATGCGTCTCCCCTGCAGCTAGGCAGCTAGGCAGAACCGTGGTATGTACATACTGTATGTACTGTGCAGTGGAACCTATTCTTAGTTCTACTGTACTTGAATTCCGTCCTTCCGTCGTTCTACTGTACTTTCTATTTGCACTTCGGAGCTCAACCTGGTGCCTGGCTGCAGGGGGGTCGTTCCCATCCCATCCCGCCGTCGTTCATCAGCACATCAGCCATGACCAGTGGTTCTCCAACTACAGTACTCGGCCGCTAGGGCTGAGGCTCGTACGCACCATGTGAGGCTGGAACATGCGAATTGCGAAGAAGAAAAGAACGACGAACTGGGTCCCTTGTTATTATTATAGGTAGCAGGTGTCCCTCGGCCTCGCGGAAGAAAACAACCACACCACGTTCTGTACCGGGTATGTTACCTAGGATAGTTCTTACGTGACGACAGGTATGCTGCACGGTACGGTTTGGACTTTGGTGTGTGCATTGTGCATTGTGCGACTGTTAAACCTCTGTCAGTCTGTGCGAACCTCTGGGAGACCACCACCTGGCAGCAGCACAAGGAATAACTAATAAGGAATGGAAAGGGGACACGCTACGATTGTTATGGAGCTCTCCTTTCTAAACCCTAATGACTTTAGGGTTAGGGCTTAGGGTTACTCCTCCCCCCCCTTTTCTTTTTCTCGTTTTCTTTTCCAAGTCGCTCGCCCTGGCCAGCAAGCGAGTACATAGCCTCCGGCAGTCCGGTAAGCAGCCCTATGATGGCCAAGCATGGAGCAGCTGTACGCGCGCAGAAGGGAGGACACGGGACTCGCACTCGTACGCGGTGAACGGGCAAGACGCGACGGCGAACGCATTAGTCCGCGACCAGCGCGCGAAGTCACACGCCTCGACGACGGCGATGGCGCGACGGCGATGGAGATGCTCGTCGCTGGCGAGCCGTTCGTAATACACCATCCCGCGTTCGTCGCGTCGTGGCGCGCCGCACGCGAAATTGTCACGGCGGACGGAACGGTCGACATCGACAAGCTTGAGGAGCTCTTTGGCCAAGCGGTCGTGCGCGTCGAGGAGGTGAGTGCGCGAGCCGATGATGACGAAGCAGTGGACGCGCAGGGTGCGTACGGCGAGAGGCCGACGAGGAGCATGCAAGTTTCCGAGTACGCGTCTTGGTGGCGTGACCGTGGAAAAGGCGCGCTACTTTATTTGAAGGACTGGCACCTCACCGCGGAGTTTCCTGACTTCAACGCATACACGCCGCCGGCTATTTTCAGCCCAGACTGGCTGAACGAGTGGTACGACCACAAGCGTGCTGGCAGCGACGACGTCACCGCGCGCGACTACAGATTCGCCTACATCGGCCCTGCTGGCAGCTGGACATCTATGCACTCCGACGTGCTAAGAAGTAGTTCATGGAGCACGAACGTGTGTGGCGTGAAGCGGTGGACGCTTGTGCCACCCGATGCGACATGGGCGTTGACGAGTTCAACAGGACGCGGCATCGCGCCGCTGCTAAGGACAGGGTGCGGCGAGAGTGTGGATAGTGCCCAATTTTGCGCTCTTGACATTGCTCGGGCTGCATCTGTCGTGGTGATTCAGCAGCCTGGAGAAACCATCTACGTGCCACCGGGTTGGCATCACTCCGTGGAGAACTTGACGGACTGCCTGTCTATCAACCACAACTGGATCCATCCAAGCGGGGCGATCGATTCCGTGCGCCTGCTCCTTGCAGAGACGGAGGCGGCGGCAGCTCACATCGAAGACGTTCGTTTGATGGTCAGTGCTTCGGAGTTTGACGCACTCGTTGACAGGAATGTGGCGATGAATGCTGGCATGGGTTGTGCAGAGTTTCGAGACTTGCTGTCGCGAGCCGAAGAGCTTGCGAAGCATGCAGCTGAAAATGCTGGGAACGACGGTGACGACGGATTTGTGCATGAGCTACACGCAAGATGGGCTCGGGAAGCTCGCGAGTTGCTACTTTCTTCGTAGCGAACTTTGTATTTATGTTACTCTTTGTTTACTGTTTTGTCTCATTGACTCACTCCGGTTGCCATTCTGGTGGCTGGATTTCCGGCCAATCGCCGCGTGCACCGAGCTTGACGTACAAGAGCTTCTTTGCCGCGAGGCTGCGCTGGCCTTCAGGCATACCCTTTTTCTCCGACTCACGCTCAAAGTTTGTCATGAGTGCGATGAGAGCTTCTTCAACCTTTGGCACGATAGATTGTGTCGTGACCTCAACGTCGGTGCACGCCTCAAAAACCACCTTCACCTCGGCGAGGCTGTACGCTTCATCCTGTGGCAATACTTTGCGGTTCGCCTGCGGCTTTCCGTCGCGTCCGTCGAGCCAAACACCGATGCCACCGTGAATGTGGCGCCAGCAAGCACCTCTCGCGGCGGCTCCACCCCCGCCACCTCGACACGCGACTGCGGTGCGCACGAACGTGGACGCCGTCTCTAGCACAGCCGCCTCCGCGAGCGCCGCGGCGTCCTCGCCCTCGTCACGTGCGACGGCGTCGCCGTCCTCGACGCCGTTCATCTCACCCACCACCTTGCTTGTTGAGAGCGGCGTGTATCCACGCAGCTGCTCTGCGAACGCCTCCGCAACCCGTTCGTTGACCTCGGTGTCGTCTCCGACGAAGAAGAGCGGGCATCCGTTGAGGAGTTTCCCGAGCGACGGTGTTTGCGCCTTCTCCCCCGGAGTCGTGTTGGTTCTGCCGTCTGCGAATCCCTTGCTTGCCGCCCGCGTTTTCGCTGCGCGTTTGCGGAGAACGAGCGCGGTGCGAGTATTGTGCGAGTACGACGCGAGTCTGCTGTGCGCACAGTGCGCCATGCTTTGAGCTGAAACCCGTCTGATGAGAAACAGCCAAGCAGAGAGAAAAAGAAAAAGCGGAAAACGAGAAAGTGGATAAAAAAAAATGGAGGAGGAACAGGAGGAGGACCGAAGCAGAAGCAGGCGGGGCGGACAGTGGACAATGGTGGATCCCCTTGAGCAGAAAAACAACAAGGAAAAACAGCACAACAAACCAAACCAAGCGAGGCGAGGCGGGGCCCACCACGATTCCCCCGCCAAATTTCTCATGGGGATCCATCCCCCATTCCCCCCATGAGAAAAAACACAAGCGGTCCAAGGGTGTATCCCTCCGAAAAACAAAGTGTCAGCGGTAAAGAAGTCGTCCAGTCTTCGGAGCCGCCGCCCTTTCCCTTCCAGCCTTCCCTTCCCTCTGGTGTTAGGTTAGGTCTTGCGGTCCCCTCCCATCTCCCCTCCGCCTCAATAGTAGCCTCACCTCATCTCAACTGAGCGTTGTCTCGCGCTTCCGTTTCAAGCAAGGCAGTCAGTCAGGCGACTAGTCATGGACGGCAACGCGCCCGACTCCTGGGAGGACCACTCGCAGCAGCAGCAGCAGCAGCAGGCGTACAACCCGAACGCATTCGCATTCAACCCAAACACCGCAGCTTTCAACCCAAACGCGGGCGCATTCGTGCCTGGCGCGCAGCAGCAGGCAGGAGGAGGAGGAGGAGGAGGAGGGTATGCAGGAGGAATACCGCCACCGGGAGGATTTGGAGGAGGAGGGTACGGGTATGCTCAGCAGCCTTACCCCGGCATGCCGCCGCAAGGAGGATATGCTCAGCAGCAGTATGCGCAGCAGTATGGCGGAGGAGGCGGAGGCTACGGAGGATATGGGCAGCAGCAGCAGCAGCAGCAGCAATATCAGCAGCACCACCAGCAGCAGGGATACCACCACCAGCAGCAGGGATACCACCACCAGCAGCAGCAGGGATACCACCACCAGCAGCAACACCACCACCAGCAGCGCCAGCAAGCGTCGATGATCCCACCTCAACTCATGCCGCGAACAGCAAAGCAAGACACAGGGCCAAAGGTGACGTCGAACGCACTCCCGGAGAAAAAGCCGGTGGTGAACGTCCTGCCCAAGCCGAACAGCAGCGGTTTTGCCAAGCTTTCGATCGGCGGCGATGGTAAGGGCAAGGTGGAGGCGAAGAAAGAGGAACCAAAGCCAGCTGCTGCTGTGGTGATCAGCGCAAGCGGCGCGGTGGCATCGTCCTCCGAAGCGGCGTCCGCGTCCTCGTCGGCAGCAGCGGGCGCGGGTGACGAGCCGTCGTCGTCTGGTGCGGCAGCGGCGACACCACTGGCTTCTGACGACACCGCAATGACAGCAGCTACCGGGACACCACCGGCAGTGGTGATCGACTACGGTCCTCTTCCCGAAGCGGAGGACATTGACACGTCGGACATGGAGAAGGAGGACAACCGCGAGCACTTGAACCTCGTATTCATCGGGCACGTTGACGCCGGCAAATCAACCATCGGCGGCCAGATCTTGTTTCAAACAGGAAGCGTGGACCAACGCACGATTGAAAAGTACGAGCGAGAGGCGAAGGAAAAGAACCGTGAAAGCTGGTACATGGCGTACATCATGGACACAAACGAGGAGGAGCGCGCCAAGGGCAAGACCGTGGAGGTTGGCCGGGCGCACTTCGAGACGTCCGTGAAGCGCTACACGGTTCTGGACGCACCGGGGCACAAGAACTACGTGCCGAATATGATTGCCGGCGCGGCGCAGGCGGATGTTGGCGTTCTCGTGATTGCAGCGCGGAAGGGTGAGTTCGAGACGGGATTTGACCGAGGCGGCCAGACACGCGAGCACGCGCAGCTTGCCAAGACACTCGGTGTCGCCAAGCTTGTGGTTGTGGTGAACAAGATGGACGATCCCTCCATCTGCAACGCGGACAAGACTTGGAGTCTGGAGCGTTTCAACGAGATTCACGGCAAGCTCGGGCCATTCCTGAAGCAAACTGGCTACAACCTCAAGAAGGATGTCTTCTGGGTTCCCATCAGCGGCTTGCACGGAACGAACATTAAGGATCCCGTCGATCCAGCTATGTGCAGCTGGTATGGCTCGCATCCCGGGATTCCAAATGCAGGCAAGAGCCTGTTCCATACTTTAGACACGCTCGAAGCGATTGACCGCGGCGATGCCAGCAGGCCATTCCGCATGCCCGTCATGGACAAGTACAAGGATATGGGAACGATGGTGATGGGTAAGTCGGAGAGCGGCGTGGTGAAGAAGGACATGAAGTTGACGATGATGCCGAACCGTGTGACGGTGAAGGTGGACGCGGTATACCGCGACGAAGTGGAGGCGATTGGCGCTTTCGCAGGTGAAAACCTCCGCCTTCGCATTTCTGGCATTGAGGAGGAGCAGGTTGGCGCAGGTTTTGTTCTATGCTCGCGCCATGATCTCACCCCCGTGGTGTCCAAGTTTGAGTGCCAGCTCGTGATCCTCGAGCTTCTCGAGCACAACCCGGTGTTCACAACCGGCTACAAGGCTGTGATCCATGTGCACAGCGTTACGGAGGAGGTGGAGGTGACAGATCTGCTCGCGACGATCGACCCTAAGACGAGGACAAAGTCGAAGACTCGGCCAAAGTTTGTCAAGAGTGGCAGCATCGTCATGGCGCGCATCAGCATCGCGCAGCCAATCTGTGTCCAGCTTTTCTCAGAGTATCCACAGCTCGGCCGATTCACCTTGCGTGACGAGGGCCGCACTATTGCCATTGGAAAGGTGACACGCCTTCCCAAGGAAGCTGGCAAGAGCGGCGCTTCTGCCTAAACTTGTCTTAAAATTTAGGGTGTTATCAAAACCCATATCTACCTTGTGATTGCTCATTCAATATTCAAATGGTTCCCGGCGTGAGAGCTATCCACTTGCGACTTGTTGCTGCTGTTGTTGTTGTTTTCGTCGCCACCAACCGTGCATAAACTACATGACTTATGAGCCCTACGACCACGCTAAAATACTAATTCATCTAGACTCTCTCTCTCTCTCTCTCAAGGTGTGTCCCATTGCTGAGAATGAGTCACATACGTTCGTGTTTGTTTTCACCTTTCCGAGGAATCAAACTATGCTCTTATTACTGATCTAATGAAAAAGCTTGTTTATTTTTTCTGACCATCTTCCCCCTTCGGCATACCCGTGTTCTGATTCTTCAACATGAACATAAAACAAGAAAACAATATATCTCTAGCTCTCCCTGCCCTCTTCTTACCCTTCCTTTAAAACGGCATTATTGTAAAATTCCTACTTCTTTGCCACGGCCTGCGCCTGGATACACGTGATGACAACGGTGTTGACGATGTCATCCACAGTGCATCCGCGGGACAGATCGTTCACAGGCTTCTTCATGCCCTGCATGATTGGTCCCATGGCAATACATCCCGACGCCTGCTGCACAGCCTTGTAGGCGTTGTTACCGGCGTTGAGATCCGGGAACACGCACACAGTAGCCTTGCCGGCGACTGCGTTCTCCTTGCCCTTGAACTTCACCTTCGCAATCTCAGGATCCACGGCAGCGTCGAACTGGATCGGGCCCTCGTACGCCGCGCCCGTCTGGTCGAGCTCACGAGCCTTCGCTGTAGCTTCCTTCACCTTGTCAATGATCGCGCCCTTGTTCGAGTCTCCCGTGGCGTATGACAGCATCGCGACGCGCGGCGCAATGCCGAACGACTTTGCGGTAAGCGCCGACGTTGCGGCAATCTCCGCCAGCTGGGCCGGATTTGGCTCGACGTTGATGGCGCAGTCGCCGTACACGAACACCTGGTGCGGGAGCAGCATGAAGAAAATGGACGAGACAAGTGAGAAGCCCGGGGCAGTCTTGATCACCTGCAGCGCGGGACGCATCGTGTCCGCGGTTGTGTGGCAAGCTCCGGACACCATGCCATCGAGCGTTCCCACCGCCATGCGCATGGTTCCGTACCAGTTGAAGTCGCCTGCGATAAGATCGCGGGCCTTCTCCTCGGTCATGCCCTTCGCGCCACGGAGCTCCACGAGCTTCGCCACGAGCTCTTCGTAGTCGGGGGCATCCGGCGGGTTAATGATCTCGACTCCGGTAAGGTCCGCCTGGTGCGTCGCAGCGAGCTGCAGCACCTCTTCTGGCTTTCCGAGAACGGTGAGGTGGCACAGGTCGCGCTTCGCAAGATCCGCGGCGGCCATGACGACGCGCTTGTCCTCGCCCTCTGGGAGCACGATTCGCATCTTCTCCGAGCGCGCCGCGGTGAAGATCTTGTACTGGAAGAGCTTCGGCGTCATGTGCATGATCTGCGACGATCCCATGATCTCCGTCATGGACTCCTTGTCCACGGAGCTGTCCATCAGCGAGCTGATGACTTCGATCTTGGGGCTCTTGGCCGTAATCGCAATGTCCATGTTCTGCATGACCTTGATCACCTTGTCGATGCGCATCGGCGACTGGAGAATGGGCACGGGCAGCTTGATGTGGCTCACCACCTCCTGCACCTCCTCGCCCAGCGGGTTGGAACCGATGAGCATGATGCCAGCAAGCGGCGGGATCGCCGGCGAGTTGGCGGCAAGCAGCGTGGAGAGCAGCACCGCACCCTGCGATGCGTTGATGATGATCATCGGCATTTCCGACGACTTCCACGTGTTAATCAGGTCAGGCATGCTATCCAAGCCAACCATGATGTCATTCACGAGGCGTCCCTCGACGAGCTCAGCGCCGTACAGCGGGGTAGCGCTGCACTCGGCGGCGATCTGCGAGAGAGACTTGGATGCAATGCGCTTGTCGTGTGGGATCGTCGCAAGCACCTTGATGTCATCATCGGCGAACCTCTCGATGAGCGCCTTGCGCGTCTCTTCGTAGCCATCGGCGGGGATGCGGTTGACCATAACGCCAGCAAGATCGACGTTGTTGCCATCGACTGAGAGCTCAGCCCTCGACATCATCAGCTGCTGGTACACGGACTCAAGTGGGTTCTCGTCGCTCTTGTTCCAGTCAAGAAGCATTGCCATGGGAAGGTTGAGCACGCCGCAGATCTTTGTGTTCCAGTCGTGCGACTCCGCGGGCAGCTCGGCACCACTCACGAGCACGAAGTCCTTTCCGGGGCTGTAGGCTTCGTACTTCGCCACGATCTGGTCAATGAGCTCGTCTTCCTTGCCGTGAGCAAGGAGAGCCATGGCGTCGTCGATCGTCACGCCGTACATGGACTCGGCTGAGTCCGCAATGCCGTACAGCTCCTTGGCGAGCACGATCGCGTCGTCTGAGGCACCACCCTTGGCAAAGGGGCGGAAGTATCCGATTTTCGATACGGTGGTCATCGCCTGCGAGAGGATACCCACGTCGAAAATGATCTCGGATTCCGATCTGAGGACCTCAAGGTACAGGCCGTTCGTCACCTTGGCGTTCACGTCGAAGATGTTGTCAGCGCCCGGTAGGGAGGCAACCTCCATGCCACCCGAGGCCTCCACCTTGCTCACTGGCTTCGGCTTTGGCGCAACGCCCGCGACAGCAGTCGACTGCAGAGCGATGGACAGCTCCTCGTTCGTCGGAACGATCATGATCTTCGTTCTCGACGCAGACGTCTGCAGCTGGTTAAGGCCACGCAGGGTATTGTTCTTACCCTCGTCGAGCTCAATGCCAATCGGGGCGAGGTCCTTGCACACCATTTCGCGGACAAGCTTCGCGTTCTCACCAATTCCGCCCGTGAAAACGATGGCATCACACTTTCCTCCAAGCTTCACGAGGAACGATCCCAGGTACTTGCGAACGCGGTGAACGAACACGCCAAGAGCATTTTTGTGATCCTCGCTGCCACCATCAGCACCCTCGATCACTTCGCGCATGTCGGGAGTTCCGCAGAGTCCTGCAAGGCCGGACTTCTTGTTCAGCATCGTGTCCACATCCTTCGGGGTCATTTCCTTCGCCTTGGTAAGGTGCGTGTAGATGCCACAGTCAACGTCACCGGAACGCGTTCCCATGACCAAGCCCTCGAGAGGGGTCATGCCCATCGTTGTGTCCAAGCATTTTCCCCCGGAAATGCACGCCATCGACGAGCCATTGCCAAGGTGGCACACGATCATGTTCGTGTCATCGACCTTCTTGCCAAGAGCCTCGGCGGTGGCCACCGAAACATAGGTGTACGACGTGCCGTGGAAGCCGTAACGGCGGATCTTGTCGGTCTTGTAGAGGTCGATCGGGAGCGCGTAGAGGAACGCCTCAGGTCCCATCGTCATGTGGAAAGCCGTGTCAAACACGCCAACCTGTGCCACGGGGAAGAGCTTCTCGCAAACCTGAATGCCCATGAGGTTCGCCGGGTTGTGCAGCGGAGCGAGTGCAGCCGCCTCCTGGATTGCAGCCTTGGCCGCGTCATCGAGCAGCGCCGAGGCGGTGAACGTGTCTCCTCCGTGCACGACGCGGTGTCCAACCACCTTGACATCAGCCTTGTCATTGATAACGCCTTCCAGCAGCAGCTCCACAACCTTTTCGAGACCAACGTCGTGAGTGGGGATCGGCATTTCAATCACCTGCTTAGGTTTGCCCTCCACCTCGTGCTTGATGGCGCCCGTTTCGAGGCCAATCTTCTCAACCAGGCCGCTCGCGAGAAGCGTTGCTTCCTCAGCCGAAATAATCTCAAACACTCCGTACTTGAGCGACGAAGATCCGCAGTTGATGACGACGGCGAGCACCTTCTCCTCCGGCGGCTCGAAGCCAAGCTTCATGTCGTCGAGAGCCTTCTTCAGGGCGGCAGAAAAGTCGGCAGCCGTGTGTCCAGCAGACTTGAACGCAGACACGCACACGTCGATCTTGTTGCCTCCGATGAGGTATCCAAGTCCAAAGCCAGCGGCTGAGGTGGGTGCAAATCCGAAGAGGTCGAGGTGAGGCGCGGTGCCGTTCGACGTCGACATCGCCCACGTCTTCGACTTCACGAACGTCTCGTTCGAGAACAGCGGCACCTCAGTTCCCTTCGACTTGGCCATGGCTTCGAGCGCGTAAAGGTGACGGTCAATTCCGCCTCCCGTCACAGCAGCCTTCGTCAAGCCGGACTGCGTCTTAGCCGCCTTGAGAAGGAGATCCGTCGATCCCGGGCCATCCTTCCATGCCTCGCAGAACGCCTTGGAATCCGTCGAGCACGAGCGAATCGTCTCCGTGCGGCCGCAGAAGTACTTGCGCATTGCCGCGGCTTCGTACGTGCCACCAACCTCACCCTTCAGGCGGTAGTACGCAAGCTGGTAAGCCATCTGAACGGCGGCGTCGGGGGACAGGCCCCAAACCTTCGTGGAGTTCTTGCCCCATCCCTTGAAGGAGAGCACATTCAGATCAACGTCGTCCGCAAGCTTGGTGAACTCCGCGCCCTGCGCCTCCATCGCCGCCGTCGTGGACTCCGGGAGTGTGAACTCGAGCTTCGTCACTGGCGACTCACTCATCGCCTCGAACGTGGGCAGCGGCGACAGCGCGGGCTTGCCGGCCATGTCGGACATCACCTCGTTGATGAATCGGCCCCAGTTGGTTCCGTCGGAGTAGGAGTGCTCGAAGTTGAGCGCCATCGATCCAGCCTCCTTGAGCAGGATGAGCTGGTTCTTGTCGTACCAGCGCGACTTCATGTCACCCTTCAGGTAGGCGGCCGCCTTGTCCTCGATCGTCTCACACGGCGTGTTGTCGACGGCAATCACGATGATCGCCTTGTCGATCGTCTCGAGCGCAGTCTTGTTCGCCTCGTCGGCGATCACCGCATCGCGCTCCGTAGCCCACACGTCACGGTCGGCTGAGGTCATCACGCAAAGCGTCGCCGCAGCAGGCTCGGAGGCGGCGCACTCGTCAATCGCCTTCGCGAGACCTGCCGCATCGAGCAGCTTCGCACCCGACTCGTCGAACACGTCGATAGAGTAGATGTTTCCGTTTGCGACGATGACGATGTTGCGCGCCGTCTTGTCCTGGTAGAACTCATCCATGTCCTTCTTCGGGATCTTCGCGGAGGAAAAGAGCTTTCCCATCACGGACATGCAAATCGGCGCCTTCGGCCAGCCATCCGGCTCCAACTTGCCATCGATCACCTTGCGCGACCACTTGGCGAAGCCGAGCGCGAACTTCGCCGCGTTCATCGTCGCGTCCTCTTTCGGGCCGTCCGCAATCTTGAAGAACGGCGACACGTTGATGGGGTGCGAGCAGCGAAGGCCGTTGTACATGTCATCCCACAGCTTTTGGATGTAGCTGAACGGGAATCCCTCGTGCTTGTCACCCTCTTCGACGGCCGTCTGCAGCTCCTTGCCGACGCCCTCCGCGAACTCCTTCGCGGCCGCCTCGATGGCCGCGACTTCCTCGTCGGACGAAGCGACAGCCTTGCACGAGGCGACGAGCTTGGCGACGGTATCTTCCAGCTTCGGGATGGGCAGGCGTCCGAGGTTGAGGTAGTTCTCCGACGGCAGCGTGTCAAAGTTGTACGCCGGCGGTGGCGGCGGAGCGGTGGGCTTCTTCTCCGTGCTCGTGCGCTCCTTCGGCACGGACACGACCTTCTTGTCTATCGGCGCAGGCGCGGGTGCCGGTGCCGCCGCCTTGGCGGCAGGAGCGGGCGCGGGCGCGGGCGCGGGTGCCGGCGCCGCCGCCGCCGCCGCCTTAGCGGCAGGAGCGGGCGCGGGCGCGGGCGCAGGCGCAGGCGCAGGCGCCGCCGCCTTGGTGGCGGGCGCCTCCGTACTTGCTCCACATCCCATGTTGAGTAGCTTATTACTTGCTAAGCCTATATAAGTACATATATGTATTCGTTTGTGTGTGTCGTGTCGTGTCGTGTCGTGTTGTGAGAGACGTGAGTGCTTATCTGTTTTTCGTGGTGTGGACATATGTGTGATGATGACCATGGGCACCCCCCCCCCCCCCCCTTGGAGGCTTGATCTCATTCCCTTCCCTTCCCTTCCCCTCACGAGACTCAGTCCTGAACGCCGTGAGCCACGAGCGCATTCTGATCGCGAACCAAAAAGTAAAAGGGTAAAAGGGTATCAAAAGAAACAGGCGACAGTGACGAACACAACTCATGACTGATGGATCGCACACAGACGCGAGTCTCTTGACAAGACTCATCACCAGTGGGGGCCCAACAAGACGACCACAGTACACAACAACCATCAAAACACACACAGAGACACACACACACACACACACACACACACACACACACACACACACACACACACACACACACACACACACACACACACACACACACGAGACGAAGACGAAGACGAAGACCCCCCCTTAAGGGACCGACCTTAAGGGACCCTTAAGGCGCCATCACTCACCCGTTCAGACGTACCTGAGGCTCCGTCGCAGAGGAGAGTGGGAGCGCGACGGGTACTTTAGGGCGGGAGGTTGAACAGCGAGACCAGAACAGGGGCGTTCGAGGAGAGCGTTGAGCCTGTGGGGAGTAGAGTGGAGGGGACCCGTGGTGTGCAAGCCAATAATCATGAGTGTTCCCAGCACTGAGCCAAGGCAGCCAGCCGGTTGGTTGGTTGCCCCCTGAGGTACCCTAGTCTATGTACCTGGTTAATAGGGCCACGCACGCAAAGCACGTTGTTTCTTGCATGCAACCCACTTTCAAGTGAAAGAAACCCTTGTTCAAAGAGAACAAGCTTGCTTTGTTGAGGTTCCACGTCCACGTCCGGCCGTCCCGTCCACCTACCGTAAAGGGTTCGCTGGTATATCACCTTAGGGAGCTCGCAAGTCGCAAGTCGCCTGTGGGGATCCAGCAACACGCACGCACGCACGCACATATCCCTTCCCAAGAAACAGCCAAACAAACGCCCAAGGGTGTGCACTGTATTTCTCAACTTCGGTTGCTTGCGTTGTTCGGACTTCGGAGCCTCGTGTTGTTCGGTGCTGTTTTCTTGGGACTTGCTGTTTCTTTGAAATCCGATGCATCCACCCTCATGGACCCAAGTTCAACGTCCTTTATTCTTACCGGTATAGGTACCTAGGAACAATACAACGTTAACGTGGTAGGTACACGTGCAGTGCAGAACTGGGGTACTGTACAGTACAGAACGTATTCTGTATGTGGGACAACCACCTAGGGGGATGACCGGTCTCTCGAGGACGACTCCCAGGTTCCCCTCCCACTAGTCTATGATACGCACCAGTTCAAGGCTGAATTCAAGCACGCCCATTAGACTATTTTCCTCGCAAAGCCATGCAGGGCAAACATGGCGCAACGTTCGGTCGACACAACACACACAACACACAGCACACAAAACAAGAACAAGACGAGCTGAGAACCTCGATCGTAAGTACTACGGTAGTGGGTGTCTGGGGATCCACACGTTGCGCCTTCCGGCCGCGCCCTTCTCCTCACCGCCAATTGGGGGTGTGCGCGCCCCCCCACCCATTTTTCGTCGTGTCCATGGAGGCGTCGTCGGGTGTCGTCGTCGTGCAAACGCACCGGCGCAGCCTCGGCCTCGGCTGGCACGCGCTTTCGTTTCTTGCTCTGGCTTGGGTGCACACAGCAAAAGCACTCAGCCAGCCGGCGTGCTCGCTCAACTATGCACTCGACGTCGCGGACACGCACCTAAGCAAGGCGCAGACGGCGATAGCGAGGTGCCAGAACCATACCGCACAAGGCGCCGCGTGCGTTGCGGCGTGCCAGGCGTTCGCGCTCGCCGAAACGTTCCCTTCGTGTCAGGAAAAAACGAGTTTCAGCGAGAAGCCAAAGCCGCCGTGCAGGGCACTCTGTACGCAGTACGCGAACGCGTGTGGACAACTCGATACCGCACTCTCGTGCCAAGCTCTTCCAACCGACTCAGGGGAGTGCACACTTGGACCCGCCGCGCTCGACGAAGTCACGCGAAGAAAGCTTGCTTCGCCATCTGACGTCGAAATATCTGCCGAGTGGAGTCCTGCAGCGGTCGAAACGTACAAGGCACACGCGCAGACGTGCGAGCCAGGCTTGCGTGCATCGCTCTTCCACGCCGGAACGCCGTACACGCTATGCCCGTCTAAGACAGACGTGGACTGTGGCACCGTCGACACGCCGCCAGCAGCGTCAACTAGTAAGTGCGGCATCTGGCTGCGATCGCTCACAACTATGCGTGGCGGCCTCTGGGAGTCGGTTTGGCGGGTCCCGCTCTCGAAAACTGTGCTGCTATCCTTCATCAACGCAGGGGTGACGGACGATTCGGCGTTGGTCAAGGCTCTACCAGCCGGAACAGCGGTGTGCGCGTTTGGCCGCCTCTACGATTTGCCTAAGCGTCTTCTCGAGCGCCTGTCGGCAGAGGACGTGCTGAATGAGCAAGGGCTCTCTCAGCTGGTGGTTCGCTCGCCCAAGTACGAAGGCTCTATGTTCGACGCGGCTCAGGTCATCGTCAAACGGTTCAGCTACTCCACCTTCGTCCCGCACGCCAGCGGTGGTCCCTGCGCGAGCTCAGCTGCGCCGGGCGCCAGAGCAGACAAGCCGATCGTGCGCCCCACGCCTCAGCTGATACCGGCGCGAGACATGACGTATTACAACGCCTGGGGGTTCCGCTGGCTCTCCATGTCCGCAAGCTGGCCTGGTGGCCGCGTCGCGCACTACCCCTTCCATGGCTGCGAGCAGTTCGGCTCGTCGGCGGGGAGCGTGAATTCCAACATCACGTGTGCTTCGCCGCCCTTTCGCATGATGCTTTCAAACGGAAAGGCGGGACCTTTCCACTACAACCTGTTCCTCACCACATCGCACGCGCGCGCGGGACAGACGTCGCTGAAGGCGTCCAACGACAAGGAGGGAATATCGCTGACGCTGAATGCCGAGGCAGCCCCAGGTGCTAAGGTGGCTCTGAACACCACGGCGTCGGCAAGCGCTGGTAGCGACGGTAAAGTCGCCGTCGCCGTTTCACTGCCCGCGCTGCTTAAGGGCGGTGGAGTCGACGGGGTTGAGATTACTGTTGATGGGATTATCTACCGCGTCACTGTGCACTACCGGCCTCCCGAACGTTCGCTGCCCTTTGGCGCTTTCTGCCAGCATGACAAGGAGTGTATTAGCGATCAGTGCGACAGTGAAACGCACGCGTGCGTGGCTGGTGGTTTCGGCACAGCGTGCGGAGGTGACTTCATGTGCCAATCGACGCGCTGTGATCAGTTCGACGGCCCAGTCGCGCAGGCGCTCGCAAAGCGTGAGCGCATCCTGCTTGATTCCGAGGACGCCCATCACAGTGTTGACGAGTACAAGCAGTCATATGCACTTCGTCGCAGGTGGCTGCAGACAAGCACGGGAGTGCGCACGTCGGTTGCAGCTGCGACAGTCATCTCGATCGCCGCGCTCGGCTACAACGGCACCTGCGGGCCTGCACCAATCAACTTTGCATGTTCTAAGAACGAACACTGCCTAAGCTCGCGTTGCGCCAACGGAAAGTGCGTTTCGGCCATTCTGGGGATGCCTTGCACGACAGATTCGGACTGCATTTCGCTGAAGTGCAATGCATCGGCAGTTTGCGACCGTGCGCCACTGAATGGCGTTTGCGACTTTCAGTTTGGCGGACGAGATTGCATAACTGACAGCTGCGTGGACGTGACATTCAAGCAGGCGAAGCCAAGTGACGGGGAATCTATCACCACCGCATTCGCATGCGGCCCAGCGGAAATCGGCTATCGATGCGCGTCGGACGAGGAGTGTATGAGCGGGAACTGCGGGAATAGTGTCGTGAGGAGGTGCGAGGAAGGGGCATTCGGCGCACACTGCACAGAGCATGTACAATGTCAGAGCTTGAATTGCAATCTTGCCCAGCGTCAGTGCAGCAAAGTGATTTTTGGCGGCGAGTGCGAGAATGACTCGGAATGCATCAGCGCGCATTGCGTCATGAATGAGACGAGAGGTAAAAAAACGTGCGAGAAGTCTAAGCGGAATGGCCCGTGCCTAGGAAATTCGGACTGCTTCTCGAACGCTGACGGTACGCGCTTTACGACGTGCATCCTCTCAGAGCAGGGGTCGGGCGTGTGTGGCCCGAGTCCGTTCGGCCTATTCTGCGAAATCGATGCCGACTGCATTACGGGGAATTGTGATTCGGGCATATGCTCGCAGGGTCGCTACGGCGCTTACTGTGAGGGTGGTGAGGAGTGCATGAGCGGGTCATGCGGCGAGAACGGTTCCTGTGGCCCGTCAGGCGTGGGTAACGAGTGCTCTTTAAATGCCGGGTGCACAAGCAACTACTGCGACTTGCAGGCGGACTCCGGGCCGGTGTGTTCTCTTGCACCATACAAAAACGCGTGTACGGGCAACGACCAGTGCATGAGCACAGTATGTGATATCAAGACGTCAACCTGCGGCGCGGGTCCGGTTGGCGTGCCATGTTCTTCAAACGAAATGTGCATGTCAGGCCGTTGCAGCGAAGCAAATCTGAAGTGTTCCACGAAGCCTTACAACTCGCTATGCACTGAAGATGGCGAGTGTCGCTCACAAAATTGCGACTTAACGCGAGGTGCGATTGCTAGCTATCCAGCTGGCACCGGATTGTGTGGACTCTCGCTTCCTGGCCGTGACTGCAAGGACGATGCGGAATGCACGACGGACGTCTGCTCGACGAAAGGTGCGGCCACGCCGCTAGCTCGCGACGCAAATCTCACCTCCGCACCTCCGATCACGAGCTGCGAAGGCATCGAGTGCATGGGTATGTGTGATGTTCGCACGAGATTTGGCAGTGAATGCAGCAAGAATGCCGACTGCCTCTCACACGAGTGTGACACGACGCGTCGCACGTGCTCGCAGTCTGCTCCCGGCTATCCCTGCCGTCGTGATTTCGACTGCGTGACGGACTCTTGTTTGGCAGATGGCACATGCGCGCTGCGAGGCTTTGGCACAGTTTGCGCCGCTCACGACGAGTGCATGGGCGGCAACTGCATGCTTGAGACTAACACGTCGGACGTTCAGCGGTGTGCGCCGCCAAATGCTACGAATACCACCACGACAACCACTTTGTTCTTGTAAATTTAGAAACCAACTGAAAAACACAACTTTTCCTTCAACTTTCGTCGTACAAAAACGTCGATGAAGGGGTGGAAGTTTTTCTTTTTCCCTTCCTACACTGGTAAAAGGTCAACTACGATATAGACTAGTCTAGTTACTCTAAATGTTTTTTACTTCGACTTCTTCCTCGCGCTTTCGAATCCTCCGTCCAACACGCGCAACGTGCTCGGCATCACCTGAAAGCTGCCCATGACCTCGTCGTAGGCAAGCTCAAATCCCACCATCGAACAGTTAGCCATTTTTGACTCGCACGCGCGAGCGATGAGGCTGTTCTTGTCGTCACGGTCCGACTCGCGTGTGAAAAGGTTGAAGAATTCGCGGAAGTAAAGTGAGTGTCCGACGGCAATCACCACCTCCTCGTCACACTTCATCGCCCAACGTGCGAACGCCTCCATGCGCAGCCGTCCGTTGGAGCGCAATGTCTTCATGCCTCGACACTCCGAAGCGTCGAAGTACTGCTCGAGTGGCCCAGGCTGGTGCAGTTGGCTCGCGTTCTTGGCTGTGAGCATCTGCGGCTTGAGGTTGCGTCCCAGACTTGGCGGCAGGCTCGCGGGTTCGAGTGCCATTGCAACGCAGTCAACGTTGCGTGACATTTCCTGCAGGTCCGTGGTAACGTGCGCCTTGCTTGCGTTACGCGGCTTGCTCGCGTGTCCGGTGGGGCAGATTCGCGATCGCAGTGCGACGAGTGCCGTGAGCATGCACCTCCTTAGGTTGGAGCACGCGACTGTGGACGTGGGTGCGTTTTCGTCGCGTGCGAGCACGCCTCTGAGCAGAAAGCGCGCGTAGTCGTCGTGCTCTCCTTCCGGGTTCAGGCATATTTCCGGGCTTTCTATGTACTTCGCGAGTTGCTCCGCTTGTGCAATTCCTCGCTGACTGAGAGGAGAGTCAAGTGCGAGGCTGGCGTGCGTAGCGACACTGACAAGTTCAACGAGCAGCGCCTTGAGGAATCTCCAAAGCAGCATGTGTGGATAGAGTGCAAACTTGTCGTCCGGTCGTTTCTTCGGGTTGAAGACGACGTTCCACTCCGACTCGCCGTGTCGTATGAACACGAGGTGTTTGCGGTGAGACAGCGACGAGGGCGTGAGCGTTTTCTTCGTGTATTTGCGGTCCTTCGACAGGAGCATGTGTTTCACTCCCACACCTGCCAGTACGAGTTTGCGCCGGTATGCCCGCGAAGACAAATACAAAAGGACGTTTATTAACAGAACGACCATGACAAAGAACAACAACAACAGGTGCGAGGAGAACGGTGAAGGCGACATAGACATGGGCAGATGCAGTAGATGGAGCCTCCACGCGAACGAATGAAACTTCGGACAACAGAACACTGGAGGGGAGGCTGGGAGGGAGAAAACGCACGAACCCGAAACCCTAACCCTAACCCTAACCCTTGTGCTGAACCCTAACCCCTTATGCTGAACCCTCTGAGTCCGCGGGCCCTTCTCAAACCCAATCATCCATCCCCTTTCCAAGTCAGATCTGTGTCGTCATGCTTGCCTTGCCTTGCCTGCCTTTGTGAGTTCACTGGAGTTGGTGTCGCATGATGCCATGATGGCGTTGCGTTGCGTTGTTGGGGATAGCCTGATAGACTAGGTATGGCGTTGCCCCTTCCTTCTCTTCTCTTCAGTCTTTCATGAGATCCTCGCTTGGATTCGTTCTCTGGCGAATCCCTTTACGCGACTCCCTTTTCCAGTCTGCCAGTCGTGAGTCGTGACAGTGCGTCTGCGGCGTGCCGTGCGGGATTTTTTTCCATGTAAAAGGTATGCGGAAAAAGAACGGGGCCGAGCGGAAAAGAAAAAGAAAAAGAAAATGAAAATGAAAAAGAAAAAGAAGGGAAGGCACGAGGAGGTGGCACGAGGCACGAGCCACCGACACCGGACCAGGTCACAAGGCGGCCTTGATGTCGAACCCGGCGGCGTCAAACACAAGGTGGTCCACAAGGTCGTCCACAAGGTCGTCGACATCATGCCATGCCATGCCATGCCATGCCCATCCGAATAATACATAGAGCGACCTGCATGAGTACGAAGGACGGAGGAGTGAGCCTGGGAGAGAACAGAGAGCCAATCACTCCGGCTGTGCGGGTATTCCGGATACTGTACACACATACTTCCGGATAGGAAGGGTAGTTCTTATGTAGTGCAAACTTCCTACCCTGGCGGACGCGACTGCACGGCCGCAGAGACGCCTTCGGAGGGCCTTGATTGTTCTCACGGAGTCGTCTGGGGGCGACTCCGGAGCACACAACAACACACTGTGCTTCCTACTTTCCTGTTCTCCAGATACCTTCTCCAGACCAAGATGGTGTGGCCCGAACCATCTGCCCGAACCCCTTTCACCTGTTCCTGTTCCTTCTCCGGTCCCGGTCCTTTTCGGTCGGGGACACACGCCTATCATCTGAGATCTCTAGAGCATGCCGGGTTCCCAGGTCATGATGGCTCCTTCTTCCATCAAGCTCCACGCCATCAACGCTTTAGCGCGTGACTGTAGTGTAAACCTCTTCTGCTTCCCGTACGGAGGAGGAAACGCGCGTGCTTACGACGAAGCATGGGCACAATCCCTCCCTCCTCACATACAGGCGTACGCGTTCGAACTGCCTGGTCGAGGATCCCTCTCCAACGCGCCTACCATCAACGACATTAACGTGCTCGTGAAAGCTGCGGCGGCAGCCATGAGAGAACACCTGGACAGGCCGTTCGCCATATTTGGACACAGCGTCGGCGCCGTCATGGCGTGGGCGCTTGCAAGACACCTCGAAACGAGAGGGGATCACCACACGCCGATCGTCACAATTTGCAGCGGGCACACGGCGCCGAGTCAACCTACCACGCAAATGCACAAGTGGTCGACCGACGAACTTGCAAATGAAATGAGAGGATGGGGAAACGTTGACGAGGAAGTGCTCTCGGACCCCGACGTCGTCGAGTTCCTGTGCAAAACACTACGTTCCGACTTTGAAATCACAGAGACGTTCTGTGGAACGACAGAAGCTCTGAACATGGAAAGACTACGCTGTCGTCTTGTCGTGTGCGGCGGCGACGCGGACCCGCTCGTGTCCAGCGAAGAACTCAGAATATGGCACGAAGAGTGCGCGGAGACGACGACGACGACGTCCTCCTCGACACGAGTGTACGCTGGTGACCACTTCTACCTCACGCACGAAGACAACGCCGCGGACTTCGTCAGACATATGGCTGCTGATATTGACATGGCGCTGGAAGAACAAATCGCGCACGCGGATGCCCTTTACCGTGGAGAGCAGTGGACGGCTGGCTCGGAGCCTTGGCCAACGGAAAGCCTCGTGCACACGCTGTGCCTTTTCCACGACGGCGAGCCATTTGCAAACGAACTTGCCGTGTCTGGTTACCGCCGCATCTCGTCGGCGGACGGCGACGGTGATGGCGACGCGGCGGAGGAGCGCATCGCGCTCACGTTCACCGAGCTGCGCGCACGTGCCGCGATCGTTGCTACGACGCTACGGGCACGTTACGGAGCTTCGCAAGAAAAAGTCGTCGCACTGCTCATGGAGCGCGGCGTGGACTTCACAGTTGCTCTTTTCGGCATTCTGTCGTCCGGTGCGGCATACCTTGAGCTGTTTGGCAGCTCTCCGAAGGGCGTTCTTGCGGAACAACTCGAGGCTGCATCCGCGTTGGCTACTTTGACAAATCGTGCCAACGTGCACAAGGTGCCAGATACCATCGCATCGTGCCCAGTGGTGCTGCTCGAGGATGCACTTGCCAATGATGCGATCGTGTCCGCCTCAGCCGCCGCAGACACCTTGCGCAACGAGGTGTGGAATCACATGAGCGGTGACTCGCTGTGCTTCATCGTGCTGTCGAGCGGAACGACGGGCAAGCCCAAGCTGATGATGGACCCACATCGCCTGTCGACGCACAGCTACTACTTTCGCAACAAGCGCTTCCCACTCGGACCAGGCGACACGTGCGGCATATACGTGTTTGCCATCTGGGAGATTTTCCGACCGCTGCTCGCCGGTGCGCACGCCCTATGCATTCCCGACTCGGTACTCTTCGACATGGAGAGCCTCTGCCACTTTGTTGGCGAAGCGGGCATCACGCAAATTCTCTTCACGCCAAGCCTGTGCGCTCAGATCTTCTCGGACAATGCATCAGTCCATCTCGCGAGCGTGTGGAGCTCGTTGAAGACGCTGCTTCTGTGCGGAGAGGTCATCACGCAGGATCTCCTGGCGACGTGCAGAGAGCGCCTGCCCCACACGGAGGTGCTCTCAGAGTACAGCATCTCCGAATGTGGAACGGTGACGCTCGGCGACGTGCGTAACACGCACCCAATGGCTCCGTACTCGCATGCCGGAACCGGTGACCCGAATGTGCGCATCTACATCCTCGACGACGACCTGAGACCTTGCCCCATCGGCTGTGTCGGAGAGCTGTACGTGGGTGGACCATGCCTTTCGAACGGGTATTCGAACGAGGAGATCACGCGAGAGCGCTTCGTTCCCGACCCTTTCGTCTCAGGTGCGGAGGCAGGCGGCGACGCGATGCCGCTCATGTTCCGAACGGGCGACGCTGGTCGGTTTGTCGACGCCGACGGTGAGCTGGCGGTAGAGTTGCACGGCCGTGTCGCGTTCATGATCAAGCTGCGCGGTTACTCGATCGTACCAGGCAACGTCGAGGCTGCCATTCTTTCGCACGACGCAATCGACAACTGCTGCGTGAAGGGAAACACGGATAAGGGAAATACCGATTTTCTCATCGCGTACAGCGTGGTGGTGAAGAACGCAACCCAGCCCACGGATGCGGAAATGAAGGAATTTCTTAAGCCACTGCTGCCACACTACTGTGTTCCATCAGTGTTCGTGTACCTCGAAGAAATGCCTATCAACGAGAACACCGGCAAGCTTGATCGCAAGCGTTTGCCAGCGGTGAAGGCGCCAACGCACGATGCGGCACCAGATTCTGCAGCGGGACCCTCCAATGCTCCACAGCGTAAGTTTATTGTCACGGCGACAGAGAAGCGTGTCGCAGATGCGTGGTGTGCAGTTCTACCCGCTCTTGCCTCCGCGGCGGCTAGTTCCTGCACGTCTTCTAGAGAAAGCGTGGTTGACCCGTCGTCGTCCTTCTTTGACGCGGGTGGAAACTCGCTGCTCGTGACGCGCGCCATCAAGGCAATGGCTTCGGAGACGGGTGTGAAACTTGCTGTGCACGAGTTCTTCGAAAACGCGACTGTCTCGAAGATTGCAGAAGTGATTGACCGGCGTACAAAGTCAGCCTCCTCACCGCTCATCACGAGCAATGATGACGGTGGCGCTGCCTTGGTATCGAGCGCGGAGATGCCACTACCGCTTCCATTCGCCGGGTATGACAGTGCCGCGACTCAATCGCGTGATGTGGCCCTGCTTACTTGTGCTTTCGAACTGCCGGGAGCCAGCACAGAAACCGAGTACTGGAGTAATCTGGTGCATGCCAAGGAATGTATCACATTCCTCACGCGTGATCAGCTCCTTGAGACTGGACTGCCTGCATCTCTCGTGGACAGCCCCGAGTACGTGCCGGCGTGTGGAATGCTGCAGCGAAGTGTTTACGGGTTTGACAACGCGTACTTCTCCATTTCCCGCCGCGAGGCGTGCATTATGGACCCTCAGCAGAGATTATTCCTTGAGTCGTGCCGAGAATCTCTCGAGCTGTCCGGCTACGCCAATCAGCGCTACGTCCCACGCTTCGACGGCAAGCTTCCGACGGAGATGGACGATCCGTCACTACTGGACACGATCGGTTGCTACGGCGGTGTCTTCATGCCGCTGTACGGAAGACGGATGACCGCCGATCCTGAGGACCCTTCGCACGAGCTTCTCGTGGAAACGGGGTGCGACAAGGACTACACCTCGATGCGCGTGGGCTTCATGCTAAATCTCAAGGGGCCGTGCATGACGATTCAGACGTCGTGTTCGACATCGCTGGCGAATGTTGCTTCCGCCTGCAGTGGAACGTTGTCTGGTGACTGCACGATGGCACTTGCGGGAGCTTCGAGTCTGATTTTCCCGCAGCACGCAGGCTACATGTACATGGACGGCATGCCCGTTTCACCGGATGGTCGATGCCGGCCATTCGACATCGACGCTGCAGGCACTGTGTTTTCCGATGGCGTTGGCACCGTATTCCTGAAGCACATGGGCGCCGCGAAGCGGGATCGTGACACCGTGAAGGCTGTCGTGCGCGGATGGGCGGTGAACAACGATGGCTCTTCGAAGTCGAACTTCACCGCTCCATCAAGCCAGGGGCAGCGCCTGGTTGTGCTCAAGGCACTGCGCACGGCTCGCCTGAATCCACAGGCTATCAGCTATGTCGAGGCACACGGAACGGCGACCAAGCTCGGCGATCCGATTGAGGTTGCGGCGCTCATCGAAGCATTCGGTGCGACGACTGCCAGTCATGGCGGGTCGTCTCCATCGGCGTCCAAGGCGTGGTGCGCCATCGGGTCGGCGAAAGGTGGCATCGGCCATGCGAACATCGCGAGTGGAATGGCTGGGCTCATCAAGCTTATGCTGGTGATCCGCAATCGCCAGAATGTTCCGGTGGTGCACTTCCGGTCACCCAACCCTCTCATCCCTTTCGATGGCAGTCCCTTTAAGATGCCCATCGGACCTGAGGAGGCGGCGAAGAGCGGGCCGTCATGCTTTGCCTTCGAGACAAATGGCAAGGATCTGATCGCCGGCATATCGAATCTTGGAGTTGGTGGCACGAACGTGCACGTGATTGTCGGAGAGGCGCCCGACTTCAATGCCGGAGATGCGAATCACAAGTTGACCCAACTTCAGCCTAAGGCATGCGTCGTGCGCAATTTTGGCCAGCCCATTATTGTCTCAGCGTCGAGTTCTGCGTCGTGCAACGCGCTCTGCCGCCGCTTAGCCGACGTGTTGGAGAATGATTCCCGATTTGATTCGGCGGAAGCTTTCGACGATGTCGCGTACACGCTCCGCGTTGGTCGTCGCGAGCTCTCACATCGTGTGTCTGTGATAGCGACGAACGCGGCAGATGCGGCAAAAAAGCTTCGTGCGAGCTCAGCCGGCGACGAGGCAAAGAAGCCTGCCGGTATCGTGTTCCTCTTTCCCGGACAAGGTTCCCAGTACGTGAACATGGGACGCGATCTCTACGAACAGATTCCCGACGGCCAGTTCCGCCACTGGATGGACCGCTGCTTCGAGCTATTCCGTGAAGAGCTTGGCGTGGATTTGAAATCGATCGTGTACCCGTCTTCCGATGCCGATACGAGCAGCGCATCTGACATGCTCAATGACACAATCAATTCGCAGCCGGCACTGTTCAGTGTGGAATATGCGATGGCAAAGCACTTGGAAAGCCTAGGCATTCGACCTCACGCGCTTGCTGGTCACAGCATTGGCGAGGTCGTGGCAGCTGCGCTCGCCGGTGTCTTCCCGTCCCTTGAGGTGGCGGTCAAGGTTGTATCCGCACGTGCTCGCGCAATGCAGATGGCACCTGCTGGTGCAATGCTCAGCGTGGGAATGAGTGCCGTGGAGCTAACTGCCATCATCAAGGGAGCGGGTCTTGAGAAATCTTGCCACGTGGCGTGCGCAAACTCGCCAACGAGCTCCATCGCATGCGGCACGGATAGTGCGGTTGAGAAATTGGAATATGTGCTACCGGAGAGCGCGGCTCGAAGGCGTTTGCATGTGAAAAAAGCATTCCACAGCCCCGCACTCTCCGGTGCTGCCGAGGACCTCGTGAAAACGGTCGAGAGCATCTCCGCGTCGCTCGCAGAGCCGAAGTATCAGTTGATGAGCAATGTGACCGGTACCATGCTCATGCAAGACGACGCCGTGCGCGCACGGTACTGGGGTGATCACATCACGTCGACAGTTCGTTTTGAGGAGAATGTCGACTTCTTGCTACAGGAAGGATACGACGCGTTTGTTGAGGTGGGGCCGATGAACACGCTAACGCGTCTGCTTCGAGAGAATATTAGCGGAAGCGCTCGATCGATTGTGCCGAGAACCGTCAACACCATGCGGCACCCGAAGGACACATCTGTTTCTGACGTGGACGCGCTCACGGCTGCTGTTTGCGCGCATTGGCGTGACGGTGGCGTGGTCGATCTCGCCTCGCCATCGTGGAATATGCTCGTTAGTTCAGCACAGGTGCTGGCACCACGTCGCATTGAACTTTGCGCTCCCGTGCCTGACAGAAAGGAGTTCGAGCAAAAGGAGACAGCTGCCCCTGCTGCCACGGCGGTTCCGTGCTGCGATGGTAAGTTGAAAGATGTCTCAAGTTGGATCTGCGTCCCGTCGTTTGCACAGAGACCTCCATCGATGGGGAAGGCAGTAAATGATGCGAGCAACTCACGCGGCCGCGTTCTTCTCTTCGCGGACTGCGACGCTGCACCACTTTCTGGTGCACTAGAGAACGATGGCTGGGATGTCGCGACGTGCGCGGTGGTTGATGAGAATAAACCAGAGCACACGGGCGCCTTGACCGTGCGTAGCGGTGAGGATGAGCTGGAGGGGGATCTTGGGGCAGTTCTAGAAGCACAGAGCAGGGACTCTGGTGGTCTTCCATCGAAGGTGGTAGTGCTTTCTAGCGGACTGAGCGATGAAGAACTCCGCGAAGATGGTTCGGTGCATGCGTACAGCTACAGTGGCTGGGTTCTGCTTCGCAACTTGTCAGTGGCTCTGTCGCGTTATCCGGATGTCGAGGTGACAGTACATGTCGTCGCCGCCGGACTGGTGGCGGTGTCGGAGGGCGAAAAGATTCGCCCGTCGGCGTCGCTGCTGACTGGCCCGGCCATTGTGGCGCCGCAGGAATATCCCAACATATCTGTTCAGCTCGTTGACGTGCCGCTTGGCGCTGCCATGCTTGCGTCGCGCACTGTCGCCGCAATTGCCGCCGAGCTGCGTTTGCCAACTCTCGAGCCTGCGGACAAGATTATTGCAATACGCAGAAATCGAACGTGGCGCCTGTCGTACGAGCCTGCGTTCGCAGCAGCGCCGTCGCACAGCTCTGTCGCGGATGCCGCCCTCGCTCGTGGTATGGACGAGCTTGGCGCTGGCGGTAGCTATCTGCTAACGGGCGGTCTCGGGCGCATTGGGTTGAAGCTTGCGAGAAGCATTGCCGCGGCGGTTGCAGCGCGAGGAACGAGTGCGACGTTGTACATGCAGACGCGCTCAGGCTTCCCAGAGCGTGACGCATGGCAAGCCGCCGCTTCGTGCCCGAGCGCGGAGAGACATGCCGTGTGCATTGCGCTGCTCGACATCGAGGCGGCTGGCGAAGGCGCTGTGACAGTGCACGTGATTCGCGCGAACATTGCAGATCGTGTTGAGGTGGATGCCATGCTTCGTACCATCTCCGAGACGACGGCCACCACGCAACTGACTGGACTGCTGCATCTTGCCGGCGATATGGACCTCCGTTACCTTGCCGACTGCACGAGCAAGTCGCTGCGGCGCCTGGCCGAGCCAAAGGTGGCATCGTTGCACAATCTCGTTGATGGTGCTCGCGTGGTGTTCTCCTCGATTTCATTTGCGGCGACGTTCTCATCCATGGCGGGTGTGCTCGGTGGGTATCAGATGGGTGCATACACGAGTGCAAACTCTTACATGGATGCATACAGCCACGCCGTCTCCTTCGACGATGACAACTGCATCGCAAGGCGGTGGGTAAGCGTTTGCTGGGACGACTGGAAGCAGGAGTACGCGGCGAATGAGCAGAATGCCGCATACGCGCTTAACAATCATGACAGATTTGCCATCGATGCCGACGAGGGATTCCGAGCGCTTGCGTATGCAATTGGCATGGAAAGCGAGCCTCAGATTCTCGTTTCGACGCGTCCTGTTCAAGGCCGTATGGAGCGATGGTGGTATCACCGTTCGTCATCGCTAGGCAGCTCTTCGAGCGACGATGGCGAGGATTCCTCCATGTCGGGTCACTCTGACGGCGCCAGTGAGTCTTACGGCGGTGTACTTGGAATCTGCTGCGCTGCCTATGCGACGGTTCTAGGGCTTGGGCGCGCCTCGACGGTATCTCCGAGTGATAGCTTCTACGCGCTTGGCGGTGACAGCTTGCTGACAGCCAAGGTGCTGAGCACGCTAAGAAAGTCGCTACCGTCGGAGTACGCATCCAGCCTTCGTCTGGAGAATGTGATTTCGAATCCAACGCCGTCATCGCTTGCGGAGTGCATCGAGGGGTTAGAAAAGACAACGTCTTCCGCCGCGGAGAAGAATGGCCGGTCATTACCGCGGAATGAGAGCGCGATGTCTGCTGGCGGCATGTACGACAGTGCGGGCAGCAGGCCTCGCAAGCGCCGCGGCGCCGCCGCCCCTGCGTCAACGCGGTCGAGCACATCAGGCTCGAATCGTGGACAGGAGAGCGACGACAGCTTGCTCGGTGAAAGCGCGGAATTCCAGCTGGATGACCACATCGTTTTGTAGTCAGCGTCCATATGATCATCGATGCCATCGTCTTGGACAATCGCTTCGAACTAACCATAACTACGTTACGTTAAATTAAGGGGCCATTTCCTGAAAACAAACAAAAGGGCAAAATCCAAATATTGACCCATCAATGCTAAATACATACTCGTTTAAACTTATTGCTGATTTTTTTCAAAAATATCTTCTTGAATGTTACTTTAACTTATTTTTTCGTGAAAAAACAAACTCATTTTTCGACCGTACGTACGTGCACCACTTACTCACTCACTCACTGTACTGTCGTCGTCTCCACTCACCACCAGAAGATAGGCAGAGACACCACCACCAGGCCTGCACGAGCGAGAAAGAAGTGACAAACTAAAACTAAGGTTAGCATAGCTTTGTTAGTTTTTGGATCCCCTATTCGGGGAGCGCCTCCATCAGATTGTGTTTGTTGCGGATGAGCGCAAGGAGATTTACGACAACAACGACGAGCAGAACTACACGGTGCGGCTGTAGTAGTACGTTACCGTAGCTTCTCATTTCAGAGGTACCCTTAACTTCATTTTTCTTTCTTTACATTTTTTTTGGAAAGACAAATTCAGTTCCCATATGGTTAACGCCGTACAGACTCCTAACCCCTATGGTTCCCCGGGGAAGTCCCCGGGGATAGCCGCCTTAGGAGTGGTTGTCCTTGTTTGTACTGACGTGTAACCTTTACCTTTCGGTTTACCTTAAGTTCTCCTTCGTCTGTTTACGCGCGGCAGAGCGTAACGCGGCACTCGAAGGCGCCACCTGCCACAACCACACCGTATTTACGTATATATATAAACAAAGTTCACCAAGCCACACCAGCACGAGCTCCACAATGTCAACCACGTGTACACACCACACCTTAAACACACCTCACAACTACTCCTTAAGCTCCACTTCTCCACACTTTTGGCTCACGCCTTCTTAAGCGGATGTTGTCCACGCACGGCCCGAGTATCTTAACTCTTTTAAGAGAGCCACCTGGGAGGAGCAAATATTCCTTCAGGAGTCCTACCTAACCGGCTAACTAAAGGGCGTCAACTCCCTCTGCTCGAGCGGACTGCACCCGCTGCCTCGAGATCCCTCTCCGCGTGTTGTTGGGATACAACAGGATACGAAGTACGAAGTACAACAAGCAAGGTGTTGAACATTGTTGTATGTAATGTTGTTGGGACTTGGGAATAACATTCCTCCCCCGAACGAATCCCTTCTTCCCCCCCAATTCACAAACCCCGAATTCACCATTCCCCTTCTTCCCCCGGCCGCGGCCGCGCCCCTTAAGGTTCCAGCACACTGAAACACGGATCGAAGAACGTCTTGCCATGTCCGTCAGTTCAAGGCGCATGTACCTTGCCCCTCCCCTGAAGTCATCTTCGTCGTCGTTTTCAAGAAGCCATCGCAATGTTCTTCTTATGTTATTAATAGTAAACGCGGTATTACTACACTTCATGTACACGTTGGGCATATTTGGTGTGCGTTCTTCTCTTATTGGGGGTGGGTTTTCTTACCTTTGGTGGCAAGCACCCACGCTCGAGCAAAGGGAAGCGTCCAAGGAACAAACACGGAAGACGTGGTGGGAACAAGTACGTGCGGAAAACCTTAGAAGAAGAGAACGTAGGAAAAATCAAATGATACAACAAGGCATATATGCGGAGGATGGTGACAGTAAGCCGGTGCGAAGTAAGAGTGTCATCAGACGCGAGTTCCCGGACCTCAGGGGGAAGGCGCTCAAGAGAGCTTCGCGGAGGCAGCCTGTCGAAGTTGCAAATAGCGACGCGTTGGGGGAACTCGACCCAGAGACGTTCGACTCAGCACGTGCGACGGGAATACGAGCAGACTCGCCGCCTCTCGGTGCCAGCGTACTCTGGCGACGGTTCGTACACAGGAGGGAGGACGTAACCGGCGCGCCGGCAACGGGCAGAGTCACCGCAGCGTGGGCCAAAGAGCTGCTCGTCGCTGTGTTCGAACTGCGTGACGAGAAGATGGGAAAGTCAGTCCTGCACGTCGTACGAAGATCAGCCGCAAACGGACTCGAAGAAAACGTCGGTGCCGAAGATGGCGCGACGGCCACACCTTCGTGGTCACGTTCCAACCTGGTGGTGCCATCCCTTCCGCAGCAGCTGAAACGACGCATGGATACACGGCGCGAACAAGTGCTGAAAGCGGCGAAACGCAAGGATGCTAGCCAGTTCAAGTACAAGGTTGCGAACCACGGCGAGTTCATCGAGGAGGCGGCCGCAGCTGGCGCATTCGAGGGTTCCGACAGCTCGCTCAGCGAGGCTGATCGAGATGCGCTGCTGTACGTGAAGGAGCACGGCGGCAGCCACCACACCACTCCTATCCTTCACTACCATGAGGAGTTGGACGTACTTCACCTCTTCTACGTCGTTGTGAAGCCCACCGCGCCCGCGTGCGCGACGGAGGCAGCCACAGCGCGCGCCGCCGCACGCACGAGAGGCGGTGCGGTGTTCGTCATCACGTCGTCGGACAGAGGGAGGTCGTGGACATACCCTCCTCGGAGCCTGCAGGACGACACGCTGTGGATGCAAGGCCTCGGTGCGCTCAACGATGGCATGCGCCTTGGTGCAAGCATGCTGGTGCAGCCTCCCACGCGACGGGGAGGGCACGATAAGCTGCCGGAGACTTGGATGCTTCCGTTCGTGCGCGATGCGGATACGTGCACCAATACCGAGGCGTACTCGAGCATTGGGACGCTGTACAGCGAGGACAAAGGATCGAGCTGGCGCATTTTAAATCCGCCTCCAGCCACGGACCTTGAGCGTGGCGCCGGCAAACCTGGCTCGGGCATGCATTTCACGGACCCGCAGCTGCTGGAGGTGACGATCCCACTTCTCGGCACGGGCTTGACGCAGAATTGGATCCTAGGCTTGTATCGTGGCACTGCCCCAGTCACGAACAGGGAGAAGCGCAGCGTCGCGGCGCCTTCGGCACTGCCATCGCCTCCGTCAACACAGGCGGAGGTGCACGCGCATCTCTACTGGTCGAAGAGCTATGACAATGGCCGACAGTGGGAGCCAAGCAATCGCGTCAGCATTGAAAATGTGCCGTATTCTCTGCGCGACCTTGGCTTCATGGGAGGATCGCCGTTCTTCGCGCTCACATCGCGCGTGGGATATGGCGATGCTGCGAGCGACGTTCTGCTTATAGCACATAACGACCACGCCGGCGGCTCCGCACTCTGCGAGCAGTGCCGCACGCGCCTTCGGCTCAGTGCGGTTCGTGACATCGGCATTGGAATGCGCGATGCAAGCCGGGAGTTTGGCACGCTTGGTCATGGTGCGATGGGCACACCTGGCGCTGGTGGCCCATTCGTGCAGTCGCAACTCGTTCAGCTCGAGGCTCGTCGAGAGGCTGGTCTTCGCATAGACCACCCGATTATGGTTCACGCCGCAAAGCGACTTCCGAATGGCCGTATGGACGCCCCTCAGGACTCGAGTGGGTGCATTCGAGTTTTGGTATTGTACTCTGTGGCGTACAATCGCACGGAGAGTGTGTTTGTTCGGGAGGGTGACCACGGCAAGGGCGCATTGAACGCGCGCTTCGGGCGTGCGCACGAGGATCTCGAGCAAGTTTGGCTCGCCGAGCCTGAGGGTATCAAGGAAGCGCTTGTGAAGGTGTGTGACACTCCTGAATATGTGCAGAATGGATAGCTTAAAGTTTACCTATTTGTTGTTAATATGAAAATACTGTATCTGATTTATCTTTCTAAAGCAAAGCACAGCCACAGCCACTGCCACTGCCGCCAACTTACTCGGTGATCTCGCACAGCCTCTTCTCGGCATCCGCGTCGAGTCGAATGGGCATGGACGAGTACGACGACCGCGCGAGCTGGACTCTCCGCTCGATGGGGCCTTTCGCCTGCTCCCACGAGTCGATGCCCAGCTCCTCGTAGATCCTCCGCAGCGTGCCCACCGTGTCCGCCATGAACTCCTGGAACGGCACCACCACGAGCTGGCCGGGCGGGATGAGGTGCCTGTCTCGCTCGAAGCTCTCGATCAGCTCCTTGTAGCACTGCGCCGTTTCCTCGACGTTGCGCAGGTGGCTGATGGGGCGGTGCAGACCGAGCAAGACGCCGAGCTTCTCCTTGACGATCACGAGCGACCGGACCGAGTCTCTCGCCCTGCGCTCGAGGAACACGAAGCGCGCGCCTGGAAAGATCTCCATCAGCGCCTGGATCCGCGCCGTGTGCGCCGAGTTTTTGATGAGAAGCTGCGTCTTCCCTGCGCCGTCGTACAGCCACGTGAGCTGCGCGTATCGTACTAACGCGCGCCTGAAGGCGCGGGTGGTATTCGTCACGCAACGTCGAAAGTGCGGGACGTAGTCGTGGCAAAACACGACGCCCGCCATGTTCGTGTCTAAGCAGTTCCTGCAAATGCCGTACTCGTCCTCCTGCGGGTCGTCTCCGTCCCACGCAACGTGGTCGATGGGCCGAAACTTCTGAAAGATGCACGCGACGTACCAGCGCAAGAGCGTCTTGCAGATGAGCGATATCTGCGGAGCTATTGTTTGGCTGTTGCGCGTCGTGGCCATGGTGGGGTCGCAGGCGAGGAGCTGGTGCATGTACGTCGTGCCGCTCCTCCAGTGCCCGATGATGATGACAGGATTTCGCGGGAAGGTTTGCTGTCTGAGCCAGTACCAGTACAGCACGTCCTGCAGTATTGCCAGTGGTTCGATGAGCAGGCCCGTGAAAAACAGCGAGAGCACGGTCAGGTACTTCGAAGGGTGCGGCAAGCCCCACAGTAGGCCAGTGAGCAGGGCGAGCGGCCTAACGAACACGGCGACGCTCAACGCGTCACCAAGCTTTCCGAAGCACGATTGTCTTGCATAGTACCACTGGTTGTCGTCGTTCTTCTGAAGGTGTGCATCGTTTGCGGCACCTCCTCCTCCTCCTTCGACGTCCGTTGCGTCCGTTGCATCCGTCGCATCGGCCTCGGCTGGCTTCACTTCATATGGCTTCACCTTACCCACCATGATAAGCCGCCGCTATTGGCTAGCACACGAGCACACAGAGAGCACACAGAGAGAGAGCACACGGTAAGCACGGCCTCCCCTAACTTACCAAACTAAAAACGTTACTACGATAAAAACCTTTAAGAACGTCTTAAGAATGAAAAACTCAGAAAAAAACGAAAAAACGAAAAAACGAAAAAACGAAAAAGTTGGGAATGAAAAAAAAACAGGATGAATTCGAGGTGACACCGAGAAAACAAAAAGACGCGGCAGTCAGTCAAGAGACCTCTCTCGTACTCCAGACGTGGCTGAGCAAACGAGTCACTCGACTTGTTAGCGTTTACAGTATGTTCACCGTACGGTACAGCTCAACGGTTCATCTCAACGGTACAGCTCACGTGATCACCTCTCGTGACCACCTCTCGTGACCAATCCTGGGACAACCTTAACCTTGGTCGACGAGGCGCTCGTCAGATACTCAGATGGAGTCAGACAGACGGTCAAGACACCTCGTGCCTGGTGGTCAAGACACCTGGTGCGCGCTCTAAAAAGTATGTAAACTTTTACCAGGTGGCGCAACTACGATAAAATTCCTCTGCAAGATTCACCACCCATCGTACTGTTGGAAGAGAGAGAGATGCATGGATCCAAGTGGCAGCAAGTGCCAAGTGGCGCCGCCTGTGCCCTGCGTCCTGCGTCCTGCGATGCATGGGGATGCCGTTGGCCGTTGCCGGAGGCAAATAATAGAAAGGCGGCGTTGCTCGCTTGCTTGGGAGTTGCTTGGGACCCACAGGCCTGTTCGACCTCTGGAGGGGGAACGGGAAAGTGACCACCTCCGCAAGTGGCAAGTGGCAACTGGCAGACTGGCAGACTGGCAGAGTGGTCATGGGATATAGCCCTTTATGTAGCAAACTTTATTGTGAAAAGCTCGCCTAGGGGCTGCCTGGGCTTGATGAAGAAGAATATTCTCATTTATTACAGCATGCGTTAAGTTACAAAACTATAAAACGATTCGTCAGAACAGCGGCACGATCGACTCCACCTTTTCGCCGCATGCCGCACAGCGCGCAAACCCGTCATGCCACAGACCACGCTTTGAGTGTGCGCGCAGACATCGCGTCGCGAGGCAAAAGTAGCAGTACGAGCAGCCGCACGGCGCGGCGACGTACGGGCGCACAGGCTCCGCGCAACCACACTGTGCGCACGGCTCGTCGAGTGTGGGCAGGTCGTCGACGTCCGACGACGGAGCTTTCGCTGCAGGAGGCAACGAGGCGGACGGCGCGGCGTTGCGATCTGACGCCAGCAGTCGCAGTAGTCGCGTTTTGGCCGCATCCTTGCGCGTCGCGCTGACGCGTCGACGAATCCACGCCGGCGGGTCAATGAGCACACTGAAGAGCGGGTAGAGTGCGACGAAGAGCTCGCTCATCTCGTAGAATGCTAGCTCTCGGTTCAGATAGCTAGCATCCACGCGCGCAGAAGTGGCGGGTGCACTCGGCGACGTCGTTGGCGCGGATGTGGCTGCAGCTGCGGCGCCGGCGGCAGCCGTTTGCGTTCGGCTCGCGTCCACGACGCGCAGTCCGCAGAGCACGTGCGCGAGCGTCGCCTGTCCGCGTGACCCTCCTGCGAGGAAGAGCGCGAGGTGCACGACGGACACGACGCGTCCCGCCGCGTCTGCGCGGTCGAACCACCTCTGGTGCTGCAGCGCCTGCGTGAGTCGTTCTTGTGCGCCCGTGTTCGTTCTTGTGCTGTCAGCTGCAGCGACGCGCGCTCTTCTCCTCGCGTCGGCAACGCGCGTGTTGACGAGGTCCCCGAGCATCCTCCATGCGTACGACGACGCGACACTCACGAGAACGAGCGAGGCGCACCTGAAGATGACTTTTGACGAGACTGAGGACTTTGGACTTCCTCCCGACCCTCCTGCTCCTCCTCCTGCTCCTCCTCCTGTGAAGCTGGAACCCAAACCCGTCGGTTGAACTTTCAGGTTGAACAGTCTCATTCCAGGTGTGGCAGAGATTGCGGAGTTGCAGAGTCCCATGAATGCTAGAATAGAAGCAATGGCAGTTTTCACTTCTGAGCTGTATCCTAGTAGAGATGCCCTTGACGACGGAAAGTACACTAAAATACTCACGAGGTTATCAAGAAGCAGACGTGCGATTTCGTCATCGACGCGTGATGCGTCTAACAGGAGAACACGACTCGGACCAGGAGGAGGAGTTAAAGATGAAGATGAAGACAAAGATGAAGATGAAGGACCGGTTATACGAGGATACGAAGATGATGAAGATGAAGGTGACGAAGATGAAGGTAGAGCATCAGCATCAGGTTCAGAAGCTGAAGAGGACATTATATGCCAACGCTCGGCCGAAAGAACGGCGGAAATGAAAGAAAGAAAAGAGTTTGGCGAAAAGTCTCCCCGGGGGCCGGGGGAAGGCGTTCAACGGGATTGGGAATCGCCTAACCAAACCCCTACTCTTATTTAAAAAGAAACCCAAACCCCTACTCTTATTAAAAAATCCTTTAACAAACCCCTAAACGGGAAAACCTACCCTAATACCCTACCCTGTGAACCCGTTGTCCTCGCATTGTCATCGTGGATATCATGTTTCCCACATTTCGTGCATAGCAAGCAACGCACGCAGCACGTCACACACTCATACTGAACATTGTTCAAAGTGATTTGTCGTAGAGATGAATATGCGTGTTTGTCATACATGTATCTACATGAGAAATAGTCTTAACTTGGGGTTTCACGGTGGTCGTTCTTCGCGTGTGCATCGTGTGAATCGTGTGAATCGTGTGCATCGTTCGCGTGTTCCAGTCTTTAGGGGTCCATCAGCGGCAGCGGCGTCCTTGGGGACTTGCTTTCAGGCGTGTGGAAGTGGTCTGGAAGTCGTCGCACTTGCCGCCGCTTCACTCGCGTCCCAGAAACTCGCGCAAACGACAAAAGGGGCACTGCTGGGCGCGCCTGTCATCGCATTGGCACTTGGAGCGGCTTTCACTTCAATAGGCGTGCCCGCAGGAAGCGCGTTCGCCAACGCTGTCGTATTCGACGCGTGCCTGCCCATGGCGGTCGCGCTCGTCCTTCTTGGTGCAGATGTGCGCGACTTTGAACGAGCCGAAGTGACGCGCGCTATGGGAACGTTCGCGGTGGGCGCAGTTGGAACTGTCGTCGGCACACTTGTCGCCTGGAAGGTTGTGGGACATGCAATGGGAACACTCGGCGCCATGATCGCGTCGTGCCTGTGCGCCTCGTACGTCGGAGGTTCGCTCAACTTTGCGGCATGCGCACAGTGCGTCGGTCTCGAGGCGACGGAACAAGGAGGGGCGATCGTCGCCGCCGCGATGGCGGCTGACAACATATGCATGGCAGCTTTTTTCGTCATCCTTGGACTCATACCGTGCTCCGACGAAGCAACGAAGCAAGACGACGCGCCCTCGAATTCGAACACAGACTTCGACGAAAATAAGACAACCTGGAAATCCGTCGGCACTGCCGTACTGCTCGCCATTGGTGTTAGCTTGATGAGCAAAACTCTTGCCGACGCCGCAGGCTTAGGCGCGGCGTCGCTCGCCATCTCAGCATTCGTCGCCGGCGCAGTTGCCGCAGCCTGCGCGCACTTCAACGTGAGTCTCAGCGGAGGTGCTCCAATCGGCGACGCACTTATGCTTGTCTTCTTCGCTGCGCTGGGCGCTGCGGCGGATGTGCGCCGCGTGGCCGCGGCGGGAAGCGCGCTGATTCTATTCATCGTGATCCAACTGCTCGTTCACCTCGCGTGCACGCTCGCCGTCGGAACTTGGCTTCGCATGCCTCGACGTCATTTGCTCCTGGCTTCCAACGCCAACGTCGGCGGTCCAGCAACTGCCGCGGCGTTCGCGAGCGCACGCCGCTGGCCTAGTCTAGTTCGCGTCGGTGTTTTCATGGGCACAATGGGCTACATGCTTGGTACGCCAGTTGGTGTGGCTGTGTATAATATCTTTGTAAATAAATGATCACTCACATTTGTATAATTACTAGTACAGGTAATGTACTTTACACGCTTTACTTGTCGCTTTGCTGCTTGCCGTATAATACACGGCACACATGTCTCATGTCCAGGTCCACGAGCGAGGGTATGCTCCGTTCACTCGGTTTATCCGGTTCTCCGACATTTGCGAACGCGTCAGAGATTTGCGCGCCGTGACTAGGCGAGAGCACGAACGCCCGGTTCAAGCCGTCGTACATCCAGTAGAAGAGCACGACGGAGACGCAGAGTTGGCACGGCAGTGCGATTGCCCAGTACTTGGCCGGATAGTACGCGACGCCAACGGCGACGAGCCAGGAGTCTGGCGTGATTGCCCAGAGGAACCAGAGGACGGTGACGACCGCGGACGAGCACCACCCGACGAAGCCGTACACTTCACGCGCATTCACGCCCGTTCGCCCATTCGTCGCGCTGGCAAGCTCCCAATTGGGCGCGGCGAGGCCGTCTGGTCTCGCTTCAGCGGGCGAGGCCATGACGCCCCTTCGGAAAAAACAAGGTCCGAGAGGTCTGCCAGAGAAAAGCCGAGGGGGACCTGGGGGAGGGAGGATTAGGGTTAGGGTTACGCAACCTTGTTTGGGGTTTGGTTTGGGGTTGGGGTTTGGTTGGGACGCCATGTCTCTTGTGTGCTTTTGCCCTTCGAAGCTTTTGGCTTTTGCTTGTTGTCTTGTCAAGTCTGTCAACTGAAACGTGTCCTGAAGTTCTTCTGATTACAACATCGGCACGGCCAGTTGCAAAAACTGCACGAGCACGTCACCGCACGCCTCGAGACCGACGTAACTCACCAAACTCAACAGCAGCGCAGCACCGGGGAGGCCCGCGGCGACGAATACCGCGAGACCCGCCTTAATCCCAGCCTCGTTCTTCTTGAGGTGCTGCATCGTCGGACTGCGCAGAAATGTCTGAACCTGGGGCTCCAGCTTGTTGAATCCCTCCTTAACAGCCGCTCGCGTCCTGTGCAAGGTGTGTGTTCAAGTCATGTCAGTGCAAGTTGTTTATATAATGTGTGCCCGTGCGTGCCTTACGTGGCTTAAGGTGAGTCGACTTACTGCTCGGACGCCGCGGCGAACTGCGCCTGGTACTTGGGCATTTCGGCGTCGATAGTCGTACGCGCTTTGGTAGCTTGTTCGTTCGCGACCAAAGCGGCCTTGGATGCTGCAGCTGACGCCGCTGACGACGCAGACGACGCCGCAGACGACGCCGCAGACTTCGCCTTCTGGAACATGAAAACTGAGGAAGAGAGAAAGAATCAAAGAAAAAGCCGAACCCCTGATAAAACCCTAATTCTTCAGAATTCAGAAGTTAGGGTTTTATCATCCGACGCCGCCGCATTTCGCCTCATTTGACAAATATTTGGACACGTATGGCGTCTCCAAGAACGTGGTTTGACATGCGGGCTGCTCCCCATGGACCCAGTCGCGTGCTCCCAGTTTCTCGCTCTCGCTCTCGAAGTTGTTTCCATGGTGGTGGTCACGGTACTCTTAGTCGCTTGTCTTCTTCTTCGTCTTGTTCACTTTCTCGTGTGTCACTTTCTCGTGTGTCACTTTCTCGTCATTCAAGAAGCCGTCTTCGTGGTTCTTCTTCTGCCTTTAGGGGGTCGGGTGTGGTGGCAGCAGGTGGTGAGGGTGGTGGTGATCTCTCTCCTTCTTCATCTTCATCTTCATCTTCAGACTCACCCCAGGGTATGGTTGGTCTCCAAGGTCCTCGTCGTGTTCTGGGACAAGCCGCACCTCTTAAACTGGTCGCGCCGAAGTCAGGTGTGCCGCCCGCATGGACGATCGAGTTTCAAAACTATCTCACGGATATTACGAGAGGGAACCTCAGAGGACGACTTGACCTGTTTGAGACGTCAGCCAAGTCTGCGGCGAGCGCGTACGACGTCATCGCGGAGAGTGAGAAAAGTTGGAGTGTGTACGAACAAACTGTCGCTAGTGCACCGCCGAACGTGCCGCCACCACCACCTCCTCCTCCCAAGAGAGGGTCCGCGAGCTGGTGCGATCTCATGCTGCTGACAGACGCGTACCTAAGCGTGGCAGCCAACAAGGGATGGCTCGCACCCATCGCAAACGTTAACGAAGAAACGCCGACGTGGTGGACGAGGCTGCCGCGACCCATACGTGAAAAGTGCATACAAGGGCCGGAAGGGGATATCGTCGCCGCACCATACCGTCTCACGCACGTCGCAATCCTCACAAAACCTTCGTCTGTCAAGAGGCTACTCGGCGACGACGCGCCCGACTCCGTGGACATGAACACGCTGCTCGACCCGCGAATGAAGCGGCGCGTCATCCTTCCCGCAGCACCAGCCATATGGAGGGACATTGCACAGCGTGCGATGGCAGGAAGGGCGGGCGATCCGTCCAAGCCTCTGCGCGAAACGACGCGCGTCGAGCGCGCGGTGCTTACAACAGCCATCGGCGCACTACGTGCCAACTCGCTCGTTGCACCGTACCCCAAGGTGGACAAGGCTGACGGCAAGAAAGGCGCAGACACCGCGGCACGTGCTGCGATGGCCAAGTACGACGCTGAGCTTGCTCGAAGCCTTCTTTCTGGCGACGCCGTGGCCGCAGTGCTCGACGCAAGCACCGCGGTGGCTCTATCTCGTCGCTACCCCGGCCTGCAGGTGGAGCCAGCAAGCGAGTCGCTCGGATCGCTGCTTTGCATGGACGCGTGGGTACGGCCTCGCTGTGCTCGGTCGCGTCTCGGCGATTTGACCGAGCCGTGGCTTGACTTCTTGTCAGAGCCGCAGAGGTGCACGGCAGCCGGTCGCTTTCGCGGGTCGGCGGCGGCGCAGAAGGAGTTCGCCACCGCGTTGTCGCCGTACGCAGTGGGATGGGGCACACGCTCGCCTCCAGGAGGCGTAGACAAGACGGAACTTTGGGTTCCTACTGCCGCGGCATTGGAGAAGTCCTGCCTTGCGCCCGCGAACACGGCGGAAGATGCCGAAGCTTGGCGCGAGGTGCTGCAAGTCTAAGTTTGCTCAATCATTTAGTAAATGGAATGTGTACTTTACTCGTCTCTCCCCACACGACATCCACGACAGCAGAAAAGCACCTTTTGTTTTCTTTTCGCTAGCCCTGTGCGCCCTTCGCAGCGACCCAGCTGAGACGGTTGAGGTCGCCAAATTCGCGGCGCTGCGAGACGAAGAGCACGACGAAGGCGCCGGCGGCGACGTAGCAGAAGGCGCCGACGACGATGTACGCCAAGCCCAGGAAGGGGTTCTTACCACCGAGCCATGACGACGTGGACAGCACGATCGCCTTCTCTCCGCCATAGCCGTAGCTGTTGTACCTGTTGTTGACTTGCACGGTGATCTCTTCGCCCTTGTTGAAGGACCGGTCGATCTTGCCCCACAGCTTGCGGAACGTGGGCAACGCAGCCGTGCGCATCCAGATGACGAACCTCTCGTCTTCTTTGATGGAGCCGTTGATGGTGCCTCCCATGCGGAACTGCGGCACCGTGTTGAAGTGCTTTGCCTCCTTGCTCGTGTACTTGGTGTCCACGTCCGTTTTGAAGGCGATTCCCTTGTCGCTCACGGCGACGGGGGACCCGCCAACCTGGAGCGCGTACGAGTCGTTGAAGTACGTGGCAGCTCGCAGGCCACACGGCAGCACCTCCTCCTTGTTGGTCAACGTTTTGTTGTTGTCGATGTAGAGTGCCGGCTCGCACTCGTTTTCCTCGAGTACGTCGCCACCTCGCAGTTGCGTGGAGGACAAGCTCTTCGAGATGCGTCGGTGGTTCTGGTAGAAGTTGGTGAGCTCGTAGTACACGAACACGGGCGCGTCGAGTTTTTCGTTCACCTTGAGTGTGAGCGTGCACGCCGTTCCTTCGGTGCCTGCGTCCCAGAGCGCCTGTTGCCGATCAGAGTTTTTGGTTGTGCTGGCTACTGGGCCTGCGCACAGGTGGTCGTACCTCTGTTTGATTTCGACGACGCTCGTGGACGCGACGAGCGCGGCGATTCCGATGGGAATGAATATGGTTCCAATGACGACGAGCACGACGACGACGCGTCCAGGCGTGAGCAGCGGCCTGCACGCGGGAAGTTCTTGCTGCGTGAACCTCGAGTACCTCGGCTCCTTGGATCGTTCTGAGGCTTTTTCTGATCCCGCAGGCGACTTCGGCGTCTCAGGTGGCGACGCACCGTGACCTGCTGCGGACTCGACGACGGGTCCCGCTCTGTTGTTATTTTCTGCAGCAGAGGAGACAATACCCGCAACACCGGAGGAGGCGACACCAGATGCTGCTGCTCTGGTATTCGGCGACTCAAGGATGAGTGCACCGTCGTTCCTCGAAGACATGGCCAAGTTGTGCGTTTCAGGCTGTCCCGAAGAAGAAGCGGCCTGGCCCATGTTGAAAGCAGCCTTAACTTAACTTAACTGCGACGCTTATATATATATATATATATATATATATATGCGCTGTGCTGTGCTGTGCGTGTATACTTACTTACTTACTTATGCAGTGCAGTGCAGCGCGCGTACTTGTATCCACCACACCACACCGTATTTTATTTTATATATGCGCTGCAGGTGCTGTTCGTTTTCTAAATGTGCGGATGACACACACTTTTCAGAGGCGCGGTGAGTGACGGTTCGACGTTCGGTTTGAGTTTCAATAGTTTATTTTATTTTATTTTTATTTTATTTTATTTTAGAATGAGTCCACGACCATTTCCTTCGACCGAATCTTCATTTTTAAATATAGTCTAATTTATTCCTTTTCCACGACCATTTCCTTCGACCGAATCTTCATTTTTAAAAATAGTCATTTAATTTATTCCTTTTCCACGACCATTTCCGTCGACCGAATAATATTAAAATAAAGAATCATTGATTCCTTTTATTCCTTTTCCACGTCCATTTCCTTCGACCATTTATTCATTTTAAAATATAGTCTAATTTATTCCTTTTTCACGACCATTTCCTTCGACCCAATAATATTAAAAAATAAAGAATCATTTATTCCCTTTTATTCCTTTTCCACGACCATTTCCTTGGACCCAATATTCCTTTAAATATAGTCTAATTTATTCCTTTTCCACGACCTGTTATCACGGAAGTTTCCGACGATCAAACAGGACCAAAAAAAAGGAAAAAAACATGCCCGTACTGTCGGCAACTTCCCCATTATTTTCAAGTATGGCGCCGCTGTGCGATGCGGGCAAGATGCCGACGGCGATGCGTATGGGTGGGTTCCAGTGGTTTCATCCGCAAGAGCCGTGCGTCGTTTTCTTCGCCACGAACGTGTTCGTCGTCGACACAAACGCGCGGCTCGCTGGAGCGATAGCACTCACGCTGCTCATGGGTGCGATGACAGGAATATGCGTGTACTTGAGAAGCAGAGTCAGAACCACCGTGGCTTCCAGAACACTCGCGTCGACGCTATCCGCAAGCCTGTTTGGAATTCAAGTCACCACGGGATATCTGCTCATGCTGCTGGTGATGACGTACCAACTCGAGCTCTTCATAGCGGTCGTCGTTGCTGTTGTGCTGGGCTTTGTCATTGCCGAGGTGGCGTGGTTGCCTGCCGTCGACTGCTGCACGACAACGTCGCACAACACGCACGAGAACGGCGACGTGCTCGACTCGCTCTTAGTCCATGAGAGTCACTAAAGCCAGACTTTTTTGTTACAGTAGTTATTTTATGTTGTTTTTCTTCTCTGTTTTTTTTCAATCATGAGGATGGTACGGTGTCGTGAGACACGAACCGCCTCGACTCGACTCGACTCGACTTGACTTGACGTAAATCCTATGTCTCTTTCTTAGCTTCAGCCGAGGAAGCTGCGGGCGCGGGTGGTGGAGCAGACGCTGCAGACTTCGTCGATGTTGGGAGCGTGCACACACCGTTCGCACAGCACATTCCTTCACTTTCTGTGTTCTCGTCATGTTTTTTCGGAATGCCGATAACTTTCTCCCTCGGTTTTTGCAGGCCAACGAGTTCCAGGTAAAAGCGGAGCGTGACCCACTCGCGCTTGATGAATCGCAGGTACCCTCGCTGGTGCATGAACGCCAAAAAAACCGGCAGGAGCTGCCAGAGCGGGAAGCAGCACGGGCCGATGCACAGGATCATTATTTATATATATATATATATATATGAGAGAGAGAGAGAGAGAAATTCAAATATATATAAGCAAAGAGAAAGAGAACCACTGGCCACGAAGCACCAAGAAGGTTGAGCACCACTGGAGTACTGGAGTACGACAATCGGATGCAAAGAAAATAAAATCAAGGAAAGGGCAGGCGAATGGGAACACGCCACTGCGCCCGCCCGCCAACCCTAACCCGAACCCTAACCCTAACCCTAACCCTAGCCCTAACCCTACTACTCTCCTGTCTCAGTTTTATACACGACGACGGACGGGTCCCACGGGTTGTTTGGGCGTGGTTATGCAGTGGTTATTATTTGTCTATGAGCACAGGGAGGAAGCCTTCCCAGCACTCCTGATGGCCACCTTGCTGGTTGACGTTGTGACGTTGTGACGGAGGCATCAGGCTTAACTGTGTGCGCACAGAGCCACTGTGTTCGCAAGCATGGGAGCAGCGCAGGAGGCCGCAGGAGACCGCAGGAGTTGAGCCTGTGATGAAGCTGTCGTCCAACCAACCTGTTGTACAGGTACTGTACCGGGTACGGATCGACAAAGATGTTTGCCAAACAACTTTTGGCAACATCGCTATAAACTACCATCCTACCACCGGACCTGATGGGCCGTGTAGTCGCCTGGTCAACATTGGACGCAATCATGTAGACAAGCGTGTATAACTACTGTATAAGTGTATAGTATTATAGTCGCCATACATATGTGGTTCGTCGCCATGGTACTCGCCAATTGTCTCTTCGTCTCGTCTCGTTAATCGTTGGCCTTATAAAAAAATATTAAAATAACACCTCCATCATCGTCGCTCATCCGTCATCGTCGCTCATTCGTCAACGTCTTCAGAAGTCATCGTCGCCGTTTTCCGAGATCGTCTTACATAACTCTCGAGCTCTTCTTCGCCAAACTCTTCGGCCAACCTCCTTCTCCCTTCTCCCTTCTCGCGAGCCTTGGGACGTCTCCGGCTGCCCGAGGGAGTGGTGTTTGTCGCGACATTGGGCGAGAACGGCGTAGCCGGGCGAGTCTTGTAGAAATTACACTCGGGCGAGAACGGCGTAGCCGGGCGAGTCTTGTAGAAAATAGGCTTAGCGCTAGGCTCAGCGAAGGTGAGTCTCAGCGCTCAGCTCTCAGCGCTCAGCGTCTAGCGGGCTTCACAAAGCACTTGTTTGTTGTTGGCGCTCACGCTCTCAGCAGCGCTCAGCTTCTCAGCGGAGTCTCCAGAGTTCGTACCAACCAGAGTTCGTCGCATACAGCTCGCTCAACAACAACTTCTTGGTAAGGTTAAGGGTAAGGGTAAGGGTAAGGTTAAGGTTAAGTTGAGTTGAGTTGAGTGTTTCTTTGACACTGGTGGGTGATATCATATTTCATATTTTGCATATAATATGTCCAAGCCGAACAGCGCGGGTCAAGGCAATGCCGCCCCTGGAGGGGCTTCTATGTTGGGTGACGCGTCGCAGATTGTGCGCGAGGACCTGTCAAGCACGCAGTATGTCATCTTGTCGGAAAACCAGCGCAAGAAAAAAGCTCTCTTCGACACCAAGCAGAAGTACAACGCGCTGCTGCAGGAAAACAAGATGCTTCTGGAAGAGCGCGAGGCGAACCAGCTCGAAACGTACGAAGTCACGGAGTTTCTTCGCAAGGAAATCCTGCGAAAGAACGAACGCATCGTCGCACTCGAGGAACACCTCGCGCAGAGAGAAGAGCACTTCGCGCAGGAACTCGCATCCACAAAGGCGGAAGCGGCCGAAAAGTTAAAGAACGCGCAGGATGCCTGGCACAACCAGGAACTCGAGTTTCAGCACGAAATCGTCGGCCTGCAGAGAGAGCTCAGGAGCATACGAGACTTCAAGGAGAGGCAGCAGGAGGTGGAGTCGGAGATGGCGCGGCTGCGGGAGGAAAACGAGGACCTCAGGCAGAGCCAGGAGGCGCGCGCCGCTGAGCTCGAGAGGAGGTTCATCGAGCAGAACACCAAGCAGAAGAAGGAGTACGAAAGGAGGCTCGAGGAGCTCAAAAAGGCGTCCGAGGAGGATGTCGACGAACGCCTCGACGCGAGCGTGAAGCGCATCCTGCAGCAGAACCGTCGCATGGCGGAGGAGCTGCGCCTCCACGTGCAGGAGACGGACGGGCTAACGCGAGAGCGGCGCATGCTCGAGGAGGAGAACACGCGGCTGACGCGCGAGCTCACGCTGCGACGAGAGGTGGAGGAGCAGTTCGCGAAACGAGGGTCGAAGCAGGCGCGAGACATCAAGGATGCGCGCGCACGCGTCGAGAGCCTGGAGAAGAGCCTTGGCCAGATGGCGCGAGACTTTGACAGCGAGAGAACGGAGAGGTCGGAGAACCACATGCGCGCGATCGCAGACAAGGACACGGACGTCGAAGGCCTTCGGCGGCTCGTCAAGCTGCGCACGCGCGAGCTGAAGAACATACGCCGCCTCGCGCAGCAGGTTGTGGACCAGCGCAGCGAGGTGGAGGCGTTCCTGATCGACTCGATCGCGCACGTGAAGGAGCAGAAGGCGGCGGAGGGCGGGCGGTCAGGACGTCTGCCCAGCCTCGGCGCCGGCCCTGCGCGCCCCTCGGACGCGTCGAGCCGCGTGGACGTGCGCGACCTCGCGTGGGAAGATCGCGAGAAGGTGCTGCGCATTCTGTTCGGCAAGGTGAACGCCGCATCTCCGCAGGCGTACTACGCCAGCCTGCCCGCGCACTCGTTCGGCAGTGCGGCGATGATGACGCCCGGCGGCGGAATGGCGATGCGAACGCCCGCGACGGCATCGACGATGGCGGGTACGGGCAGTGCGGAGGGTCCTCACGCGCCTGTGTAACAAGTCTTCATTCTCTCTGCACGATTACAACGCCGCCGCGCCTACTCGTCGACGGCAAGAGCGGGTGCGGCAGGAATGCGCGCATGCGCAACCCAGTCCACGCACGACGTTCACAGCCGGCCAGTCGGCGGTGTACCTAGCCATTTCCTCCGACCAAATCGCTCGCCCAAATCCAATCAATACCAGCACCAGTATGTACCAGTAGGAGAACTCTATGTAATCAGGTAAAACTACACGGTTGACGGACGGGGTCCCCTGCTAACCCCTAACCTGCTAACCCCTAACCTGCTAACCCCTAAACTGCTAACCCCTAACCTGCTAACCCCTAACCTGCTAACCCCTAAACTGACGAGTTTCAATCTAATCTGAGTGAAAGGCTCATCAATCAGGGAGTGGTTCCCATCACTAACTCTAAGGTGTTCGTTGTTATTTTATCCACAAGAAGATCAGTTGTTGATCAGTGTGTGATCAGTGTGTGATCATACAACTTTATTAGATTATATTATAGATGTGCTCGATGAATATGGCATCGATGACATTGCCTCGCAGAAGTTTGGGTTTGGGTTTGGATGGTGGGAGGATTACTTCTAGAGTTTCTAAGTCTTCATCCTCTTCATCCACCTTTAGGCGTACTTCGTCGTCGGCGTCGTCGGCGTCATCCTTTCAGGCATTTCAGAGAATGTCAGCACATGGTTCCACGCAAGATGAGGGTGATGTGGATCGTTGTGCTCATGCCAGTGCTGGTGGTGGTGGTGGTGCAACTACAGGTACAGGGACCGCGATGAGTGCAGCCATCGCACTCGCGCTGTTGGCGACGCCGCAACCTGCATTGGCGGAGACCGTTGCCGTGGGAGGGGTCGCGTCGGCGTTCGCGGCGTACGGACACTACGCGTCACTGTTCACGATCGCTGGCGCGCTCGCCGTCGAACGCGTCACCGTGACCGCGAAGCCGACGAAGGAACAGCTTGATCGACTCGTCGCGGCGGACTCCATCTACGGTATCGCAGGCGTCATATTGCTTGGAACGGGGTACATGCGCGCCAAGTACTACGGAAAAGGTCTTGAATGGAACCTGTTCCCACCTTTTGCCAATTCTTTGCACAACAACAAAACTAACTCAACAATTATCCACACACGTCGCTCGCACGCGCAGGCTGGGAATTTTACGCGCACTCGCCCGTTTTCTGGGTGAAGCTGGCGCTCTTCGCAGTCGCCGGCGCCTCCTCGCTGCTCGTCACGACGAAGGTTGTGCAAGCGGCTATCGCGGACAACAAGAGCGAGGACGGCGACGTGCCGGAGTTTGGAGATGCACTCTCGCAGCGCATGATCAAAGTCATCAACGCAGAACTGCTCGCCTTCGGCGCCATCCCGCTCACCGCGAGCTTGATGGCACGCGGCGTCGGGTACAACCAGGACTTCCCGTGGCAAGCGGGCGCCGCTCTTGTCGCGCTTCCCGCCGTCGGTCTCTCAGCGAAGTACCTCAAGGAGGCGTTTGACACGAAAGGCGAGTGGGAGAAGTGAAAAAGTGACGGACGGCGCGAGCGCGCGCGCGCGCGTGTGTGTGAAGTTGGTATGTAACTAACTTCACTAACTAACTAGCACGTCTCTCAGCCTCTTAGGGACGACATTTGGCCGTGCATTTCGCGCATTCAGATGCATCGAGTTGGCGGGACTTATGGGTCCGGCACTGTGACATATGATTTACACCGTGTTGTAATTTACTGGAAAATTTATTTATCCGCCGCGTGGACGCTTCGCCTGTTTGCGACGGCGTGCGTCCTCGTCCTCGTCATCTTCATCTTGCTCATCCTTTTCGTCGTTGTCTGCGTCGTTCTGCAACGCCCGCAGACCCGCCACGGCAGCGTTGCGCTTATACGCGCCAGTCACTTTGCCTCCCGCGTATCCGAGGAAGTCTCCAAGAGATAGCCAGCCGGATGTCTTGTACACAACGTCAGGTCTGCCTGGAATGTCGTGCGGTCGCTTGCCTGACGAACTCCACGCATTCCACTCCTCCTTTCTCTTCAGATCGAGCGTACGCACGTACGTGCGCGCGCCTTCGAACGAGCGAAACGAGCCACGCGCACCTTGGCCCTCCGCATATCCCAGGAAGTCGCCGTAAGATAGCCAGCCCGATGACGCGTACTTCACATCAGGTTTGCTCGGTATGTCTTGCGGCCTCGCGCCTGACGCCTCCCACGCCTCCCACTCCTTCTGACTTTTCAGACCGAGCGTGCGCACGTAAGCACGCGCATCCTCGAACGTGCGAAACGAGCAAGCCCCCTTGCCAACCGCGTATCCGAGGAAGTCGCCGTACGATGTCCAACCCGTTGACGCGTACGTCACATTAGGATTTGCCGGAATGTCGTGCGGTCGCTTGCCTGACGAACTCCACGCCTCCCACTCCTTCTTGCTCTTCAGACCGAGCGTGCGCACGTACGCGCGCGCATCCTCGAACGAGCGAAACGAGCCGGCCACCTTGCCGTCCGCGTATCCGAGGAAGTCGCCGTACGATGTCCAACCCGAGGACTTGTACATCCTCGCAGGAGTGCTCGGAATGTCGTACGGTCGCGCATCTGTCTTATACCACGCCTCCCACTTCTTCTTGCTCTTCAGACCGAGCGTGCGCACGTACGCGCGCGCATCCTCGAAGCTGCGAAACGAGCGAGTCACCTTGCCGCTGATCGCCGTGGAAGGTTCGGCCGGTATGGTTGCGGCTTGCGACTCGGTGACTGTGACTGGCGTGTACCGTTCGTCGTCGTCGTCGTCTTGCATGAGGTCGAGGACGTCTGCAGTTGAGTTGCGGACCACAGCGCCAGCGGAGTGAGCAGGAGTGGCAGGAGCGAGAGTCACGCGAGCAAGATGATTACGCAAAAAAGACACGTCCATGCGGCCGACGATCCAGATGGCCGTTGAAGAATGAAAGGCCGAGTGAGGAGCTCGAGGAGCCTTCCTTCCGAAGCAAACGAACGAACAGCCTTCCAAGGCTGATCGCGCATGACAGCATGATGTCACATCACGTCGTCGATGCATGATGTACGTCTGATTCTCACTTGCCAAAGCATCCTACCAACCTTGGTACTTAAAGTTTTACCTTGCACGTCCTAATATTGGGTAGTTTGTCGGGTTACGAGGCCGCGGGTGCAGGAGACCTGAGGAGCCCCCTGGTCATAGTGAATGTGCAACTCTGTCATAGTGAAAACAACCTGGGTTTAGGTCGGGGGCCTAACTTAGACCAAGAAATAGGTTCCATGACGGATCCCCACTGGTCGGTATCACAGGTCGAGTGGTGTTGGCTGGTTATAAACCTACCCAACTAGCTTTGGGACGGGTGCCCTAACCTTTGGGCAGTCACTCGACTTTGGGCAGTCAATCGACTTTGCCCCGACCTAAACCCAGGTTGTTTTCACTATGACAGAGTTGCACATTCACTATGACCAGGGGGCTCCTTAGGTGTGCAGGAGGGCGTTGGGGTTTTGGTTGTCCCCCTTCTTGCATGGTGCGGTGAGTGGGTGTTTTGATTGGTGTTGGTTAGTGAGCGAGAAGGTTGAGGTGTGGGATACCTCTTATGTGAAGGTGCTCAAGGATTCGGTTGGATAAGTGTCGGTGACGGCCCGAGGGTTTCCCGGCCCGAGTGACGTACCTCCCTTTTGTTGCGGTGCGCTCTTTTAGTTGTCGACGCGTTTTTATATACGTTTGAGTATATAGTTGGCAAGGTGTGGCGTGGTGTGGCGAGGTGTGGTTGTTTTACACTTGTTACAACTTACCTTTACTTCAACTTACCCTTACCTTGAGGTGTGAGCCAAAAGAGTGGAGAAGTGGAGCTTGAGGAGTGGTTGTGAGGTGTATTTTGGTGTGGTGTGTACACGAAGTTACCGTTGTGGAGCTCGTGTTTGGCGTGACTTGGTGTTCTTTGTTTATATAAAAACGTGAATACGGTGTGGTTGGTTAAGCTAAGGAGTAGCGGAGCGGGAGAAGGACGTTAGAGGTGCTAGTTGTGGGCGCCATTGGGTAGTTTTTAGGAAAGTAAGAATGATTGTTACTTAGGTCAAAAAGTAGAGCGCGCCGCCAGCGAGCCGCCAGCGAGCCGCCAGTAGGGCGCGTCATAAGCTGGTAGAGCGCGTCAGAAAACGTCTTGAAACGTCTTGATGTGATGCCATGGTAGTGGCGGCAAGTCAAGACGTGATGAACGTCTTGAAAGTCGGTTTAGAAGATTATTCTGATGATTTAGGGGTTAGAAACCAAAGATGGGGGTTCGCAACCAATGACCAACGGTCATACTAACCTTAAGGTATTCTTAACTGCCTTAAGGTTAGGAGGTCCCATACTTTTTGTGACTTGCCTCCCCTCCATTTAAAGCGATCCATCCCAAAAGGTTCATGCCCGGCGTTTCTTCATGAATGATGGCCGGCTTTTCATCTTCATCAAGCAATCATCCACAACATCAAAGACCGTCTTGGCTTCCCATGGCGGCTTGCTGCTCATGTTTATTAATTGCACTTAGCCTCTTTTTAGGGGTCATCTCAGTTAACAACAACAACGGATCTCGACCTTACAGACCCTTGGCCTTGGAGGGATATAGAGGAGTCACGCGTGATTCTGATTCTGATGATGTTCAAAGTGACAAGATGGATGTTCAACGGGGTGGTGCCTCATCTTCAATCCAGCTTGGGCTTGGGGACGGCCAGATTCAGACTCAACAACTTGGACGTGCGAGCTTCCATAAAAGCACAGGAGGATCAAGGGCGTCGGAGGACGAGGACAGGCAAGGGGGGGAAGGGAACGGGCACGTGCAGCAATTCGAAGGAGACACCAGCTTTGGCTTGGTGGAGAAAAGAAGTGTCGTGGAAGTCAGCAAGTTTGCCACAGAGACCGCGGACGGCACAAACAACCAAACGCACGCGTTCGAACAAGCCTTAAATGAGTGCGCAGAACTCTCAAAACAACACGGGTGCGTACTCGTCGTTCCAGAAGGACGATGGCTCACGCAGCCGCTGCGCTTGCCTAGCCGGTGCACGCTGCGTCTGCTGCCTGGGAGTGTGCTCGTCGCACCCCAAGTGGAGGACAGCTGGCTAACGCTTCCTTGGATGACACACCCTCTGCCACCTTCCACCGGCCCAAAAGAAACGTTCGTCGGATTCGTGTACACGCCGCCTGGAACGGTGGGCGTGATCATCGAAGGAGGGGGAACCATAGACGGCGGCGGCGGGCACTGGTGGCACCAAAAGCATTCCGCGCACAAAGTTCCGCATCTCGTGCACCTTGTTGGGTCGAAGAACGTCGTCGTGCGCGACGTGACTCTCATCAACTCGCCGAGCTGGACTGTGCACCCGCACATGAGCGAGGACGTTACGGTCGAGCGCATCAAGATTCAAAATCCGCCAAAGGACGATCACGGCACGAATGGCGTCGTGTTCGACAGCTGCGTGAGGTGCGTGCTGCGCGACAGCGTCGTCGAAACGGGATACAAAGAGGACGCGGTCGCAGTGAAGAGCGGCGAGGATGAGCACGGACTTCTTGCGAACAGGCCCAGCCGCGACATTCTCGTCGAGAGGGTGACGATCAAGTGCGGACACGCAATCTCCGTTGGATCGGAGATGTCCGGCGGCGTGTTCAATGTGACGTTCCGCGGAATCACCTTCGACGGCCATCACGGCAAGGAAGGTGCGGCGGGATCGCTGCGCATCAAGTCGGCGCGAGGGCGAGGGGGCGTGGTGAGCGGCATCGTCTTCGAGAACATACGCGGCCATGATGCTCTCTACGGCATCGAGTTCTACATGTACTACTCCAAGGACGAGAACAGGCCGCCGACGAACAATGCGACGACGACACCTGTGGTGAAAGACATCGTTGTGCGAGACGTTCAGCTGAAGGGAATTCACCGCGAAGGTTTCATCATCGCCGGTCTGCCCGAGAGTCCGTTTGCGAACCTGGTGTTTGAGAATGTGCACTTGAGCGGCATCGACGGCGACAACTGGAAGTGCAATAAATTCAAGCAGTGCTCGTACCCTGGCGGCGGGTGCGCGACTGTGGCATCCATCGTCAACGTGTCGCCGCCTCCACCGAAGAACTGCCTGCTCAGCGCGCCGCCCGAAGGCACGAACTTGTCTCCTGCATGGGTGCAAGCCGTGCAACACGGATAATGCGTTGATTGTGCTGTATGTTAGTCTATGTATGTACATGGTATGTAACTTTCTGACTACGATAAATAAACTAGTTTGAATTCCGAAAGGGTCGAAAGAAACATCTCTTTATGTTACTACAACTCCACCTCGTAGCCGTCAAGCCTAGCGGAGACGCGGTTGCGCACAGCCATGGCGCTGTGCATGTTGCGCAGCTTCCACGCTCGCTTCTCCGGAGCGCGTATCCTCGGCGTGTATCCCTCCACCTCGTTGATGACGATGGGTCGTTTGTACTCGACACGGTGATCGTCTGGCACGTTTCCTTGCGTGATCTCGGCATCCTCGATCCATGCAATCTGTTTCTCAGTGAGTTCTTCTCCCTTGTTTCGCTTGGCGATGACGCGTGCCATGTTCAAGCCCAGGACTTTTTTCGCCTGTATGTGCGGGTCGAGCGCGAGCCATGCGCGTTCGACGTCTGCGAGTTTCCCGGTCCTGGCTTCTTTTTGCGCAAGATTTTCTCTCTTTCGTTCGGCTCTCTTGACTCCTAAAGTGTTCATGAGTTCGAGTTTCAGACGGCTTCCGACGTCGCTCTGCATGATTCTGTGCGGTCTTTTGAGTATGTACTCGTCGATCCCACCCGCGTGGTCGATATCTTTCATGACGGAGGTTGCGATTTTGATTTTGACTGATTTTTCTAAAAGAGGGCTGTAGAGTCGTTTTGTGACGGCGTTAGGTTTCCACGACCGACGTGTTTTCGAGTTATTCGGCATGGAGATCTTATTCCCAAACTTGATATGTTTCCCTCCAAAGAGACCACGACGACCACGCTTGAACGTGTGCACTTTATAGGGAAACGCACGAGGAAGGACGGCATCCCTCCAGAGCACTTTACTTATAGAGCCAGACTGACGGTAGATCTTCTCCCCTTTTCCTGACATACTGCAGTGACAATGACACCAGATGACACTTCACGACAAACACACAACACAGGCACGGACGACACGACGCGAGGAACGCGCAATGGCCGCCAGAGGTATCGTAGTGCAGGAGGGCTGGGAAAACCCCTAAACCCCTATCGTAAGGGTAAACTGCTAACCCCTAACACCCTACGATACCTTTAGGGTTAGAGGAAGTCGCTTGGTTGGGGATCCCGGTCGTGCAACCAGGCGGAATACCTCCCACGAACGCTGGTTGGGATGGGCCTGGCGGAGCCCTGCAGTTGGGGATCTCTCCGAGCGGGCGGATCCTAAGCTTAGGATAGGAAGGAAGCTATTTCATTCCTTCCTGGATCCGACTACGACGACGACGACGGACGAAACATGGCGTCTTCGGGAGCGCGTCGCCACTCCCGTCGGGGGTCGCAGTCCTCGTCTGTGACGCCACGCCCAACGCCGCCGCCACTCGGAGCATCGCCTCAACTTTGCCTTTGGATTGAGGCGCTCAACTTTCCTGATATTGCTCTGCCTTTCCGCCTCGCAAAATTCGTGATTCACTCTATAAAACGGCCTACAGATTATGGATACCCTTCAACATATCTCGAGAAAGTTAAGGCTCCTACTCCTGTGTCGACGCGCAACCAAGTGATGACGGCGTACCTACGATAGAAGAGCCCTAGAAGAGCTCGTCATAGAAGTCAAGATTGGAACCCGGTTCGTCTTGATTAACTTCTTCTAAATTACGCCATAGCTGACGGCTATAGCATAGTAGCCCTACCACCCATCGTCATACCTCGTAACCCTAACGTGCATGCATTAGGGTTTCTGATATCGTTGGTGTTGGCGCCTAATATTATCCTATATTTTGCCCCTAAACTTGAAGATAAATAAATGTCCGCGCAGTGGGAAGTGTCCTCCGAAGTTGGTTTAGAAGAAGGTGGAGGTGACTTCAGTGACTTCACTCCAAGCGTGTTGCAAGCTGGTGGTGGTGGTGGTGGTGGTGGTGGTGGTGATGGTGGTGACGTCCTTATGATGATGAATTCACCCTATGGTGGTAGTGCTCATGCTGAAGTTGATGTTGATGTTGATGTTGATGTTGATGTTGACAATGTGTTGAAGTTACAAGCTTTGTTAACAAACTCGGAAGATGTCAATGCGCAATTAAAAAAAGAAGTGCGTGAACTGCGTGATGTGCAAAAAACACATAAACGTATGCTCATGGCGTCGAGCTGCATGGAACAGTCCGAACAGACTAGAAATAAAAAAGCACAAACTGCTTTGCGAGCTATGGAAAAGGACTTGCTCGCGGCGCAAAAGGCGAGAAACGACGCAGAGGACGCCGCCAAGGAGGTGGAACGAAATATGCAAGAGGCCATCAAGCAGCGCGACGACGCCATGAAACGCGCAGAAAAAGAACAATCGCAAGCGAGAGAGCGAGTCGCAGCGGCCGAGACGACGGCAAGCGAGCGCGTGCAAAGCGCCGAGACGACGGCAAGCGAGCGCGTGCAAAGCGCCGAGACGACGGCAAGCGAGCGCGTGCAAAGCGCTGAGACGACGGCAAGCGAGCGCGTGCAAAGCGCCGAGGCACAGGCAAGGCGGTGCCTAGAGCTTCAGGCGGAGGCGGATGCACGCGTCGGGTCGCTCGAAGCTGAGCGCGACGGGGCGACGCGACGCGCGGAGGCTCTCGCGGCGGAGGTGAGCCGGCTCAGTGCGGAAAGCACGAAGGTCGCGGCGGAGGCGGAGGCGCGCGTCGAGGCGATCGAGAGGGATGCGGCCAACCTTCGTGACATGAACGCGAGGCTCGAAGTACGGCGCAGCGATGCCCAGGCAGAGTGCGAGCAAGCTCGCGCGTCAACCGCCGCTGCATGCGTGGAAAGGGATGCGGCGAAGTCGAGCGCAGCCAAGAGCGCGGAAAATCTGGAGCACTTGAAATCCATTCGCAACGCAATCGAAAAGAGCCTCACCGAGGCGAACGAATCTCTTGCGTCAGCTCGTGCGGAAGCTGCCTCAGCCAGCGCGGAGCGAGATGCCATATCAAGGCGCGCAAGTGCAGCCGAGGAACGGCTATTTGCGACGTACACGGAGTCGCACGGTGTTCGCGAAAGCTTGGAGGCGGCGAAGGAGCAGGCGCGCATCTCACAGCAGCGAGTGCAGAGCCTCGCGGAGGAACGTGACGAACTTCTCGCGCGTGTGCAGGCGTCTGAGACGCAAGTTCCACAGCTCGAGCACGAGCTCGCCGCCGCAAAAGAGGAGGCGCGATTTGCACGTGAGAGCATGGAGCGCCTTACGGCTTCGGCGGCCGATCTCGGTGCGGAGCTGCAGGCGGTACGCGCAAGCGCCGCAGCCGCCGAGACTGTGGCAGCCGAGGCAAAGCAGGCCGCATCGGCGGCGAGTGAGTTGCAGCGGCAGCTCGAGCAGGCGGAAGATAAGCTGAAGTTTGACGCAAACGAGCGAGCGATTCTCCTTTCGCGTGCACAGGCAGGAGAAGAGGCGGCCGCCGTTGCCCAGGCAAAGGCAACCGCGTCAAACCGACGGGCGGAGGAGATCGCAGGAAGGATGGAACAGCTCACGAAGCGAGTATTAAGTGCAGAGGAGACGGCGTCGAAGGATCGCGAAAATCTTGCGCGGGAAAGAGTTCGAGCGGATGGTCTCGAGAAAAAGCTCGCAAGCGCGGAGGAAAGGCAATTTGCAGCATACGCGGAGGCTCATGAGTGCAGCGAAAAAATGTTAACTGCACAGGAGGCGGAAGCGCAGGCAAGGAGCGAGCTTCAAGTTGGAAAGCTCGCGGAGAGCGAGGTGGAAGCAGCTCGTAAGATTGCGGAGGAAAAGGGAGCCAAGCTCAAACGACTCGTGGATATGCACTCGCGACGAGGTGAGATGATCGCGAGAGTCATTGACAACTCAGTAAAGCGCAGCGCGAGGAGGGCAACATTTGGCACTTGGAGAGGCTTCGTGTTAATGATGACTTCACGTCGACATCGCGAGGAAGCTTTGCTCTCGGACAGCATCGCATCCGCTCGGCGAGCGGGCGCTCTTCAGGCACTCAACATTTTGCAGCCCGCCGCGCGACGAAAAGTTGGACGTCTCCTGCTTGAGCGGTGCCTGACGCGTTGGCAGCTGGCAATCCGTGGAGATTGGAATACGGTGTGCGCCGCAAAGCCGATAGCTACCCCACCGCCCGACGACGTCCCGCGCCAGTCGCCAATGCCTACGACACCAGCTGCCGCCTCTCAAGATACCACGCCCAAGGCATCCTCTCGTGGACGTATGATCCGAGCGTCGATGCGTGCCGACATCTTGCCATCACCATCCATCTCCCCAAAGCTCACGCCGAAGAGGAGACTGAAAGCGCGTTCGTCATCGCTGAGACAATCGCATTCTGCGTCCACGACAAGAGTAAAATCGCCGTGGGATTCGAGCCGGCTGATTTGAACCGATAGAAAGTACCATAACATGTAATCTGTTATATATCAGGCATATACTAATACATTCGATGTTGTTTTACTGCAAAATTTACGGGATAAAGTATTGAACAATATATTTTACAAACATACAAACATCAACCTCGAAATGCGTACTCCTGGTCGCACATCGAACGCCACCGCGCCAGCGTACTTCGGTTCGTGCCTCCGTCCCGTCGACCTAACGAGAGATACGCGCTGTCGTAGTCGCATCCGTCGATAAGTGCGTATGTGCCCTCCTTCAAATTGCGCAAGATCAAGGCACCCGCACGCTCATGCGCACCCGCAAGATCTACGGGCGTCAGCACATCATGCACCAGGTCCACGACGAGAAGCGACAGATTGAATGGCCACTGCGCCGCGTCTTTCTTGGTCGATGCACTGCCGTCATTGTGAGACTTCGATGCTACCGCGATCACCTCAAACATACGGCCAAGACTCATGGACATTCGATCGAGAGACTGAAGCGCATCTAGATCTGGCACGCCGTTGGCGGCATTACGATCGAATGCATATCGAAGAGCTTGGCACATGTGTCGACAGCTATGGACGATGCAGTGAAAGGCGAGCGCACACGCTTTGTGCTTTGTACGAATCATCTGTGTGACGATGCTGCACGAGGCATCGAAGAGGCGGAGTGGTGAAGCGGCTGCCACGACCACGCCGTGGGCAAGGGATGGCAAGGCAAGCACGGACGCGACGTGAGACGCGGTGATTGCCTTCGTTCGTCCATGGTTCGCGACCAAGGCTAGAGTAGCCTCGAAGAGGTATTCCGTTGTGTTCAGCCTGTCGGAACGAACGGCGCAGGCGCAAGTGGCGTCGAGGAGCGCGTTAAGCATGCCATGAATCTGGCTTTCCGTGGGATGCCAGCGCATGTCACGTTCGGCAGGTGAAGCTGTCTTGACCATCGCCGTCACCATTTGGACCGTGCAAATGGTTCCCGCGCCCACATCATCGTCTGCGTTCATGGCATCCGTCGCAGATAATCGGCGGATTTCATCATGCGCATCGTCAAAAGCCTGCGATAAAACCTCGGCACAACTGTCAGTACAGCACGCAGCGTGCAGAGCAGCGCATCGAAGGGCATCGTCGCAGTTCGTCCGCATAAGGCGAAGAAAGATGCGGCGACTGGATGCGTCACTCAAGCCGTGAATCTCAATGAAATTAGGGATGCACCTATGCATGACTCGCACACGTGTAATATCCGCATCGGATCGCATGTCGAGCAAGTCGCACTGAGCGAGACCTTCCTCGATCGCACTGTGCATTGCGCGCATTGGCCAAGCCACGGAATCGCTCTTCTTCTGAAACGCGATTGAGCTTAGAAAAATGGCTGAAGCCACTCCTTTACCCAGGCGACGATTTACAAGTGCGACGCCGTGCACATCATCTGCAGCTGAGAGCATGTCAGCCATGTCGCGAATTTCCTTGTCAGGCACACGGAATTTCCAGCCGAAGTTTTCATGGCTGAGCTTCAGGCTGAAGAAGATGGACTGTACGAGAACGCTCGTTGAGGCTGTCGCGGTTGCGTTACCCTGTGCGCCAATCAAGGTGCGCAGGAGGCGAACGCAGCATCCGGCACACTGCTTAAAGAGCTTCTTCGACGCGCAGGCGGAAATTAGGAGATTCACAGTGGATGCCGCAAATGCATCGTGGCTTATAGTGTCGCAGAGAAAGATGCCCGAATCGAAATTTGGAATAGCAATCTCGAGGAAGTCGAGCAGACGCGCGGCAACCTTCTCCGCGTGAAGAAGCCGCGACGATGCTGATAGTCTCTGAAGCAAATCAATGCAGCGCACGAAAACGCTTCTGCATGCACCACAGATTTCCTCACTAGGCCTCGCAGTCATAGCTGTGGCGTAAAGCACGGTAACTCGAATGGTGCGAAAAACGGCACCGGCCAAGCGCTCGATATGGGCGTTTGCGTCGTTCGTACCGATGATGTGATAAGCCGATGGCAGAAATTGCAAGACGTCCAGAACCCGATCTGCACATCGCATTCGCTCTTCCAAGTTTGTTTGCCATCCTGACGAATTGTCAAATTTTGTCTGCATCTCCGTGCAAACATCTCCAATTGCCTTTGCATTGATGCACTCGCGATCTGCGAAGGACGCATCGTCTATTGTCAGCAATTCCACAGACACATTTACGAACTCCTTTTCCCAGTCTGCGCTCTCGAGCCAGTCAATGAAGAGGCGTGCATTTATCACCGCAGACTTCGTGGTTGCGCGATGCTTTGAGTGCACGGTAATAGGACAGGACTTCTCGTCTTCTCCTGGCGCAGGCTTAATCGCGAATTCCACCGAAGCGCATGTGTGCAATACAATCGACGCAAGTGTCCTGCGGCGCTCCTCGCCGAGCAGATCTAGCCATACCGGCATGAGGGGCTGGTCAAGCAACTGTTGAAGCCACGTGCTCGCTAGATCATGAACCGGAGCATGTGAGGACATCATGAGCGTACTTGCCCCAACGTCGAACATTGCACGAGCGATTTGCCCCGCTTTGTCGGAAATCTCCGCGTCGAGTTTGTCCGGGCGCGCAAACGCTGGCTGGCAAGCGTTCAGCACATAGGTGCACGACGCAATGCACTGTGATGCGGCTGAAGTCGTCAGATGAACGTCGCACAGCGCCAAGGTGTAGGGATCCTGGCTCTCCTTCCCCTGGTCACCGCGAGCGAGCGCCTCCACATGAGCACAATACGCTCTGCATGTGCTTGTGAGCGTATTTTGCAACACTTGCAGTATGTCTACGCACGGCGCGATTCGCCGTGTATCCACAAAGGCTGCGATGCTGCTATCTACCTGAGAAGTGCTCATGCCACCAGATACGCTCGTCGCGAGAATTCCGCGAAAGCGATGCAAAGCAGTGTAGAGGCATATTGCTGTCGTATCGCATAATAGCAGCTGGACTGCCGACGTGGAAAGCACATCTTTTTGACTCTTTGAAACTCTGCGCTTCTTACTCGCACGCACTACGACGTCGGTATGCACATCGCGGCCGCCTTCCTGCGCGTGCAGCACGTGTTGCACCGCCTCGCTCGTCTCCAAGGCTAGACGTTGTAAACTGTTCGCCTGTGCATCAGAAAGGTTTGCGAGCGATATGCCCGTGCCCTTGCGCAGAGCATTCTCGCTCGAGGCTGCTAGAGTTTCAAGCACCTCGGAAACGACCAATCCAATCAGGCGCCACTTGGCTACGTCTTTCACGCACCTCTCTTCCTTCGCCGTAGCCCGTGGAATCACAAAGCTCCGTGCAAGCGATGTTATGAGCGCCTGGCATTGTCCCACGGGAAGAATTTCCACAAGCTCTGCGATGGTCTTGGCGATCCGAAACGACTGGGCCAGTGCGAGAATGCCTCCATTGCTTCCGTCGACATGGCACACCGCCTCCAGAGTCGCTTCCAGCGTTTTTGGAAATGCACGAAGCTTTCCACTCTCACGCAGTAGCGTGCAAATCACCTCGCATGCTTCATCACGCAGAGCTGGTGGATTGGACGACGGCACGTCTTGCGAGTGAGTCAGCGTATCAAGCGACCGTACCACCGCGTGCACGACTTCGGTGAGGATGGAATCAGCCTCGCTGTCCGAGGATTCGATGAACAGACGCAGGTCCATGCATGCCATGTAGCGAAGGCATTCGAGCGACAGTTCGCACGCGCGACGGCCGCTGCTCGAAGTCGAGCTCACGGCATTTGCATGGAACCCGATCAGATTCCGCGCCAAAGTTCTCAGGTGATTTGCGCCCGTACCATCATCATCCTCCTGTGGCTGATAAACACCCAAATCACGAGCCTCGCGCGTGAGCCGCGCCAGCGCTCGCATGGCGTTGATCCCACTGACACCAGAGCTGGCCGCCACAGTAGTAAGGTCATTGGATAATAATAACCACAAGTCGAACAAGGGAAAGGATTCAATTTTCGCGCACGCTGAGAGCATACCTGCGGCGGCGGCGAAGTTGTCATCTGACGCTGTCAAGTCGCTGAGCTGCACGAGGAAGGTGTGCGCGCATGCGACTGGCTTTGTTCTCTTCTTGTTCGCCTCTAGAGCTCGCCTCGATGATGTTGCGTACTGCGAGTAGTTTTCGACGTGCGTTGCGTGCATAGTCGTGCAAGACAGGACTTCGTCGACAAGGCTTCGGTTTCCCTCGGCGTAGTGGTGGAGCCACGTCGCCATGGCTGGCTGAGCCGCCTCGAAGACTTTTTTTGCCGAAGGTTGGCTCTTCGCCACCTTGGCAAGTGCGAGACATGCGCACTGCATCATCTCCCGCAGGTTGTTTGTATATTCGTTCTGTGGAGCATCGTTTCCTATCATCACCGCTCTATTATATGCGTGCGTCGCTTTCCTTGCTAAGTTAGCAACGACGTCAAGAGGTACATCACTCCACGCCGAGGTACTCTTCTCCTGCTTTTCTTTCATAGCGACGAGAAGCATATGCATGTCTTGCACATGATGACGCACGGATGATGATGCTTGCAAGGATCCCTGCAACAAGGATCCCTGCAACAAGGATCCCTGCAAGGAGGAAGGAGACGTCTCGTCCTCGAAAAGGGCAAGAGCACGCTGACACAAAGAGAGCGAACACGACACGCTTGACGAGCTTGAGGAGGCACCCCCATGGCGTGGGTTCCCGGGAGCCCACAAGAGGCTGGCCATGTTTGTGACAAATGCGGCAAATGGCGGCGGCGCCGGAACGTCACCCCTGGGGCCGAGGACTCAGAAAACCCCGAGGGGCGAGGAACGCTTTTTTTAATTAGGGGTTGGGGAACAACTCCACCCCTAATTTTCTTCGACCTATTCCCACTCCACCCGCGGGGCCCCAACCGCCTCACCCCAAGGTCCCTTTATACCACCTCCCCCGCCCGCCTCACCTCAAGGCTCAAGGTCCCTTTATACCACCTCCCCCGCCCGCCTCACCTCAAGGCTCAAGGTCCCTTTATACCACCTCCCCCTCCTCCCCCTTGGAGGGACGGGACCCCCTCTTCCTTCCTCCCTTTTTTTCTTTTTCTGTAGTTTCCTCACCCTACCGGGTACCCTCTGGCAGTCTGGCTGCCTGCCTGCCTGGGCATGAAAAACGACTTGTCGACTGGTCAGGTAAATTTTTTAAACTTATGGTTAGGTGTCTTTCATAATGAAGGCTGGCATACGTAGTCTATGTATACCCGGCCGGGACCCGGGTACTGTATAGTAAGTTACTTTTATGTAGTACTACTTCAAAATCAGAAAGCCTTGTGCTTGGATGGTCCTTCACTCAGACAGACTCACGGGTAAGACGCGTAAGTTCATCTATCTTAATTTATTATGTGGTACCGTAGGGCCTAGGGGAATCAAAAGTGGGTGTTGCCATACATGTACTGTATGTATTCCAAGACAAGATCTTGATTCGTGTGACCGTTTACAGCTTTATAAATATGAAAAATACGACAATTAATAACCTGCGAATCCATGAAATGTATCGCACGAAACTCATTAGACTATGTAAGGTACAAACATAGTAGATGTAACGTGCGAGAATGGAGTCTTGACATGACATAAACACAAAAACGATCTGCGAAGTGGAGGAGCGCAGGGACTTTTCAAAATCCTCTTCATGCTGCTTCCTCCGCGCATATGCATTTCATGTGCGTGTCACGCATATCTCCGCGGATTGCGCGCTGTTCAGATCTTTGCTCTAGGAACTTGGAGAGATGGCCGACTTGTCATTAGCCATTTTGGGGCTCAAAAGAGCCGCGCGGCGGAATGTCCCCTCGACCGTCGTCACGATGGACGACAGCGCGGACTCATCGAGAGCATCGCCGCCTCGTAGACGCACGGTGAACACCCAATCGCCGCCATTCGACGCTCCCCTGTCGACTCGGCTCAAAATCTCAATCGACGATGAGGATGTGTCAGTAGTGCCATCGGTTGATTCTAGCGCCGATCGAGGCGACGACAATGACCGGCTTTTGCCTAATGCTGCAATATCATCCTCAACCATTGGATTTGATAGACGTAGCTCACCAACGTCAACAAATGGAACGACTGTCGATCCCACCTTGCGACGCGAAACAACAGTAATTCGGACATAAGCGGCACCCATGTGTGGCACGGATATTGTCATAATGTCATCAAAGGACAAGGCGTGAAGTTGAGCATTTCCAGATGTCACCATCTGATGAGGAATCAACGAATAATCCAAATCGGCCTCTGACCCATCATCGGTCATCAATTCATGGAGGCCGCTGCCAATATCCAAAGATGCGCCGACATGAAGGTATGGCACAACATAGGGCTGGTTTTCTCGGCGTGTTAAATCATACTCACCCACGGGGTACGAAATGTCCGAAAATTTGTCTTTTTTCTCATCGACAAAAGAATCCGAAAATTCTGAGGAGAATAAATCTTGAAGACGTCGCGACCTTCTTCTTCCAGAACCACTTGATGTCACAGTTCCAGTGACAACAACATTTCCACCAACATACAAGTTCTCATTGATGCCGACACCGCCATTCGACACGATCAATGCTCCCGAAGATGTGGACGTAGATGACGCTGCAGACGATACACTGACGGCTGCGTCCATCGTGACCGTGTCACTAGCAGCATTGTCGCCGAGCACGGTGTTGCCAGCGACGGCGGCGGCGCCAGTGACGGCGAGGTTGCCACCCATGTTGAGATTCTCCGCAATGCCGACGCCGCCCATGACAACCACCGCACCGGCGTTATAGGCGCCTGATGTCGTCGTCGCTGCAAAATGGGAGTTACCGTTAACGCCAATGCCTCCAGCGACCTGTACCGCGCCCGTCGTTGCCGAACTCGACGCCGTGGTATCGGATACCGTGACGACACCAGAGGATACCGTGACGGCACCACCGAAGTTGGATGCAGCACTCGTGCCCACGCCGCCTGTCACGACGAGCGCGGCGGTCGTTGGATTAGCCGCCGCCGTGCTGTCGGATATCGTGACGACACCACCGAAGTGGGATGCAAGATCCACGCCCACGCCGCCTCCGACGATGAGCGCGCCCGTCGTTGCCGAACTCGACGCCGTGGTATCGGATATCGTGACGACACCAGAGGATACCGTGACGGCACCACCGAAGTTGGATGCAGCACTCGTGCCCACGCCGCCTGTCACGACGAGCGCGGCGGTCGTTGGATTAGCCGCCGCCGTGCTGTCGGATATCGTGACGACACCACCGAAGTGGGATGCAAGATCCACGCCCACGCCGCCTCCGACGATGAGCGCGCCCGTCGTTGCCGAACTCGACGCCGTGGTATCGGATATCGTGACGACACCAGAGGATACCGTGACGGCACCACCGAAGTTGGATGCAGCACTCGTGCCCACGCCGCCTGTCACGACGAGCGCGGCGGTCGTTGGATTAGCCGCCGCCGTGCTGTCGGATATCGTGACGACACCACCGAAGTGGGATGCAAGATCCACGCCCACGCCGCCTCCGACGATGAGCGCGCCCGTCGTTGCCGAACTCGACGCCGTGGTATCGGATACCGTGACGACACCAGAGGATACCGTGACGGCACCACCGAAGTTGGATGCAGCACTCGTGCCCACGCCGCCTGTCACGACGAGCGCGGCGGTCGTTGGATTAGCCGCCGCCGTGCTGTCGGATATCGTGACGACACCACCGAAGTGGGATGCAAGATCCACGCCCACGCCGCCTCCGACGATGAGCGCGCCCGTCGTTGCCGAACTCGACGCCGTGGTATCGGATACCGTGACGACACCAGAGGATACCGTGACGGCACCACCGAAGTTGGATGCAGCACTCGTGCCCACGCCGCCTGTCACGACGAGCGCGGCGGTCGTTGGATTAGCCGCCGCCGTGCTGTCGGATATCGTGACGACACCACCGAAGTGGGATGCAAGATCCACGCCCACGCCGCCTCCGACGATGAGCGCGCCCGTCGTTGCCGAACTCGACGCCGTGGTATCGGATATCGTGACGACACCAGAGGATACCGTGACGGCACCACCGAAGTTGGATGCAGCACTCGTGCCCACGCCGCCTGTCACGACGAGCGCGGCGGTCGTTGGATTAGCCGCCGCCGTGCTGTCGGATATCGTGACGACACCACCGAAGTGGGATGCAAGATCCACGCCCACGCCGCCTCCGACGATGAGCGCGCCCGTCGTTGCCGAACTCGACGCCGTGGTATCGGATACCGTGACGACACCAGAGGATACCGTGACGGCACCACCGAAGTTGGATGCAGCACTCGTGCCCACGCCGCCTGTCACGACGAGCGCGGCGGTCGTTGGATTAGCCGCCGCCGTGCTGTCGGATATCGTGACGACACCAGAGGATACCGTGACGGCACCACCGAAGTTGGATGCAGCACTCGTGCCCACGCCGCCTGTCACGACGAGCGCGGCGGTCGTTGGATTAGCCGCCGCCGTGCTGTCGGATATCGTGACGACACCACCGAAGTGGGATGCAAGATCCACGCCCACGCCGCCTCCGACGATGAGCGCGCCCGTCGTTGCCGAACTCGACGCCGTGGTATCGGATATCGTGACGACACCAGAGGATACCGTGACGGCACCACCGAAGTTGGATGCAGCACTCGTGCCCACGCCGCCTGTCACGACGAGCGCGGCGGTCGTTGGATTAGCCGCCGCCGTGCTGTCGGATATCGTGACGACACCACCGAAGTGGGATGCAAGATCCACGCCCACGCCGCCTCCGACGATGAGCGCGCCCGTCGTTGCCGAACTCGACGCCGTGGTATCGGATATCGTGACGACACCAGAGGATACCGTGACGGCACCACCGAAGTTGGATGCAGCACTCGTGCCCACGCCGCCTGTCACGACGAGCGCGGCGGTCGTTGGATTAGCCGCCGCCGTGCTGTCGGATATCGTGACGACACCACCGAAGTGGGATGCAAGATCCACGCCCACGCCGCCTCCGACGATGAGCGCGCCCGTCGTTGCCGAACTCGACGCCGTGGTATCGGATACCGTGACGACACCAGAGGATACCGTGACGGCACCACCGAAGTTGGATGCAGCACTCGTGCCCACGCCGCCTGTCACGACGAGCGCGGCGGTCGTTGGATTAGCCGCCGCCGTGCTGTCGGATATCGTGACGACACCACCGAAGTGGGATGCAAGATCCACGCCCACGCCGCCTCCGACGATGAGCGCGCCCGTCGTTGCCGAACTCGACGCCGTGGTATCGGATATCGTGACGACACCAGAGGATACCGTGACGGCACCACCGAAGTTGGATGCAGCACTCGTGCCCACGCCGCCTGTCACGACGAGCGCGGCGGTCGTTGGATTAGCCGCCGCCGTGCTGTCGGATATCGTGACGACACCACCGAAGTGGGATGCAAGATCCACGCCCACGCCGCCTCCGACGATGAGCGCGCCCGTCGTTGCCGAACTCGACGCCGTGGTATCGGATATCGTGACGACACCAGAGGATACCGTGACGGCACCACCGAAGTTGGATGCAGCACTCGTGCCCACGCCGCCTGTCACGACGAGCGCGGCGGTCGTTGGATTAGCCGCCGCCGTGCTGTCGGATATCGTGACGACACCACCGAAGTGGGATGCAAGATCCACGCCCACGCCGCCTCCGACGATGAGCGCGCCCGTCGTTGCCGAACTCGACGCCGTGGTATCGGATACCGTGACGACACCAGAGGATACCGTGACGGCACCACCGAAGTTGGATGCAGCACTCGTGCCCACGCCGCCTGTCACGACGAGCGCGGCGGTCGTTGGATTAGCCGCCGCCGTGCTGTCGGATATCGTGACGACACCAGAGGATACCGTGACGGCACCACCGAAGTTGGATGCAGCACTCGTGCCCACGCCGCCTGTCACGACGAGCGCGGCGGTCGTTGGATTAGCCGCCGCCGTGCTGTCGGATATCGTGACGACACCACCGAAGTGGGATGCAAGATCCACGCCCACGCCGCCTCCGACGATGAGCGCGCCCGTCGTTGCCGAACTCGACGCCGTGGTATCGGATATCGTGACGACACCAGAGGATACCGTGACGGCACCACCGAAGTTGGATGCAGCACTCGTGCCCACGCCGCCTGTCACGACGAGCGCGGCGGTCGTTGGATTAGCCGCCGCCGTGCTGTCGGATATCGTGACGACACCACCGAAGTGGGATGCAAGATCCACGCCCACGCCGCCTCCGACGATGAGCGCGCCCGTCGTTGCCGAACTCGACGCCGTGGTATCGGATATCGTGACGACACCAGAGGATACCGTGACGGCACCACCGAAGTTGGATGCAGCACTCGTGCCCACGCCGCCTGTCACGACGAGCGCGGCGGTCGTTGGATTAGCCGCCGCCGTGCTGTCGGATATCGTGACGACACCACCGAAGTGGGATGCAAGATCCACGCCCACGCCGCCTCCGACGATGAGCGCGCCCGTCGTTGCCGAACTCGACGCCGTGGTATCGGATACCGTGACGACACCAGAGGATACCGTGACGGCACCACCGAAGTTGGATGCAGCACTCGTGCCCACGCCGCCTGTCACGACGAGCGCGGCGGTCGTTGGATTAGCCGCCGCCGTGCTGTCGGATATCGTGACGACACCACCGAAGTGGGATGCAAGATCCACGCCCACGCCGCCTCCGACGATGAGCGCGCCCGTCGTTGCCGAACTCGACGCCGTGGTATCGGATACCGTGACGACACCAGAGGATACCGTGACGGCACCACCGAAGTTGGATGCAGCACTCGTGCCCACGCCGCCTGTCACGACGAGCGCGGCGGTCGTTGGATTAGCCGCCGCCGTGCTGTCGGATATCGTGACGACACCAGAGGATACCGTGACGGCACCACCGAAGTTGGATGCAGCACTCGTGCCCACGCCGCCTGTCACGACGAGCGCGGCGGTCGTTGGATTAGCCGCCGCCGTGCTGTCGGATATCGTGACGACACCACCGAAGTGGGATGCAAGATCCACGCCCACGCCGCCTCCGACGATGAGCGCGCCCGTCGTTGCCGAACTCGACGCCGTGGTATCGGATATCGTGACGACACCAGAGGATACCGTGACGGCACCACCGAAGTTGGATGCAGCACTCGTGCCCACGCCGCCTGTCACGACGAGCGCGGCGGTCGTTGGATTAGCCGCCGCCGTGCTGTCGGATATCGTGACGACACCACCGAAGTGGGATGCAAGATCCACGCCCACGCCGCCTCCGACGATGAGCGCGCCCGTCGTTGCCGAACTCGACGCCGTGGTATCGGATACCGTGACGACACCAGAGGATACCGTGACGGCACCACCGAAGTTGGATGCAGCACTCGTGCCCACGCCGCCTGTCACGACGAGCGCGGCGGTCGTTGGATTAGCCGCCGCCGTGCTGTCGGATATCGTGACGACACCACCGAAGTGGGATGCAAGATCCACGCCCACGCCGCCTCCGACGATGAGCGCGCCCGTCGTTGCCGAACTCGACGCCGTGGTATCGGATATCGTGACGACACCAGAGGATACCGTGACGGCACCACCGAAGTTGGATGCAGCACTCGTGCCCACGCCGCCTGTCACGACGAGCGCGGCGGTCGTTGGATTAGCCGCCGCCGTGCTGTCGGATATCGTGACGACACCAGAGGATACCGTGACGGCACCACCGAAGTTGGATGCAGCACTCGTGCCCACGCCGCCTGTCACGACGAGCGCGGCGGTCGTTGGATTAGCCGCCGCCGTGCTGTCGGATATCGTGACGACACCACCGAAGTGGGATGCAAGATCCACGCCCACGCCGCCTCCGACGATGAGCGCGCCCGTCGTTGCCGAACTCGACGCCGTGGTATCGGATACCGTGACGACACCAGAGGATACCGTGACGGCACCACCGAAGTTGGATGCAGCACTCGTGCCCACGCCGCCTGTCACGACGAGCGCGGCGGTCGTTGGATTAGCCGCCGCCGTGCTGTCGGATATCGTGACGACACCACCGAAGTGGGATGCAAGATCCACGCCCACGCCGCCTCCGACGATGAGCGCGCCCGTCGTTGCCGAACTCGACGCCGTGGTATCGGATACCGTGACGACACCAGAGGATACCGTGACGGCACCACCGAAGTTGGATGCAGCACTCGTGCCCACGCCGCCTGTCACGACGAGCGCGGCGGTCGTTGGATTAGCCGCCGCCGTGCTGTCGGATATCGTGACGACACCAGAGGATACCGTGACGGCACCACCGAAGTTGGATGCAGCACTCGTGCCCACGCCGCCTGTCACGACGAGCGCGGCGGTCGTTGGATTAGCCGCCGCCGTGCTGTCGGATATCGTGACGACACCACCGAAGTGGGATGCAAGATCCACGCCCACGCCGCCTCCGACGATGAGCGCGCCCGTCGTTGCCGAACTCGACGCCGTGGTATCGGATATCGTGACGACACCAGAGGATACCGTGACGGCACCACCGAAGTTGGATGCAGCACTCGTGCCCACGCCGCCTGTCACGACGAGCGCGGCGGTCGTTGGATTAGCCGCCGCCGTGCTGTCGGATATCGTGACGACACCACCGAAGTGGGATGCAAGATCCACGCCCACGCCGCCTCCGACGATGAGCGCGCCCGTCGTTGCCGAACTCGACGCCGTGGTATCGGATATCGTGACGACACCAGAGGATACCGTGACGGCACCACCGAAGTTGGATGCAGCACTCGTGCCCACGCCGCCTGTCACGACGAGCGCGGCGGTCGTTGGATTAGCCGCCGCCGTGCTGTCGGATATCGTGACGACACCACCGAAGTGGGATGCAAGATCCACGCCCACGCCGCCTCCGACGATGAGCGCGCCCGTCGTTGCCGAACTCGACGCCGTGGTATCGGATACCGTGACGACACCAGAGGATACCGTGACGGCACCACCGAAGTTGGATGCAGCACTCGTGCCCACGCCGCCTGTCACGACGAGCGCGGCGGTCGTTGGATTAGCCGCCGCCGTGCTGTCGGATATCGTGACGACACCACCGAAGTGGGATGCAAGATCCACGCCCACGCCGCCTCCGACGATGAGCGCGCCCGTCGTTGCCGAACTCGACGCCGTGGTATCGGATACCGTGACGACACCAGAGGATACCGTGACGGCACCACCGAAGTTGGATGCAGCACTCGTGCCCACGCCGCCTGTCACGACGAGCGCGGCGGTCGTTGGATTAGCCGCCGCCGTGCTGTCGGATATCGTGACGACACCACCGAAGTGGGATGCAAGATCCACGCCCACGCCGCCTCCGACGATGAGCGCGCCCGTCGTTGCCGAACTCGACGCCGTGGTATCGGATATCGTGACGACACCAGAGGATACCGTGACGGCACCACCGAAGTTGGATGCAGCACTCGTGCCCACGCCGCCTGTCACGACGAGCGCGGCGGTCGTTGGATTAGCCGCCGCCGTGCTGTCGGATATCGTGACGACACCACCGAAGTGGGATGCAAGATCCACGCCCACGCCGCCTCCGACGATGAGCGCGCCCGTCGTTGCCGAACTCGACGCCGTGGTATCGGATACCGTGACGACACCAGAGGATACCGTGACGGCACCACCGAAGTTGGATGCAGCACTCGTGCCCACGCCGCCTGTCACGACGAGCGCGGCGGTCGTTGGATTAGCCGCCGCCGTGCTGTCGGATATCGTGACGACACCAGAGGATACCGTGACGGCACCACCGAAGTTGGATGCAGCACTCGTGCCCACGCCGCCTGTCACGACGAGCGCGGCGGTCGTTGGATTAGCCGCCGCCGTGCTGTCGGATATCGTGACGACACCACCGAAGTGGGATGCAAGATCCACGCCCACGCCGCCTCCGACGATGAGCGCGCCCGTCGTTGCCGAACTCGACGCCGTGGTATCGGATATCGTGACGACACCAGAGGATACCGTGACGGCACCACCGAAGTTGGATGCAGCACTCGTGCCCACGCCGCCTGTCACGACGAGCGCGGCGGTCGTTGGATTAGCCGCCGCCGTGCTGTCGGATATCGTGACGACACCACCGAAGTGGGATGCAAGATCCACGCCCACGCCGCCTCCGACGATGAGCGCGCCCGTCGTTGCCGAACTCGACGCCGTGGTATCGGATATCGTGACGACACCAGAGGATACCGTGACGGCACCACCGAAGTTGGATGCAGCACTCGTGCCCACGCCGCCTGTCACGACGAGCGCGGCGGTCGTTGGATTAGCCGCCGCCGTGCTGTCGGATATCGTGACGACACCACCGAAGTGGGATGCAAGAGCCACGCCCACGCCGCCTCCGACGATGAGCGCGCCCGTCGTTGCCGAACTCGACGCCGTGGTATCGGATACCGTGACCGGCTTCACTGCCACGATCAGCTCTCCTCCGGTATCTTGCGTGTCGAATTGCATGTAGTTGTTCGTGCCTTCCCTGATGAGGAACGCATTCTGCTCGTTATCTTTGAGATTCAATGTGACAGCTCCAGTGATCGTGAGCGTGTCAGCACTGGCAAGGTCACCAAGCGCAGTGTTGCCGCCCACGTTGAGATTCTCCGCAATGCCGACGCCGCCACTTACAATCAATGCTCCCGTCGATGTGGTAGTAGATGAAGTCGTCAATTCTACCTTCACAGCCTCCTGATTATCCGTAGTGTCAAAGGACAAATACGTCGTAGGGCTGCCGGTTCCCTCTTGAATCGAGGAAGCGTTGCCTGTGTTGTCAGGCAGCGTGTGCGTCAATGAGCCAGTCAGCGTGTGAGCAACTGATGTGGACGCTCCTATGTTAACGCTGCCGCTGACGCCCATGCCGCCAGCTACGACAAGTGAGCCGGTGCTAACATCGCTAGACGCCGTCGCGTCTGATATGAGCGTTTCGACGTGAAGCTCAATCTGCTCCTGCCCGTCAACTGTGTCGACTGTGAGGTAATTGTTTGATCCTTCGAAAAGCTGGAATCCGTTGTTCGTATTGTCGGGCAGACTGGCGTTGATGTTGCCGAAGATGTCCACCGTGTCTTCCGTGCCCGAGCCGAGCACGCTGTCGCCAGTGATGTTCAGGTCCTGGTTGTCAATCAGGTGAATCTCCTGGTTGAAGTAGATGGGTTTGTCCACGACGACGCGCTCGTTGCCGCTTGTGGTTTCGAAAGTGAGGTACTTCGTGCCAGTTGGCGACCTGAACTCCAAGGCGCTCGTCAAGCCATCGTTGATGACAAAGCTACTGCTGCCACCATCCTCGGCTAGAACCTCAATGGTGCCACGCAACTTCGTGGCACCATCTACCTCAAGTAATGCTGTGGGCGGCGAAGACGCGTTGTATGTCGTTCCTATGCCCACGTATCCTGTACTTTCTCTGACAAATATTGAGCCGATGGCACTGAAGTCTTCGACATCAAAGCTTGACGGCAGTTGCGCGCGCACGTTCGTCACGAACAGACAGACACATAGAGTCGCGAGCATCCATGCTGTGCGTGGACGTTCTGGTCTCCGTACGCGTAGAGATGTGCTCGAGCTCATGATCGCCACGAGCAGGCTTAAGGAGACCACCCTTTGCGGCCGGCCCACCCTGCCGCAAAGCCTCCTGCCCTTTATTTATTTTTTTTCACCTTAACAGAAAAAGGTATGCGCTCGCTCTCACCCAGCTGTTCACTCACGTGTCCACGGGATCCAACCCACACGCAGGAGGAGGCGACAGATGACTAGTCGACCCGTGTTTCAATCCTGGCAAGTAGTTCGCTGTTAAGTAAGGCCAGCCTGCTGTTCCCCAGCTGTTTGAAAACAGCTCCAGGCACCAGGCTTCCTGCGGCTTTGTCAAGGGAAAACTTCTTTTTTTTTCAATGTCAAGAAAAACAAACGCAAGATTCTTTTTTCTCTTTCTTAAAGAAGTGGCCACAATGAAGCCGTGTATCACGAGAAGGAAAACTCAGGTTTACTGTACTGTATGAAGTAAAAGTACCGTACTGTGAAGTACTATGAATGTCGCTATGATGTATCTCTTCACTGAGAGAACGAGAACGAGAACAAGATGGACTTTAATTTAAGTAAGATAAAAGCCAGACAAGATTACGCCTATCTATCTATCTAGGGTAGCGTAGCGTAGCGAGAAACACGCCGTGCACAACACAACACAACACACAACACACACACACAGATGACAGAGAATACAACAGCTGAGCTGAGAGAGTGCAGCACTTGACGGGAAAACGCGGCTGGCGAGTGACGAACCAACCGGCTAATGAGCGCTGCGCACGACGCTGAAATGATTCGCGCAGCTCCGGAGAGCACGAACGAGTTAAACTGCTTAAGCGAACAGGCCAAGAACAACGCCTTAAGAGGGAGAGAAGCAGGCCGGTTCAGATTCCATGCAAGCCAAGGACGGATCCCCCCCTTGCGATTAGACTAAGGCGAGTAGACTTTAGGGTTTTAAATTAGGGTCTTATTAGGGTAGCCTCCTTATTCACCTTGCGGGCTGGGCCCCACCTTACCTTGCATCCTTCCTTGACCTTGGTGGATCCAACGTGGTTTGCAAACGTCCCCCTTGGCCCCTTGCACTCTGGCCTCCCACTTACTTGCCTCCGGAGCAGTTGTTCCTTTTCTTTCTTTTCTTTTCGTTTTCCTTTCTTGCTCGCTATGTTACAGTACGATAGGTCTCGCGACTTCAACAGCGGCTTTGATGAGGAGCCTTTGAAGACAACCTTGGTGCTTGGGCAACCTTGCGGAATACTGTATTGGCCTGAAATACGGTATTTTGGCCGATCCCGATCCCGACGACGACGCTCACGAGTCTACGTCTCTACCCGATCGCATCCCTCGTCCTTCCTCCTTCCTCCTTCCTATGAGTAAAGGTTAGTTGGGAAATAAAAAGAGGGGTGTTGGCCATAAACTGCATCCATAAAACGCATCTTGTGTGTGTGTTCGCAAAGCCTTCCTTATTCCCCTCTTCCCCGTCCTCTTTCCCCCTCTTCCCATTTCCCACTCTTCAGCAAGCTGCAAGCACGGTGGTGGAAGATCGGCGACCTGGCCAGATCTCGTCGCAACTTGCAAACGGACGAAGATGCTGAGACGGCGAGAGGACGAAGAGACGAAGAAGCTGATGAGACGAAGGGAAGGGGAACGCGGGTGAGGAATCAGGAAGCGCCACCTGGAAGAAGAAGAGGAAGAAAGAAGAAGAAAGAAGAAGAAAGGGAAAGGTACCCTATAGGGTTAGGGTTTGATAAGAAATAAATTAGGGTGTAGGGTTACAACTAGGGTTATGTAGGGCAGTTTACTCTCTGGTAGCAGCTTCAGGATTCTTTGTTTTTTCTGCGCAGGAGCGAGCGAGCATGGCGGTTGACGAAAGCGCCAAAGACGTGTCTCTGCGCGCCGCGGCGCTCGCCCTGTCCCTGGCGGAGACGTCGTCGGAGTCTCTGGCGGAAGATATCACACTGACGCTGCAAAACGACGCCGTCGACGCACTCAGGAGCACGTTCCTGCTCTCCAGCCTTACCCCGGACGTGCTCCGCGCTTCTGTTGTTCACGGATTCGTCGAGTACCTCGCGTGCGCGATTGCGGAATCAGCGTCATGCGAACAAGGGAAGTACATCGTGGACGCGAGAGCAATCTACGCCACAAAAGCGGCATGCCTCTGGACCGCAAAACACCTCGAAGGCGCGCACGATATCGACTTCCAAAAAGACATCCTACAAGCGGACCTGCCGAAGCGATTGATAGTGCAAAACGAAAGAGCCGCGGAGTCGGACCGCGGTAGCAGCGATGAAACCGCAAGCGGCAGATTAGATAGCGACTCGCAAGCGACGCCTGAAACGGCCGTTGAGCCTGCTACCACCACAAAGTCGACGTGGGCGCGACGAGCTGCCATCGGCATGAGCGCACTCGTCGGAGGCGTGGCACTGGCAGCCACCGGTGGACTCGCAGCACCGGCAATTGCGGCTGGATTTGCAAGTGCCAGTGCCGCCGCTGGTGCAGGAGCTGTTGGGGCGGCTGTCACAACTGCCGCCACGACGGGAGGAGGTGCACTCGCTGTGGGTGTTGCCGGAGGTGTGGGAGCTGCTGCGGCGGCACACTCGACAGCGGAAAGACTGGCAGAGCTCGAGGGTGTGAAAGTTCTGGAAGTTCCAATGCCACAAACGGCAAACGGCGAAACCGACGAGCATCCAGCCGTGCTGACGGAACTATGTTTTCCAGGCTGGATACCCGCGCCTGCCACGGAGGAGGACAACGAAGAAGGAGGCGAGGAGGAGGAGGAGGAGGAGGAGGAGGAGGAGGAGGAGGAGAAGAAGAAGGAGAAGGAGAAGGACGAAGACGCTGACGTTGCACGGCGGATCTGCCAGCCATTTGCGGACGCCGGCTTTCCTTCTTCGGGCACTTGTCGCGCCATCGTAGGAACCTTCACGGGAATGGCGGACCTCCTGGCATCTCTTAAGACAATTGAACGCACCGCGGTGGAAGGCGCCGCAACAGCTGCTGGTGTACGCGGCTTGCAGATGACAGTTGCAGGCGCGATGGCTGTTGCCGCAGCCCCCGCGATGATTGCTTACGGCGCCGTAACCGCGCACGGTGGAGCCTTTGCGACGGCGATGTCCCAGCTGAACGAGCTCGGAGCAAACCTTGCCGAGCGTCACGTGCAGACATATCTGAGGAGATTGGTGGATGACGACGATTCGCTGCGCGCGGCATTTCGCCGACCGGTGGCGCTGGTCGGCGTTGGCGTTGGATCGTGCGCCGCGGTTGGGTACGCGGAACGCGTGAGAGCCTTGGCAAAAGAGCACGGCTTCTCTGCGCAGAAGATTGTAGGTTCCATCTGGCTTGTGGGTGCGCCGATAGGTCACAGCCGCAGTCGAGCGCAGAGCCTGGCGAAGTCATGCGCATCTGGCATGGTCTGCTCCGCCTTTAGCACGCACGATTACACGATGAAAGTGCTGCCCCGTTGCAATGTAACAGCCGAAGGTCTCGCACTTGGAGGCGTTGCTGGCGCAAGTGCGAGCGGCTTTAAAAGGGACGGCAACGGCCGGCGCTTCTGGCACGACGTCGACTGTTCCGACATCGTGGGAGCTCACGAAGACTGGCGTGATCACCTCCCCGAGGTTCTCTCGAGAATGCGAGCGGCTGAGCTGGATGCCATGCGGTGCATTGGTGAAGCCGCCGTTGACGGCTAATTGTATATCAGTTTTAAATTATCATATTCGACGTCTTTACATGTTTGTTTAGTTTTTGAAGAAAAGAAAAGGTAGCAGAGGGCCACAATTTTACGCTCTCCTCCTTCTCCTCTCCTCCTGCGACGCGCCACCTCCATTCTCGTCGATCGCCTGCGCCTCGAGTTCGACGTCACTTGACGGCTCAGGTTCGCTCGCCGCGCTAGGCCTTGCGGCGTTGTTCTTTGATGCACGCTGTCGTCTATTCGCCTGTCCAGAAAGCTGGCTCGACGGGTTGTGCCACTCGACTCTCTGCGAGTGTTTGAGGATCGAGCCAGGTTCCTCCATCATGCGCGCACTCCCTCGCGTCACGTCTCCGGCGCGTCGCACAGCCTCCTCGCGTGAAGCGCCAGCCATGAGACTCTGCGCCTTGGAGTACGCGGACTTGCAGCATAGCGCGAGAGGTTGTATTCGGTCGCTGAGCTCGTTTCGTTCTTTGACGATGCGTGCGAGTTCGTCCTTAACATCTCTCAGGTGCTTTTGAGCCGAGAGGCGAAATTCCGCGAGTGCATTCTCGTTGAGTTTCTTGCACCAGTCCTTTTGTCTGCTGTGGTCGCCTTCTCTGTAGTAGTTGAGCAGTGCTTCCGTCTTTTCCTCCGCGGACTGGTACCTTTTCAGTTGCACGTTGCACTGCTGCCTGCTTATTTTGAGCGCCTCTTTGTGTGCCTGTAGGTCCGCGAGCGCGTTGTCAAGTTCGCCAACGAGTCTCGTTCGATCGCTCTGTATGCGCGCGACGAAGACGTGTCCAAGTCCGAGCACGACGATGGTTAAGACAATCAGTGAGCGCCGGACTGTGCTTTGGTTCAGTGGGCCTCCTCCACCATATGGCACGGTGGCGAGTGAAGAGGCCATATGCGCACTTCTCCTCCCGAACGTGCTCAAGCTACCCCCTGGAGTGGCTACCGGGTGGCCCTTGAGCCCTTCTTCAAACGACACATTAGCATTAGCGGAGGACGACATCGGCAAGGGAGCACTGTTCGCGGGCATGATTTATTTATGCGGTTCGGCGATCTCTCTGCGGGATGATTTGGGACGCCCGCGGCTCATTTTATGTACGATTCTACCGAAAGGTTTAGTCGGGGTAAACGGTAGAGGACCCCCTCTGAGGTGCCGAGCCGCGGGGTGGCTCGGCTGCTAGGGTTTAAGGTGGTCTCCCTCGGACCACCATTCCTGCTGCTGGTTGCGCTGTTCGCGCAACCTTTGCAGCCACACGTGTCGAGACGCGTGGGATCACTGACGTGAGGAGTTCACAAGTGAACTACCTATCTTGTTACTCCGAGGAGATTTCTGATTTAGTTACTACTCCGAGGAGATTTTGATTAAGTGCTTGAGGGCACTTGCATATGGCAGCTGTTGCACAAGAGCCACCTGAGATTGTGGCCTTGCGTTTGCAGTTGCAGATTGCGGAAGCTCAACGTGATCAAGCTGTGGCTGAGGCCCAAGGCAGAGCTGTTGCGCCTGTAGGACAACAGCCGGTGCAGCTTAACTATTTGCTTCCGAGGGATTTCGAGGAGGTCGTCTCTGCTGATCTTTTCCCTCGCGACGGTGTTGGTCGTCAAGGTGCAGTCAACCCGCTTCGCCTTGATAACGATCTTGCCATAACCGAGTACTCTAGACGCAAGTCTAAGCACCAGGTGTGGACGTATCGGCGATCGCGTACAGCTGGTGCTTACCTCGAGCTTGTTGTATCCGCTTTGGGAGACGTCATAGCTGACGGTCAAAACTTCGAGGACGGTCTAGCCCCTCTAGCTGGCGAGGACGCAGCTGCTTGGCGAAACAGAATTAGGCCGGTGCTTGCTCAACGCTCCGCGACTCTTGACCGGACGCTTAACACTGCCACTGGGATCCTTTCGAGGCTCAACGAACTCAACGATTTCTTGTACGTGAAGGGTGCTCCTGACTACGCGATCGCGCCGGAAAAGCGTGCAGCGGTAGAAGACGTACCGCTCAGCGTTCAATCAGTTCAAGAAGTTCAGCGCTGAGATTGGGATCAACCCCTACGCGGCAATTGAGGGTGACATCATCGACTACATCGCTTGGTTGGGGCGCAACGGTACGGTGTCTGCTCGCAGCTTGCAGCCCTATCTGACAGCAATTAACTGTGTCTATGAAGACACTGGTCTGGGCGACGGCCCAGCTAAAGGACCGACAGTCTCTGCCGTTCGTAATGGTCTTCGGGCCGCGCAACGCGAGACGATCAGTACTGCCCGGCGTGGCGCCCTTCCCGCCGCCAGTGCACTCCGGATTGCTGAATTCACGTTTGACCTGGCTGCCAACTGGGGCGTGTTGGCACTGGCCAAACCTCGGCTCGACGACAACGACCGCAAAACGTTGCGGACTCTGCGTAATGGGCTGGGAGTCACCTCAGGTTACATGACCGGATCACGGCCTTCGTCGATTGTCTTCCTGGATCAGACTGTGGGTGTGTCAGCCTCCGACGGTCATGGAGTGGTCGTCAATCGGGACTTCGTCAAGGGCACTACGGACGAACCAGATGACGCCAGGGGCAAGATCTCGCTGACCTATCCGCTCACCGATTTCTACCGCCGATACCGCAGCGCCATGGCGACTTACGTCGCCTTGTGGGAACGTTGTTTCGGTGGCGCCGCGGGATCTCGGCAACCGTACCTGTTCGAGCTGGACCCGGCTGACACGTCATCCTCCGCGATGACCGCATGGCTGGACGACATGCTGAACGTCGTTGGCATCCTGCCGCCAGCTGGTGTTAAGTATTTGCCAGGCAGTCTACGCTCGGGCATGGCGTCAGCTTGCAATGCTCTCGGCGTTAACATGTCTCGCATCGAATACATTGGCGGATGGGCTCCCGGCTCCACCGCTCTCATACAGCACTACATCGACCCTACTGTTCAAGCCGATGCTGCTGCTGCTGTCTTCTTTGGACATCTTCTTCCTGCTCTGTCTCATCCCGCTGCGGCGGCTGGGCCAGCAGCGCCGCGCGGTGCGCCGCACGGTGCTGCAGGCGGAGTCTAAGATGGCAGAATTGTTTGGGTCCTCGGGTTTATGTACGATTCTACCGAAAGGTTTAGTCGGGGTAAACGGTAGAGGACCCCCTCTGAGGTGCCGAGCCGCGGGGTGGCTCGGCTGCTAGGGTTTAAGGTGGTCTCCCTCGGACCACCATTCCTGCTGCTGGTTGCGCTGTTCGCGCAACCTTTCCCACCCGCCCGCCCTGACTATGGGTTGCTGGGGGCCATTCAGGATTTAATTTTGGGTTGTAACCACGTCATTTGACCTTTTGGCAGAATTGTTTGGGTCCTCGGGTTTAGCATACATACACGAGTTTAGTCTATGGAGAACTGCTCAGCTCAGCTCACCTGGGGAGGCCTAACCCTAACCCTAACTCCTACCACTCTCTGTAGCCTGTAGGTTGGCTCAAGAATGTTGGATCTTGTCCTTCTCACCCAACACCTTTAAACCACGACATACTCAACTACTCATCGTCGCCGTCGTTGTCCTGCGTCATCATCATTACCGCGCCGTCGACGACGACAACCTCCACCTCCGTCGCAGCTGTTTGAGCGTGTACGACTGTCCTTGTCATCGGCTCATCGCCTTGCGGTAACGCGTCAGCCAGCTAGCTGATGGTGTTCGCGATGCTCACTGTCGAGCACATGTGCCGCTCGCTCGATGTCTTCGACGGCTGTTGTGATGACTCGCATCGTGCAAGCATCGAACAACCTGTTGAACCCCCTTGCCAGTGGGATCGTAATGACCTAATGGGTGGGTGACCCTTCCTCACGTCAATACTTGGTAAAGTGTTACACTGTGTTACAATGTTAACTTCAAGTTCAGTGGGAGGTCCCGTCCACATGCGAAGACTGCATTCTGCATATGTATTCAGAACTAAGACCAAGACCATGAATGCACCTAGGTCTTCCAAGAACCTTGTCAGCCTCTTCATCCATCCAACCATCTGCAGTGCATTGACTGGCCGACTTGGGTAGTTGTTGGCCGTTGGGGGCCGGGCTTGGGGCGCGGAAACTTGAACCAAAAGGCGTGTAGTCAATCCACTCAATCGCGGCTGTTGAGGTGGAGGCGGCGGCGGCGGCTGACGTGGAGGGAGCGCCGGAGCGGCGGCGGCGGCGCCGGCCAATCGGCCATTGCTTTCGTTCCTCCTCAAACCGTCCATTCGCTATGAATGCCCCACTCAAATCTTCTCTGGACAAGGTTTTGGTCGGGATCCCCCCCTATGTGCCCGACCGGGATCCCGGGGGGGAAAAAGGGCTCCGAAAGAACCTTTGCCCATTATAGATAAATAGTCCTTGACATGCCCGCCGATGCCGATGCCGATGCCGATGCAGATGTCAGCGCCCTCTCTCGGTCTCTTTATTTTGTCTTAAGAAGTCCCCCGTGCGCCTCTGCTCTCTATAGTCATGGATACTATGTCGGTTCCTTGCTTGAACCTTCCACCTCAGAAGAAGCTTGTGCTTCAGCTTGTGCTTCAGCAGCTTGTGCTTCCGCTTCTTTGTCTCCAGAGATGATGGGATCGGATAAGCTTGATTCAAAGTTTGGTTCGGAGGAGGAGTCGGAAATTTCTGCTCCGTCAACTTCTGCTTCTTTGTTGCGTTGTTCCTTACAATCTCTCCATGCGGAAATTCTTCATCTGCACGCTCTTCAGTTGATGTCGCCGAATGCGATTTCGTTCAAGACGAGCCAGGCATCAACTCCGCACATTTTAATTAAACCGCACATCTTTGAGGCGGACATGCACCTTGAAAAGACGCAAACGCACGCGCCTGTGGCGTGCGCACTGTGGAAGTCAAACCAAGTCGTCGACGCATTCCAACAAAACGAACAACACGCGTACCTGAACATCGCGTCGCACGCAAACGAAGATAGACCCGCATTCAAACTGCAACTCAACGAAGGGAACGGCGCGTGCTTTCCGTGGCACCACGACAACGCGGGAGGAGGAACGACCGCGAGAGACCGAGGGAGCAGACGCAAAATTACCGTCATCGTCTATCTCTCCGAACCACCCACGCAAGGAGGAGAGCTCGTGCTTATGCCATTCTGCAAGCCGGAACTCGAACGACGCGTCACGCCCGTCGTTGGGACCGTCGTCGCATTCAGGTCGGAGTGCGTGCTCCATCGAACGCTGCCCTCGTTCTGCGACAAAGCGCACAACCAAAGAACGTGCTTCACCATATGGCTCGAAAGCGACGACGCGGCCAACGCGCCGCTGTCTTGCGCACTGCCGCCGGAGCTGCTGACGAACCTGCGCGAAAGGCGCGGTGATGATGCTGGTGCCGTGCCGTACAGTCCGATGTGGCGTGAGTTTGCCGACAAGCTGAGCACGTCGCCTGCCAATCGCATCTTCGCGCGTCTCGTCTACCGGGAAATGTTCGAAGCGAGCCTGAGAGAGTGCTTCTCGGTAGGTGGGGGAGAAACGGCGGAGAAGAGAACGCGCGTTGCACTGGCGATGCATGAAGCGCACATGCGCTCGGCATCAGATGCCCTTCGCGAGGTGGCAGATGCGCTCACGTGGGTTCTTCGGCAACGCATCGAGGAAAACAAAGAGTAAATTAGTTAGTGTAAAATCAAAAATGTACATTGAATACTAACATACTAGATTCTAAGGTTAGTATACACATTAAGGCACAAAGACTCGTACGCGCGCCGCCACGCCGAGCGAGTATCGCCGCGATGCAGGAGGTCGTCGAAAAGCGCCTTCGACATCTCGTCCGGCGTTGTTTCGCCGCTGAAATGCGGGAACAGGATGCGCTCCACACGCCACGTCGTCATCTTGCGCATTGCTCTCGGTGGCGCGACGACGACGTGTGCCATTTGCAGAGAACGTGCCATACATGCTGCATCCTCCATACAGTCTGTCACGCGAATGCGCACACCGTCACTGATGGTGGTATCGAAGAGCGCGGCGGACGGCGGGTACGTTTGTGCGTATGCAACCTCGAGCGAGCACGGCACCTCTGTGGCATTCATTCGCAGGCACGTCAATGGCGCGACACCGAGCACGGCGAGCTGCGAGCGGACGACGCCGCCTTGGTGCGCTGCGGCGTACACGAGGGGCATAATGAGCTGATGGGTGGCGTGCGCTGTCCTCCAGAACGCCCCGAGGTTTCCAAATCCGTCAATGGATGCGCTCCACTGCACCGTCCAAGCCACGGGAAGCAGAAAACGCGGTTCTTGGTGAGGTGAGATCGAAAGTAGCGCAAGTGGCAGGATGACGGATGCAAAGAGTGCAGCGCGCAGAGCCACGGCAGGATTCCGATAAGCGACTCGAACGGCATCTCGCGGCGCGCGCATTGTCCTCGCAAACGCAAGTGCGCCTTTCCACATGAAGAAGACATACGCCGGGCCACACAGCCACGGCATGGACACGAGCACGTGCGTGAGGCGATGGTGCCTTCCATGCTCACGCGCGACGCGTTCACCGTCCGCATTGTAGCGCAGGTTGTTCAGCCACGTGAACAGAAAGCGTGGCACTTCACCAAGCCTAGATTTTGCTCCAGAAAGAGCGTCAAATGTCGCGCCGTGACGCTCGTAGCACGCCGCGTCGAGCCGCGCGGTTCCCAGAAGCCCGACGGCGACGACGGTCGCGACGACGGTCGCGTGTGTCACCGCGCGCACGCCGGCGTCTGTGATCGAGCCTCCTTTTTTTTGGTGGCTACACGCCGCCATCCATGCGCCGTGCGCGACGAGCGGTGCTGCAAACGCGACGAACGTGAACCTGACTGTGCACCCGACAGCGACGACGACGCCCGTCGCCACAGCGAGCATGGCGAGTTTCCCTTGCGTTGGATTTCTCAGACTTCTGGCGTTCATGGCGATTAGACTTGCATAGAGCACAGCCTCGACTGCGTTCGCGAGCGGCTTTGCGCCGAGCACGTAGGTTGGCCATGCGAGCGGCACGAACGTGTATGCGTTTGCGTTTGCGGTTTGTATGGCCGCCTGAGCAGCTTGCGTTGCGGCGTTGTGCGCTGTGGCGGTAAGCATAGCGGCGTTGATTTTCGTCATTGCGATTCGCAAAAAGGCCGTGGTGGTGGCACCTAAAGAAGCATGCTGCTGCTTGAAAAATCGCCGGCGAAAAGAGTTGATGGCGTGAACAGCTTTAAAAGATGGCAGGGCCGTGATTGCGGGTACGAAACAAGATCGCGCTCTGTACGAAGACGTGAACTCCCAAGGCACTGCTGCCGATGATGATGATGATGATGTTCCCCAAGGCGTGGAAGAACGTGCATCACTGACCTTCTCAGTATTTAATACCCGTGTGGATGAGGAGGAGTCAATGACAAGAGCGGGCACCAAAGACTGCGCGAGTTCGTCCGGGTGCAATAAAGAGAAAGAGGTGCAATATAAGAATAACAACACGTGGAACAGCCTCGAAATGGACGCCATGGATGATGCGAAACATGTATAAATAGGTATGTGATTCTGCGCATGATTCGATTCGTTCATCAACGGACGGGTAGGGGAACCCCGAATGGAATTGTCCACGGGAAAGAATGAGAACTAGTTGGGGGTTTCGTTTTTCTCCCCCGTGCTTCGAGGACCTGGTCACTCGCCCATTCACACCTCGCACCTCCAGGGGGTGACTCGTGCATGGCCCAATCAAATCATGTCAGAGTCTCTCGCGTACTCCATGATGCGCGTCTTCGTCAACTGGCAGCGTGAACGTAGGTTAAACAAGGTGCGGGAGCGGAAACAAGCCGCGCGAATGGCAAACGAACTGCTCGCAACAGGTGGCGACTATTTCGAAGTAGACGGTCAATCGTTAGCGATAAGAGTCGACGGCAATATCGCGTGTTGGGGCCTTAACGATTGCGGCCAGGCGCCTCCCGACGGCGTTCCGGGAAACTTCGTCGCAATCGCTGCGGGTGACAACCACTCGCTGGCACTACGAGTCGACGGCAATATCGCGTGCTGGGGTTGGAACGGCGACGGCCGGGCACCTCCCGACGGCGTTCCGGGAAACTTCGTTGCAATCACCGCAGGTGGGGATCACTCGTTGGCACTACGAGTCGACGGCAGTATCGCGTGCTGGGGACACAACGGCGACGGCCAGGCACCTCCCGCTGGCGTTCCGGGCAACTTCGTCGCAATCGCCGCAGGTGATGCGCACTCTTTGGCGCTACGAGTCGACGGCAGTATCGCGTGTTGGGGATACAACGATCTCGGCCAAGCCCCTCCCGCTGGCGTTCCAGGCAACTTCGTCGCAATCGCTGCGGGTCCTGCGCACTCTTTGGCGATACGAGTCGACGGCAGTATCGCGTGCTGGGGAAGCAACATCCGCGGCCAAGCACCTCCCGCTGGCGTTCCGGGTGACTTCGTCGCAATCGCTGCGGGTGTGCGTCACTCGTTGGCACTACGAGTCGACGGCAGTATCGCGTGTTGGGGATACAACGGCGACGACCAAGCACCTCCCGACGGCGTTCCGGGTGACTTCGTCGCAATCGCTGCGGGTTTTGCGCACTCTTTGGCGCTTCGGCGCGACGGCAGTGTTGCATGCTGGGGCCTCAACCACGAAGGCCAAGCACCTCCCGACGGCGTCTCTGGTCCATTCAGGGTTACGCAGGCGGATTCGTAAAAAGGATTTTTGTTTACTCAACTTGTAACACCTCTTCATATTCAAGGTGTCATTCTACCCACTGTCACTGTCACTGTCACGTCATCCGTCACAGGTCAAGCACCAAACGCACCGGGTTCTCGACGATGTCCTTGATGAATCTAACCCCGGTTTGGTAGTTTAGAGGTCATCTTCGTCCTTGCCTGACGCTGGTGAGCTCTCCTCCGATGTTGATGTTAGGCTTGTGCTTATGCTTGTTGTCTTGACGTATGTGAGTTTTGGAAACTTCGTCTTCAAGTAACGGCTGCCCTGCTCCTGAATCATACCCTGCTGAGGACTCTCGCCGTACTCCTGGTTGATCGCATCCACCGCGTCCATGCCCTCGACCACCTCGCCGAAAGGAGGGAAACCCATGCTGTCCAAGTTGCCGTTGTCGCTGAAGTTGATGAAAATCTGCGTCGTGCGCGTATTCTCACCGCTCTTCGCAAACGTGACAGTTCCTCGCTTGTTGGATATGTTCGGAACCGCCGGGTCGTCCTGAATTTTGTTGTCGCGCCACTGCTTCGACACGTCGGGGTTTCCGTGGATTCCGATTTGTGCGACGAAGTTCGGAACGACGCGAAAGAACCTCGTTCCCTTGTAGAAGTTCTTCTCCGCGAGTTCTCGGAAGCGCGCCGCACCGAGTGGCGCCCATTCGGGGTGAACACGAATCACGATGCGTTTCGTGACATCCTTGCCTAGATTTGGGTACGCGACATCCCACACAACGTCAAACGGGGAAGACGACGATGACTCAGACGCTGCAGATGAAGACGCTGCAGATGACGACACTGCCAAGCCCCCTGCTAAGACTAAATAAAATAGGCAGAGCAGCAGGCCTATGATCCGTGAGCGTGAGTGGTTTCCTATGGGGGAGAAAACGAGTAACGCCATAGATTCGAATACAGGGAGGCGGGGGATGAGTGAGCCCTAAAATGACTACCTTTATGGAAGCCACAAACCACCGGAACGAACGAGAAGAAGTTAACCTTAGGGTTAGCAAGTTAGGGTTTCGGGTTAGGCTGTTAGGGTTAGGAAGTTAGGGCTAGGCTGTTAGGGTTTCGGGCTCGTTTTTCGAACCAATCTTTTCAGCTTTTTTTCATTTTTTGTCATTTCTGCCCCCTCCCTTTTTTCGTTTTTTTGTCGTTTTCGTGGTTGTTAACACTCAACGGCCTTTAAAGATGTCTGCACACGGCGGCGGCGGCAGTAATTGTGGTGGTGGTGCTTACAACAAGTCAGCAGGCTCAGGATCAGGGGGGTTGAAGTACCCGCACCGCTTTGCCAACTCCCTGCAGCTCCAAGACTCGTTCGAACGTTTTGTAGAAAGCATGGAAGATGCCATGGAAATTGCGGGTGTGGGAAAAGTATCCACACCCAAGTCGTGGGCGCCGACGACACGCGCGTACGAACGGCTAGACGTCACGATACCGTCGCCAATACGCCAGCACATCACAGGAAGAGCCGGCTTCTATCGAACCCTCTTGGTGGAAAAACCAACCATGTCTCTCCTGCGTGACTTCAAGCCTATCGCAGCCTCTGAGGAGAGAGTTCCGAACGCAAGGGAAACGAACGACAGAGCTGCTGCACCGGCGTCGGCGTCAGCGTCAGCCTCGGCATCCTCAGCGGACGTCAACCAGGAAACTCCTGAAGAAGCGGCGGCAGAGCGCGCATTCTGGAAATCCATCACCAGAGCACCTGCGCTGTACGGAGCGGACGTGGAAGGAAGCCTGTTCGACGTGCACAAGCCTGGCTGGAACCTAAGGAGGCTGGACACTCTGCTCAGCCGAACACTCGCGAGAGAAGACGTACACATACCTGGCGTCATGAGCCCATACCTGTACTTTGGAACGTGGCGAAGCGTGTTCGCGTACCACACGGAGGACTTCGACTTGTACAGCGTCAACTACCTTCACACGGGCGCGCCGAAAACGTGGTACTTCATACCGCCGTCCGCCAAGGAAAGATTCGAGCAGCTGTGCATGGGTTTCGCGCCTGACCTTTTCAAGGAGTGCAAGCAATTTCTCAGACACAAGGAAATTATCGTGTCGCCGCAGCTTCTGAAAAATCACAACATACCGTACGTCAAGGTGATCCAGCGACCAGGCGACTTCATCTTCACCTTCCCAGGTGCTTACCACTGTGGCTTCAACCACGGATTCAACATCGCGGAGAGTACCAACTTCGCCACAAGACGGTGGGTCAAATATGGATGCAGGGCACGTCCGTGCGAGTGTGTGGCAGATAGCGTGCGCATTAACATGCGTCTCTTCGAGAATTCGTGTTGCACCAAGAGGAAACGGGACGACGACGACGACGACGACGATGAGTAGCATCATGTAAACTATTCTTTGTTCCTTCTTTTCTTCACACATACTCAAATCACACAAACATCTCTCCCTCTCACTCACATTCTCTCACTCTCCTAACTCTGCTCTCTCTCCCTCTCACCCTCACTCTGCTCTCTCTCTCGCTCTCTCGCTCTCTCGCTCTCTCTCTTCACTCTACTCTCACTCACTCTCTCTCTCTCGTCTCCCGACACCACCCAAACAAATCATTTTTCCACGTCACGAGATCCCACGCCTTTCCTTTGTGGTAAGCCAAAGCCCGCCACAAAGCAAATCAAACTTATTGAAACAGCACAACGAACATCAACGCAACAGTAGCATTTCATCACGCCGGTGCTGGTCCCACAGCGAGCGTTTTCGTGACGTCGTCGACGAAGGCCAGCGTCTCCAAGTATGGAATGAGTTCAAGCAGCTCACGATCCTCCGGATCGTCGATGTATGTTCCAATGGCAATGGCATTGTCGGGCTGGAAGATGTAACTGTGCGGGCTGTTGTCGACAATGATGGTGTCCCTCAGCGGCCGTCCAAGGCGTCTCAGGTCCTTGACATAGTTTCCCTCGTACGGACAGCAAGCCTCGCGGAACAGGCGTTGGCGTATGCACCTCGTGCTGTCGAGCAGGTCAAGCAGTGGGTCCGCATACTTGCTCAGGCTCGCGGTGAAGACGACCACCTCGAATCGCTGTGCGACACAGGCAAGGAAGTGGTCAACCCACGGCCTTTTGAGCACGTACACGTCAGTCACTCTCCCGTCGATTTCCACGGGTATCACGTAGTCAGGATTTGGTATTGGCTTGAATGACGAGTGCACGAGTGTCTCGTCGAGGTCGAGCACGAGCGTCTTCTTTCCCTTGTCTTCTACTGCGAGCGGCGGCATGTACGCCTCTCCGTCGTACGCGGGTGCGGGCACAGGAATGGGCGGTGGTATGGCGCGCCAGTTGGTGTCGTACCCTGGCGTTCCATAGTGCGGCGTTGAAGCGCTGACGCTGTGTATGACGCTCCCTCCCGGGCTCGCGGCGAGTCCCGCCGCGACGTGTCCAGGCTGTGGTGTGGAAGCTCCGGCTGACGACGAGGTGAGTCCGACTTGCATTTCGACTCCGTCCACGCCGTCGTACCCTCGCGGTTCCCTGACGCTCGCTCTCAGACAGCAGAACATGAGTCGCGATCTTGCGAAGAATCCTCCATCATTTCCGTTTTGTGCGGCGGTACTTCCCCCGTTCGCTGCCGCCGCAGCCTTGGCGGGTGCGGCACTTCTGTTGTGTGTTTGCATGGGTGCAGCTGACGCGCCCGAGGCTGCGGTAGAGGATGCGTGTTCCGGCGCCGTTGCTGCGCTGTCACTGGTCCTTGCTACCGGTCCTGCGTTGGGATCGGACATGCCCGAGAGCGCCCGTCCGAGTCGTGGCGATCCGAGGTTACCGGCGTGCTGCTGCTGCTGCTGTTGTGCGTGTTGACCACCTGGGGTGCTTGTATTTTCTTCATTCAAAGAAACCTGCGGCCCTGACGAAGAAGAGTCCCCGAGATCGACATCCATGTTGTCGACATCCCCGCCTCGACCTCGCATGGGCACGTACGACGACATATCAATCTATCTGTGTACTGTATGTGTCCCAACACGATAGATACACGTGTGATGATAAAGTGTGCCGTGAACCCAAAACACAAATACAAGAGATGAGAGACGAACCAAGCACGCTTGTTAACACCTACGCTGATGTCTGCAATGGCCAGTAGACACCCCTGAGGTGAGGGGGAATCCCGGACCAGGATCGGCCGGCCCCCACTTCCACTTGTCGCACACACAAAGAAACACAAAGGGTTGTTCGTGGGTGTGTTGTTGCGTTGGTGGGTTGTCGTAATACAACGTCGCGGAGTGGGAGAAAAAAACAAGAGCCGTTGACAAGAGGCCGATCAGCGAAGGCGGGGAGAGCGAGTTACATAGACTAGTGAGAGACCAGGTCCAGGTGGGAGGCAGGTGTTTCAATCCTAGGGTTTGGGGCTGTTGGGGTTTTCGTTTTAGCCTTTCTTGTTAGGGTTTGTGAGGGGTTAGGGTTAGGGGTTAGGGTTTGCGATAATCGACCTTGGAGGCACCTCTTGGAGGCCCATGCTGCTGCGCAAGTCTTCCCGAGGACGACGAGTCCGTTCCCATACGGGTTCCCATAGGGGACCCATAGGTCCCAGAGGTTGGTGGGCTTGTATCAGTTGTACATATGTGACTTGGCAAGAGCTGTTGACGTGTGTGTGTGTGTGTGTGTGTGTGTGTGTGTGTGTGTGTGTGTGTGTGTGTGTGTGTGTGTGTGTGTGTGTGTGTGTGCGTGTGTGTGTGTGTGTGTGTGTGTGCTGAATCCTTCATCCTTGTATGAGGCTGTGTCTCGTGCAATGCCGAACGTTGTGTTGTTTTGTTTTGTGTTGCTTTGTTGTTTTCAAACATGTTGGGATATATTTAGTATAGTATATATTATAGTATGTACTTGGATAGTTTACAATTTTAATCTACGATTTCATATTTCGTTCAAAGAGGCTCTTAGTTAGTGAGGAAGAGATATTTAGTAGACTTAACCTTACCTGTATCTAGCCGAACCGCCTGGACATGTCAGCATGCTTCACTAATACGGAGCCAGGTCGACGTGTTTCTTTGACCGACTCGTCAAGGATTTTAGGCGCCTCATCTTCGTGGGCATCCGCCTGCTCCTCTTGCTCGAGCAGTTGCGCGAGCGCGTGCTTGTGCCTTTCGCGACGAAGCCTTAACACCAGCGGCGGGTCAAGGGCGGCGTCAGACACATCCGGCGCATCGCCGCCGCGTTCCCTTGGCACAAACTCGTGGCGGCATTGCCCGACGCGATCTCCCATCAGTCGCTCGTGGTGGCAGTCGGCGTCGGCGACGAGGTCGACGCCCATCAGGTCGTCCGTAAGCTCCTGAACGCACGCCTCCGCCTCCGTGAGGAGCTGCTCGCAGACCGCGACGAGCACGAGCGCCGTTCGCGACGAGCTGCTGAGCTCCGCAAGGCTGGTTGCGTGGCGTGCCGCCAACGTCTCTTGCTGCACGTCGCAGTACCTTCTCAGGCGCGTGACTGCGCGCACCGCCTGGCGACGCAGTAGCGTCGCGAAGTCGACGAGGTGTTTCTGAGCCGCACTGTTTCCTAGTTGTTTGAGCGCGTCGCTGTAGGCGAGGAACTCGCGTTCGTGCACCCTCGCGTCGAACTGCCTGCGCATGGCTGTGTTGACGTCCTGCGCCACCTTCGCCTGTCTCGCGGCCCGTCGCAGGTTCCCTCTCGCGGTTGTGAAGTCGTATGCGAGCATGTTGTTGTTGTGTTCGCGTTCGAGTTTATCTTGCATCGCGTTCATTTGCTCCATCGCTTGTTTGTGCACGTGTTCGGAAAGTTGCTCGACGCACATGTCGCACACGCTCGCGAGTCTGCACCTCTGGTGTTCCGCCGCGCGCGCGAACTGCACGTCCTGCGGCGTTTTTTTGCGAAACATCGCGAGGTTGCGTTCCATGTTGATCAGGAGAGGATCCCAAACAAAGAACAAAGAAGGCGGAGAGCAAAGGACGAGGAGTGAGAAGCGAAACAAACAAGTGTATCTTAAGGCTGAGCAAGTTATGAATTCATGGTGAGATGTACAAAGGTGGATTGGTAAAATACTGTAGGGTGAACCAGTCAAGGGGATACAACTGTGACAAACGGACGCGTGGCAAAACCGACAAGAAAGGGCCCCCTTCGTGAACCTTATTACGGTTGGTAGTGGCGTAGTGTGAGCCTCCCCTGTTGTTTTCCTCCTCATATGTACAACTGAAGGACTCCTCGAGGCAAGCTTTGCCCTGGCCTTCTTCCCTCGCCCCTGATACCCTCGCACCTGATAGTTAATCACCTGCGGAGGACACTTGCGGGAGTCAACAACCAACTCCCTATGAGGTAATAAGGTTTAGGTTCTTCTTGTCCGCTGTTTGCTTTCGCCTCCTCCGTAAACCTTTACCCTACTGTAAGTCCATAAAAACAGGCCTTTCCTATTACCTTAGACTAGGGTACCGTAGTCACAAAGGCTCACATACATAGTCTACATACATGGTCTGACCGGCTGGACACACCATTGACCATGCGCGAGAGAGAGACCACAGGGTTAAAAACATTATGTAAAAAAAATGACATACCTTATCACATACATACCGGGTATGCCGGTTTGGTCCAGGCCTTGTATGTACCTTTAACTGGGCTGTTTTTCTTGCAATTGTGACTTGTACCACTATGAGACAAAGCTTGGCCTCAGGAACGGAGCGGAGCCTCACAAGCAAGAGTTGGCAGGTGACAGGTGACAGGGAGGGGTCAGTCAACTCCCCCTAATAAAGGGAGTTAACTGCCTCCTTGCCTCCTCCTCTCCCGGCATCCGGCGGGGGGCCTTGGGGGTGTGGCCCCCATCATCGTCCCGGGGAGTTTTCCTGACTTTTCCTTCTCCACGGCGACATTCGGTCATTCTCGGCCATGGCGACTTCCAGTCCGCGCCTGCCTCCAGTGGCCCTTAAGCTTGCTACTCAGGTGGATTCTTCTTCGCGTGGTGGTGGTGGTGCCGGTGGTGGTGGTGGATCGCCGGCCTCCAGGAGGAGTTCACTCCAAGTTAGTTCTCGGCCGTTGTCAGGGGGTCATGGGAATGGGGGTGCAGGGGGTCTACCTATAGGTGGTGGACCGAACAAGGCGCGTCGGCGTCTCATTCAAGTGCAAGGCGCTCATCACTCAAGTGCAAGTGCGAGTGGCTGGCAAGAAGGTGGTGGTGGTAATCTTGCGGGTGCAACCGTGCACCACTCTCGAGCTTCGTACGCGGCTTCCGTGCACGCGTCAGGCGCGCAGACGGAGAGAGCAGCAGCAGCAGCACATCCAGGGATAGCGCACAGACGAAACCTGCCGTCAAAAAGGAACCTGCTCGACCCCGCTGTCTCCGACAGCAGTGACACAACATTACACGCGCGGCAGCAGCAGCAGCAGCAACAACAAATCAGGCTGAAGAAAAAAGCCGCACTCATGGCCACGGACGCGCGCGTCGCCGCCGCGCAAATCGCCAACGCCGCAGGGAAGACGCTCTTCATGGAGGCGTGGCTCGACAGCGCGCTCGCGCCCGGACAACACGCGAGAAACGCGGGGCCGATCGACGCGCCGGAGTGGCTCGCAGCAACAGTCAACTCGTCGTTCCCACCGCCCACCACGGCGAACGACCTCGGACTCAGCACGCACGGACTCAGCAGGTCGCAGCTTGCAGGCTGCGGGGTACACGCGGACAAAGTACAGGACATATACCGCGGCATATTCGTGCACGCCGTCGGATTCCAAGACGCGCTCAGAAGAGCGACGGCGGGCGCGTCCAAACCAAGGCAGGTGATGGCCTCGGCGTGGAGGGCGTTCGCGAAAGTCACCGAAGGTGCCGTGGGACAGGCGTATCATGCACCGCCAAACTTTCTTGACGACCTCGACCTCGACGACCCGACGCCGCAAGAGGTGCTCGAGCAGGATGCGTACGACGCGCACGCCCTCGGCGGAGGCAACCAGCACATGGTCTCCGCTGACGTACAAGAGGAGAACAGCGAGCTGATGACGTCGAACGACCTTCTGCGTGATCGCATTCGCGAGCTCGAGGGACACGTGAGAGACCTCACGCAGAAGTGCGGTGCCAGCGCGGATCTTGCTGCACAGGCAAAAAGGAGGTACCAGGCGGAGGTGCGCCTGCGAACGGAGATGCAGACGCGGGAGAACGACGCGACCGTCTCGGCGGGGATTGCACGCGCGGCTGAGGCTGAGGCGATTGGCGAACTGCAGACGTGCCGGAACGTGCAGGCGAAACTCGAGGAGTCGTGCGGCGAGGCGAATGTCTCCATCGAAAATCTCAGTGCGGAACTCGCGACGGCGAAGAGCCAAATCGAAGGATTCGAGGAGCAGACGGCGGTGCTCACCGAGCGCGTGGAGCAGACAGAACAACAGAGGGACAGCTTCGCGAAGAACCTCGCGGATGCCTACAAGCAGGCTATGCAGGATAAGGAGGCAACGCGCACCGCCACGAAGGAGCGGGACGTCCTGCAAATGTCCCTCGACGATAAGGTGGAGGAGATCAAGCGGCTCGAGGATGAGCTGGAGCTGAGCAAGTCGAAAGCCGAGGGCCATGCGGGTCGCATCATCGCGCTTCAGGAATCGAATGATGCGCTCGTCGAGGAACGCGAAGATTCGTACCGCGAGGCGATGGAAGCGCGGACGGAGGCGGAGACGGCGGACAGGAGGTGGGAAAAGTCGCAAAGAGAGCTGCAGGGTGTGACGGGCGATCGCGACGGTCTCCACGAGACAATCGACTCGCTCAACGAGAGGTTGGAAGCTGCGGAGGAAATGCACCACAACAACTTGGACATTCAGGACGCCCTGAAGTCGGAACTCGACCGAACAAGGACCAAGATGTGCAACCTTGGCGTCGCTGCCGCGTCTATTCACGCGAACGGGTCGGCAATCCGCGCGGAGAATGAGGTGTTCAAGATGCGAATTCGCGAACTGCTTGGCGAGAAGGTGATGCAAAAGGCGCTAATGGAATCGTCGCACACGCGCCTGAATAATCTGGTAAAGCAGCTCGACGACGCCACAACCTCCATCGGCAAACTTCGCGATCAAAACAGCGAGCTCGTTTTGAAAAACGCGCTACTTCAGAATAACGAACAGTCTGCGAGTGAAACGCAGAAAGTGACAAGCGCAAGCCTGAGCGCGGCGAGAGAGTCGATCGCACGGCTTGAAGCTAAAGTCGCAGAGCTGCAACGCACCATCGACGAGCGCGACGAGCAGGTGCGCCACCTCGCCGAGCGCGCGGAAGTGGCGGAAAGCGAGTCGAATATGCTCGCGGAGAATCTCGATCGCACGTGCGCGGACCTTGCTGACAGCATATCCGAGTCGGAGCTTGTCGGCCGTGTTGTCGAGGACGAGCTGCGCGAGAAGCTTACTGAGACAGAGCGTGAGCTTGAGCGATTGCGCGGCGATTATGCCATGGTTTCGAGGGAATTGCACCAGCTGACGGCGTGGAAGGTGTCGGCAGAAGAGGAAATGAATTCTCATCAAAACGAGAAAAGCGCACTGGGCGACGAAGCGTCAACGATGAGGCTGAAATTCATTCACTGTCAAGCGCAAATTGACATGCTTCAAACAAAGATCAGGTCAGAGGTTTGCCATAACATGGTAACTCGAGCCATCGCCAAGGTGGGGCGTGAAGAACTCTTCGCCGAATACGACGATATGCGGAATTCGGCTGATGAATCTAGATTAGCTCATGAGAAAGAGATGCGCATGCGACTGGACGAGCTGCGCAGTGTAGGAGACGAACTTGCGGAGATGAAGTTTGAGCGCGACCACCTTCTGGAATCCGAGGAAAGGGCCGAGGTCGTGTTGGCTGAGCGCGATAGCCTGTTGAAAAAGCTCAACGACGCCGAGAGCGATACAGCCTACCTGCGCGAGCAGTCGGCGCGACTTGGTGACTCGAAGACTGAAATCTTGACGCTGGGAACGAAACTGGAGGAGAAGAAAAGAGAACTGGTGGAATCAGAGGAGCGTTACCACGTCGCGTACCGGGATCGCGTGGAGTCAGATAAGGTGCTGTTCGCCCGGATTGAAGAAATGGAGAAAGAGATGCACGATGAGCACGAACGCATTAAGAAGAGGGAGGAGGAACTAGAGGCTGCTTCGCATCAGCGCATCAAGCATCGAGAGATAGAAATCCAGGCGATGATGAGCAAGCTGCGCGATAAGACCAACATGATGGGCCGAGAATGGCAGGCAATGCACAAGGAAAGTACCGCCAAGCTTGAAGCTTGGCGTGCAAGGGCAACCTCCATTAGCAAGATGGTTGGATGGGACGAAACGCTGCACACCGACGACGAATCGTTGCCGCCGAGCGTGCACGAGACGCGCGTGCTTGGCGACGTGCTCGTGTTTGGCATGCACAACTCGTCGCTCAACCTTCCCATTGCACATGCGACGTCGAGTGCGCTCGGAGGCTCGTGGATCAGCGCTCTGCCCGCAACGTTTGTGGGAAGTACGACGGGGGACAACGATGAGGAGACGGGCGGCATGTCGGGTCGCCAGGGAGGGTACACGATACAGTCCATGCCTCTGCCGGCAGTCAACTTCACCGTCGAGGATGCGGAGATGATCGTGCTTATGCTCTACCTGACGAAGATCCACGAAGACGCATCGGCCATATCTACCGTGACGCCATCCACTCTGAAGACATTCGTTCACGAGTGGTTCATGTCGAAGTTTGGGGATCGCGTCGTGGGCGAATTTGTCCTCTACTGCTTCGCGAAGTCCGTGCTTCACCATTCGTCGACCTCGCAACGTCTCGATCTATTCTGCCGTCTGTGCGGCATCCGCGGAAGGCTCTCAAGCGACAATGGCAGCGCGTCATCGCGTTTGCCCGCGCACTGCGCATTCTTCGTGATTGAATTCCTGAGTCAGCTGGTGGATGCGAATACCGGCGCGCTTGCTGCGTCTTACAGCCTCAACGACGCGCTTGATGCGATTACTCGCATGACCGAAAGCCGTGTAGGCAACAGCAAGTCTGGCCTGGCCATGCGCGCGTGCGAGACGTTCCGCTCGCTGCTTGGCGACGCGGCGAAGGAGAAATCCATCAGCTTGGACGCGTTGTTAGACGCTGCGGCTGGAGTCGAGTGTGAGCTCGAGGCGGAAGGAATCCGCCAGATTCGCGAGCTGTACGCGAGTGCCGTGCAGGATGGCGAAGGTGAGGATGCGGAATCTTCGTTCGATGCGCTACGCCATGGTGCATACGAGCGTGCGATTTCCATCGTGCCGTCTCTTCCTGGCTACCGCGAGCGATGCGGCCTTCGTGCTGAGGACGAATCGGATGCACCGGAGCTGAGCGCCGCTGAAAGTCGCCAGCTCTTCCGGACCGCGCTGATGATGAGCAGCCGCGACAAGAGCAGCGAAGATTCGGATGCGGGTGTGATTACCGCGCAGGGATTTGCGATGGCCACCTACGTTCACGGCATGTCGCACGGAACGATGCATTCTTACAAGCCACGCCGATTTGGCGAGAAGGTGGATGCCAGTCCGCTTCTGATCAAGGGCGAGTGGACATTGCTTCAGGATGTCTGGGCATCGTTTCAGTCCGAGATTAACTTCGTTCTGCACAAGTACGCGTATTTGATGTCCGACAACGACGACGGGCGTGTGTCTGCCGTCACCGCCGCACCCACGGTGGCGGAGCAGCTGAAAAAGGAGCGATGCGAGGAGCTTCGTTACAGCGCGGAGGGCGTTGGTCTGCTCGTGGCATCACGGCATCGTCTGGCGGAGGCTTGGAGACTCGCACAGCGCAGCGTTTCGATGTACCAGGCGTTCATGAAGATTGAGCGCAAGGAAGTTGAGGCGTTGGTGTTGTCGGAGATTGGTGAGAACGAATCGAGTATTCTACCATCATCTTCATCTTCATAGGAAGTACTTTTGTGGACGATTGTTCTTCTTTCACGTGAAAAAACACAAGCAGGTGTAACACTACTACTACTACACATGATGTATTATTATCCTATATTGAGTCCGCTATGCCCCCACTCATTTAAGTCTGCCAATTCTCAAGTTGTTAATATCCCCATATGTCTTGTTCCCACCACCCCTCGACGTCACATACATACTGCCTGGACGACCTCTTCAGGTTGCCAACAGTGTATGTATACTGGAACGCAAAATTTGATCCCACATACATGGCCAGCCTTTTTGGGAAGAATGGAATGATAATTGCGCCGATTTTACTTCGACGCGCCGAGGAGGAGCCAGGGACGCGCCATTCCACACGCCATTCATCTCAAAGTCGCAGATAGAGTTGAACTCTACCTCGACGTTTCAACTCTACCTCGGCGACGCCTGAATGAGGTGCAAGAAGGAACGCGCGGCATCAGCTACGACTGCTGACCTTTGCGCACTTACCAGCGCCGCCGTACCCGCGTTCAAGCGGTTTACTTTTTTTGCGGTGATCTTGGCTTTAGCCTCGGCACTTTGCTTCCCCCCTCTCCTGCCAGGCCCGGGTTGCGCGCTGCCTCAATCCATACCGCGAGGGGGAGACAAGTGAGACAACCCCTTCCTGGCGACGGTACAAGCCTGCCGCATGGAAGAGTATTACATCTCCCCTCTACAAGCGGGCCGTGACGACTCTGCCGTGACGTCGCCTTGCTATCAGGTGTGCCGTAGAAAACCCGCCGACCGGGATCCCAAGAAGACAGCTCCCTCAAGAAGACCCACCAAATGAGGACGAAAGGGAAAAAACCAAGGACGTCTCCCCAACCGGGAACCGGCAACCAGCGTCGACGTCGTCGGTCGGCGCCGCCGCCTGGTTTGGTGTTGGAAAAATCTTCCCCTTGGTTGGAAACAACCGTTGGTGCCTACCGCGGTGTTCCCCGCCCCTTCGGTTTCGGTTTCGGTGTTGTCGGCGCGTCGAGTTTGAGATCAAAACAAGTCCCATCACTCTTTTTTATTGCTCTCGTCATGCCTGTCTCTGCTGCTCGTGTTGTTGGTGTTTCCTCTGGTGCTCGTGTTGGTGTGTGCCGTGTTGGTGGTGCTCGTGCTGGCGTACCTGCTCGTGCGGCGTCTTCCCCGTCTTCCTCTCTCGATCTTGCGGGTGTTAGTGGAGGACGTGTGTACAACTTCAGTGCGGGACCTGCTTGCATCTACGAAGATGTCCTCACGACCGCGTCTTCTGAAATGATGAACTGGGAAAATAGTGGAACGTCTGTTATGGAAATGTCGCATAGAGGTAAGGAGTTCATGGGAATTCATGCCAAGGCGATCGCGGACCTGCGAGAACTTCTGTCCATCCCTGACAACTACCAAGTGCTCTTCCTCCAAGGAGGTGCGTCGCTGCAGTTTGCATCCATCCCGCTCAACCTCGCGTCGGCGGAGGATACCGCGGACTACGTCACCACCGGATCGTGGGGTGCCAAGGCGATCGGAGAGGGAAAGAAGTTCCTCAAGAACGCCAACGAAGCAGCCAGCACAAAGTCGAGCGGATTCACGTCCATACCCGCCACGAGCGAGTGGAGCCTCTCAGACGACGCCAAGTACGTGCACATCTGCGCAAACGAGACGATCCAGGGTGTTGAGTTCAAGACCGACGTCGTGCCGGCGAACGGCGCGCCGCTCATCGCCGACATGTCGTCCAACTTCGTCTCCAAGCCCATCGACGTGTCCAAGTACGGAATCATCTACGCCGGCGCGCAGAAGAATGTCGGACCTGCGGGACTCACGGTTGTGATTGTGCGCGACGACCTTATTGGAAACGCACGTGCGGACTGCCCGACGATGCAGAACTACGCCATCATGGCGGAGAACGACTCCATGTACAACACGCCGCCGTGCTACTCCATCTACATGGCTGGCTTGGTGTTCGACAAGCTCAACAAGATGGGCGGACTCGAGGCTGTGGAGAAGGTGAACATCGAGAAGTGCGCGCACATCTACGATGCCATTGCCGGATCCGACGGCTTCTTCAACTGCCCCGTCGACATGACGTGCCGCTCGGCGATGAACATCCCGATCACGATCGTGAACGAAGACGCTGACAAGCGTGCGGAGCTTGAGAAGGCGTTCATCGCCGAGGCGGGAGATCTGGGCATGGTGGCGCTCAAGGGACACCGCAGCGTGGGTGGTATGCGCGCGTCCATCTACAACGCGATGCCCATCGAGGGTGCGGAGGCACTCGCAGCGTTCATGAAGGAGTTCAAGGCAAAGCACGCGTAAATCTCTGTCTTGATGAAGCATTTGACTGAAAAAAAAAAAGTTTGAAAAGAAAACGAAATCGAAATTGGGGTGAACATTTATATAGGTACGTACTTTAATTTTTTTTTTGCTAAGCGTTGGGGAAAAAAGGCCGGCTAATTACCGCCACGAATGTTGATTTGGTCGTTCGTTGCGGCAGTCGCCGAATGCCAAGATTGCCAATGGGGGAGCTCGTCCAGAAATAACCACTCGATGCGTTTGCGGGTCGCATAAACTAACCACGCGCTGAAACGCTCTACCCACATGACCTTTTATTTTTCACAAAAAAACAACACAGATGAGACACATATATACTACAGCTAAGATCGCTCATTCAGTAATTTGAACGTACTTTACTTTGTCCAACGATTCCTCTAGTAGATAACCACTCGCGGCAACAACACTTTTTTTTTTTCAAAAACAAAAGAGGAGGAAGAAATTCCTTGTGCGTTACACCGATCGACGCAGATAACGCATCGCCGCCTCCTCTGCCCATGGCAGCTCGTAGAACCGTGACCGTGCATGTTGACCCGTCTGGCCACGACTCTGGCCAATTGCCATCACGCGTAGGTCACGTGCCTGGCTTGCGCACAAAGCCGCGACAAAGTCTGCGGGGCTGTGCGCAAAACCAAGGTAAAATGCACGCCTTCGCAGGCGTTCCTGTATCGCCTGCATCGCCTTGGCGATACGCCGATCCTCGTCATCCTCCTCACCTGGTGCGAGGTTTGGCGCAAGAACGCGGCCGGCGACACGCTGCCACTCGTTCGCCTGCGCCGTTCGCATCGCACCTGCGAGGCTCACCTCCATGTCGTACACAAGCTCCGGCGTGGTGCTGGTGGGCATGTGCACGTCAATGCGAACAGGCGGAAGCTTCTCGAGTCGTGACGTGAGTTTCTGAGCAAGCATGGGAAGTCGAATGCGCTTCTCCGAAGGTGCGAGCCCCAGTGCATGCGCGAGTGCGTCGTCGACGTCGACGACGCTCGGATCCGACGCGTTCTGAAGCTTCTGCAGCTTGAGATACTGCCACAAGCTCGTGGCTGCCGCGGCACGCGTTGCATGAGGCATTCCGAATAGGTCCGCGAGGCCCTGCGGCAGGCTAACGAGCTCCGGCTCGTGTTTGACGTGCAGCAGCACGTGCGCGGCTGTCGGAATGGGCGCGGCACGGCGCACCTCGAAGCTTCCGATTCTCTCAGGCTCGCCTCGGCTCGCTTCCTCCGCGGACGGTGCGGACCACGTCGCCGTCTCCACCTCGCCGTCTGGTTGCTGCATGACCACCTCTAGTTTGGACAGAAGCTGGCTCATCGGCGGCGCGTCTGACCCCAAGCTTTCCGACGACGTCGACGCGCCGTCGGTGGTTTCCTTGATGAGCCGTCCGGCGACGCGCACGACGAACCCTCCTTCCGTCGGTTCGCACCACGTGCGCACGCGCAGCGTGGCTGGAATGCGCTCGAGATTTCCCACCATGTCCTGGTACTCGAGTCGTTTCCGCTCAACCACCGCGTCGATTCTCTGCTCGAATTCGACGAGTTGGCTAAACACGCGGCTTTCGGGCAGGAAGTGCCTCGTCCTTTCGACGACTTGCCTGTCGCTGAGTTTTCTCTTCTTTTTGCGTTTCGAGGCTGGCGCCACCTCCGCGCCTCGCGGTGGCAGTATTCCTGTTGGCGCGGGCGGTGCCGGCTGCGGCGGTGCTGTTGGCTGAGTCCGTCGTTGTTGCTGTTGTGGCTGCTGCTGCTGCTGCTGCTGCTGCTGCTGTTGCTGCTGCAGTTGTTGTTGCGTTTGCTGCAGTTGTTGAGCGTGCTGTTGTTGATTCACCATCCCGGTACCTTGTTTTGGCGGTCCCGGCGGCGGCGGTGCACCCGGCGGCGGCGGTCCCGGCGGCGGTCTGCTTCCCGTGAAGTTGGGCGGTCCCGGTGGCGGCGGTGCCCCCGGCGGTGGCGGGTGCCTGCTTCCCGGCGGTGGCGGTGGCGGCGCGCCCCCTCTCGCGAAGTTTGGCGGCGGTCCCGGCGGTGGCGGTCCCGGCGGCGGCATACTGCCCGGTGGCAGAGGCAGTTGTCCGTAGTAGTTGTTGTTATTATTATTACTGTCTCCGTTGATTGATTTTTGCTGTTTGTGCGCCGCCTGTGCCAAGGATGACGCGTGCGGTAGTTGCTGCGCGAGTTGTTCTGCGTGCGCCTTGGTCGTGACTTGGCGCGTCAATCGAGGTTGGTCAAACAAATCTTGGATTTCTCCTGTGGAAGTCATCCACGTCCAATAGCGAGAATAGAATGACTAACACAAGCTAACAAGCCTTTGATCTATCTGATCTGCCTACGAAGCCTGTCGAACTGTCCTAAGGAGGTGGAGGTGGTGTGTGAGAAAGAAAGTGTGCGAAATGGCGCCCTCCTCTCGAAATAAGAAGAATGGGGGAAGGGTTTTTCACCCCTCCGGCTGTCCGGGGAAGGCGGAGCCCTCTGAGACTCACAGAGGATTCCCGAGCAGACACCAGAGGATAGGGGATACAATTCTTCCTGTCGGTGATTGATGCTTGCTTGGGGATCCGCTGTTGTCTCTATGATTGGGTCTTTTCATTTCACATGAGTTGGTTGTCTCTCTCGTAACCCCGAATCCTTAACCCCGAATTGAAGAGTCACTAGACTCGTCGTGTTGTTGCAATTCAAATTCGAAAACCAGACCGGAAAAGACAGACGGCTTTCCCCTCCCCCTGTTCTCTCAAACTTCGAAGGCCATTGCGAACACGCGCACACACAAACAAACAAACATAAGAACAAACATACTTTTCGCTGCCTGCCTCACTCACTCACACTCACTCTCTGTGTGTCACTCCCTCTTTTGAGTCTTGTACTTCGCTTCACTTCACTTCACTTCACTTCACTCCAGGGAGTTTAGCCTTACCTTGCTGAGTGGAGTGAGTCTCAGAGAGAGAGATTGTATTGTGTTCTCTCGTCAATCCATCCATGGACGTCGGTGTCAAGATGAATATCAATATACCTGCTCATCATGTTGTTGATGACGAGCACGAGGAGGGAAACAAGCACTCGTGGCACATCTCCGTCTCGCCTGATGCCACAACCAGCCAACATGACGACGACGATGCGGATATGACACCCGTCTCCACGGACGGGAAACCTTCGTCGCACACGCCCGTTGATGTCATGCCGCACAGGGAGTTTGAGAAAGGAACAACTTCTTCAGAACTCGCCAAGGAAAAGGCAAGTGAACAAGAGAATGGCGCAGCGGGTGGTGGCGTTGTGAAAAACGACGAGAAACATGTGCACGCAGCAGACGCAGGTGACGACAGCACTGATCAAGCAGGTACTGGGGCACAGCCACCGCCACAAACAGCAGCAGCAGCAGGAGCAGCAGCAGCAGCAACCGCCGCGGTGGCGACACCTGAACAGCAAGACAAGGAAAATGTCAACCCACACGCCTCCGTGAACTTCTCCGACGACGACCTTGACCCGGAACAGCAGCAGCAGGACGGCGCCGGCGCCGGCGCGCGCAAACCCAAACAGCCGCTCTCGCCTGAGGAAGAATGCGAGGCACGCTCGCGTGCCGAAGCTCTCGTGAAAACGCTTCCCGACTCCATCACGGGAAAACTCGGCGGGCCGACGCGAAAGTCCTCCAAAGGCGGGTGGACGCCAGAGGAGGATGACGTCCTTCGACGCGCCGTGCAGGCGCAGGATGGCAAGAACTGGAAAAAGGTGGCTGAGTACTTCCCAGACAGAACGGACGTGCAGTGCCTGCACCGCTGGCAGAAGGTACTCAATCCAAACCTTGTGAAAGGGCCGTGGAGTGACGATGAAGACGCGAAAATCATCGAGCTCGTTCGCGTGCACGGCCCCACGAAGTGGTCCGTGATTGCGCAGAAACTGCCCGGCCGTATCGGAAAGCAGTGCCGCGAACGATGGCACAACCACCTGAATCCTGACATCAAGACGGGAGGGTGGGGCGAGGAGGAGGATAAACTACTCGTCGAGCAGCATCGCCTGCACGGCAACAAGTGGGCGGAAATTGCAAAGGCTTTGCCCGGCAGAACGGACAACGCCATCAAGAATCACTGGAATTCCACAATGAAGCGTAAGGTGGAGATGGCGGAGCTCGGCGAGAGCGCGAGGTCTGCCAAGGCAGAAGCCGCGGCGGCTAGGAGATTGGCACAGGCGGCAGCCTCGGCTGACGCCGCCGCCGCGAAGCAGCAGAAGAAGCCAAAGCAGCCGAAGCAGCCGAAGCGCCCAGGATCGTCGTCGTCGTCGGCAGCAGCAGCCGCAGCAGCCGCCGCCGCCGCAGCAGCAGCAGCACCTGTTCCGCCGCCACCACCTTCTCGCGTCAACAACGATGCCGGAAAGAGGGACGGGGCACGCAAGGGTGGAAACACATCCAAGCGCGCGGCAGCATCCGTGCCTCCGCCACCCGTGCCGCCACCACCTGCGGCACCCTTGCCCCCTCCGCCGAAAAAGCGAAAGATGGAAGCAGCATCCGCGGGATCAGCCGCCGCCGCCGCGCCGTCAGCCCACCCTCCACCACCGCCTCCGCCGCCGCCGAAAGCCACTACCCAACCGCCACCAGCCAGGGCGCCGAAGGCAGCTCCGAAAGCAGCGCCTGCGCCACCGCCGCCGCCACCGCCGCCAGCTGCTGCTGCCCCACGTGCAGCTGCCCGAAAAAGAGGCGCCGCTGGTGCAAGCGGCAAGGCTCCAGGTACAGCCGCCCGAAAACGAGGCGCTGGCGAGTTGGCTGCATCTTCCATGGACGAGCTTGGATCCGTGCCCCCTTCGCCGTACGCGTGGGACCCTCTCGCGATGGAGCTCGACGCATCACCACTTCTCGGTGGCCTGCCGTCGCCCATCACGCCAACCGCGTTCTTGCATGACGCACCGCCACGCCTGACACCGCCACCGCCGATGGGAGCCGTCCAGTGGACAGCCGCCGCCGCTGGCCCTGCTTGGCACCCGCCTGGGCGACTGACGGGTCTCTTCAAGCGTCAGGACCTCTTCTCTGACGCGTTCGGAAGCGGGTAGGTACTTGCACGGGAATGGTTTTTTTAATGGATTCGGGATACTAAGTAAGGTTGCTCATTTCGTAATTAATGTAATGAAGTTGACTTCGTCCAACGGCCCACCACCATCACCACCGTGCAGCGACGATTCCGAGGAAGAACCGCCATCATCAGATGAGAACACAACGTGTTCCACGGCGCCAGTCATGTTCTACGTCGCTAACGCCGCAATCGTGCTGGCACTCGTCGCCCTCGCGTTGTGGGTCGTCCATTCGCTCCATTCACATTTACTATTCATACAAGCATCATCATTACAATTACTTACAGATATTTCAGTTCTTTTTTACTCGTCCGGCAGTCTCCGTCCCAACGTGAAGCTTGGGCCGACGGGGGCGGGTGGTGCAGCCGTCCCACCAACTAATGGTGTCTCGGGCTTCGCGCCCTCGAAGCCTGCACCTCCACCACCCATCGTGTAGCTGGGACCCTTCGAAACTGCCTTTGGTTTGTACTTCCCAGGACCGGGTGCGTCGCCCGTCCTCGGGTACGGCTCTGACGACGCAGATGCACGAGGCATGCTATACGACGGACCTGCGCCCTTACCAGATGTCGACGAGGTGGAAGCGTAGTCGCCTGGTGCTGGTGTGCCAGAGCCACCACCGCCCATCGCTCCGCTTCCAGTCTTACCTCCCAACGTGTAGCTCGGCGCATCGCCTCCGAAGAATGTGACGCCACCCTTTGGTGTGCCCACCGCACCGCGACGCAGCGCACTCGTCGGCCCGCGTGGCGTGGGCGAAGGTGCTGGCGCTGAGCGCGGCGCGACGAATTCATAGTCCCCAGGGGCGGGGGTTTGGGCAGCAAGCTGCTCACGACGCCGTGCCGCGAAGGTGAAGTGAAAGCCGCTGAGCTTTTCCGTGACGGTCTCCACGCCTCGACTCGCCGGCGCCGCAGGCGTCTCAGGATGGTAATCTCCGGGTGCTGGCGTGTCCATCTGCGCCTTGGTCATCGGGCGGCCAGCGAACGTGAAGGCGGGGCCAGGATCAGCCTCCGGTGGAGCGTAGCCGCCAGGGCCGGGTGTGAGCGGTTCACCTCGAGAGGCGACGGCGGCGCGGCGCCCGAAGGTGTAGTGATTGCCTTGCGGCCCCTTGTTTGTTGCATCGTATGCGCCAGGCCCAGGTTTCTCATCAGGCTTCTCGTCGGGTGCACGAGGCGCGAAGGTGAAGCTCGCAGCGGGACCGTGCGGAGCATCAGGCTGATGGTACTGCCCTGGACCAGGTCCTGGCTTCGGTGGACGAGTCGTACCCTTCACGCCGATCGTGTACGCTTTGTCTCGCTTTGTCGGCATCTCATAGTCACCAGGTCCCGGTCCATCTGGTATCTTGCTTCCACGTTCCTCGTACAGGAAGATTGGTCCCCTGCGCGGCTGCCGCGGTTCCACGTATTCTCCAGGACCCGGCGTCGTTTCACTTTTGGAATGCGCCGCTTTTCCACTCATGGTGTACTCCGGCGCCCATCGGCCGACCCATCCGCCGTCATATTCACCAGGTCCGGGAACCTTACCTCCGTCGACATCCTTTCGCCCGGCGCTTGCCATCGTGAATCGCGGCCCAGCCGGGAGGTCAGGAAGCTTGTACGTCATCGGGTGAGGCGAATCTTGGCCCAGCGCTGGTCCGTCGCCGTCACCCGGCGTTATCAATTTGCCGATGCGTGGGTACATTGTGAACGCAAGTCCTTTCTCGAGAGGCAAATCGTAGTAACCTCGATCGTCCGCCTGCTCAGGTTTGGGTGGCCTTCCGGGCATGGTAAATGCGGGTCCACTCGGTTCCACATGATGGTAGTCAGCTGGCCCTGGAGTTTGCACAGCCTCCGGCTTTTCATGCGGACGACCTGGTATGGTGTACGCAGGTCCGCCGAGCGATGTGTGATCCGGATCGTGGTACGCGCCAGGTCCAAGACCATCCTTCGCCATCGGCTTCTCCTCAGGACGACCTGCAATACTGTATGCGGGGCCAGTAGGCACGTCTTCGCCGTAGTACGCGCCGGGACCTGGGCCGAGATCAACGGGCTTCTTGCTCGGCGCTCGACCAGGCATCGAAAATGCTGGCCCGCGCGATGCAGGATCAGGCTGGTAATACTCGCCTGGGCCTGGCTCGGCGTCGGCATCAGCGCTCTTCGCATTCTCCGCCGGACGTCCGCCCATCGAAAATGCAGGTCCCTTCTTCGACTCCGCAACCTCGTAGGCGCCAGGCGGCGGTGCCTCTGACTTGTTCTCATCGTGTCGTCGCACGCGCCGGCCGAACGTGAACGCCCTGCCCGATTTTTCGTCACCGTCGCGTGTGTATGCACCAGGTCCTGGCATGTCGCTACCGTCTGCGTCAATTGCACCATGCTCGGGTCGGCCGGCGAGCGTGAAAGCAGGCCCACCGAGTGTCGTGCTTTCTGGATCATAGTATGCTCCAGGTCCCAGATCATCCTTCGTTGCAGTTTTTGGCTCCGGCCGGCCTGCAATGCTGAATGCAGGTCCGCCGAGCGATGTGTGATCCGGATCGTGGTACGCGCCAGGTCCAAGACCATCCTTCGCCATCGGCTTCTCCTCAGGACGACCTGCAATACTGTATGCGGGGCCAGTAGGCACGTCTTCGCCGTAGTACGCGCCGGGACCTGGGCCGAGATCAACGGGCTTCTTGCTCGGCGCTCGACCAGGCATCGAAAATGCTGGCCCGCGCGATGCAGGATCAGGCTGGTAATACTCGCCTGGGCCTGGCTCGGCGTCGGCATCAGCGCTCTTCGCATTCTCCGCCGGACGTCCGCCCATCGAAAATGCAGGTCCCTTCTTCGACTCCGCAACCTCGTAGGCGCCAGGCGGCGGTGCCTCTGACTTGTTCTCATCGTGTCGTCGCACGCGCCGGCCGAACGTGAACGCCCTGCCCGATTTTTCGTCACCGTCGCGTGTGTATGCGCCAGGTCCTGGCATATCGCTACCATCAGCATCGAGCACGCCACGACCAGGTCGGCCGGCGAGCGTGAAAGCAGGCCCACCGAATGTCGTGCTTTCTGGATCATAGTATGCTCCAGGTCCCAGATCATCCTTCGTTGCAGTTTTTGGCTCCGGCCGGCCTGCAATGCTGAATGCAGGTCCGCCGAGCGATGTGTGATCCGGATCGTGGTACGCACCAGGGCCGATTTCGTCTTTTGCCTGCTGTCTTGTCTCAGGCTTTGCACCCATGCTGTATGCCGGTGCCGAGCTCTTCCTCGTCTGCAACTCGTCCACGTCGTATGCACCAGGACCTGGGCCACAACCCGCCTGCGCCTTGAGAAACCCGTCACGCTTCAGCTGAATTGCAGGTGGTGGTCCAAAGCTGAATGCCGGTCCTTCTCCCGCACGTACTGCCGTCGTCTCTTCTGCCGTCGATTCCATCTTCTCGGGCGTCCGAGGGCCCGTGATAAGTTTCTCTTGATCTGGTAAGCTCGTCGCGGAATCGCCACGCCATGCGATCAATGGAGCTTTGGGCGGCAGATTGAATGAAAGAGCCTTTCCAAACTCGAATGGCGTTCCAAATCGTCGCGATGGCATGGCATGGGTAGTTGTACGATGTGCCACGTCATAATGTGCTGAAGGTGTATGCGACGACGTTTTCTTTGCCACCTTGCGCTGTTTCCGCTTGGGCTCCTGCGGATCTGTTCGCATACTCATGGTGAATGCAGGTCCACGGGGTGGCGCTGGTAACTCGTATCGCCCAGGAGTTGGGACGCTGTTATGCTTATCGCCAGTCTGCGAAGGCAGTCTCACGCCTATACTGAACGACAGCCCCGTCTCGCGAGATGCCACATCGTAGCGTCCTGGTGTCACCCCGGAGTCGGCTTCTGCGGCGTTTGATTGTCCGGGCAATCTCGTAGCTATGGAATATGCTGGCCCAGATGGATGAAGATGTGCTGTAGGATCGTACCATCCGACGGGTGGTACATCGTTATCATAGTTGATGGCATTGCTTGGAAGGCGCTGCGACATGGTGAAGGCTGGGCCACTTGGACCACTGTCGACGTCATACCAGCCAACGCCAGGTGCATCGTCGTCATCTTGGGTAAAGGCGCTTCGCCTCGACCCGCCAAATGTGTACGCATTTCCAGAGGGCATCGCGGGTGGCACATCGTACACGCCTGGTCCCAGGTGATGTTCAGGCTCGTCACGTAGCTGGTACCGTGATCCAAGTGAGTACTCAGGTCCGCGGTGAGGTTGGTGCGTGGGATAGTGGCCTGGTCCTGGAACGCCTGAATTGGTGTCGTACGGCTGTCGCTGTATGTTAAGTCCGCCGAACGTGTGCTCCGGCCCACCGTGCGGCGCAGCACCGAGCGGGTGCGCACCCGGTCCGGGCGTTGTCGAGTTGTCCACGAACGCGCTTCCGTGCTCGCGGTGTGCGCCGCCAACGGTGAACGCCGGACCGCGGCGAGGCGGATGCATAGGGTACTGCCCTGGTCCTGGAACGTCGACGCTCGTCCCAAGAGACTGCGTCGGCTGTCGCTGTATGTTAAGTCCGCCGAACGTGTGCTCCGGCCCGGCGTGCGGCGCGGGGCCTGTGGAGTGCGCACCCGGTCCAGGCGTTGTCGAGTTGTCCACGAACGCGCTTCCGTGCTCGCGGTGTGCGCCGCCAACGGTGAACGCCGGACCGCGGCGAGGCGGATGCATAGGGTACTGCCCCGGTCCTGGAACGTCGGGGCTCGTCCCAAGAGACTGCGTCGGCTGTCGCTGTATGTTCAGTCCGCCGAACGTGTGCTCCGGCCCGGCGTGCGGCGCAGCTCCGAGCGGGTGCGCACCCGGTCCGGGCGTTGTCGAGTTGTCCAAAAGGAAGGCGCTTCCGTGCTCGCGGTGTGCGCCGCCAACGGTGAACGCCGGACCGCGGCGAGGCGGATGCACAGGGTACTGCCCCGGTCCTGGAACGTCGGCGCTCGTCCCAAGAGACTGCATCGGCTGTCGCTGTATGTTAAGTCCGCCGAACGTGTGCTCCGGCCCGGCGTGCGGCGCAGGGCCTGTGGAGTGCGCACCCGGCCCTGGCCCATCCGTATTCTGGGTCATGCTTCCGTGCTCGCGGTGTGCGCCGCCAACGGTGAACGCCGGACCGCGGCGAGGCGGATGCACAGGGTACTGCCCTGGTCCTGGAACGTCGGCGCTCGTCCCAAGAGACTGCGTCGGCTGTCGCAGTATGTTAAGTCCGCCGAACGTGTGCTCCGGCCCACCGTGCGGCGCAGGGCCTGTGGAGTGCGCACCCGGCCCTGGCCCATTTGTGTTCTGTGTGTTTATATTATTGTAAGTTCTTCCCGCTCCGTGGATGGTGTATGCGGGACCCCTCCCGCGTACATTGGCCGAGGAATGGCCCGCGGTAGTTAGAGTAGGTGATGGTGATGCCGTGAACGCCTGAACCGGTCCCTCTTGCAACGCGCGTATTACGACAGACGCACGACGACGAGGCAAGGGACCAGGAGGAGGGTCCATGGCTGTATATCTGTCAATTAAATTATTGGGCAAGGGAAATTGGGAGCGGAGTCGGAGGGGTTTGAAAAACATGCCTCATGTGGGGTCTTCGTAGGCCTTCCTAAACTTAGTGGGAAAGGGTTGGGCCAAGGAAGCCTCGAGGGGAAGGGGAAGGAGGCTCAAGGCCTTGGTGAAGAGGCCTTTGGGAAGGTCGTTGGTGAAGAGGCCTTTGCAAGGGGAGAGACTGTCGACGGAGAGGCAAACCCACAACCACCTGGCAAAATCTCTCTCTCTCTCTCTCTCTCTCTCTCTCTCTCTCTCTCTCTTTCTTTCACCTCTCTCTTTCTTTCTGGCTGAGTGGCTGAGTGGCTGGCCGAGCCGCCGAGGAGTTTTTCTCTTTTTGGCCGCGTAGATACCATCACTGACGTGCGCGGAGCCGCGGAGGGATGGAGGAGGAAGTAAGCCAGTAAGGTAAACTTTTACCAGTCGCACGACAGGCAGGTTGATCCGAGTGAGGTCGTTGCCTGGAGCCTGGAGGGAAGGATGTTCCACTCCAGACAACGACCAAGTCAGAGCTCCTCATGCGACATGCGACATGCGTAGTACTATGGTCAGGTCGTATGGTCCGAGACTCCTCCTTCTACGATAGGGTAAAACCCCCAAACAAAGCGTTCTCCAAAATACCACTAATAATATCTCCGCGGGGGGGAAAATCAATCTAAAAAATCCTAGCCCTTATCCTTTTCCTCCGTTTCTATCTAACTTAAGTTGTTTCCGATTTTTCCGCCATACTCCTATTAAAAAAAGAGATTATGCTTGCGCCCCTACGTTCGAACCCGCACGCTCCAACTGCGCCTCGGGTCTGTCCCCCCTCGCATGGTACCTCGGCGTCAGTCGTCTCGTTGCGGTCTCGTTGCTCACATGTAAGGGCTCATCAAGACGACTCGTCATGTTCACCCACTTTCACTTTTAAGAAAGACTCGCATCGTCACGTGAGTGGTGGTGATGATCGCTTGGCGCTCTCTCGTGCGATCGTCGTGGGTGCGCTCTCCAGTGCGCTTGTGGTGGGAGCCGTCACGACACCATTTCAGGCGCTCGCTGACTCGGAAGGACCGCCGCCAATCGAAGTGCCGTACACGCCGTACGAAGTCCAGAAAGAATCCAAGGAAGACGCCGTCGCGCTCGCCAAGGCGCTGAAAGAACTTCCGGCGGGAACCGTCAAGGGATACGGCGCGTTCTGGTGCGAAGGGTGCAACAAGCAGAAGGACGTTCTCGGAAAGCAGGCGGTGGACATCCTCTTCGAAAGCGGCGTATACGTCGAGTGCTTTCCGGAAGGTGTGCGCAAGAACGTGCCTGGCAAGGAGGACATCACGAAGCCCGCGGCGGTGTGCAACGGGTTTGACAAGCCTGGTTGGCCTCTTTGGGTGGTGAACGACCCTCAGAGTGGAAAGGAGCTGCGTCGCATCACAGGCGTCAAGACCACGGAGCAGCTTGAGAACGCGCTCATTGGAAGCGGCGGCGTTGTCGGCGACGTGCTTTCTGGCGCCAAGTCGTTGGTCGACCGCAACCTGATTAGCGGCGAGCGCATGTTCTAGTAAAGTCTAACAAAAATAAACCTTCGAAAGTGGTGTGGAATGGACAACCGTCCGTCTGACGAAGAAAACACAGTTCCATTACTGAATGAGCAAACCATCTTAGGAGTTCACTTCTCCTCCACACCAGCGCCCGCGCTCACAGAAACCTGAACAAAGACGTCATCCAAAGTCGCACTTGAAACGCCCCAGTCGACAAGACCCCAGTCGTCGCGGTTCGCCTCCATCACGTCGAACAGCTGCGCTAAAGTAGCGCCCGAATTGGGAACTTCGAATCTCATCGACGTGCCAAGCGCGTATGCGGCACGAACTTCACCTCCAAATGCTCGGTTCATGCGTGCAAGCCAGCGATCGTGAAGAGCTCGCGTCGTTCGTCCAGCGTCGCCGTCATCCTCTGCAGTCACCGCGACGACGTAGTACCCGGCAAAGCGTGATGCGAGCGCGCGTGGCTCGCCAATGCAGCGCAGCCGTCCGCCAACGATGATGCCAATGCGATCGCCAAGCACGTCCGCCTCCTCCATGCTGTGCGTCGTCAGCACCACGCACGCGTTGCGCTTGTACTTCAAGATGATATCCCACACGTACCGGCGGCTGACGGGATCCATGCCCGTCGTCGGCTCATCCAAGAACACCACGCTCGGCGAACCGATGAGTGCAATTGCCACACTCAGGCGTCGGCGCATGCCACCGCTGAACTTCCCGCAAGGCACGTCGGCGACACTGAGTAGTGCGACGCCGTCGAGACCTCGCCTCACCTCGGCACGAAGCGTCGCGCCGGAGAGATTCTTCAGGCGACCGTAGAAGAGGAGGTGCTCTCGTGCGGTGAGTTGTCCCCACAGCAGGTCGTGCTGCGGACAGACACCAACTTTCCCGTACACCTCGTCCATCGTCGTTCCTCCGAGCTTCAAGCCGCAGATGTGCGCCTCGCCAGACGTGGGTTCCGACAGACCTGTCAGCACGCCAAGCGTCGTTGACTTGCCTGCGCCATTTGGGCCGAGCAAGCCGAAGCACTCCGTTCGACCAATCGCCATGCTCAGGTCGTGCACCGCAAGCTTGCGCGGGTACTGTTTTCGCAGGTGCGAAATCATCACCGCAGGAGCTGCGGCGGACGCCGCCGCCGATGCCGACGAGGAGGCGTGCTGTCGAAGCAAATGCTCGACGCGCGAAGCCTCCCCCACCACGTCCTCCGCATCGCATTGCTGCTCATCCGACGACGACGACGACACGTCGACTACCGACGGACGCCCGGCGGATGCGGCGGCGGCGGCGGTGGTGGTGGCATTTGCTGTCATCTCCACCTCCTCCATCTCCATCTCCTCACGGCGGAGCTGCCGCTCGCGGCGCCTTGCGCAGCATCCGCGAAGGAACCACAGCCAGTGCTTGCGCACGCCGGTGCCGCTGTCAGTCACCTGGTCAAGATAGTAGCTCGCAATCAGCAGGACAAACCAATCGACGATCATGATGTAGAGAACCATAAGCATGCCATTGCCCTCGTCGCTTGTCAGGCTCGCCCACGTCATGCCCACGCCACCAACCTGAGGTGCGAGCAGGCCGTACTGCCCAAATTCCCAAAGTCCGCGATACAGCGCGAAGGGTGGGAAAATCTGAAGCGCCCACATGCCTTTCACGCTTGAGACGACAATTTCCTGGATCGCGACGTTCGCCACAAGCCCCGAGATGAACACGAACAGGAGCATCATGACGAGCGACGTCCGCGCGTTGCTGAAGAAGCACGCGAAGAAGAAGGACAGCGCGGTGATCACGTGGCCGTACACCAGGTAAAACACAATCTGCAAGCCAATGTCGTTATTCTTGAAGTACGGAAGCTGGAAGACGAACGCGCCGGCAATCACAAACAGCAGCGAGTACACCGCGTAGATGAGCCACATGTACCAGTACGTGACGAAGTAGTACGTCACGTCGCTCAGTCCGCCCATCTTCATCATGATGCGCAGGTGACTTCCCTTTTCGTACACGAGCGCGTACACGTTCACGGGAAGCATGAGATTCAGCAGCCACAGGTAGAATACGGGGCCGATGAGCGTGGAGAACTCGATGAGCAGCTCACTGCTTGGCTTGGGCGTGTCTTTCAGGCCGCGCAGGTTCGCGCTAGGTTTGTAGTCGGACAGGCTGGTGGGCCACATTGCGCGCAGTGCGGCGTTGGAAGCGAGGTTGATGGGCGCGTTGACACGATCCAGCTTCGGAACGGCTCCCGGCCCGCCATCAGGCCTCGTCGAGCTCGCGAGCTGGCTGGAGTTGAACCACAGCGAGACGTCGAAGCGCTGCGACTTGCCCCCGATGACCGCGGTGCGCACCGCTGACGCCGCCTGCGGCTCGAGAGAGCTGAACCCAAAGTCGAATTGCGCATTGCCGTACTGCGGAATGCCGTCGCGCACGTTCGGCGGCGGCGCGTACTCCCCCTCGCACGTGCTCGACTTCCAGGCGCAGTAGATCGCCTCGTCGATGTCCTCCGGCTGCGTGAGCCAGACGGGCGGTGCGGATGTGCATCGCAGCTCGATGCCCAGGTTGTCTCTGAGCGCCTCGCTCGCGGTTTGCATCGCGCCCGCCGCCGCCTCCGAGATGCTGCCGCAGTCTATGAATGCATACCACAGTGGCCTTGGCTCGAGCATGGCGGTAATCTCATCCTCGAGCGCGCCACTTGAGCGTGAATTCGCCGCCGCGCCGACGACCGCTTCGTTGGGATCATCGCCGCCGCTGAACCCGCCCGTGCCGCCGGAGTTCGAACCGAGGACGTTGACGGCACCTACGTCGGCGGACGGCATAAATGCTGGCTCCAGATAGAGCGAGTACGATGCCGGCGCCGCAGTAGCGTAGCGCAGGTCCAGGTTTTGGAATGCACGCGAAATGTCCCGCATCGCCTGCACTTGTTCTGGCGTGGGTGGCGATTGTGACGTTGGGTCGCCGCCAAACATCGCGGAGCTTAGAAACTCACCAACACCTCCACCGGACTGTGCGGACGCAAGCACATTTTGCAGCAGGCGCTGACGCCGATCCTGGTCAGCCTGCTTTCGTTGAAACTCCTCCACTTCCTGCTCAGGTGTCGTGGGAGTTGTCGTGGCATTGTTGGTGGTAGTGGCATCGGTGGGTGTGACGAAACGGCTGAGCATGTCGTTCGATTCTGCCGACTGCGGGAACACCGCCTGTGCGGTGAGCGCGGCGACAATCAGCCGGTTTAGAGCCTCTTCAAGCGTCTCGCTCCTTGCGAGCAGTCCGTCCGCGAGATATTCTGCCGCGGCACGGTCCGAGCCGGTGAACATCATGGGCGTTGCGTTCGTTGGCCACAGCAGCGGGCTGACACCCGTAATTTCCCCGTCTGGTCCGACATCCTCCGATCCCGGCGGCGGGTCAGGAGCACGGTTGCCGTCTTTTGGCAGCTGCAGCAGAGGTGGCCATGCGAGCGGCCTTTCGATGGCGCAGAATATGCTCTGATCCGAGGTGGAGTACTGCAGTCCACAGTTCGTTTCGTTGTAGAGTTCGCACTCGGCATACGGCGAGCACAGCCGTCCTTCTTCCGGATCGTCGCTGCTGTCGCGGCATACGCGCTGAAAGGTGGCTGAGTTTGTGACGTTATCGTATACCTTTTCGTATGAGCAGCATCGGAGGCACTCACACCCGCACCGGTTGGATGGCGTGCTGAGCTGGCGGTTGACGACGAGCTGGAGCACGACGAGCAGGGCGAGGAAGGCGATGGGCGTGATCACAAGAGCAAGGTTGGTTCCCCAGTTGCGAAACTGGAAGGTGAGATTCTTGCGGAGGAGCGCATTCGTTTGCTGCCAAAACCCCGCGCGCGTGTCCGTGCGCGGTTGATGTTGACGACGACGATCTGGATCAGCAGCTTCGTCGTTGTGTTGTTTTTTATTGTTCCTTTGCTGTTTCCGTTCGATCGAAGCGTACACACCCTTCACACCACCCATGCATCCCACACCTCCACCTCCTTCTTCTTCTTCGTGAAGAAGTTCTTCTGAAGACGGCATCGATGAGAAGGACGATTTGTCGTCGTCGTCGTCGTCGTCACCGTTGTGCTGATGCTGCTGCTGCTGCTGCTGCCCTCGCCGTCGTCGTCCGAGCGCGTGATCATCATCCTGGAAGACGACATCCGTTGGCAGCCACATCATCATGGAGTCATCACGAGCGGGCTGAGCGGCTGCGGCGGCATCATGATTACTATTATTACTATCGGGTCCCGACGACGAGGAGTTGATCTGCGGCGCCATTACTACTACCACTACTTACTTAGATCCAGTCAGTGACGAGTTCTTCAATAATAACCGCGACTGACTGACAGACTGAGTGACGAGTGAACAACAACTGAAGACGAAAGAAAGTATATATATGTCACGCAAAAAAAGGCACGAAAACACCTTCTACCTACAATGTTAGTTCATTTATTACAGGCAGGCAGGCGCAGCAGCACCGACTGACCCGGGAAACTAAAAATAACCACCACCGCACATTTAATCCAAATAAATAGGTCGTCGAAGTCAAAAGGGGGACGTTCGTTCGGGGACCCTTTCGCCCTGAGCCCGAGGGGGTTTCCGCGTCTGAAGAGTTCCCTCCCTGCCCACCCGAGTCTCGAGGTACCCGTAACTCCGTAAGAATAATAGAACTTTTAGTTCCGGGGATGGAGTGAGCGGGGTACGTTCCCGACTGGTTCGCAGAATAAAATTTAACCTAACCCCCAATCAATCAATCCAATCGCAATCCCACATTTGGTTCCTATGATCCACGCTCTTTATGATTCTCGACGGCTTGGATGGGCTCGGCAGGCTACTAGCTACTTATTAGGAAGTATACATGTCGTCGTCGTCGTCTTTTCCACTTGACATTGATCCGTACCACAACAACGTGTCTGGTGGTGGTGGTGGTGGTGCCTTTGGTGGTGGTGGTCTTGGTGGTGGTGGCTTTATTAGTAGTGCGATTTCAACACGACGTGCTGGTGGTGGAGGAGGAGCCTCAGCCGGTGGACTGGGTGGAGGAGGAAAGGTTAGTAGTAGAAGAGGTGTCGTCATCGATGGTGGTAGTGGTGGTGACGCTGCCGCTGCCAATAATCCTGCCATGGTAGTAGTTGATGATGGCGATAGCAGTGACGACGATAATAAGAATACCAACACCACCGTCAAGTCCTCCTCGTCACCTCCACAGCCATCACCATCTTCATTATGGTACCGCCGAAAGTCTGGCGTTGGCTTGATCCTTGCGATTGTCGCGAATGCCATCACGTACGTTGCAATCCTGGCATACTCCATCCACACGCCGCCAGTGACGTACTCATTCTTCGCTTCGGAAATCTATGGTGCCCCTGTGGCCTACACGGAATCGCTTCGTCTGGAGCTCAGCCCAACTTCCTTGGCATGCCCGCCACCACCTCCGCCGACGACGAACGGCGATGCTGCGGCTCCTCCTCCTGCTGACATTGTTAGCCTTGCTCATGCGTGCGAGCTGTCTCTCGGTCGAGCTACCACTTGGCAAAGTGGAATCCTCGCAATCGGCGAAGGCTTTGGGTTCTTGCTTGGGCCTGCCATCGGTGTGTTGTCTGATGCGTATGGACGAATGCGCTTCCTTCTTCTATACATCATAGGCACCTTTGCAGCCGTCGTGCCATTGGCTGTCTACGCATGGACTGGTATGTCCGCAGGAAATACGCTAGGAGGATTATATCCATATTTCGCGATGGCCATCATCCAAGGTGTGCTTTCTCCGCGGTCAATCAATGACATCGTCCTTGCGGCTGGAGTTGGCGATGCCGCACCGCAAAAGCACTACACGTGGCTCACAGGACTCGGGCAATCAGGATTCGCATTTGGGCTAATTGTGGGATCTCTCGCTGCGAGTCACGTGGACACCAAGATCGCGTACCTCATCGCGATCGCTCTATTTGTCGTCGCAATGTGCATCGTTGCCTTCTCACCGGATACTCTACCACCCGAACGGCGCAGTACCCTGCGTCTTCTCCCAAAAAATCAAGAACAACAACAACAGCGGCAATGCGGTGCATGGAATGCAACGACTTCAATCCTCCGCGGATTCTCCGTCCTCGCCGAGTCACGCGAGCTGATTCTTTTGGCAGTGGGTAGCTTCTGGGGATCCTTTGGGCTCTTCGTAATGATCGTGGCCGTGCCTCCATTTTTCTTCGGCGCACTGCGATTCACGGTGTTTGAATATGGTATGATTTTAGTCATTATTGGTCTAAATATGGTGTTCTTCAAAACGATTGGTGCGCAACTTCTCGATCGTTACCTTGGTCGCAAAGTGGCCATCGTTGCTGTGAGTTTTTTCGGCGCGTCCATCTTCGTGCTCGAGGGGCTCGTGCAACTCTACGCAAAGACACACACACAAATTCTGATCGCGACATTCCTCCTCTGTGCATTCCAGACTGCCGCCGCCGCCCCGCCACTTCTCATATCAGCAGCTCTCCACGTCGTGGATCATGATGCTGCTGCTGCTGAAGACAACAAAGCCAACAACCAAAACATGGTGGTGAACAACAACAAAATGATCGATGGAGGAGCAGGCAAGCACGGGCGAGTGCAAGGCGCTCTTCAAGGTGTGATCGCCATCGCGGGCATGGCAGGTTCGCTATCGGGTGCGGCTGTTTACCAAGCGACGAGTCGACCAGGTGCCCTCGGCGGATTTGAAGCTTCACAAGGCGTTCCTTTCATCGTCGCTGCAGCGTCCGTGATTCTAACGGCACTACCTGTTTTGTTTCTCAGCCGCACGGATCGCATCGGCGGCGGTCGGTCGGTCGATGAATGAATGATAGCTAGGGTCGGTACTAGTACTACTAGTAGTAGAGGAGGAAGGTGAAAGAAGAAGAAGAAGAAGGACATGAGCACAGTGATGATGGCGCCGACGCCCGTTGCCCGATATGGAAAAATTGTTGTTGCTTGGTCGTGCATGCATGCTGCACAACAAGACTGAATTTCATGAGTAAAATACTCGCAATCCCCCCTCGCATCATAATCCCCCAATCAGCTCAATAATGAATCCACCGTGTCACCCAGATATTCTCCTGACTGGATTTTTCTGTTGTGTTTTCTTCACCCTTTTTTTCTGTGTGTGTGCAGCTTCCTCTTATTCCTGTTTCTGCCTTGCTTGTTGTTGTGTTGTGATGACGACGACGATGAGCCTGAGGATGACGACGACCTTTAGTAGGAGTCGTAACTCCTGCTGCGTTACTACTACAGCTACAGCTACGCCACCGTCGTACCTCCAACAACAAGGGTTACGTCGCCATCGTCGTCGTGCTGGTGGATTTTTCTTCATCGGCAGCAAGAATGAGAACAAGCACACACGCATCAGCAGCCGCGTAGTACGGTCAGCAGCTTCTTCAGCAAATCGGGATCAACAACAACAACCCTCCTCCTCCTCTAACGACGACGACGAAAAAACGGCGATGAAGAAGGTGGATGCGCCATGGATGCACGACAGCGCCATGTGGCCGGAGACACTCGAGGAGGCTGCGAAGGAAGTCGAGGTCTTGGCGGATGAAATGCACCACCACAAGGCGCAAAAAATCTTGGACAGCAAATTCTACGAAATGGTGGCAAAGGACGTCGCACGACGCTGGCCAGATTCCGAGGGGGAGGCGCGGCGCTTCGATGACAAGCCAATGTACAATTCCACGTGGGTGGCGGCGGAAGAGGCGGCAATCGCCGCGGACGCGGCTGGACATCACGCGGAGGTGCAAGCGCGACGTGTGGCACGCATGGGATGCCCTGAGGTTGCCGCCCGCACATTTGCCGCCGCCAACGAAGCGTACGCGACGGCGAGGGCGGCTGCCAAAGAGTTCGCCACGGAAAAGGAGGCTCAGGCTGCAGAATTTGCCGCACACAAGGCGATCGCGGCGGCGACGGAGGCTGACTTGGTAGTCAGCGAAATGCCTCTCGACGAGACGGAGACGGAGCTTGAGCTCGAACCTTCGGAACGACACCGCGTTCAGACCGCGTATGACTGGCCATCGCCGCTAGATTCGTGGGACGAACCGGAGGGTGACATGCGCAACTTCTCGAGGCAGACGTAGTAGGAGGAGGATGAGTGAGGAGGTGATTCAAGGAGAAAGGAAAAAGAAGAAGTAGAAGAAGAGTTGGCCCGTCGTGGTGATGGTGTGGTTGCAGTGATTTTTGTTTTTGAAAGGAAACTTTTTCAACGTTCTAAGTCATTGGTCTGCTACTATTTATATGGCGCCCACCTCCTTCAGCCACGCAGTGTGCGTCGGAAACGGGTCTGCGCCACCACTCGACTTCTGGCTGATGCCATAGAAGTACCCGTTGCGCCACTCGAATTCTTTCACCGCCGTTGGGAAGTGCGCGACGCTTCGCGCGTACGCACACAGGCGATCCGCGACATCCGCGCCGAACGTGACGCTCGGATCCGTCGCGCTCGTGCCGGCGGCAAGCTCGTTAATCAAAGAGCGTACCTCGTCGCTGTACTTGCTCTCAACGTCGCCAACCGTGCTGCCCTCGTGACGTGCGCCGACGAGCATGAACGCGCTGATCCAGATGAGTTTCTCCAGCATGCGCACCTTGTACGCATCGGCGTCGAGGATGTGACAAGCGAGGTTTCCATGTTTCAGGCGCGCGGCGATCGCGTCGGCGTGCTTGCCAGTGACGCTCGTCAAGCCTTCTGGGTTGAGGTCCGTCACGCCGTCTGTCGGCGCCTCTCCAAACTTCGCCACCGCGAAGTAGATGAGCGCCTGCGTGTTTGCTCCGATGCCCTGTGCGTCTAGGAACGGCTGGAGCATGCCGTTCTGAATGAACACGAGGTCTTCCCTTCTGTCTGCGGGCGTCGCTTTGATGATATCCTCGAGTACGTCGTTACGCGTGCACACGACGATCGGCCCCGGCGGCGCGTCAGCGGGCACGCTTTCTCCTCTTTTGACTAATATATCGTTTCCTTCAGGGTTCATGGCCGCGAGCGCGTTTCCGACTCGTCCTCCCGCGCCAATGATGATAGCTCTAGGTACCGCCGCGGCCATACTCGTAGACGCACAACAAGTCGTCAACGACGACCTAAAATTCCTAGAATTCCTCGTCTTGTTATTAATGCGGCAGAAAGAGTATGTTGAATCCTGACGACAAGAAACCGCCTTTATTAATGCGTTTTTACGAAGAATCCTACTCCTACCCGTGCTACTACTACTGCTAGAGCCTGTGCAATTATTACTAAGAAGGACTCGACAGGACGACAATGACGCCATAAGAAAGACTATAAACAGCTATGGAAGTGATGGGGAACTCCTCTGTGGATAAAAATGAAATGGATGGTGATATGATCGCTCGGGGTGATTTTTTAGATTGAGTTTTCGGGGTTTGTTTCCGAATCCAGTCGTATTCGGGGTCTGGTCAACCAATTGTCGTGGAAGAGGCCTCTGGGAGCGAAGAACTAATAAACTGGGGCGACCCCGACCGGGATGGATTGGGAAAGACGTCCCACGACGGATCCCCGTATAGAATACCACAACAGGAATTCCCCCCCCCCGGGAAACTCGGAACTCCGGGGTCCCTCGAGAGAAGAGTTTCCCCCTGAGTGAAATCTCCCTCCAATGAATGCCAATACGGTAATGCGTGATGTCAAGCCTTTTCCCCTAACCCTCCCTGTGGTCCTGCGGTGGTTGGAGGTGGATTTGTTTGTGCGGTCACCAAACCCCCCCTTCTTTCTCGTTCGTTCTGTGTCACACAACTGCCTGAACCTGCCTGAACCTGCTTCATTCATTCATCCTCGACTCGACTGTCCAGACGGTTGGTTCATTCAGTTCATTCTCGAAGGTTGATTGATCATGGCTGCTGCTTCTGCTGCTCTTGCTGGTGGTGGTGATCGTAATGGTGGTCACTCCTCTCCATCGTCAACATCCTCAACATCATCCTCAACATCATCATCATGCTGGTTCGTCTTGTTCCTCGTGCAAACAGCCGCACTCGTGTGGAAAAATGTTCTCATGGCGACGAGAAACTGGAGAGCGACCGCAACGCAACTTGCGGCACCACTGCTGTTTGTTCTCGTCATCTTTGTCGTCGATGTGGGCGTGCGCGCGAGCCGAGCGAGGCAGCCCGCATTCCTAGACGTGCGACGAAGTACGCCCGAGGCGATTCGACATATACCCGACTGCGAAAAGGACGCGTTCGTGATGAGAAACGCAGAACAGTGCCTCGACTTCGCGTACGCGCCGGCGGGGAACGTGCACGCCGACGCGCTTGCCGCGAACATTGCCGCGAACAATCAACCACCCATACCGCAACGCAGGTACCGTGGATTTCCTGACGAGGCGTCGATTGATGCCTACCTACTCAACCACCCGAACGAAGTGCTTGGCGCTGTGATTTTTCATTTCGACGACGACGACAACAACAACAGCAACAACCTTCGCATCAACTCCTCCTCCTCCTCCGAGGTCGAGGTTGTTCCCGTGGCAATCGACTACACGCTTCAGACAAACAGCTCGGTAAAATTCTGGCGAGGCGAATTCCGCGATCCCAACACATTCGCACAGCTACCCCTGCAAGTTGCAACGGAACGCGAGATCGTGCGGTACCTCGGCAATCAGGCTCGTCGCAGCCTTGGAGCGGTGGAAGATGATCAGCTCGACCTCACGTGGAACATCGCGCTTCGCACCTTCCCTCATCCCGCGGCTGTCGCGCCGAGCATCGTGGGTGGAATCGCACCAGGATTCCTGTTCGCGGCGACGATGTTCAGCTTCGTTCTCGTCGCCAGCAACGTCGTGCACGAGCGAGAGCTCCAGCTGCGACAGGGCATGGAGTCGATGGGCATGCTGCTGAGCTCGTACTGGACGAGCTGGATCCTGTGGGAGGGACTCATGAACGTAGTCAGCAGCGGCATCATCACCGCCACGGGATATCTGCTCGGCTTCTCGCTGTTCGTGAAGAACAGCCAAGCGCTGCTGTTCGTGGTGTTTTTCACGTTCCAGAATGCCATGCTCGCATTCGCGCTGCTGATTTCCGTCTTTACGAAAACGAGCCAGGGTGCGACGAGCCTGTCATTCGGCATCTTCATCATCGGGTGGATCTTCCAGAGCACCGTGCTGTTCGGATTTCCGTACCAGCCGCAATACAAGAGCGACGTGCTTCGCGTGATATTCAACCTGCTGCCGTGGAATCCGTTCACGAAGGCGATCACGGATCTCGGTGCGGCAACGATGACGCTGCCCAGCGACGGAGATGGATTTGGAATCACGTGGCGACGCCGATTCGCGTACTGCGTGCCGCCGTCGTCGTCAGGAATCGATACGCTGCCACAGTCTTCGTCGTCGCACTCCATGCTAGTAGACTCGCCAACGAACACAAACGTGGGCACGGGCGCCTCAGCTGGTCACCACTACACCGTCGGCGGGTGCTATCTGAGCGTCGGAGATGCAATCGTATGGATGAGTGTGATGTTCTTTGTATTTGCCTTTCTTGCCGCGTACCTCGACCAGATTATTCCAAACAGCTACGGTACGCGACGACCTTTCTACTACTTCTTGATGCCCAACTACTGGTGCGCGCGGCGGAGCCGTGTGTGCCAAACATCGTCATCGTGCTGTGGTGGTGGTGGTGGTGGAGAAGAAGAAGGAGGAGGAAAGGATGGCGAGCCAACGGCGGCGGAAGCAGCAGGCCGCAACAACAACAACGACAAAATGATGAGCAATCGGACGAAGGCTGCTCTTCGTGCTTCACTCGCGACTCCACCGCTCGCTCAGCGTGTGTCAAGCCACAACGTCGATGAGGACGTGGAAGCAGAAGAGCAGCGAGCACGCTTGCATGCGCGCATCTTGCTTGCGAAAGCTGGCGAACGTGATGGTGGTGGTGATGGTGGCGATGATTCCGCCAGAGCAGATGGCTCATCTCTTCTCGAAGAAAATGTGCCACAATCATCAGCACTACCGCCGTCGCGATTTGCCACAATCGAGGAGGGGGAGGAGGAACTCGAGCAGCAGCAGCAGCAGCAGCAGCGAGCTGCGATTGAGCTGTTTGGACTTGGCAAGACATACACACTCCCGCCGTCATCGGCAAGTGGACCGCAGGATCCCATCGAGGAGGAGGAGTCGGCGGCGTCGACACGTAACAGGCTGAGGAGGCCCACCGCGATGAGCCGCATACGCGGATGCCTATCTCGCTGGTTCCCTCTCTGCGCATCGCTGCGTCGCAAGCCCAAGATCAAGGTGGCTGTTGGTGGAACCTGGCTTCAGTTGGAGACGGGTAAGGTATTCGCGCTGCTTGGCCCGAACGGCGCAGGCAAGACGACGACGATACACATGCTGACAGGCCTCGTCGTTCCCACGAATGGCGACGCGAACATTCTTGGCAACAGCCTCGTGGGTGCGGGAGGAGTGGATCGCGTTCGACAGATTTCCGGCGTGTGCCCACAGTTTGACATACTGTGGAACGAGCTGACGGGTATCGAGCACATGCGCCTCTTCTACGCGCTCAAGGGTCTGTGGGCACAAAACCTCGATCACGAGCATAGCAGCCGTGCATTGCTGGAGCGCGTCAAGCTTGATAAAGTTGCAAGCAGGCGCACGGAGACGTACTCGGGTGGCATGCGCCGACGCCTGAGCGTGGCAATCGCGATGCTGGGAAATCCACCCGTCGTGTACCTGGACGAGCCGACGACGGGCATGGATCCCGTCAGCCGCCGGTACGTGTGGGACATTATTGACGAGTACAAGCGCAACGCGTGCGTGGTGCTGACGACGCACAGCATGGAGGAGGCGGACGTGCTTGGCGATCGCGTTGGCATCATGTCACGTGGGTACCTTCAGGTGCTTGGCACGAGCCTTCACCTGAAGAATCGCTTCGGAGCTGGCTATCGCATCTCTGTCGCGCTGGAAGGGTCGACGACGACGATGTCGAAGCGCAAGGCGGAGCTGAAGCGGATCGTCGAGTCGACGAGGAGCGATGACGAGTTGGTTGCTGTTCCTTTGCTGGAGGAGGGCGCGACGAGGTACTCGATGGAGGGCTCGAGGTCGATGGAGGGCTCGAGGTCGATGCGCGGGAGTGACCAGAACTACGGTTCGTACGAGCACTTCGTCGTCCCTTGCGAGGAGAAGCGCCGTCTTCCTGATTTGTTTGCACGTCTCGACGAGTGTCGCGTTCGTCTCGGGATTGCAGACGTGCAGGTGAACTTGAGTCCGTTGGAGGAGGTGTTTTTGCAGGTGACAACGAAGGAGGAGGAGTCATAAGGCCTGAGGAGAAGAGAGTAACTGTGAAACGTGACGTGACGTGATTGATGACGTGTACCGTCTGTCTGTCTGTTTTGGTCGTCGTATTTTTTTCAAGGGGAGGGGGAATGGGGGTTTGGGGGATGATGCCAAACTGCCAAACTGGCGATGGCGACGACGCCAACAGAGCGCAGGACACTCTGACAGAAGCTTCCACGGTTAAACGTGCTGTGAGTGGCGCGTCTGAACGGTAAAGCTTTATAGTTGAATGTGAACGGTGTGCCTGGACGACACATTAAACAAAGTACACTACATCATTCCACAGACTATTTGAGTGAGCCAACGCAGCTACCAGTTTCCCTTTCCAGCGACGCGCGGGTCCCTCGGTGGTGGCCACGAGTCTCCGACCCACGAGAACCTGTCCGACGTCTCAGCCGCCTTAGTGTTCGGAATCGGCTTGGCAAAGTTGGCGGGTCCCTGGATCATCTTAACAATGCGCAGAAACACGCCTTTTGCCTGGATGGAAAACGTGTGTGTGTGTTTGTGTTTGTGTTTGTGTGTGTGCGGAGTTGAGTGAGTGACGAGAGTTGTCGCGCGATGTCGCGAGAGCAGATTCATCGTTGCTTGTAACTTACGTGAGCCATGGGACCCAGTTTGGTTTTTCCTTCCCACTTCCTTGCTTCGATTTCCTTTTCCGACGCGCCTCGCTTCACCATCTTTTTGATTTCGCGCTTGTCGTCTTTGACTTTCTTCTTCCAGAACCTCTCGTACTCCTCGAGCGTGCCCTCTTCTTTCATGTCGTAGTACGCCTTGCGGCGGAACTGGTACTTGTGGCTGTCAGCGCGACGGCCCTTCATAGTGGTAACAGCTAACAGCTAACAGAAGAACTTTCTTGGTGATACGAACGTTCTCTCGAACGAGATTCCGACGAACTGCGAGATTATTTAGTTTCACTGCAGGGAGTTGGGGCGGCTCTTTCTTCGCAACAAGAAACGGATAAGATCCCCCCCCCCTACCTTTATGAATTTAGAAGAGGGTGTCTTGATTAGGGGTTAGGAGTCCGCATCCGTCGTGGAGGATTCCATTCGGGGTTGAGTACTGGGTGGGCCCCAGTCACTTTTCTCGTAGGGGGAGGTGAATTCGAATTGGCGGCGGCGGCGGCGGATTCTTCGTCTTGTTTTCATTTTGTATCTGTCACTACAGCTGTCCCTTGTCACTTGTTGCTGCACTTCGTAGTGAGTGAGTACTTGCTGTAATGGCGAAAGGCTCGTCGTTACCCTCAGGGTTGTCCTCCGACCCGTCTTCGCCGGACTATGCCGGCCCGTCCGTCGGGGACATCACGTCGAAGATCAAAAACCGCTTGAAAAGATCAGAAGTCTACCACAACTTAATTAGGAAAAACGCTGCCAAGAAAAGAAAACTCAGAAAACAAAAGAAAAAATTACAAAAAAGTGAAGGCTCCTCATCCTCATCGCAGTCAGACGGTTCACAGGAGGATGATGATGATGACGACTCCTCTTCGCGGCCGCCGAAGAGACCTAAAAAACAAATGCAAAAGACTATTGAAAACACGCGCATATTCGACGCGCACGGCGCGGGCGTGCCACGTCCAGTGGGCGGCGGCGACGGCGACGGCGACGACGACGACGCGCTTCAGCAGCAGCAGCAGTATCCGGGTGACGCGACAACAGCGGCAGCGCCCATCTCGGACGAGTTTGACGAATTCTACAGCGGCGCCGTGGAACCGCGCGTTCTCATCACGACCGGATACAAACCGTCCAAAGTCACGTTCGCGTTTGTCGCCGACCTGCTGAAAACGCTACCGAGCGCGTACTTCTACAAGAGACTCGCGAAACCACTCACAAAGGTGTACAAGCTAGCGGCAGAAAAAGGGTACACAGCCGTGCTCGTCATTGGTGAGGACAGAAAACACATCACAAGCATGAGCGTGAGCAACCTACCACGTGGACCCACCGCCGTCTTTCGCGTCTCGAACGTCAAGTTGGTGAAGGATATCAAGGGACACGGACGGGCGACGGGACATAGGCCAGAAGTCATCCTGAACAATTTCAAAACAACCATGGGCCAGCGCATGGGACGGCTTCTTGGAAGCCTGTTCAACAACGACCCGCAGTTCGTCGGACGGCGTGCGGTGACATTTCACAACCAGCGCGACTTCATCTTCTTTCGGCACCACAGGTACATCTTCGAGACCAAGAACAATCCCAGCGGCGACGAGCGCGTGCAAAAAAATGTTCGTGCACGCCTCCAGGAGCTCGGGCCGAGGTTCACGCTACGCCTGGACAAGGTGAGAAAGGGACCGCCAGGACTGGCAGGGGAGGAACTTGAGCAGTTCCTTCGAGAGCAAGCATCCGCGGGTGGTGAAAGCAGTGCAGCTGGCGCAGGTGCAGAAGCAGGAACGGAGACGGATGCGCCAGATTCAGAGAAAGGAAAGGAGGTGGAAGCGGCGCCGCCCAAGCGCACAAGAAAACATCCGACGAAGCTTTCTGAAATACGCGCGATGGCGCGAAATAAGCCCAAGCGCCCGCTCGAGTACGAGGAGGCGATGACACGACGTGCGCTGAAGGCGGAGGCGGGCCAGGTGCAAGGCGTGCGTCGGCGAAAGTTTGTGCTGTAGTGTAACAAGACATTGAGACCAAAACATCCAAAAAAAAAAGAAGGAAAAGTGGAGTGAATGAACTACACGTGGAAATAGTAAGAATGATGGCGAAAGACGAAAATTTGTACAAATGAGTGGTGTCATTTGAATCGTGTTGTGCGTCACGCGAAGTGAAAGCGCGTCACCACGCAGCTGACGTTGTCGTTCGTGCCTCGCTCCAGCGCCTCCTCGATCACCTTTTTGGCCGCCGCCTTCGGATCTGTGATGTCGCGAACCAAGTCCACCGCCTCCTGATTCGAAAGGACGTCCCAGATGCCGTCGGAGCCCATCACGATGAAGTCGTCTGTCGGGCCGAGGCTCTCCTCGCTCAGCTCAGGTATCGCGACGACGTACTTTTTCAGGTTGCGGTCGCCGAAAGCTCGGCTCACAGCCAGCACGCCGCCGACGCGCCATGTGCCCACGAACGCGACGACGCCACCCGCCTTCTCGATGCGCTCACGCTCGTCGTCACGGTTCGGCTTGTGGTCTGACGTAAGCTGCTTCGCCTTCCCCGCCCTGCTGAGCACGATACGGCAGTCCCCGCAGTGCGCGAGCAGCAGCCTGTTTCCAATGAGCAGCGCAAGTGCGCCCGTGCACCCGTCGTCGCGCATGCGCCCTGCATCACTTCGCATATAGTTCTGGTCTGTTTCGACGAAACCGTGTGTTAAGGCTGAGTGCACGTCCATGCAGAACTTCGGGTTGTTGGTGACCGCCTTGAATAGGTGTTGGGTGACGAAGTTGACGCACCCGTCCCCGCCGTGTCCGTCGTAGCAACCGAACCATCCGACGCTCTCTCCCAGCACCTTATCGTCGTAGAATCGCACGTCGACGCGATCCTCCATGTTCGGGCGTCGGCCCTTGTCGAGAAACCATCCAGAGGTCACCTTGCCATCCGAGCTGTGTTGTGTACGCAAGTTTTGGTTTGTTTGTTTGTTTGTTTTGTTTGTGTGTGTGTTGGCATTTGCTTTGTGAGTCCAACTTGCTTTTGTGTTGCTATTATTGTTGTTGCGATCGTTCGCCTGCTTGCCAACCTACGAAAACCGACCGGGCGAAACCGACCCGACCGAGACCGCGCGTTTTGCGAGGCCGAGACGCGGCCCGTGACCACCAAGGCCTACCTAAGGACGCGCCAGGAGTCATGTTCACGGAATGAAGCAACCCATCTCCCCCATATACACCTTGCATCATATCATGCCAAACCACCGGAGACAATGTGCGTTTCTTCAACAGAGAGCAAGAAGTACACATATAACCCACCACCTACCTTTTCGATTCGCCTTCGGGTCTCCATGGCGGCATACTACTAGAGGGTAACCTCTACTCGTGTGCGACTACAAGTGCGTGCAAGCTAAAGGTCTGAAGTTGGGAGGGAAAGGTATGTGCGTGTGCGTGTGATGGGACGGGGACGGGGAGGGATGGCGGAGAGGGGAGGAAAGGGGAAACCCACGGGGAAAGGAAAGGCCGGCAAGAGGAAGAGGAAGAGGAAGAGGAAGAGGTGGGCCTGTTGCCTGTGCTAATAAAGAAAATTAAGTTAACTTCTAACACGTCCGTCGTCCGCTTCTTGCTTGCACTTGGAGAGTGTGCTGTGTGCACAGCGAGTTTCGGTTTCGGCCTTTTGCCCCCAGACGAATCCCCAGAGGAAAAAAGTGAAACGAGTCACCCCTGGGCCTCCTGGGTCACCTCGATCTACTACGATAGGTAGTTCTTAGTCTAGGGTTAGGGTTTCCCGTAAACTAGGGTTACCGCACCTTGTTCGTTGTTTCGAGGAATCCGCGCCCCTGGTTCTTACTTCTTATCCCCCTCCCCTGTTCTCCTCCAGGGTAAGTCCGATTAATAAGGGCCTCTAAGTATCTCCCCTCTCCCAGTTCTCAGATAGAAGAACTCTATGGCGCCGCAGCCTTTATTGGCCGCAAGATCGGGCGGGAGGCACCTCAGGACCAACCACCTCAGGACGAAGATGTGCCAAGGCGCCGCGCTCGTCGCCGCGCTCGTGTGGCTGCTCTCGGCCACCGCGCCGAGGACGTTTCGAGTGGGCGGCGGCGGCGGCGGCGTTGGCGCTGGCGGTGGCGGCGACGGCGCGACAGAATCGGGAGACGCGACGGGCGCGCTCCTCAACGACGGACTCGCGCACGACGCCGACGGGAACGTGCTCTCTTACACGGAAAAAGACTACCACTTCGACTTCGCGAACGCCGTCGCGGAGCTCAAGAAGAGAGAGGAGGCGCTCGAGGTGTCCAACAACGGAACGAGGGCGCTCGGGTACTGCCCCAGCCAGCTCGGTGCGCGATATCCGATCGCAAACGACGGAACCGTCTTGAACGTCGAAAAGGTGCCCGAACTGTCAAGCCAGTACGTGTTCAGGTACAACAACTACGTCAAGTACACTCACATGGCGGTGATCACGCAGTGGGGCAACGTGCTCTTCGCGGCGTGGCAGGCGGCACCCATCCCACCGCGATTTCTCGAACGCACGTCGCCGACGCAGGAGGTGGTCGTCGAAGGACTTCCGGAGCAGAGAATTCTGTACTCCATCAGCCGCGACCTCGGGAGAACGTGGGAGCAGCCGATGGCGCTGCAGCTGCACTCCGCCGGCGCCGTGTGGAGCCCCGTCGTTCACGGCGACAAAACGGGCCGGCTGTGGCTCTTCTACTCGGAGAGCACGCGGTGCATGCGCACCAGCAAGGTGGTCAACACGTGGGCACCTGGCGGAGACATACGCATAATCTCGCTCGCCAACACGAAGAGCCTCTCCGCCGGCGTGCTCGAGCCTGGAGACCAGCCGCTGTGGACGCTCCCGCGAACCATCCTGAAGCAGGAGGACGAAGATGGCGTGCCGAAGGTGATCGCGAACAAGCTGACCGTGCTGTCAACGGGCACGTGGGTACTCCCGTACTGGCGCGAGGCGCCCGAGGACGGGCCGTGCTCCGAGCTGCGCGCCCAGCCGTCCGCGGGCAGGTCGGGCGTGCTGCTGTCGAGCGACAGCGGACGAACGTGGAATGCGTTCGGGTCCGTCGGCTCGCCGTCGACGAGCTTGATTGAACCGAGCGTCGTCGAACTGCGGAGCGGCGCCCTGCTCATGCTGCTGCGCAGCTCCACGGGGTGCGTTTATCGCAGCACGAGCACCGACGGCGGGCGCACGTGGAGCCTTGCGGAGCCCACGCGCCTCCCGAACCCGAACTCGAAGCTGCACATCATGCGTCTCGAGCCAGCGGGCCACCTCGTGATGGCATTCAACAACCACCGGCACGCCGGCGCGGACTACGGCAAATCCTGCCTCGCATGCCGCACGAACATGAACCTCGCGGTGAGCACGGACGACGGCATCAACTGGCGGCGCATCTCGATCATCGACGACGAGCGTACGCCGGGCCTGCGCGCGCACTACCCCACGATGCTGCAGGTGGACACGAAGCTGTTCGTCATGTACACGCGATTCTACCTGTACCCCGACCCGGGTCTGTTTTCGAGCGAGCAGGGTGTGCGCGTCGTGACTCTTGACTTCTCGGAGGTTCTCAAGCGCGACGCGCGTCCAAGCACGAGGCAGGTTCCGACGAGGGCGATGCTCCTGAACGTGGTGTCGCACCTGCTCGGGCCTTACTTCAAGAACAATCCGCAGGACGTTCTTCGCCTTGGCATGCGTGCAAATCGCTGGAAGCGCCTCGCAGGTCTGCTGTGCCAAACGTACGAGCTTAGCGCCGTCGGTGGCGCAGCTTGGCTTTCGACGAAGAAGCGGTTTGGCAACTATGCGGTGAAGCGCGTCTGGTCCGTGATTGAACCAGCCTTGTCGCAGATGCGCGGTTCCGGCGCGGACGACACGCCACCGCTGCCAGAGGGGTCTGGTGGTGCAGTATCGGAGGAATCGAGCGGTGGTACGAGAGGCGAAGACGACGCCGCGTCGTCGTCGTCGTCGTCGTCGTCGTCGTCGTCGTCGTCGTCGTCGTGATACGCTGACACGATTGCGTTGTGTACGAAAGACTAGTAGAATTAAATGGTAATTTAATCTTATGTAACTCTAAGAAGGAATTTTGTGTGGATGTTGATGTGCGTGTGCTTTTCTAAGGCTAAGAATTTCTTGTTCACGTACACACATTATTATTTACTGAATGAATGAATCGTAGGACTATCGTAAGTTGGTCCACTAAACGAGCTCGCGCACGCCCGCTGCGAGTGCGCCGCTCATGAGCGGACGGACTCCGCGTGCCGACGACGCCGCGGAGTCTGTCGGCCTTCCACCACCTCGCTTTCCGCTCGCTCCCACGCCCGTCGCGACGAGTCCTCCCATCACCAGCTGTAGTCCGTGCTGCTTTCCTTGGTCGAAGCTCTGGTTCGCGTGCTCCGTGAGAGCTTGCAGCGCCTCCGCCTGCCTTTGCGTGTGTTCCACCGCCTCGTCGCGTTGTCTCTGCGCGATGGCGGTTTGCTGTATTTGTTCGTCGAGTTCCTCGGCGAGCTGTCCGACGCGCTCTTCCGCTGCTGTGAGTTGTTCTCTTGCGTCCACGGCGCGCGCTCTCCATATGGCGACTTCCCTTTCGAGCGCGGCAATGCGTTCGGCGTCGTCGCCTTGGCGGCTCTGCATGGCTTCGAAGACACGCTGCTGCGCGTCAATTTTCGCGTAGAGCGCGTCAAGTTCCTGCGCCATTCCTGAGACTTGCGCAGTCACGGCGGGCGTCGTGGTTTCGGGTGGCACGGCGTCGAGGTCCGTGCCCACCTGTCCAGGTCGTCCGCGCCAGAAGACGTACTGCGCCGTCCTTCTGCGCGGCTGCGCGGACGTCGGCTTGGGGGGTCCCGTACTATTACTGTTTTTGTTCTCAATCTCCGCGGCAGAAGAGGCTCCGTGTGTCGCCATGGGCACGGCGGAGGAGAGGACGTCGTGCGGCGTTTCCCCAAGCGGTGGTTCCCCATGGTCTTGCACTGGTGCGTGCGTGGTTAATGGGTCTTGCATGGTACTGGTACCTATTCCCCGCTAAGCTTAAGCTTAAGCAGAGCAATATAATATATAAGTTGCGTGTCCGAGTGCGAATGAGAAGAATGAAGATGAAGACTGGAAGATGAAGAGGGAGGGAGAAGGCGGAGAAGGCTGACGCCGTGTTCAGGGCAAAGCGGTCAGTTTTGGGTGTTTTTTCGCCTTGGTCAGTTTTTTTCTGGGCAGGAGACCGTTGACCTTGGACAATGGTCACAGCCAAAAGGTCAAGTTTTTGGTCAAGGTTAGGGGTGCTTGCCGGGAATACGGGATACCTCTGTCTCGACCGTTTGTCTCGACCAGGAAGGTGGTACGACCTAAGAACCTGCCATGCCGTCGCCATGGCGTCGTCGCCGGCGGTGGAAGCGCGCGTAGTGGCGCAGTCTAAGGCGTTGGGCTTGCAGGCCGACCGCTCGGATGACTGGTGCGGTGCAGGTTTACCCCTTCAAACTAGGGTTACATGTTAGGGGTTAGGGTTAGGGTTAGCGTTAGGGTTAGGGTTAGCGTTAGGGTTCTCAGTGTTAGTTTCGTGTCCCCTCCCTTCCCCCTCTTGTTTTCTTGTTCTCGTCGTCCCCCTCGTCCCCCTCGCCCAATGCATTCATTCCGTGGTTCTCGCTCCCAAGAACGACAAGAATGGACGCCCCTGCTGCAGCGCCTAATAATAATAATAATAATACGGATACGCCAACGAAGACTACTACGCGTGGTTCTCAGTGGGACGTCCTGAATGCGACGCCGCCTCCCAACTCCAATAATGCCTCAGGCTCCCTTAATAACGCAGAAGACAACCATCATCCTGTCCCTTGTAAGGCTGACGACTCCGACAATGTTCCTAACTTTCAGAATAATAACCTGAATCTTAACGAGGAGTCGTCTCTCCATCTCCAAAAGGAGAGAGGAGGACATGACAATGACAATGGCAATGAAGAGTTAGCAGACGCGTTTGACGTAGCTACTTTTGGGAGCGACTCCGCCGCCGCCAAGTCCGCGAAAGAAAAGGAAACCACCAGGCAGCGAACGCAGAGACTCTTCAGGGAAGGAGAACGCCGCTCGGGGCGAGTCGCGCGGGTGCAGCTGGAAAAAGAACAGAAGGAGGCGCTCGCCGTTGCGCTCGCCGCGGAAAACGCCGAGAGAGGAGAGGCGAGAGTCACCAGAGACGGTCCGAACAAGGGAAAGAAGGATAAAACGAGCACGCTCAAGGCCGAGGATGCCGTGCAGGCGCTCGCTGTCGCGTGGGACGACTCCACGGACAACGGGCCGTTCGCGCCGAGCGCCACCGCGGCTTTCCAGAGAAGTCCCGCGGCGGGACTGCGAAGGAGGGCCATCGTCGTGGGAACGCGAGGAGGAACGCGCGACGACACGGGCGACGCCATCGACGAGGAGGCGGAGGAAGCGAAGGCGAGACGCCTGCGACAAGCTTGGCTCGAAGGAGGGAGCAAGTTTTCTCAGGGAATCAAGTACCTGAACGCGACGGACGACACGCACGCGGAAACGAGGCGGCTGTACGCGAGAACGCGAGACGAATGCGCAAGCGTGCAAGAAGACGCCGACAAAGACGGCGAGCAGGCCAGGAAGAGGTTGCGTGGTGCTGAAGTGCATCCGCTCGTGCGTCTCACCTCGAAAGATGTCGAAATCGATGACGCGGCGGCATACACGCGCATGCTTGCGCGCAGTATCCTGAACCTGTGATTGTTGCATTTAGTAATGGAACGTGAGTCACTCTGTCCAGCGGTCGTCCATTCATTCACACGATTTAACCAGTCAGCCAAGCGCGTTTTTGTACATGGGTGGGTCCAAACCACGTTTCGCTGGTGTCCGGCGTGAGAGCTAGCTCATTTTGGCGCTTGTTTGTCGTCACTTTTTAATATCCAGAAGGCTGCAAACAAACAAACAAACGAACAAACAAACGTTTCAAGCATTTTTTCTTCTTTACATAATCTATGTACATCCTTCACGTAGCGGCGGCAGCGCGAAAAGTCGCTGCAGAGGCGACGCGTAGTCGATCAAGCAAGCTACGGATCAGCGCCAACAGCCGACACGCGCTTGACGACGCCGAGTGCACCCTCACTTCGTTCGAATTTGCGCTTCTTAAGCATGACCGTCTCCTCCTGCAGGCTCATCGCCTCGCCCTTTTGGCTCATCGCCGCCGGTGTGACGGATGCTGAACCATCCTTTCGACCACCTCGAAGCTTGGCATCTCCACCGCCTCCACGGCGTGTCGAGCTGCCACCATTCGCCGCGACATCACGATTCGCCCACTCCAAATTTAGCTTCTCGCGCCGACTTCTCGCTGACTCCGCATACTTTCTTCGCTGCTCGTCGTGGAACGTTCTCGTCGCCTCAAGCACCTCCAACTCCGCGGCGAGCGCGACGCTGTCCACGTCACGCATTCGCTTCTCACGCTTCCTCGCCGCGACTTCGCGCTCCTTCGTTCGACGTTCTCTCTCACGCTGCTCTTCACGGCTGAACGTGTCTATGCTGTTTACCACCTCCTCGCGAGCGACATGGAATTGCGCCATGCAGAGCTGCATGACAGCCTCCGCGCGCGCAAGGCGTGCAGCCTGCACCTTCTTGAACGCGTCAGGATCGAGCGGGTCAATCTTTTTCGCAATCGCACTCTCGCCGCGCTCGAGCGTGTCACGCCGCCGTTCCTCGCAGACGGCTTTCGCGAGGCTCGACGCACGCTCTGCAGCCACAGCCTTGATGCGTCTTTGCTCCTCCTCTATGCGCTTGCGCTCCTCCGCCAAGCTCTTCTTGCGCTCCTCCTCCTGCCTCCGCCGTTCGGCTTCCATCGCCTCCTTGGCTACGCGCTCAGCATCCCTGCGCTCCATCTCGTGCTTCTCCCTCTCCTTCATCGTCTGAAGCTCATCCAACTCGCGCTTCGCGGAAGTGTAGAAGCAATTTTCGAAGAATCCTGCGACGCGAGATGGGGAGGTGAGGCTGCCACTTTTCTTTCCATCTTCTTGAGTCGTCTCGGCGCCATCTCCATCTTGCGCCACATCAACGATTGGCGCACCCTCGGGGAGAGACTGCCCGCGTGCGTCGGCGTCCTGCATAAGTTCGTCGAGAAGATCCTCGACGTCCGCCTCCTCCTGCTTGCTCTCGGGGATGCCCGAACGCACGAGCGCCTTGATCGCCTCGTGACGCCAGAGCTCACGACGTTGGTCAACAGTTTCGTGCCGCGTCTGCATCACCGCCTCCTTCGTCTCATGCATGCATTCGTGGTACGCGAACGTCACCCGTTTTCGGCTCCGGGAGTCCAAGTTACTCAGCGCAGGCAACAAAGAATTTCGTTTCACCAAGAGAGTATCCAGGCCCGGCAAGTCGACGATCGCGCCGCCGACAAGCACGCCCACGAGCGTCGGCGCGTCGCTCTTCTCCTCCTGCATCTCGCTCGACGTTCGAAATTCGAGCGCCTCCACAGCCCAGTCGGGCATGAGCTCCTGAGTCAGCTCGTCCACAACCGCCATCTCCGCGGAGTCATTGTCGTTTGACGGCGACATATCGGCAAGCGTCGCCGTGACCGCGTCTTCGTCGTCGAGGTCGCTGAGGGCGGAACTGTCGCACGTGCACACGGTGTCCGCCGGCGTGTCCTTTGGGCAGCAGGCCATCAGCGCGGAGACGTCAACACCAAAACCCTCGGCCAGTTGTAAAATCTCCTCGCTACTTTCGCCTTTCCCAACGCTCTCGGCGCCGTCGCCGTCGCCGAATCCCTCGTCATCGATCCCACCACCAGCCTTGAGCGCGTTCGTGAGTGCAGCCTCGGCAAGCGCGTCTTCCGCTGCCGTCGTGGTCGCACCGGAGAGAGCGTTTTGCAAGGCTGGCGCGTCCAACTGCTTGGAGACAACACCTTTGGATGGCCTCGGCGCAGTCTTGCGATTTGCGTTTGCGCGTCTCTTCGCGTGGATATCCTGCAAGCTATCCGTCTTGACTCGCTGCTGCTGCTGCTGCTGCTGCTGTTCCTGTTGTTCTTGCTGCTCCTGCTGCTTCCTGACTCGCGCCTGCATTCTCAGCTGCGCCTCCGCGCGTGCGAACGGGTCGTCGGAGTTGATGTCAAGGTCGACGTCTTCCGCGGCGCGTGCTTCGGGCTTGCGGCGCAGAGTCAAGACGTGCACGGTGTCGAGCAGGAGGTGGTAGGAGAGCAGGAGAGCCGCGACGAGCGCTACGGCGCGCGCAAGCATGCGGTTCGGCTTTCTCTTTGAGGTGGATATGGCGGGCATGGTCGATCGCCGCGCGCCGCCCATCAAGCCTGCTGCGCGCATAGCCATGGCCATATAAATAGCTGCGCTGCGCCAACTAAGTGCACTGCCGTAGCACTTACGAAGAGAAGAGGCCGCGGAATGAAACGAAACTGAAAAATGACAAAAATGCCGCCGAGAAGAAGACGGTGAATCCGATCGGAAGAGGAAAAAGGGAGGGCAGAGCAGTGCTCGACACCCCCTCGATTGAGGGAGAGGGTTTGGGGATCCCTCCATGTACTGTATGATTGAAAATGAATGGAAGGGGCGGACGCATGCATGCTTTTGAACTTTTTCAGTTTTCTTTTTGTGTGTGTGTGCAAGGTGCAAGGGGAAGTGAAGTTCGCCTGGAATCTATGTACTGTAAGGCCGTCTGTCGTTTTCCTCTCCTCTCCGTCCCTAGGCCTGTTCTGCTGGTCCTCGCTCCGTTTGGCGTTTGGCCGTCCTCTTCTCTTCTCCCCTTCCCGCGAAAGCGCTTACACGTTACAGTACCCTTCTCACAACGTCTGTCGTCTTACATATAGTATACTTGTAACTCGTCTCGGTGGGCTTCATTCCTCGTCGGAACTGGGTAATACGGGTACTTCTGTTCGATGTTCTCGTCAGAATCAGGAAAAGATGTCGGAGGAGGAGGTCCGCTGGAGGCGCTGCTGCACCTCGCCGCGGACACACCCCCTGGACCTGGAGGCGTCGCACGCACGCCCGTTTTGCCACCGCCCGTTTTGACGCGCGAAGCTAACGGAGCGGTGCACGGCAACAACAACAACGACAGTGCGCCGACGTCTGCGGAGCGAGCGCGAGCCGCGAAGGTGAGAGGGGACTTGTCAGACGCGCTTGCAAGGGAGCGCGCGCTGCGACTTCAGGCGGAGGCTGGATGCTCCGACGCATGCCTTCTTCTCGAGGATGCACAGGCGGCTCTCTCAGGTGCCGTGGCGCTTAAGGAGGAACGCGACCGCCTGCACGCGCAGCTCTCTCAGGAACGCGCCGAGCGAAGAAGGCTGACTGACGCTCTGCAGATGGCTCGTGACGACGCGGCGCAGATGGAGGAAGAGCTTATGGAGCTGCAAAAGCGGAAGCAGCAGAAGCGTGCACCACCACCACCACCACCACCACCACCACAAGAAACGCCGGTACCAGCTATGCGCGTGTTCGAGGAACTTGCTCGCGTCGAAGAGCTCGAGAGGCGTGTCGAGGCTGCGGAGGCTGGCGCGACGTCGGCGGACGTGCGTGCGGCCGCCGCCGAACGGCGCGCCGAGGGGCACTCCGTGGACCTCAAAAGAGCCAAGGACGACGTGAGCCAAAAGAGCATGGAGTTGCGTGCGGAGCGCGCGGAGAAGGAAATGCTGGAGAGGAGGTGCCGCGAGCTGGAGGTTGTTGCGAAGGAGGTGGAGAGACTCAAGTCGAGGCAAGTGCTCCTGGAAGGGGCGAACGTGGAGTTAAGGCGACAAATCCAGCAACAGCCTGTGAAAGGTGGTGGTGGTGGTGGTGGTGGTGGTGGTAGTGTGATGCACGAGGTGAGCTTGATGGCAGATGCGATTGACGGCATTATGAGTGAGCCGCCGCCTCCGCCGCCAAAGCAAGCAAGTCCGTACTTCAGCAGTCACGTGCTGACGACGAGCGACGACGACGACGACGACGACAACGACAATGACGAGGATGAGGATGAAAAGCTGCTGCAGTTGACGAAAGAGGTTTCTGTTTTAGGAAGGGTCGCCTTGGCAAGTCTCAAGCAGCAGCAAAGTCAAGGTTTGCAAGGAGGAGCAAAGTTGATGTTGTAACGCTAAAGTTTGTATGAACAAAAGTGCGACAAGGACAACGACAACAAGAGCAAGCGGAGCTCGAAAAGGCGGCTCCCTAACAAAGTACCGCATGAAGCAGGATTTAATCGGCGATAGCGTCGCGTACTACGTTCCGATGGGTATTGAGCTCGACGATAAGCTGGAGAACACTTGGAAGAAAGCCACGAGTTGTTACATCAATCTTAGTTAGTCCGTCTCCGCCAGGTAATCTTGGACGCGGTCCTGAGACAAGACGGTGAACTGTCCGTCGTCACCGACAACAGCCACCTCCACCTTCTCCTTCGTCAGTTCACCGTCAAATCCCTCCTTCAACGTCAGCAACGCCGTGTGCACAGCGTCGTCAAGCTCCACGGAAGCGTCGTACCGCTTCTCCAGGAACGCCTTGGCGTTCACCATGTTTTTCCCAATGGCACTCGCCTTCCAGGCAAAGTACGTGCCACTTGGGTCGACTTGATAAAGCTGCGGACCGTGTCCGAGACCGTCGTTTCCAGCGACTAGCAGTGAAACGCCGAACGGTCGCACGCCTCCGCTCTGCGTGAACTCCTGCATCACCGCAGCCACCTCACGCACGAGCTGGCTGACTGGAATCGCCTCCTTGTATACGTCATAATACGCCTGCGCAGTCCTCCTTGCTCGCCTGACGAGGACGCGGAAGTCTCCTCCCATACCGCTGTACACGAAACCGATGTTGTCGGTGATGTTGACGATCTTCTGCACGGTGCTCTCGTCGACGAGCGGGCTAGGCGTCTTCTTCTCCGTGGCGAGCACGACGCCGTTCTTCGCCTTGATTCCCAGCGACGTCGCGCCTTGGCTGACGGCGTTGAGCGCGTACTCGATCTGCACGAGTTTTCCAGACGGCGAGAAGGTTGTGAGGGAGAAAGAATACGCGGACTCGCCCATGTCTGGTGTTTTCTATCTATGGCGGGTTGCCTCTGAGGAAGAAATGAAAGGAGGGAAAGGGAGAAGGGGAAGGACACACGGCGGGGGGGCAAAAACCTAAAACAAACCCCCAAACCCCATTGTTTTTCCAGCCCTCCTCCCTCTTCCCAGCCCTCCTCCCTCTTCCCAGCCCTCCTCCCTCTTTCCAGCCCTCCTCCCTCAAACTGTGGCGTCGTCGTAGGTACGTTCATGCCTTTCCGGCAGTTTGCTTGCTTTTGCCTTCCACTTGTTGTCTTGCATTTGCGCTGTGGGTGGTGTGCGTGTCTTGCTTTGCGGAAGGCCTTTCGCCTTGCGCATGAACGGGGAAACGCGTGTGGTGCGAGTGCAAAGCGTGCGAGTGAAAAGCATGAGTACTTGCCGGCGACGGTGCGGCTCGCACCATGCTTGTCATGGCGTGGCGGGCACGCGCGCGCCACCGTCTTGGCCAACAAACCGTGCCGCGCGTCAGTGAGAGGACGAGGAGAGTGATGCGCGCGCATGGTGGCGTCGTCCGTGTCCTCGTCGTCGTCGACATCATCGTCCTCGTCACAAAACTCTTTTTTTTTTTCAAACCACTCACACGCACTCACGCACATACACACGGGCGCGCACGTACATAAATAAAACGAATAGGATGGGGCTTACGCACCAAAACGCGGTCAAACATGACGCAAAGGCGCGGCAGCCCATGCTGACTCACTACGACAATACTGCAATGATATTACAGCACTACTTCGTGATCACTCCCGCTCCCGCTCCCGCAGGCGCCGCTCCCGCTCCCGCTCCCGCTCCCGCCTGCACCGCATCTTCATCGTCACTGAGCAAGCCGCTGCCGCTCACGATGCCGCTGGAGGAGGCGGCGGAGGCGCGCTGCAGATACGGCACCGAGTCCTGCGGCTGCCATGCTCGCAGAACGACTGCGGAGAGCAGACACGGCAGGTACTCCTCATGATGTCATGCTCGCAGAACGACCCGCCTCCGCAGACACGGCAGTTACTCCTGCGGATGTCATGCTCGCAGATCGACCCGCCTCCGCAGATACGGCACCGAGTCCTAAGGATGTCATGCTGGCAGAACGATTGCGGAGCGCAGACACGGCACTTACTCCTCAAGATGTCATGCTCGCAGATCGACCCGCCTCCGCAGACACGGCACCGAGTCCTGCGGATGCCATGTTCGCAGAGTACATACTGAGTACATACATGTGACGGCAAAGTTGGCTCGACTCCTGTTACTGTGCAGTGAACTGTACGGTTGAGCACACCGTGTAGCACTGCGAGTCCGTGCAGTGTCGCCTCGCAAGACGCGCACATGTTGCGTGAGACGAAGAACACCAAACCTTCAAGAGGTGTGCTTTCAGCGAGCAGGCGCCCTAGCGCCACGTCCTCAGCGTGCTCGCCAGGTTCGACGCCAGTGTTCTTGACGGTAAAGAGCACGCTCGCTCCTCCCACAACATCCGCAACCGCACGCTCGATGAAAGCATTGAACACCGCGGGCTCTCTGTGAGCGCGAGTGACGACGTCTTCTGGCATCTCGCCCTCCTGACGAGCATTGTCGAATGCGTCGTCGCCCGCGCTCAGGCTTATGGATGCGATCGCGATCGGATGTGCGTGCATTCGCACCACACTCACCGTGGTCCCAGACGAGAACATCGATGCACCGCTCGCACTCCTTGTCGTCACCCTTGGCATGTTGATGGCAGTAACTAATTGGTAAAAAAAAAAATTCCAGGTTAGGGTTTCAGGGAAGTGGGTTAGGGTTCAGGTTAGGGTTAGGTGGTAATGTCGATTTTAGGGGTTAGGAGTTTGGGGGTTTGTGCTGTAAGTTATTTTAGGGGTTTGGATTTGGGGGTGAAAAACCAAAAAAAAAAGTAACGGCAATACAGCACGCGCGCTTCATCATGCGCGCATTCATGCACGCGCATGGCGCGCGCGCACCCACCCACCCACGCACACGCACGCACAGATACACACACACACACACACACACACACACACACACACACACACACACACAAAAAAACACACACACACACACACACACACACAAAAAAAAAACACACAAAAGTGAAACGCACGCGCGCATCCTCCCACCACCATGCCATGCGCGCGTGCATGCGCGCGCGCATTGCACGCGCGCATGGCTGCCCACCCGCGCACAACCCACTTACCCTACAAACAGAACGCCATCGCCACATCAAACCTCCCCACCACCCACGTACCTCAAAAGTTCCGAAGGCAGAATTGCAGAGAATGAATGTGAAGAGACCTGTCTTTTTTTGATGCAGGTCAGCCCCTTCCGGCCACCTTTAATTAGGCCCTGATTCAGGCGAAAAACGTCTTTAATTAGGCCCTAGGGCATAATTAAAGACTTTAGTTATGGGGTCAGTTTGGTCGCAGATTTTGCGAAGGACGCGAGTTTGGGGGTTTGCCGGGGTGCGCCAGGCGCTCAGTGCTGACAACACCACCACCACTGCCACTGGCGCTTTACATTCAGCGGAACGCCTGGCGGCGCGCACAGCCAGGACGCAGTACGACAGGACCGAGGTGTGCGGGCAGTGCCCTGCCGACGCAGCGTGATGGTCAACGTCGACGACGACACGGACAACTCCGTGGTCGTCACCACCTCGACCTTGCGCGGAGGCTTGGAAGGACATCTGCAGTGCCATGTGCAGTGCCAAGGGGCGAACAAGCAGGGCTTCACCCACGCGTTCGTACCGACGAATCCGAACGCCACAGGCAAGCGGTTCACGGCAACGACACGGCCATGTGTCGTCATCACCGAGGAGTTCGAGAAGGCCTGCAAGCGTCGGCATGGACACTGATGCGCGACGTCGACGACGACACGGACAACTCCGTGGTCGTCCCCACCTCGACCTCAATGATCGACATGGCCGTCGCGCACGCACACGCACACCAGCTCAACCGCCAAAAGCAAGCAGCTGACGACGTCGACTTTGGAACGATGACCATCGTCGTGCTCGCCATGGCGCTCTTCGCGGGTCTAGGCGTTCTGCCGCTGTACGTCGCAAAGGTGGACGCCACGTGGGAAGGACCAGGACTCGCCGTGGCGTGCGGCATGATGCTTGCCGCCTCGTTCGACCTGCTCGAGGATGGGTCGAACGGAAACGCGCTTGGGACGACTCTGCCATATCTCGGAAACGCGGGAAGTCACAAGGTGGCATTGCTCGTAGGTGCGCTCTTGGGAATCGCCACCATGGGTTCCGTGAAGCGTTTCTTCTCGGGCAACGGCGACGACGGCGACGACGACGACGACGACGCAGCCAGGCAGATCGTCAAGGCGCTCAACGCTGCGGGCATGGGAAACACAAAGGACGATCTTTGCCAAGGACCAGGGCAGAGAGAGGAGCTGAGTAAAGCCAAGCAGGTGCAGTGCTTGCTGTACTTGCTCGTCTGCCTGTGACTTGCTCGTCTGCCTGTGCATACACAGCGGCGAGGGTATCTCCATGGGTGTCGCATTCAAGGCGGAGAGGGGATGGCAACAAGGCGTGCGTGTAGCCTTCAGCATGGGCTTGCATAACGCGTGCGAAGGACTCGCCATCGCGCTCGTGCTCACCAGCAGCGGCTTTTCCAACGCCGCGGGAGCATTCTGGGCAATCATCACTCACCTGCCTCAAGTGCCTGGCGCGATGCTTTTCTACCTTGGCGCGCAGCACCTCGCCTCATGGCTTCCCGTGCTGCTCGGATGTACTGCAGAGCACGACAAAAAAGTGCAAAAATATATTCAACTATTCTACTTTACAAAGTGTTTCGTCGAGCGCCTCTTGAAACGACTCCACAAGAGCGGTCGCAAACAAACGCAGCGCCTGCGCGTCGTCCTTCAGAAACAGACGCAAGCGCCGGTGGAGAAGAACGTCCCGAGGAACTCATAGGCGAACTTTTCAGGACATTCTTCTCCAGCGTTCCAGAGTTTTCCAGGTCGTTCCCACCAATGCCGTCACCACCGTCGCAACAAACACCACCACCGCCACAGAAACACCAGGATGCTTATGCAGCGTTCCGGCTCTCCTCTCTCCTCTCCTGCGTGCCGCCGTCACACTGCCATGACTGCACGACTGTGATATTCAAGCGACGGTCTATCATATTTACACAAAAGCGACGTTTAGTATTACAGTGACACCTAGGCTACCGGCTCCGCGAAAGGGTTGGCGTGAATGGTGGTGCCCGTGACTGTCATGTCCAGTTTTGGGCGGTACTTTTTCGCATCCTGCACGGGCGCCTTCTCCATGACGTCCAACGTTTCCTGCCCGCTGATGAGCCGACCCATGATTGTGTACATGCCATTCAACGACGGCGCCTTGGCGTACGTCACAAAGAACTGCGACTTGTTTGTGTTTTCCTTGCCGCTGTTCGCCATAGCTAAGATGCCGCGGTGACTGAACTTGAGGCTGTCGACGAGCTCGTTTGCGAACCCGTCGCCGTCCTCCGACATGGCACTCCGCCCACCCTTCCCTGCGTTGGTGGGGTCGCCGCCCTGCACGAGGAACCCCTTAATGTTTCGGTGGAAGACGGTGTTCACGTAGTAGTCACTCGCGCAGAGCCGTAGGAAGTTCTCGCACGCGACGGGCGCGTGTTCGCAGTACAGCTCGAACTTCAGGTCGCCAAGAGACGTGTGCAGCGTGACGGCCATTGCACTTATACTTATTGTTGTGGGTTGGCAAAGTTGTCCAAAGCCGGTTGGATGACACGGACGACTTGCCCACCACCCACGTAATAACACGTGTGGGGCGGCGGCGGCGTCTCTCTCAATGGACGGCGTGTGGGGAACAAAATGGGAGGGGATTTTTGTGAAACCCCCACTTCCCTCCTTTCGTTCCCTCCTCTCCTCTCCTCTCCTTTCCCCCTTCCCCCTTCCCTCGCCTCCTAGGTGGTGGACCTGTCCCACCATCGGAATAACGGACGAACCGTCATCTTTTCCAGTCATGTCCACGTCGTCGCAGACGCAGCGCCAGCAGAACGCGCTGCCCACGATGCTGCCCCCTCTCCACAACGCACCGCAGCCGCACAGCATGGCGAACCTCAGACAACACGCGTGGAGACTGCTCACGGACGCTCTTGACAGCGTGCCTGGAAACAAGGCGCTCGTCCTCGACAAGACGCTCAGCGGACCGCTCGGCGCGGTGGCGGACGTCGGATCGCTCAAGGCGCGCGGCGTTTCGAGGCTGTTTCACCTTGACGAGAACGCGCCGGCTTGGTCCTCGGAGTGGAAAGGTGTCGTCTACATTGTCAGGCCAACGCGCGCGAACGCCAGCCTCGTATCGAGCCACGTTCACGCATTCGCCAGGGAAACCGCTGACGTCGTCGACGTCGTCGTCGCCGTCGTCCCACGCATTCCCGAGTCGTTCGTGAGATACGTGGAAGAGGCTGGTTCCGCCGCGGCGATGCGCATTGTGCCCCTTGCCATGCACTTCGTTCCTCTCGACACGGACGTCGCCGTTCTCGCGAGAGAACACACCGTGAGAGACAGGCTGGCACGAGGAGACCCGTCTAGCACGTTCGACATCGCGCTGGCGCTGCACCTGCTGCAGAGCCAGGTGGGACACTACAGCGCTGTTCGTGGGATTGGGGCGGCGGCACGAAGGGCGGCGGACGTTCTTGCCACACTCGCCGAGGAGGAGGCTGTGAGCGGATCGGACGATAAGCCGTGTCCCGTGGTTGACCATGCCGCGCTTGGCGTGGTCAACGACGGCGGTGGTGGCGAGGGTGGAGCTGCTGGCACGAACTCGGTGGCACCATCCGAGCAAGTGGACGTACTGGTCTTGGTCGACCGCGCGGTCGATGCCACCACTCCTCTGCTCACGCCGCTGACGTACGAGGGTCTCATCGGCGAGGTGCTCGGTTGGAATTTCGGAGTTGTCGAGGTGCCATCGGCGGACAAACCAGACCAAAAGAGCAAGTGGCCCATGCACAGCGGCGACGTGCTGCACGAAGAGCTTCGCGACTTGAACTTCGGCACGGTGGGTCCCATCGTTCACAACAAGGTGCTGTCGATGCAGCGCGGCTACCAGGACGTTGTCAGCAAGCGCGATGGCGTGGAGATGTCCGGCGTCAAGGAGCTCGCGAGAAGTCTCGCCAGAACGCCTCCGGAGCTTGTCAGTCGTCACGTCAGGGTGTGCGAGATTATTCAGGGTGTTTCGAACGAGTCGCGCTTCCGAGCGAGGCTGGATGCCGAGCAGACGGCTGTGGAGGGTGTCTCCGTGGACAGCGTGCTCGACTTTGTCGAGGGCATCGTGCTTCGCGGAGGCAAGCTCATGGCTGCTCTGCGACTTCTCGTGGTGGCAAGTCTAACGAACGGCGGCATCCCGCGTGGGCGATGGGAAGCGATGCGGACTTTAATGGTTCACGCCTACGGCGGCGAGGGATTCTCGGCACTCGCAAGCCTGCAGCGAGCAGGATGGCTCCGCCGGGCTGGCGACGTTGCTGGTGGCATGGGTGGCGGCGGCGGTGTGGGCGACGCAAGCTGGCTGAAAGCTGCGGGTGCGGTGGAAAAGCTGGGTGTCCCCGCCTTCCAGCTCGCTCGGAAAGTGCTTCGGCTCGTCGTTGGCGCGGACGAGGAGGAGGCTGCCAAGGCGTACGCGGGTTACGTGCCCACGAGCCTAAGGCTTGTGGAGTTGCTTCTCGACAGCAGGTTTGCCATGGCGGTGACGAGTGGCGGCATTCCGTCACAGGACCTGCGAACGACTTTCGAGGCTTGTCGTGCTCTAGCTGGTGGTGCTCCGGACGCATGCGCATTCGCGATGGAATCCGCGAGTGGCATCGTCAGCGACTCACCCACCACTGCTGTGAGTGCGAATGGAGGATTTGAGGAGGAGCAGGATGAAATTGACAAGCTCATTGATGGTGGACTCGTCGGCGACTGGAGTAGTGCCGACGAGTCGTCGGCGACTACGACGGCGGCTGCACCAACCTCGTCACGTCGGAAACGCGTCGTCGTCGCGTTCCTCGGCGGCGTGGCGCTCGGTGAGCTCAACGCACTACGTGCTGTGGCGCGCAGCGCAAGCTCGAGCACGCTTAGCGGCGTTGATCTGCTGGTGGTCAGCGACCACCTACTTGCTAGCGGAGATGACCTTCTCGAAGGTTTTACGATGGTGTGAAAACAAAAAAGCTGAGATCCCTCATTCAGTAACGAAGTGTACTTTACTCTATCCAGCGGTTGTCCATTACACCATTCACTTTCACCATTCAGTCCATTCACCGGTGCCATTCACTGCGCGTTTTTGTTCATGGCGCAGGTGCTTTCGAAGGTTGTATAACTCTATCAGGGCGCTTTCGTAAGCGTAGTGAGGGCTCCGGTTGCGACTTGTTCGTTGATGTCGTTGCCAGCGCCACCAACCGTTCACCAACACGATGACTCAAGGGTCACACTTACTACTCTACCTGCAGCTAGAGTATCTAAAAGGAGTCCAACGTGTGGGAAAAGGAGCTGTCTTGAAGTTGAGACTGCAATCATGTATTCAACAAACATTGTACACACAAACTCCTACGATATATTTTCAAAAAAGTCCTCGTCAGCGTCTTCACTCCAAGCACTGATGACACGCGCGATACGTCCGTCTCCGCCTCGCTTTCCAAGAATCCCGCACCCGCCTGCTAGAGGAGCGGTCGCACCGTACGACGTGTCGTCGAGAAATAGTGCGGTGGCGCCACTGACGCGTGCGCGACGTCGTGCACGCGACGACGTGCTGCGCGTGCTGCGCTGCAGCGGAGCGTATGACAGATGCTGGCCCAAATCAGTCGAAACGAGTCGGAGGTCGGAGGGGAAAAAGCAGGTCGGGCCAGCCCATCGGGTCCGGGGACCCGCTGTAGAACCATTCCCCTGTTCATGTGATTTTTTATTTTACCACGAACCATCCGGGATTCCTCGTTGGTCGCTCACGGTTATCGGTGAATCATGCCGGGCGGGCGAAATTGGATCCCGGTCCGACAGGTCCTCCAAGTTCGTGCAAACTTCAATGGCGTCCGAGAAGTTCCCGACGTTTGCTTTGTGTGGGTGGGTTCTAGAGGTCCAATAACGATGTTAGTCTATCGGCTATGGTATCGCCGCGAGTTAGCATTCACCATTCACGACGCTGTGGCCGCTACAATACCCATTCACGCGCCATTCATTCCATTCAATATTGAATGAGCGATCCTAGCAAAAAAACATTGCTCTACGTAATCTATCTGTGTAAAATAATAACAGAATCTCGCCGATAAGGCGATCCCAGCTGCAGCTCCGCGAAGGCTGAGCACGTATGCGCGCAGCTGTTCACCCCACGTTGTAATCTTCTTCATTCTACTGCGACGGCTGAGACGTGTTGGCAGCAACTCCGGGAGGTGCTTTGATGTTGTGTTCCGTCGTGAATGCCCCACTCAAATCTTGTTTTCGTTTTGGTCGGGATCACCCACTATGTTCCGGACCGGGATCCCGAAAGGGGATCCCTCCGTTCATTATCTCCGCCAAAGACTTTCTCAACCACTCACTATCTCGCGATCCAAATGGCGACGTCGACCCAGCGCACGTCACTAACGTCCGTCTTGCGTGCTTGCAGGTTGCAACGTCGTGGACACTTGGTGACTGGTCTGAACTCCCGGACTTCTTCTTCTCGTCGTGAAGCACAGACAGCATCCGTGTGTCTCCGCGAGACAACAGTCGGCGCATGTCGCGCGAACGCCTCTGCAGGATCGCGCACGCGCACGCGAACACAGCAGCCATGCCGAAAAAGGCACAACATGCGAACGTCTGCGACAAGACAGACAAAGTCGGCAGCCGCAAAGACGACGTGGAAATGGGACGAGACGAAAACCGCTACGACTGCTTGGGCTGTTGTGCTGGGAACGCTTGCTTTGGGCGCCGTGCCTGGGGCGAGCGACTGGTTTGACGGACGTTCGTACATCCCTTACTTTCTTACCATAGCTGGCGGCACAATCTTCATTGGCGCTCACAGATCGCTGTCAAGCCCCTTTTTGCAAACTGGCCTTACCCTGAAGGAGAGTGCGTTTGCACCCGTCGCCGCGTCCTTCTCTCTCTTTGGGATTTACCTCGTCATCAAGAACTTGAACGTTGACGTCTTAGCAACCTTCATCTCGCTGTACTTTGGCGTTCTCACAGTTGCGGCTATCGGCGGCGTGGTTCGCACGCCCGTCTCTCAAGTGCTTGGCGATGAGAAAGACGTGGTGATTTGGACGCCACCCGCAGACTGGTTTGAAGAGGAGGAGAGCACTTCTTCTTCCCTTGACAGTGACGACCTCAACGTACGCGTCTCCGACGGTATCGCACTCTCTCTTGGTGTTGGCCTTGCGATTGCTGATGCTTTGACGCAGCACCAAGTCCCAGCGTTGAGCAACTTTTCAGCCATTTGCGTCGCTGCCGAGCTGCTCGCCGGCGTTAGTCTCGGTTCCGTCACAACAGCATCAGCCCTGTTGCTCGGACTCCTTGCGTACGACGTGTTTTGGGTATTTGGATCAGCCAAGGCTGTTGGCGAGAACGTCATGGTGGTCGTCGCCACGAGTAAGGTCGTGGCTGGCCCAACACGCCTTCTGTTCCCACGACCAAGCCTCTCGGAAAGCGCCGCCGCCGCGGTTGCAGCGAAGGGCATGACAATCCCAGCTTACACGTTGCTTGGTCTTGGCGATGTCCTTGTACCTGGCTTGTTTATCGCACTCGCGCTGCGTGCCGATCTTGCACGCAATGCCGCTTGGGGCGACTTCGCAGATGGACTTGACCCGATTCGCGATCCAACGAGCGGGTTCGTGAAAGAGCGACCGCTTTTTTGCGCAGCTCTCGGAGGGTACGCAGCGGGCCTTGGCATGGCTTTTGTCGCGAACGCGTACTTCAAGGCGGCGCAGCCCGCGCTATTGTATCTTTCGCCTTGCGTAATTCTCGCGGTGCTTGGCTGCGCGACGGCGAAGGGGGAATTGGGGTCATTACTTCGCTGGCGCGATGAAAGTCGGCGCATGCGAACGAGAGAGTAAATACACAGTTACCCCCTAAGTAAACTATTACAGTATGTATGAAGTTGATCCGTCGGCGTACGACGGGATGGCGGTGGTGCTGTACTCCGTGGTTGATCCGTCGGAGGGAGGGAAGTAACCACGATTCCAGAACTGGTCATCCTTCGGCGCACCGTAGAGCAAGTCCTCGACGAACTCAAGGGGGTTCGCCTGGAAGCACTCGGGCGTGGGCACGGTCAGTGGGCAAAGCCACATCTCCACGTGTCCTCGGTGGTGTGCGGTGATGACGGACTTGACGTCGATCACGCTTCCCTGGTCGAACGTGTCGACGACGGTCACGTGCACGAATAGTTTGGACGGCGATATGCGCGTGCGAAGTGTCCAGCTCGCTTGCATGGGAGTGAACGGCGAGACGTGCAGTGGCTTGTTCGGCAAGGCGTCGCCGTTTGGGTCGAACTGGAAGAGAACCGCGTCACCCCAAGGCGTGTTGGTAACCTCCGCTATGCACGTAGCCAGTCTATCATCTTCGTCAAACAGGTAGTACACGACGATGGGATTTTGCGCATACCCAGCCGCCTTTGGCTGGCAAAGCAGGAGAACGCGCGCGTTGTCGTGCACAGCCCCTCTCACGAACGCGACGGCGCCTTCGTGTGATAGTGTGCCCACTCGTCTTCTTCTCCACCACTTGGGTGGTGCGCGCAAGTCCACAATCGTCCATCGCGCCACGTAGTCGAGCGAGTCGCTGACTGGCGCGTGTCTCCAGTGCCTGACTCGGCAGATGTAGTGAAGCGCGGCACACCACCCTACAACTTGTGGCGAGCTTTGCCGAGAAGCAGATGTGAAGCTGAAGTTGACGCATTTCCTCCAACCCACTCCAACCAGAGAGACCAGGAGTGACCCCAGAAGACACAGCGAGTTCAAAAGAAAGGAATAAACCAAAGACAAGAGGAAAACCACTGGTAGCACCACAGGACCGTACATGTTAAGCCATGCTGAGCGCGTCAAGCAGCGCGATGGCGGCGATGGCGGCGGCGGCGCCATAAGTGAGCACTATCTCCGAATGCGAGGGGGAAAATCATTTTTTTTTCCGGACGCGCCGACGACGACGACGCCTGGCATGACGGACTGATGGAGGGGGCAGGCCCAGGGGGGAGCCCTCCTCCACCACGTATTTCAGGGGACCTTTGGCCCACGGGCTACCCGGTAGGGGTTTTGAATTCGAATCCCCGATTCAAACCTGGCCTGCTTTCGGGCATGAACTTATTTCTTGTGTGACGTTGCTTGTGTGTTTTCCTCCCGGGGCCTGCTTCGTCCTGCTTCGTCTTTTCCAGGCCTGCTTCGTGACCTGCTTCCCCCCTCCCTCTTCACTTTACCCGCCATTCTCATTCATTCAACTCCAACTCAAGATTCTATTACAGCGTACGTGTGTGTGTTGGTGTGTTGGTGTGTGTGTGTGTGTGTGTGTGTGTGTGTGTGTGTGTGTGTGTGTGTGTGTTGGTGTGTGTGTGTGTGTGTGTGTGTTGGTGTTGTTTTTTTTTGTTTTTGCTTTTTTACACGCAGACGCGATCAGTCACCTGCGAAAGCTCGGACGGACAGAGCGTGGCGGAGTCGTCGTGCTCGGACTCGAAGCCGTCGACATCTCAGGCGTGCAACACGCAGGCATGCATCACGTACTCGTACAGCACGGGATCGTGGGAGTCGTGCTCGAAGTCGTGCGGAGGAGGCACGCAGACGCGATCAGTCACCTGCGAAAGCTCGGACGGACAGAGCGTGGCGGAGTCGTCGTGCTCGGACTCGAAGCCGTCGACATCTCAGGCGTGCAACACGCAGGCATGCATCACGGTAGAGCAGACGTACTCGTACAGCACGGGATCGTGGGAGTCGTGCTCGAAGTCGTGCGGAGGAGGCACGCAGACGCGATCAGTCACCTGCGAAAGCTCGGACGGACAGAGCGTGGCGGAGTCGTCGTGCTCGGACTCGAAGCCGTTGACATCTCAGGCGTGCAACACGCAGGCATGCATCACGTACTCGTACAGCACGGGATCGTGGGAGTCGTGCTCGAAGTCGTGCGGAGGAGGCACGCAGACGCGATCAGTCACCTGCGAAAGCTCGGACGGACAGAGCGTGGCGGAGTCGTCGTGCTCGGACTCGAAGCCGTCGACATCTCAGGCGTGCAACACGCAGGCATGCATCACGGTAGAGCAGACGTACTCGTACAGCACGGGATCGTGGGAGTCGTGCTCGAAGTCGTGCGGAGGAGGCACGCAGACGCGATCAGTCACCTGCGAAAGCTCGGACGGACAGAGCGTGGCGGAGTCGTCGTGCTCGGACTCGAAGCCGTCGACATCTCAGGCGTGCAACACGCAGGCATGCATCACGTACTCGTACAGCACGGGATCGTGGGAGTCGTGCTCGAAGTCGTGCGGAGGAGGCACGCAGACGCGATCAGTCACCTGCGAAAGCTCGGACGGACAGAGCGTGGCGGAGTCGTCGTGCTCGGACTCGAAGCCGTCGACATCTCAGGCGTGCAACACTATAGATGGACGTGTAAATATACCGATATATTATACTTTGGTACATACCGGGTATATACCGGTATATACCGTATGCGTTTTTGGCCATACCGGTATAGTGGATCTGCCACTTGGTGAATACCCTAATCCAAACCCCTTAAAAAGCCCGTTATGGGGGGGTGTTTAGGGGTTTGGGTTAGGGTATTAGGTTAGGGTATTGTTTTGTTTTATCTGTTGTTGATTTCACGTTCCCGTGCCGCCTGCGCCCTGCGATGCGATAGAAGTTGTTCTCCGCTCGGCCCCTCCCCTGGCCCTCCCCCTCTCGGCCAGTCGGCCTCTGCTACGCCTTTTCCCTTCCCCTTTTCTTCTTCACTCAGCCAGCACCGGCTGCACCATCACCATCGCCGCACGCGTCCGAACCGACGCAGATGCAGCTTACTGAGGAACCGAAGCCGCTGCCGTCGCCTGCACGTCACGACGACTTCGTCGCGTCTCCCGCCGCAGCGCCAGCACCGGCTGCACCATCACCATCGCCGCACGCGTCCGAACCGACGCAGATGCAGCTTACTGAGGAACCGAAGCCGCTGCCGTCGCCTGCACGTCACGACGACTTCGTCGCGTCTCCCGCCGCAGCGCCAGCACCGGCTGCACCATCACCATCGCCGCACGCGTCCGAACCGACGCAGATGCAGCTTCCTGAGGAACCGAAGCCGCTGCCGTCGCCTGCACGTCACGACGACTTCGTCGCGTCTCCCGCCGCAGCGCCAGCACCGGCTGCACCATCACCATCGCCGCACGCGTCCGGACCGACGCAGATGCAGCTTCCTGAGGAACCGAAGCCGCTGCCGTCGCCTGCACGTCACGACGACTTCGTCGCGTCTCCCGCCGCAGCGCCAGCACCGGCTGCACCATCACCATCGCCGCACGCGTCCGAACCGACGCAGATGCAGCTTCCTGAGGAACCGAAGCCGCTGCCGTCGCCTGCACGTCACGACGACTTCGTCGCGTCTCCCGCCGCAGCGCCAGCACCGGCTGCACCATCACCATCGCCGCACGCGTCCGGACCGACGCAGATGCAGCTTCCTGAGGAACCGAAGCCGCTGCCGTCGCCTGCACGTCACGACGACTTCGTCGTGTCTCCCGCCGCAGCGCCAGCACCGGCTGCACCATCACCATCGCCGCACGCGTCCGAACCGACGCAGATGCAGCTTCCTGAGGAACCGAAGCCGCTGCCGTCGCCTGCACGTCACGACGACTTCGTCGTGTCTCCCGCCGCAGCGCCAGCACCGGCTGCACCATCACCATCGCCGCACGCGTCCGAACCGACGCAGATGCAGCTTCCTGAGGAACCGAAGCCGCTGCCGTCGCCTGCACGTCACGACGACTTCGTCGCGTCTCCCGCCGCAGCGCCAGCACCGGCTGCACCATCACCATCGCCGCACGCGTCCGAACCGACGCAGATGCAGCTTCCTGAGGAACCGAAGCCGCTGCCGTCGCCTGCACGTCACGACGACTTCGTCGCGTCTCCCGCCGCAGCGCCAGCACCGGCTGCACCATCACCATCGCCGCACGCGTCCGAACCTCAGCAGGGTGCACGTTACTGTTGTAGTGTTAAGTTTAAGTGTAATAAGACTGTATTGATTTTCTTGTAACAATCTGAACATTCCCCTTCACTTCACTCCCGTCCTTAAAAGTTGTTAATCAACTACCACGACACGCGTAGCCTCCGCCTTCGTCTGGGCGACGCGCGTCCTCCCAGCCCACATCCAGAGCTGGTCCTTGAGGTCGCCCAGCGTGTAGGCCGCGCTGCCGAGCTGCTCGACGATGTCCTGGCGCAGGTCCTTGAGCGCGCGCGTCTTGCGACGCTGAAACTCCAGCTGCAAGATACCCGCGGTATCCGTCCACTCGAGGACTGCCATCAGCTTGGTGACCGCGATCTGCACCCTGCTGTACGCGACCGGGAAGCTGCGCGAAGCGTCCTGCTGCAGCTCGTGAAACACTGCCAGTTCGCGGTTGCTGCGGGCCAGAGCCTTCTCCGTCGTCTGCAGCTGCTGCTGGAGCTGCGCGTTCTTGTTGCTGAGAGCTGCGAGCTGCTGCTGCCCCTCCGCGTTCGCCTTCAGCAAGACCGTGCAGTCGCCCTCCAAGGCCTTTGCCTTGTCCTCCAGGGCCTTTGCCTTATGCTGCGCGAACATGACTGCGACGTTCTGCGACTTAAGGAACTCGTCGCGGTTCAGGTCGTTGTTGGCGCACGAGAGGACAGTGAGGTCGGACATGATGATGGGCTGATGGGCTGATCGGATGGCGGGCGGGAAAAGGCAGAAAAGGCAAGGGAGGCAAGGGGAGGGGAGGTCCTCTACGTAGTACTTACGTTCGGCAAAGGTATACTATATACCCTTTCGTTACAACGGGCCCAAGTTGCAAGTTGCCTCCAACTTGCGTCTTCTCTTCCCCTCTCTGAAACTGTCGTAGGCCCCTTTTCCACCTTTTCGGCCTCTTCGTGCGCGGGAAAAGCATCACTCCATCATCACTCGGCATGGCGGCGCCGCCGTCGCCGATGACGCCGATGTCCACGGCCGCCCCGGCCACACCTCAACGTAAGTGTTGTTGTTTGTTTTTTGTGTGACAGTGTGTTGTTTGTTTTTTGTTGCGGCCGGGGCCGACGTGGTTCTGGGCCGTGGTGGTCTGGTCCAACCGTCCAACTTGCCTGTGCTGCTTTGTTTTCTTGTGCTTTTGTTTTCTTTTGCTTTGTTTTTTTTTGGCTTGGTGAACGTGTCGTCACGTACACCAGCTACCTGTAACGTCCCCACGTGGCTGCGAGCACGGTGACTGGCTCTGGGCACGGTGATTGGGAGTGGGAATAGAACAAGAAGAAGTAAAAAGAATAAATTTTTTTTTAAACATCTTAGAACAACAACTCACGACGAGTGCGGCGCTTTCCAGAAAGCGCCGTCAGCGCCGACGCCGCCAGGAACGCGCTGTCCACCAGGCCGCCGCGAGCTGCGCCACCGCGTGTTCTTCGAGCAGCTGCCGCTGCTTGTCTTCCGCCAGCGCTGAAGACGCGCCGCATGCTCGCCGAGCTTGCTGGCCATGCTGGCCGCACGTCGCGAGCACGCGGCGCTTCTTCAGCGCTGGCGCAAGATTCTGCTTCTGCTTCTGCGTCTGCTTCTGCTTCTGCTTCTGCGTCTGCGTCTGCGACTCCTGCTGCTTCTGCTGCTGCTGCGGCGGCGGCGGCGGCGGCGTCTGCTGCGGCGGCGGCGCGGGCGCGGCACCTCTGCGTGGCGCGGCGCATCTGCTCTTTGCGCCGAGCAGATGGTGGCCGTGGCGGTGGCGGTGGTGGCAGAGGCGGTGGTGGTGGTGTGTAACGCCAGCGGCGCACTCGCGCCGCTGTTAAGGCGCGACGTCGCGCGAGTTCTGACCCCGTCAGGGGGGGGCGCACCATGAGGAATGATGGAGGGAGGGAGTTCGTGGGTAGGAGTAGGGAGGCAGGGAGCGTTACAGTCTCGACTTGTACGCCCCTTTCAAACTTTTTTTCCCGCCTTGTGAAATACACTACAAAATGATGACACGACCAAACACAACGGCAGATCGGCGTAATACGGCAGAAAGGGTGGGGGATGCTCGGAAAACTCAAAGATAGTGGCACATCAAGTCGTATTTCTCGATTACCAGGTCCGACAACCACGAGTTCGGTCTGAGAAAGGAAGTAGGGGTTTGGATCTACCAAAAAAAGGTCGAAAATGGTCGATTCGGGGTTATCTTCGTGACGTGTTCCCGACCACCCAGACGTGATTTTGAGGTAAGCGTCGGCGTGCACGACGTGCCGAAGACCTCGCGCACGCGCTGCGACAACGCGCACACCCCCACCTCGCCGTACAAAAAAGTTGGTGTGAAATTCCAAAATATTTATGGTCAAAGTAAAAGTTCACACAAGCTAGGAGCGTGCTTTCTTTTTCAGACGCGAAATATGTACCGAAAAAAAAAAGATTTCAGATCTGTTAAAGTTTGACATGGCATCATCTTAAGCATAATTAGGACGTGTCGTATACAAAAAATATCATGTCAAAACCTTCTGGAACGGCTCGGTTATCCACATTTTCCGTAACCCTACCCTGTAACCCTAACCCTAATCCGTAACCCTAGCGTAACCCTAGCGTAACCCTAGCCGTAACCCTAAATGTTCATATAACGGGACCAAACAACGGGAGATGAGCAGAAATCACCTTAACACCACGAAAATGGTCGGGAAGGATTCGGGGTTTGGATTCGGGTTTTAATTTCGATTCGGGTTTAAAATTCGTGCGGTATAATACCAGATATACCGCGGTATTGGTATATATCGGGATATACGGTATGCGTTTTCGCGCATACCAGTATTTGTCCATCTATATGCAACACGCAGGCATGCATCACGTACTCGTATAGCAGGACTTTTACCACGAGCCCCACAGGGCTCGTGGTCGCCGCGGCGGCGCCCCTTGGTTCCTGAAGAGGTATCCCCTCGCCCCTCGGTCCCCAGGAACATAGACTCTGTTAGGGTTTTAATTTTTTTTTAAATGTTTGGGGTTTTCTTTTTCAGATCGTTTCTGTCGTTTCGGGGTTTCAGAATTCTACATCAAAGTGGTGGGGGGACTAACCAAAAAAAAAAATCCCCTCCCCACGAAAACTAGCAGAATGGTCAAAGGTGTTTATTTCGAACCACGTCGGAGGTCCAAGCCGTATAGCATGGCGAAAAGGATCGAGAAGAAACAGGTCAGATTCTTCTTCGCAACCGAGGAGGAGGCCGAGGAGGCGCTCATCGCGTACAAAAAGGACAGGCAGGACGCGCTCAAGGCGAAGCAGGAGGCCCTGGCTCCCAAGCGCGCCGAGGATGTCGCAAGGTACGGAGACAACGCCGCGATGGAGCGGCGAATCGCCGTCGAACTCACGGACGCGTGGACGGCCATGACAGGCCGCCGCGCGATCGTGCTCAACGACTTCACACGCGGCGATCTCCTCTTGGAGCGCAAGGACGGCGACTTCGTCGTGGTGCAATTGAAGACGACAAAGACGACTACAGTCACAGGGAACGCCTACAGCTTCAGTGACGTTTGTGGGTACAGCGGCATGCCCGTCGTGTGCTTCTGCGAGGAGGACGAGATCGGCTGGGTGGCTGACGGGGGCGATCTCGACGCACGTGGTAAGCAGAACCTCGTCATCACGCCGGGTGCAGACCTAGAACGCAACGTGACGCGCGCCAACGGGTCCATGCAGGACCTTCTGACCTATCTCGCCGCCCACGTCAACGACTGGGACTCCTCGACGGAGGAAGTGGCACGGCGCGATTTTCTGTCCGAGGCTCATGCGAAGGAGATGCGCGGCATCGATGCTTGGAAGCGCCGCTTCCCGAACTCGAACTACGAGTGGCCATGTGAGCAGAACGGCCTCGTGGATCTCTTGGTTGATAAGCAGCGATTCCAGTTCAAGTCGGCGCACGTGCCGACTGAAAAAAGTGAAAGGTCGGGCCTCCAACTTTGCTTGTGCACGAGCGCTGGCAAGGACGAGCGTGGTAAAATCACAAAACCCTATCCTCACGACGCCTTCGACGACCTCGTCGTGGCGTGGGAGGAGGCGGAGGACAAGTGGCACTTTTGGCGCATCCCAGCCGACGTGCTAACGACACGGGGCCACCTGTCCACGCCGACCCAGCAGGGCACTGTCGGCATGTGCGTCTACGGCCCCGTCGGCGTCGGGCGTCAGCCTTCTCGTACCGCGCGAAAAAAGGCCGACACGTGGACACGGGCCTACTATGTCCCCGACTCCGCGGCTGCCGTCGCCGCCGAGGAGGAGAAGCCGGACATTTCGTGGGTGGATGAATTGCTCGGCGGGTGCTGAGAATGAGGCAATGAGCGAGCCTGGCGGGAAGGCGAGGAAAAGTAAGAAACATGTTGCTCCTTTTCCAAATTCGAATCAGGTCCACCCACCCTCACTCACTCACTCGGGCTTCTTCACGACGGCGACGCGGTAGTTGCCAGTCACGTAGACGATGCCGTCGGCGTCCGCGAACGGCTTCGCCACCTCGGGGAACGCAGCCAGCGCCGTCGTCCACGCCGTGGGGTGCGTGCCCGAAGTCTCCATCTCCGTGAACTTGTCCCAGAGCGGAAGCATCGCCATCTTGAAGGACTGGTCGTCGTCGATCGGTCCCAACTTGAACTTCACGGACTCGCTGTAGTTGTGGTCCGAGCAAGTCTTGAAGCCAGCGTCCGTGAGCAGACTGTCGAACAGCGCGACGTCGGCGAGACCAAGCGGTCCGTTCGGGTTTGGTGGCGGCGGATCCGTCGGTCCAGTGACAGACTTCATGAGGCCACCGGCAAGCGGCATGAGGTCCATGGAGTTCCACACGTTGGCAACAAGCACGCCGCCAGGCTTCATGACGCGGAACGTCTCCGCGAGGGCCTTGGGCTTGTCCGGGCAGAACTGGTACGCCATTTGCGAGATGACGAGGTCGACGCTCGCATCCGGAATGCCACTTTGGTCTTGCATGTCAACCACCATGCACTCGACGTTTGTCAGGCCCTTGGCCGCGACGCGTTTCTTCGCGAGCTCGACCATAGGAGGTGCGAGGTCCGTGCACGTGACGGGAACTTCTGGGAACTTGGCAGCGAAGTAGCAAGACGGCTCGCCTGGGCCGGCGCCGAGGTCGAGAATCTTCGTTGGAGACGCGCACGACTTCTTGGCGAGGTCGTACATCTTTGCCCACATGGGCTCGCCAACCTCGAAGAAGTTTGCGAAGGTCTTCGCCTTCTCGGCACCGTCGAACGACTGCGCTTTCTCCGCCATGGCGCGTACTGGTACTACTACTCTGCGAGCGTTGATGCGGCAAGTTGGAGCAGCTTTCAGTGATGCAGAGACGCGCGTTAGCGAGGTGTGCAGCTTCATTCGTCCGTCCGGCGGTGGGGGAAAACGGCTAAGCGTTCAGCAAGCGACGGGAAAGGAGGGAAGGGGTCACGTGACCGAGGAGGTTGGGGAGGGTCACGTGATGCAACAAGATCATTATGTAAAGGTAGGTTGTAAAGGTGGTCTCCTCGGGACCCGCCGACCCGCTGCAGTGGCTGCTTGCCCTCTCAGAGGCATCAGGCGGGCTTCGGGACCACCGGTGCCATGGTGGTAGTACCTTCTACCTACTCGTGTAGGTTGGTATGTAGAAGGCTTGTGGCCCGGAGAACGCCTCGAGGAAGAGGAAGAAAAGTGAAGGAGAGGAGAGGCCTTTTGCCTCTTTTGCAACCTCCCCTCCCCTCCTCACAGGTCTCTTTCGCTTGCCCCCCTCAAATCCCTTTCTCATCCAACCCCTAAACGAAACCCCAATCAGAATGTAGATCTGGATAGAACAAGGTTCGTCCCTCCCTTTTCATCCAACCTCCGTCATGGCTGCGCAGCCGTCCCACGCCAAGTCTCCGTGGCAGGCGCGCAGAGCTGTTCGCGTGCGCTGCAGCCGTGCTCAACAACCACACGCAATAACGAGACGCACGTTCGTCGCAACCACGCTCGTATCATCCGCACAGCCAGCGTTGTGGGCGCGGGCCGACGAGGGCGATGCTCCTGCTCAGACACAAGGATCGGCGGTGGCGGCGGCAGATGCCGCGAGTCCCGACGACGCTTTGCTCGTCCAAGAATCACAGCCGGAGCAAGCTTCGACAACTGCCACAGCCACCACGGACGATCAACAGCAGCAACAAGCGTCCATCTTCGTGTATCCCGAGGACCAACCGGACGGCGAGCCCATCTCCGCGCGCGAGGAAGCAAACGCGTTGACGCTTACGGCGAATGACAGACAACTTCTCGAGTACAACAGACGGATTCAGGAGCTGAACGGCGTTCCGCTGAACTTTCCTAGCTTCGTGAGAAACGGATTCGAAGTGCGTGTGCTTGCACCAGGACCTTCGTGGGTTCTGACGGACGAAGGGCTGCTGTACACGCCCTTGCCTGGCGAGGGAATCGCGCAGGGGAACCTAGGAAAGACTGCGCAGGATGGCCAGGAAATTACGTTTCACTACATCGCGTACAACGAAAATGGACGCACCATTGACAGCACGTTCCGACGCAACGAGCCTGCGCGAACGAGACTTGGGGAGGGAAGCGGTATGATTCCAGGTTTCGAGGTGGCGCTGCGCCGCATGGCGGTTGGAGATCGTTGGCGTCTCGTCGTTCCGCCCGCGTTAGGACCTCCCGTTGGTCCGTCAACGTTCTTCTCGGCGAAACAGTACGAGGTGTTTGACGTAGAATTGCTCGACGTGCGCTCGTGCGTACGCAAGTCCAGTGGTATGGTGTCGACCCTTGTGTGCGAATAGTTTTACAGAAATGTTTTTTTTTTCTAATGATGAGTTTCAGACCCACCTTTTATGTTTTTCGCCCTTTCAGTTTTGGTCAAGAAATATTGTTATTCTTGTTTGTTGTTTGCGACACATACATACAGCTACGGAACATTTTGAGTTTTGATGTTTACACTTCACGCGTTCAACCTACAACGCAAGTGAACAAAAAAATAACTCGAGGGCGCTTGGCCGTAATGGTTGATGCACCAGCATGAAACGCTTTCGTCGCGTCGGATCGCGAGCGAGTGCCCGGAACACCCGAAGCTTCAAAAAAAAGAGCGGAAATGTCCACCACGTATTCTTGCACTTTTAACTTCATTATTGCGCCTTCTATACGCTAATTAAACGCTAGCTAAAGCTTATGAAACACGCGTAACATTATGAAATAATCAAAGGACCGTCTGTGACGACGTAAGAAGGTTGGGCCCTGTGGGGTCGTCACCCACACACACACACTACACACACACACACACAATTGATTCCGAATAATGGCGTTACATAAAAGGCTTAGGTGGCCTTAAGGGGCAAAGCACGACACGGGGGAGATGCCACCAGAATCTGGGAACCTAATCCAAATGCAATCTGGGGCAATCAGGGGTTCCAGGGATGAGATCCCCGGGGGACCCTTACAAGTGTCAAACCCCTAGTGTCTTCACACACCACCCCACGGTAGGGTTCACCGGTGGAGTATCTCAAACGTCTTGGCCCGATAGTGTTCGCGGGTGAAAAGAAGCTTCGTGCGAATGTGCTTCATCTGAGACGTATGGATAGGAGTACTGAGAGTACTCTCCGCGGTAGTGCTGTCGACATCGAAGAGGTCCGGCGTCAGTACCGTCTGGATACTTGAATAGTTCGTAGCCCTTGGGGTACGTCTTAACAGTTGTCCATTTATCAGATTCGACCCACTCAGGGACCAGTGCAGTAATTTCCATCGACGGGTGTTTAGCGAATAGACTCTCGGCGTGCGTAACGAATTCCGCCGCTCTCGAGTACATCGGATTAAGGAAGATCCGGTCGTAGGAACGTCCTTTATACGTGAGGAACGAAAGCTTCGGAGAGCGGTACCGCTTCAGCCGTGCGTTTTTCCCATCGTTCCGCGCGCATCCCTCCAAGTTATGCGGTCCGTAATTCATCTCGATTTCTGCCCAGTCAGCATCATTTGTATAGTATTGTTCCGTTCCGAGCTCAGATCCCTCCGCGGATTTGAGTCTCTCGGGTAGGCGCGCGATTCCGTCAGCGTCAGTGATGTGATCTGCCAGGTTAAACTCCGTTCGCGTCGTACGCATTCGTGCACCACCCTCTGTGGACCAGCCGTCGGTTTTTGATGGTACACCATGTGAGTTGGGGAACAAGTCTATACAACGGAAGCACCATGGGATATATCGTACGGACCCGTGACATGTCCATTTTGTGCTTAAGGTACTAAAACTATTACCTTAATGGTCGAGGTAAATGGTCGGGAAAATCTTAAGGTATACACGCGGGCAACACGCACACTTTAGGTTAGCATAACTTCTCGAATTCGTCTCCAAATTGAACGCGGTTTGGCGTGGACTTCATCGTTTACATCTAACTTAAACACTAATCCGGCCCCCAACGTCTATTCGGACCCGGATAGTGGCGGCCCCCGATTTTGGAAAAGTGTGTTTGCGCAAACACGTTTGTGTTTGCGCAAACACGGTCTGGTTTTGGTCCACTTAACACGTGTACTTCTGAACATGTCGTCGAAACAACAGCCAAAAAAATGGCTGTTGTTATTGGCTTCATTCTGCACGACACTGGCCGACGGTCGGGCGCATACCGGAGGCAAATTTTTTTTTTCAACATGTGGGTCAAACTGCCAGCCTGGCAATTAGGGTTATAAATAGGGTTACAATTAGGGTTACAATTAGGGTTACAATTAGGGTTACAATTAGGGTTACAATTAGGGTTACAATTAGGGTTAGGGTTAGGGTTACAATTAGGGTTACAATTAGGGTTACAATTAGGGTTACAATTAGGTTCAACATGTGGGTCAAACTGCCAGCCTGGCAGCAATTAGGGTTACAATTAGGGTTACAATTAGGGTTACAATTAGGGTTAGGGTTAGGGTTAGGGTTAGGGTTAGGGTTAGGGTTAGGGTTAGGGTTAGGGTTAGGGTTAGGGTTAGGGTTAGGGTTAGGGTTAGGGTTAGGGTTAGGGTTAGGGTTAGGGTTAGGGTTAGGGTTAGGGTTAGGGTTAGGGTTAGGGTTAGGGTTCCGAACTCCGAACTCGGCAACTTCATTCGTCGTCCGTCGCCAATCGCCATCGGGATTCGGGGTGGTTGGCGAAGGTTTCTCATACCAAACGGTAGCCTACCTCTTGCTCGGCGTGTTGTCTCTTTTATTAAAAAT